>CM028382.1:71000466-71058149 GCA_013146195.2 Codonopsis lanceolata | reverse complement strand
ATACACATTGGTCATGCAGTTATCCACGCACCTCTAGGCCTTTATTATTTCTTGATCACATTCATTTGTTCAGAAATAATATAGGGATTGAGAAACACCACAATCAACAAATTAAATGAATAAGAATTAATATAAAACAATAGATTCAATACAAGTTACTTCAATTCCTAGATTATGGAATTAATTCTCCATAATTGAAAATACAAAACCATGAACCATTTTGGAGAATCTTTCTTCATAGATAAAGAAAAATAATACAAAACTTCTCTCCTCTTTTTTTTCTAACTAAAGAGATCTATTTATACCTAATTAATCCTACATCAAGGAGGAAAAGGAGATACATTATAATTAAAACACTAAAAAGAATTAAAATAAGACTTGCACAATTCCCAAGACAATTGGAACAAAATAAGTGGCGGCTGATTTTTCTCAATAAAATCTGATTTTCAGCTTTTTGGACTTTAAGTTCCACTTTGGAGTTTGGTCCTGAAGTTCTTCAATTCACAAAAGTGCCTATATTTTGCCAATTATTAAAAGTCCCAGAAAACATAAAACAACACTAAAACATATTAGACAACAAAATTCTCGAAAATAGCATAATTTAAGTCAGACTAATACCAAATAACTGCGTATAAAATACAGTCATCAGACATCATTGAACCCTAATATGGGGGTTTAGCAAGGAAGAAATAACAGTGAGAATTGCAACAAGAAATGACAGCAAGGTTCGAGGAATACCTGTTAGATGTTGAAGGAGTATTACGAAGGAGGTCTTGGAAATCTTCGTTACGTGCTTGGAGGCAGAGATGAACACGGCTCGGCTTTGCTCTTGATTCTACACAAAGTTTGGGTAAAGTTTGAAATGAGGGGGTGTTTGAGTTTTTATCTTGGGGTGAAACTATTTGGTTGGGCAACCCCAAGGGGTTTTCATCATTAGGGCTCGGGAATCGGAGCGGCATTTAATGGTTCGTTGGGAAAGCAGCCACGTGGATGTGGCCGGTGACGGCCCGTCCTTCAAAAACATTTAGGTGGCATGGCTTCGTGCATTGAGGAAAGGTGTATTTCAAGAGCGATTTGGCCTAAGGATTCAAGGTTCTTCTCCTCGCTCCGAGCATAAATACTCTATGGACAAGGAGCAGGGGGCTACTGATCTGCCCGGCCCAATAGGCCCAAGACACAAGTCACGTGCCTGGCACATCTTCACCAGTCATGAGCAGAGCACGTGCATTCCAAGATTCAGGACATTGAGAAATGGGCAGCGACCATTAACATACTACCGTGGGGGGCTTAGCCTGGCAACAAAATCTGTTACAGTGATGGGGCTTACCCAGCGAGTAAAAGTATGCACCGAGCGGGATTTACCATGCTCGGCTATTAATGTAACGGTCGTCTTGAATATGGACAATTACTTCCGAGAAACTCGCCACCATCACCATGATGAGACCGTTATGATGAATGTGGCAGTTACTGTGACATTTAATATGCCCGCCAGGTACACCACCATGCTTAATGGGTAGTTATTCTCCGGCACTCTGGCACCAGCTACAAAAACCCCTCCAAACAAAGGAGGGAGGTACGTGATTCTGAATTCTGGCCTAAACTCTGTCAAATTGTTTACTCAGTTGACTATTGTGTTGACTCTCACGCCGGAGGGCTCTTGCAGGGATTGCCCCTATATAGTTCATTATTTTTGCTTGTTTGCAGAGTTGGGCCTTAGTGATTACAGAAGTATTGAAAGTCAGATATCCAATTGAAGAGCATGATTATTTCGAAGATTATCTTGATGATGAGGCCCAAGCCACCGAGGAACCAAAAGAAGAGGCCCAAGTAACCAAGGATCCACCGACAATGCAATCAATGAATGGACCAATGACAAGGGCTCGAGCCAGGAAAATTCAAAACGAAGTCCTCATTTTATCCCGGGAGATATTTGATTTGGAGACCCAAATTATGGCACGCAAAGGAAGCATCAAAACGGGTCAAGAAATGTTAATGAACACTTTAATTTATTTGGATGAAGGAGGATACAAAGGGCTGAATTTAGGCGCCCCAAACAAGCCCCAATCAGCCTAACAAATGGCAAGAATTTCGGCCAAGGAAGAACAAGGAAGAAGGATCTAGAAGGCATTAGATTTCAGCCCAAGAAGAAGGATCTAGAAGGCTTCTAGAAGGCTGATGACTCAGCCTTATCCTCTAGCTAATTTCAGCCCTAGTATAGGATAATCAAGGAGAATATTCTCCATCTAGTCATAGATCTTATCCTTATTTAGATAGTTGGTTAAATCTTATCTCTTTGTAGCCAATGGCAGCCTAGTTCTCCTAGCTATATATAGGGCTGCCCCTATCTTTTGTAGATCAGAATTTTATGAATGAAAAAGTGAGTTTTCTTTTCAACCTTGAGTATTCAAGTCTAATTGAGCGATCGGGGGTTACCCGAGTACTCGCGAACCTATCAATCGTCCTTCCATAGCGATTGTGTCGTTCTTCACTATCCTTTGATTGCCGGTTTCGTCATACGAAGGTTGAGGGCTGATTACCCGTTGATTGTCGTGTGCGTGAACCCGAGGTCGAGGTTCCACTTCCATTGCCGCCCAAATCATTTCCATCTCCATTAATTGCTGCCAGCTCGTTTTTCTCTCTAAGTGGCTGTTTTTATGAGTTTTTCCCCAACAAAGCTCATATCATTTGGTATCAGAGCGAGGTTCGGCTTCCACGACTATCTTTTTACTTAAATCGTTCTTTTACTTTCCTTTATTCTTGCTTTCTTCGATCAGCCATAGACTGTTTTGCTGTTCGTGTTCTACCTTAAAAAAAAAACGAATATTGCTGTTTTGCTGTTCTATTTTCGTTTGTTCTATCTTCAAAAAGAAAAGAAAAAAAAACATATCTCTAATATCATCTTTGTGCTATCCTTTCATTCTTACTTGATTCGGCCTAGCATCATATACTCTAAAGGCTGTTTTGCTTCCTAGTTTGCTATTCAAAGTGTTTTAGGCTGTTTGACATTCCCGTTTTCCTTCTTTATTAGTTGTGTTGCTGTTTGCTTTTCATTGCTATATCTTCAAGACCCGAATGAAATTGTTGGTGTCAACCCGAAGAAAAGACAAAAAAATATATATCTAGAACCAAATATTGCTGTTTCATTTCCGTCTTATATTTCTAAGGCTGTTTGTCATTCTCGAATTTATAAAGGCTGTTTTGCTCGTTCCGTTGGATCCAATAAGTATAACGGCTGGAAACTCTAATTGCACCCTACAAGCATCCCGAATAGGATGTGGTGCTAACTGAGCCACAACGCCACGTACTGGATCTCTTTTCCGTGCCTTCCTTCTTTGTTGCTGTTTTACATGCACTTTGCTTTCTCAAAACACCGAGTGTGGCTGTTTGCATCTTTTTGTTTTATCTTCAAGGCCGAGTGTTTGTGGCTGTTGTGTTCATCTAATTTCCTCAAAAATCAAGTGTTTGTGGCTGTTTTGTGGCTGCTTTGCAGATTCGTTTCCCAACTCTAAATCCAAGTGTTTATTGCTAATTCCTTCTTCTTTCCGATTGTGAGTTTGTGAGTTGCTTGTGGCTGTTTCCTTTTGCTCTTAGTTTTGTTGCTTTAAGGTTGAGAAGTTAAGAGGAAAAAGGCAAGAGAGGGTGAGATCAAAAGAGGGAAAAAGCCATTTGAGTGCATACACGAGGGGAGTGATCATTTTTGAGTGAAACACGTAAGGGAGAGCTGTGAGGAATTTATATATATCTCTTGTTATAATCTTTGTGCAGATTTGGAATGTCGGAGGAAAGTGGTATTGGTGACGGAGGTGATGTTACGGGGAACAAACTGTTCATGGAGGCCTTAATGTCAAAAATAGAAGGGATGTTGAGGGCCCATAACGAGGAGATCTTTGATAGAATTGGTAGGTTGGAGAGTGCCCAAAAACAAAAGAGTAAAGTGGAGGGTACTAGTAGGGATGAAGTTGAAAGAGGTGAGCCACCCCGGCGTAGGTTTGAAGAGGACCATTTTGGGGGCCGGGATGAATGGGATGATTATGAATCTGAATTTGGTAGGAGGAATCAATATAGGAGGGATGATAGGAGAGATGATAGGAGGGATGGCAATCGAGAGGACCATAATCTCAATGGAATTAAGTTGAAGATTCCCACCTTCATGGGGAAGGAGGACCCGGAATTGTACCTCGAATGGGAAATGAAAATTGAGCGAATTTTTGGGTTTCACAACTATTCCGAAATTAAGAAGGTGAAGTTGGCAGCCATTGAGTTCACCGAGTATGCTTCGGTTTGGTGGGACAAACTTAGGAGGGAAAGAGAGAGGTATAGGGATCCACCGATTGAGACGTGGGAAGAAATGAAGAGGGTCATGAGGTTGAGGTTTATTCCACCCCATTACATTCGGGATCTTCATCACAAATTGCAAACATTGAGGCAAGGCACCAAGAGTGTAGAGGAGTTCTACAAAGAGCTCGAAATGGCTCTACTTAGGGCTGATGTGAGAGAGACTCCGGAGCAAACCATGGCAAGATTCCTTACCGGGCTGAATAGAGAGATTTTCAAAGTGGTTGATCTGCAAGAATATGGCAACATGACGGAGTTGTTGCAAAAAGCTCTTAAGGTTGAGAGACAAGTGAAAGCGGACAAAAATTACTCACTTACAAGAACCCCGTGGAAGGCTAGTGCGGGAAATCAAAGAAATGACAAGTTTGACAAGGGTTTCATCAAGACCAAAGTCGAGGCACCCAAGACTACCGCTCCCGTTCCAAACAAAGGTGAAACTTCTCAACCCAAAACTAAATCGGTGAAATGCTTTAAATGTCATGGGTTTGGGCACTATGCCAATGAGTGTGGTAACAAGAAGGTTATGGTGATGTTGGATAGTGGGGAGTATGTTCCTTTAGAGGAGGAAGAAGAGGAAGAGGGAGTTGAGGGAGATGAGTATAGTGAGGATGAGGAAGGTGCCGAGGGAGATTGTTTAGTGACTAGAAGGGTTTTGAGTGCTCAATTGAAGGAGGAAGAAGAAAGTCAAAGGGAAAATCTGTTTCACACTAGGTGTAGGGTGAATGACCAGATTTGTGGGGTGATCATAGATGGGGGAAGTTGTGCAAATGTGGTAAGTGTGAACTTAGTGAAAAAGTTGGGATTGACCATGCTACCCCATCCTAAACCCTACCGCTTGCAATGGTTAAATGAGCAAGGAGAGTTGAAGGTGAACAAGCAAGTCCTCTTGAAGTTTAAAATAGGGAAGTATGAGGATGAGCTTATGTGTGATGTGGTGCCAATGCAAGCCACCCATATCCTTCTTGGGAGGCCGTGGCAATTTGATCGGCGTGTGGTTCATAACGGGTACACCAACAAGTACACGTTTGACTTTGATAACAAACACATTGCACTTGCACCGTTGACTCCAAAGCAAGTGTTCCAAGATCAATTGACTTTGCAAAGAGAGAATTCGGCAAGTAAGGAAAAGAATATAGAGAATGCCGAAAAAAAAGAGAGTATGAGGAAAACAAGAGAGAGGGCCGGCTAAAAATGTGAGTGAAAAAGAGTGATAGCCGGGCAAAGGAGAGTGAGTTGATTGAAAAAAGAAAAGAGTGTGAGAGAAAAGAGGAGTTTGATAGCCAAAGTGAGCGAGGTAAAAGAGCGTCTTTGTTGGAGAAGCCCATGATCATTCTCATGTTTCGAGAGGCACTTGTAAATACTAACAATGATTTAACTGCTTCTGCCTAGTTCTTTGTCTTCTCTTATTCAGGAATTTGAAGATGTATTTCCCAAGGAGATCCCAAGTGGGCTGCCACCGATTCGGGGAATTGAGCACCAAATCGATTTTGTTCCCGGGGCTTCCATTCCAAATAGGCCAGCCTATAGATGCAATCCCGAAGAGACCAAGGAACTTCAAAGACAAATTGAAGGATTGTTGGCAAAAGGTCAAGTTAGGGAGAGCATGAGCCCTTGTGCGGTGCCGGTTCTTTTGGTACCCAAAAAGGATGGATCATGGCGGATCATGTGGCACGGATTGCCGAGCCATCAACAATATAACGGTAAAATATCGTTATCCCATTCCTAGATTAGATGATATGTTGGATGAATTGCATGGTTCCAAATTTTTCACGAAACTTGATTTGACACAAGGATATCATCAAATCCGAATGAGGGAAGGAGATGAGTGGAAAACCGCATTTAAAACAAAACATGGTTTGTATGAGTGGTTGGTGATGCCTTTTGGGCTAACTAATGCACCGAGTACATTTATGCGTTTAATGAACCATGTTTTGAGGGAATTCATTGGAAAATTCGTCGTTGTTTATTTTGATGACATTTTGATTTTTAGCAAAACTTTGGATGAGCATGAAGTTCACTTGAAATCTGTTTTAGGTGCCTTACGTGATGCCAAGTTATATGCTAATCTTGACAAATGCACTTTTGGTACGGATAGACTTGTTTTCCTTGGTTTTGTTGTAAGTTCACAGGGCATCCAGGTGGATGAAGAGAAAGTGCGAGCAATTCAAGAATGGAAGAGCCCTACAACTGTGGGAGAAGTGCGAAGTTTCCACGGCCTCGCTAGCTTTTATAGGAGGTTTGTGAAGGACTTCAGTTCCATTGCAGCCCCGTTGACCGAAGTCATTAAGAAGCATGTGGGATTCAAGTGGGGGGAAGCTCAAGAGAAGGCATTTCTGACCTTGAAGGAGCGATTGACCAATGCACCTTTATTGGTCCTTCCATGTTTTGACAAAACCTTTGAGATAGAGTGTGATGCGTCGGGGATCGGGATTGGAGCTGTGCTCATGCAAGAAGGGCGTCCGTTAGCCTATTTTAGTGAAAAGTTGAGTGGAGCCACATTGAACTACCCCACCTACGACAAGGAACTCTATGCATTGGTTCGGGCATTGGAAACGTGGCAGCACTATTTATGGCCCAAGGAGTTCGTCATTCGCACGGACCATGAATCTTTGAAGCACTTGAAGAGTCAACAAAAGTTGAACCGTCGACATGCCCGTTGGGTTGAGTTCATTGAAACATTTCCCTATGTCATCCGGTACAAACAAGGTAAGGAGAATGTGGTAGCCGATGCCCTTTCTCGGAGGTATGTGTTGCTGTCCAATTTAGATGCAAGGATTTTAGGATTCGAGCACATTAAGCAATTATACCATGATGATGCTGATTTTAGTAAAGATTATGTGGGTTGTGAAAAGATTGCATGTGGGAAGTTTTATCGGGTAGATGATTTTCTATTTCGTGAGAGCAAACTTTGCATACCCGCTTGTTCCATGAGAGAGTTGCTTGTAAGGGAAGCCCATGGTGGAGGCTTGATGGGACACTTTGGTGTGGCCAAGACCTTATCGGTCTTGCAAGAACATTTCTTTTGGCCACACATGAGGAAAGATGTTGAGAGAATTTGTGCTAAGTGCCTAACTTGTTTGAAGGCTAAGTCTAAGGTCCACCCACATGGACTTTACATGCCTTTGCCTATCCCTAGTCACCCGTGGACGGACATATCTATGGACTTTGTCTTAGGATTACCAAGGACTAAGTTTGGTAGAGACTCCATTTTTGTTGTTGTCGATAGGTTTTCAAAAATGGCACATTTTATTCCTTGTCACAAGACCGACGATGCTTCTCATGTCGCGAATTTGTTCTTTCGCGAAATAGTTAGGCTTCATGGAATGCCCAGGACCATAGTGTCGGATAGGGATGTTAAATTTTTGAGTTACTTTTGGAAGACTTTGTGGGGTAAATTGGGCACAAAACTTTTGTTTTCCACCACTTGTCACCCACAAACGGATGGACAAACGGAGGTCGTCAATAGAACTTTATCAACACTTTTGAGGTCCATACTGTCCAAAAACATCAAGGCTTGGGAGGAGTGTTTACCACACATTGAATTTGCATATAATCGTAGTTTACATTCAGCAACTCATTTTTCTCCATTTGAATTGGTTTATGGTTTTAATCCTCTAACACCGTTGGATTTATCACCGTTACCTGTTTCTGAGTTTGTTAATGTAGATGGCGAAAAGAAGGCTGAATTTGTGAAGAAATTACATGAGAAGGCAAGGCTCAATGTTGAGCGAAGGACCGAGCAATATGTGCGACAAGCCAACAAGGGTCGCAAGCAAGTAACCTTTGAACCGGGGGATTGGGTATGGCTGCACATGCGCAAAGAGAGGTTTCCGGAGCAAAGAAAGTCCAAATTGATGCCAAGGGGAGATGGCCCATTTCAAGTCCTTGCAAGGATAAACGATAATGCATACACTTTGGACCTCCCCGGTGAGTATAAAGTAAGTGCTACTTTTAATGTTGCTGATCTCAGTCCTTATGATGTAGGTGACGATTTGAGGACAAATCGCTTCCAAGAGAGAGGGGATGATGAGGCCCAAGCCACCGAGGAACCAAAAGAAGAGGCCCAAGTAACCAAGGATCCACCGACAATGCAATCAATGAATGGACCAATGACAAGGGCTCGAGCCAGGAAAATTCAAAACGAAGTCCTCATTTTATCCCGGGAGATATTTGATTTGGAGACCCAAATTATGGCACGCAAAGGAAGCATCAAAACGGGTCAAGAAATGTTAATGAACACTTTAATTTATTTGGATGAAGGAGGATACAAAGGGCTGAATTTAGGCGCCCCAAACAAGCCCCAATCAGCCTAACAAATGGCAAGAATTTCGGCCAAGGAAGAACAAGGAAGAAGGATCTAGAAGGCATTAGATTTCAGCCCAAGAAGAAGGATCTAGAAGGCTTCTAGAAGGCTGATGACTCAGCCTTATCCTCTAGCTAATTTCAGCCCTAGTATAGGATAATCAAGGAGAATATTCTCCATCTAGTCATAGATCTTATCCTTATTTAGATAGTTGGTTAAATCTTATCTCTTTGTAGCCAATGGCAGCCTAGTTCTCCTAGCTATTTATAGGGCTGCCCCTATCTTTTGTAGATCAGAATTTTATGAATGAAAAAGTGAGTTGTCTTTTCAACCTTGAGTATTCAAGACTAATTGAGCGATCGGGGGTTACCCGAGTACTCGCGAACCTATCAATCGTCCTTCCATAGCGATTGTGTCGTTCTTCACTATCCTTTGATTGCCGGTTTCATACAGGTTAGGGCTGATTACCCGTTGATTGTCGTTGCGTGAACCCGAGGTCGAGGTTCCACTTCTTCACTATCCTTTGATTGTTTTCCCAACAAAGCTCATATCAGCATCAATCATCAATATAATAGAAAAGATATATCCCACATTATTTAGAAATTGATGTTGGTTATAATTTTTTTAAGATAAAAGACTTTTACTATTATTTCCAAATCAAGATATATATCCCACATTAGTTAGAGAGTTATACTGATTTTAAAAGTCTACCATTATTAACAATAGAAGTGAAGTATTTCACATTAGTTAGAAAAAATGATATTGATTTAACAACTTTTTAGATGATGGATCTCACATTGTTTACAAAGAATTGTATCTCACATTATTTAGAAATGAGTATTCGTCATAAAAGTCATTAGATAAAATAATTTTTATGTTATTAATTACTAATAGAAAATATGTATGTTACATTGTTTAGAAATAAATGTTGGTTAAAAAGGCATTTATCTACTACTATTATTACTAATAGAAAATATGTATACTACATGGTTAAAATATAGTGTTGATTTTAAAAGTCTTTAGATAAAAGACTTAAAATTTCATTATCAATATAAATCGAAAATAAGCGTCTCACATTGTTTAAAAATGTATTATGATTTTATATGTTTTTAACACAAAGACTTCTAATATTATTATCAAGTTAGATATTAATCTTAAAAATCTTTAGATCAAATATTTTTACTATTATTACTAATACAAAATATGTATATCATGTTAGTTAGAAACTTATGTTAATTTTAAAAGTATTTAGGTAAAAAAATCGTTTAATATTAGAAACAGAAAAAAAATTATTATAACCATGGAAGAGATTAACAATCTAATTATAATGTCCAAAAGTTATATTATTATTACAATATATATATATATATATATATATATATATATATATATATATATATCACATTGTACCCGTGTGGAGCATGGGCTAAATAACTAATATGATCTAAGAGAGAGAGAGAGAGAGAGAGAGAGAAAGTTATAGAAGAGAGAGAAAGAGATACTGCATGTAACCGTGTCTTTTCTTTTATTAATGGCATATTTGTCATTTTGTCCCAAAAATATCCTTTAGTGGTTAAATAAAAAGATGAAGGACTTTTGGGGTTAAATACTTCTCAAGACTATATACGCAGCACTTGAAGACTTGATACAATACATCACTAATCACATTTACTGAAGCTTCAACTACTCAAATAATTCAGTATTAAGTACTCTATATTCTTAAAGACATTCAATACTTGGAAAAGCCTGATCATCTGAACCTTATTCCATTTTCTCTCTCCAGTATTAAATATAGTTTAGCCTGCAGGGCACGAGTGTGATAAATCTTGTTTACAGATTAGCATACTCCCAAAAACACTTGGTCAAAAGTATTTTGTACATGAAATACTTGTGTCTACTTTGCTTCTATCTCTCTACATCATATATTACATAGTCTTATCCAACATCATTGCAAAGAAGGATGAGATAGTATATCTATTAAATTGCCCGCTGCTAAACATAGTAGATTTATTTGAATCAACTATCCCTCTGAAAACAAATTTTTATAACGTAAAAATGTTATTCAAACCACCCCCTTCTAACCTATCTTGAGACGCTACGACTAACATAAGTAAAATGGTAGGATAAAGAGGGACAAGGTTTGGTCCTCTAAAGTGTCTTCCTTCAACTCTGTTTTGCATAAATTTTGTTGTGCTAACTAGGATCTCACCAACAACCAGAATGCCTTTCAGTATTTAACCATAATTAAAGTAAGTAGAAAAGGTAAGGATAAAATAGTAAAAATACTTTTTTAAAAAAGAAGAACATTGAAAAAGGATAATTATTTAAAAACGGACGAAAAATAGAAGAAAGACAATAATTTGAAAATATTTTATACTAGTAGTAGACTCAGTTATTTTTCAAAATATTTATATATATTGGATTCACACTATCCTAATATTTAAAATAAACTCAATTATTAATTCCCATGCAATCCTGTTCCTATAAGGAATCAGAACCCCAAAGGGAATTTAGTCTTCAAGACGCTTCTTCCAAGTAATTTTAGTCATTAACAAGTCAATGAGTTTCCTATTTAATTGTATGGTTATATAAGGACACTGCCTTTCTCATTATTTCCGAGTCCACTTAGGATATGTAAATATATAAATACAATGTTTTCTGTCGTGCTTTTATTTATTCTGTCTCGTCTTCTGCCTTCTGTTCTTGTTCTTACTTGTCTAGGTTTCTTTTGTTGCTCGTTTTTTACATAACCCACACACTTCAAACACTGTCATGCCATCAAAATATTTGAAAAAAATTATGTGGGAGAATCATAATGATAGAGAAATAATCCCAGAAGAACTTGTCTTCGAAATACTGAAAGATGTTCCGGTGAAATCGCTTCTAAGATTCCGGTGTGTTTCCAAGTTGTGGCGCTCCCTCATAGACGATTCAAACTTTGTACACTCTCACCAAGCTCGATCATATTCACGGATAGACGATACCAATCTTCTGCTAGTCATAAAACGTACCATTCCATATATTGTTTCTCTCTATTCGCTAAACTCGAAAGGACAATCTGTTCCTACACTAATTGATAGTCTGACGTTGCATCCTACACTACCCTTTCAAGATTTATGTTACGTTAATGGCCTAATTAGTTTCGGCAACAACATATATAATCCTCCCACCAGACAAACAATATATTCTTGTTCCACCGGTTACAAACGACATTCGTACAGGTGATCATGTACCAACTTACTTTTTAGGGTTTGATCATTCTACCAAATTGTACAAAGTTCTTGCCTTAACATGTTTGTATCCAAACAAACAATTTATCTCCAATGTCCTTACTCTTGGCACAAACTCATGGAGAAAATATACAATGCCCTGACTCGCTCTTATTTGAATGTTGTTATATAGTGTAGAAACTGATAAAGTTTAGGAATAATGTCATAGCCTTTCCATTGAATGAATCACCTATTTATAGGAAGATTTACAATTAGGGTTACACAAGGATTACACTTGGAGTAGGATACAAGTAACCTATACAAGGAAGGTAACAAATTAGGAAAGAACTCTACAAGGTAATTACCACTAATTACTAATTACAAATCAACAAGAATAATTAAAAGATATTATTCTCTAACATATAGTACCTAAGTGTGTGGTCTATAGCAAATACGAAAACGGCATTATCTTCTTTCTTACAAGGTTTTCTATACTGAGGTTGCATGCTTTTGAAGTTGGTGATGAGAAGTTGCGAGTCATAAAACTCCCAAAACTCCAAAAAGATTTTCACTCTTACTCCAAGTAACAGCACGACCATTTCCACCTACTACTAGCTGATGATTGCCCGGCCCTCATGATCACACACAGTGATATGATAACGATTTTCATATTAGAAGACTATACCAAACAAATTTGGGGGAGGGAACAAATCCAATTTCCACAGCAATGGAAGCAGAACGGATGGCCTTGTGAAGAGATTTATGCAAGTCCTCTTGGCATAATTCATAAGAACAAGATACTGTTCAGAGCAGAGGACCGAACCGCCAACGACCATAAAGTATCATTCTTCTACTACGATATGCAGCAAAAGATTTCAATGGCCGTTCCACGGGAGGTGTTCTGGGTTCTAGAGAGCCAACCTTGTCACAATGCCATGGTCACAAAACATGTGGAAACGGGAAACCCTGTTCAAATTGAAGGAGTAAGGACAATTTCTCTTCCACTCCCCTTTCTTTACAACAATCTCTGTTACAACCTTCAACAATGCACTTCCAGTAATTCATTTTCGAAAAATATTTGATCCATTACATAGTCATTTTTTTGGCTACCAGATCTTAATTTATGTTATGTATGGAATTATGGATATTTGATCATGAATTTTTTTTTGATTAATGTTGGTAATTTTTGACTGATCACCGTTCATAAATAAATGGTGGGTTGGCAAAGTATATTGTCAATTTACATCTATAGTAAATATTTTCATCGCCCGTAGTAGATAATTCAGAGTTGTTTTGTGATTGTGTCATTTGATTACTTTTAATATAACCCTTTGTCTTGAAATTTGGCAAAACAATTTCGCCAGGGTTTGGATCTTTTCCAAAAATTGATTTTTTTTAGTACCAGTAAGGTTCATGTGCATTGCATGTTTTTAAAAATAATTTGATAGTTTCTTCATTTTTTCTATTTACTCTTAATTATTGGATGGTTTTTACGTTTTAATCATTATAGTTTTTGAAACTAATAAATTGCGTTGTTATGCTTTTAGCTTGTTTGATATTTTGTTTTCCGATCATTTATAATCTATACTTTTAGTCATTGTATAGCAACTTATTCTACAAATTTATCTTTTTTGTTGGTTATTTTCTTTCTCTTAAAAAGTGTACGAATGTTTTTTTTCAAATTATTATATAGAAAAATAAATAAAAATAGAGTGGAATCAAATCAGATATCGATATTGAACTCACGATCGGATAATCGCATTTAGGTGTCATGGCCGCCACGAATAAAAATCAACCAAATTCAGATATCGATATTGTACAGCCCCCCAATGTTGAATGATTACCAAATTCCACAATTCATTTCGCAATTTCTCCCTTGTACAACATAATACAAAAGTATGCACCATGGTTTTCAAATCCCTTATTTGAATCCATCACATACATATACGACAATGATGAGACAAACCATGATTCAATCTGTCTTCATTGCCCATAGCTTCAACTCCAACAAATTTCTCATCGGAACCATTGATATTGTTTATGGTTTAATTGGAGCATATTTTCGATCTTAAACAATATTCGTCACACCATGTTTATCACTACGATTACTAGACATGACATCTCATCACCAAATTTGACATGAAATATGGAAATGCTAAAAAATTACGTTGTGGGCAAAAGTGAATTTGGTGGATACTTTAGGGGGAAATTTGTATTTTGGGCAAATTTCGATGGAGCCAAAATATGATTATCTCCCAAATCTCAAATTACAGCCCAACCTACGAAGTGTCTCACTTTCATGCCTAATTTTGTTATTTGTCCAACTTTGCCCCCTCCCATCTATGGACATTAAAAATAGTAACGGAAAATGGTATGTGCATGTGATTTTTTTTCTTCTTTCTCCCTAAGGGGGGCATGGGAAGGGATCCAACCTGAGACCTCACACTTTGTAAAACCCCATGTCTACCACTGGGGCACCCCCTTAGGGGCTAGTATGTGCATGTCACATGAAGCTTATTTTAGTCATTTTGCTTGGCGCACAAAATGGTATTTGGCTATAACTTTAGTATTTAGTTAACCATTTAGTATTTAGAATATGTTTTTAAATAAAAATAATCAATAATTATTTTAATAATCCAAAAATAATTATAGGGTCAAATTACAATTTCCCTCAAAGTATCCACCAAATCGCATAGTTTACCCCAATATAATGTTTGTCTCATAATGATATCTATCGTTACTTCTTCCCCCCCCCCCCATTTTCCACCCTACTTCTGACGGACGTTAGAAAATTCACGTTAAATAGCATGTGGTCTTCAACGTACGTGGTGAAAATGTCATTTCTCTTATCCGGTTAAGGAGTAAATGTATTAATAGTACAAACCATAATCTCAGACCCTCTCCTTCTCTCTTCTCCTGATGTAAGTTCACATCTTTGGGTCCACCGTAATAGCCGCAATCTCCAGCTAGCTCCACCATAGTCGCCGCCATCTCTGGGTGCAAGTTCCCATATCCGGCCCAAGCCCTTCCCATTCTGGTCATGCCTATTATAGCTCTAGCATTGTCCTCCTTCGATTCTAGCCAAACTCCATCTCCGATTTCCCTCAATCACTCCCCTACAAAAGTTGTGATTAAAGTAGTAATCAAAGGCTATAGAGTATACTTACTAAAACCCTTGTAAAAACAAGCAATTAACAAAAAATAAACCTTATTGACGAATTCATCAAAGAGAGAGACGGGCTTGAATGGAGAGAAATAGTTCAGGGTTTTATCGAAATACTCTTCAATTTGGCAAGAGAAAATTAGGCATAGGGCCGATATGCACATGGTTTAAAACAAAGTATCAAAATTAAGAAGATATTGAAAAATCTATGACTTTATATGATTTTGACCTCATAGAAGTTGTCATGACGATCGGGTTGGTTTATTTAAAGAATTAGAAAAGAGAAAATAAATGTAAAGTCATGTAAGAGGAAGAATGGAGATGAGAAATTGATTGATTTCGGTGGTGGATGAGTTACACCAGAGAAGGTGGGTACGTGGATCCTATTTCATACATGAAATTGGAGATGAAGATGTGTAACTCTGGGTAAGAGGTTTTTTTTTTTTTTTTTTTTCATATCTTTAGTTTTCTTTATTTTCATTATCAAGTTAAGAAAATTGACAATGAAATGAAAAAAGGTATATCTATTATCTGGGTTAAGAGACATAAATTTAAGAGGAAATTTAGAGGGAGTGGACAAAACCCAGATCGGGTAATGAGTTAATTTTTGTAGTGGGAAGTGAAGATCGGAAAAAATGGTTGGTCTTTTCTCTAGATTTTTTTTTCAGTAGGAAAAAATTGAATGCATGGTGGACCCCACTCCATTTTAACATTTGAACTTTAATCATCCCGAAGTTTACAACGAATTCTTAATATTTCCCTCGAGTTACCGTCGTGGAAGACCACGTGTTATTTTACATGACTTTTCTAACCATTGTCGTAGGTAGGGTGGATAATATAAAAATATATATATGTATAACGTCAGATACCATTATGAGACAAACCTTAGGTTTGAGTGCACTATATGATTCGGTAGATACTTTGGGGGGGAGGGATTGTAATTTGGCATAGTTATAAGGAAAATATTATCCTTACAAGACTTAGTTGTAAGGAAAGTTATAAAATTAGTTGTAAGACTAGCAATATTGTAATTATAAATGTCTCATTTTTAAATTTAAAGTTAAAAAAATGCATTGGTCTCATAAAATGAAATTTAGAAGTTATTTAATTTCTTTTGTTCTCCTTCACATTCTTCCATCAACCTCATCATTCATAGACCCATCACCATTACCACCACTACCAATCAATCATTGACCCACCACCATTACCACTTTCAGCATCATCACCACCACCACCACCTCAAATAACATCATTAACCCAAAAGTCATTTTTTAAAAATTATATTTCTTTGTCTAATTTCTCACTTCTTCGTTCAAGTTAATAAATATGCAAAACTCATCATTTATAGACCAACCACCACCAGAACCTTAAATTTCACTACTTACAAGTATAAATTCAATTTTTGAATTTTCAAATTTGATGATTGAAACCCAAACCAGTATGAAGATTTGAAAAATTGATGATTTAGAAACCTAACAATATCGTATTCCACCTAAATCACCACTGTCATGGTTACAATCGCTCCCACCACCACCCCTAACCACCAGCATCCCTGCAATTTCCACCACCGGTATCACCACCACCAAGAAACACGTTCACCTTGTCTAGCTAAGACTAAAAAATAAAATATATTTAGCTTTCATTAAATTATACTACTTTCTTCAAATGCATCTCCTATAAATTCTAGCGTTCTTCTCTAACAAAACGCAAAAATTTGTAAACAAAGTTCTCCATTTTTTTAATCTTCTTGACATTATATCACCTTGTCTTTACGAATTTTCTTATATTATTCACAAGTAGTTACTAAACATGCTACATAAGTGGCTAATATCAAGATACTCACCAACAAATGTATTATTATAGTTACATTTTTTTTTTCATATACCTCTATTAATGTCTTTCCCAACCTATGATGTCTCACTTTCTTGCACAATTTTTATATTTGTCCGACTTTGTCCTCTCCCGTTCATGGTGTGTTAAAAATAGTAATGGAAAATCATACACGTTATGATTATCTTGATCATATTTTACTTATGACGCAAAGTGAGATTTGATTATATTTTTATCATTTAGTTTGTAATTTGATATTTAAAATATTTTTTAATTAAAAAAATAAATAATTATTTAAATAGTTATACTTTAAGGTAAAAAAATGCATTACTCAAAAAAATTTAGATTTTATTTAATTTATTATTTTATCCTTCACTTTCTTCGGTCAACCTCATCATTCATACATTCACCACCACTACCACCTCAAATTTCACCATTAGCACAAAAGTTAATTTTTTTATTTGATTTTATTTCCTTTTCTAATTCATTACTCCTACCTTCAAAATAACACATTTGCAAAAGTCATCATTTATGGACACACCACCATCACATCCTTAAATTTCACTTTTTACAAACTCAAATTCAAAATTTTAATTTTTCAAATTTTTATATTGAAACTGAAACCCATCTGGATCTTTAAAAATTTGATGATTTGGAAATCTCACAATGTAATATTTCATCTAAACCTCCATTATCATCCCTGCAATCGCCGTCATCACCGCCCCTAACACCACCATCCTTCCAGTCGTTTCTGAAATATATAACTCCCTTTAGAAAATAATATATTGTGTTAGAGAAATCAAACTTTCAACCCCAAAACAAAAAATACAAATTCCTTTAAAGTATCTATAAAGTCCCACTTTGCCATCCAACCTAAGTTTTGTGTCATTTTCATATCTCATTTTATAATTCTTTACTAGTTTGCCCCCTATGGCACACCACCCCCACATCCTTAAATTTCACTTTTTACAAACCCAAATTCAAGTTTTTACTTTTTCAAATTTTCAAATTGAAATTGAAACAATATATATCTTTGAAAATTTGATGATTTGGAAATCGAACAACGTTGTATTACTCTGTGTGAGCTCGGTTTTTCCACTACTACCTCTCCTGTCATTTCCTTTGACAACATGGGTGCAACATATGTTGCCGCAAATTCAAGGGTTCACTCAAAAATGAAACATTTGGGTCTTGATTATCATTTTGTTCGAGAGTATGTTCCGAGTCAATGACTTCGTGTTTCTTTTATCAAAGGAAGTGATCAATTTGCTGATGCATTAACTAAGCCTCTTGCTTGGTCTCGGTTTCTTGATCTTATGTCGAAGATTGGTCTCACGTTTCGATCATCCATCTTGAAAGGCCTGTTAGAGGTCCTACTAAATCTCTTCAAGATTCTGATTCTATTTAGTTTCCTATTTTGTTATGGTTACCTTTTCCTATGTAAATACAATTCTAGGTTACTTGTAGGTTACTCATATGTACTTGTATAAATATAGCTACCATACCTAATAGAATATAAATATATATGGATATATGGATACGCAGTATCCTACATTCTTTAGAGAATATTTGTTGTATATGTATACTAGTCATATTAGGAGAGTTTATTTAGATCCTAAAATTAAGGTATTAGAATCCTAAAGTCATGGGAGTAGATTTGTATATATTGATGTATCTTTGGAATAGAAAGTTACGGATGAAATTCCTTCATGGTATCAGTGTAGCCGAATTCCGCCGTCTCCATTCTCCGTCTTCCTCGTTCTTTTTTCATTTCTTTTTTTCTTCTTTCCCATCGTTCTTTCATGGCTCCTCAACCTTTACATCCGGCGTTCACGGTTGGGAACATCAAGAACTGGATCCCTCTCATTCTTGAACCAGAGATGGGGAAATATGTCACATGGGCGGAGTTATTTCGGATCCATTGCCAAGTGTTTGAGGTCGAGGACCATATTATTCCTTCGACTGGTAAGGGCACCCCTGAGGTGGCATCCGATAATGCGTTGTGGAAGAGGTTGGATTCCCTCGTTCTTCAATGGATCTACGGAACTATCTCTACCGATTTGATGCAGACTATTATTGAGCCGGGATCAACAGCACAAAAGACATGGGCGCGTCTCGAGGGGATTTTCCGAGACAACAAACACTCCTGTGTCGTCCAACTTGAGAATCAATTCTCTCAAGTTCTTTTGGACGATTTTCCGTCGGTGTCCGCTTACTGCAATGAGTTAAAGAATCTTGCAGATCAATTGGCCAATGTCGACGCGCCGGTTACCAACAACAGGTTGGTGCTTCAAGCAATCACTGATTTGAACGAGAGCTATGACATTGTAGCGGCTATTATCCAGCAAAGCAACCCATTACCCATGTTTCTGGAGGTCCGTTCAAAGCTTGTTATGGAAGAGTCTCGTAAGGCAAAACAAGCCAGTATGGCCTCGGGTGAGGCATAGTCGACCCTTTTTGCAGGTACCGACGGGAGTGATGAAGGCACCCACAAGGAACAGGCAACCACTGGTGGTGGGCAGCATCAGAGCAGATCTGGTAGTTAGGGGAATGGTCGTGGTCGAAAATCACATGGACAGGGGCTGAAACATCAGTCCACCAGTAGACAACAGGAAGGCGGCAGCGGCGACATAACACAAGCAGGTAGAGGTCGTGGGAGAGGCAACGTAAACTCTAACCAAAACCAACAGACAAGCCGCCAATGGCAGTAGCCACCCGCCTGGTGGTCCTATCAACCAGTCTGGCCTTCCCATCCACAATGGGCCTCACCACCATGCCCATATCCAACTATTGGCTGGGTCCGTCCTCCCTCACCTAGCTCACATGGTGTATTGGGCCCAAGAGCAGCCCAAGCTTATTCTGCTCATGGACCCAGTTCTTCCTCTTCTCCATATGTGCCGACTGACGTTGAGGCGGCAATGCATACTATGTCGTTACTTGTTCCTGATGACAATCTCTATATGGACACCGGTGCCACTTCCCATATGAAAGGCTCCTCAGGTACCCTTTCATCTTATTTTAATTTGAGCACTAGAAATAAATTTATTACTGTTGGTGATGGTAATACTATTCCAGTTGTTGGGTACGGACAACGGACCTTATCCCCTCCCCTTCCGCCTTTTCATTTATCTAATGTTCTTCATGCACCTCAATTGGTTAAAAATTTTATCTCTGTTCGACGTTTTACAACTGATAATAATGTGAGTATTGAATTTGATCCTTTTGGGTTTTCTGTGAAGGACATTCAAACGGGGGTCCAGTTAATGCGTTGTAATAGCTCCGGAGATCTCTATCCCGTCACCAACAATTCCGGCTCTTCCACCGCTACTCCATCTAGTTTTACTGCTTCTTGTCCTCGTTTATGGCATAATAGATTAGGTCATCCGGGAGCACTTGTTTTTAACTCCCTTTGCAATTCCAATTTAATTCCTTGTACGGATTCTCGTTTAGATGGTGTCTGTGATTCTTGCATTTTTGGTAAACATGTTATGTTACCATTTTTTCCGTCTTCTTCGTCCACTGTTTTACCTTTTGATATTGTGCATAGTGATTTGTGGTCCTCCCCCATTTTAAGCTCCTTAGGACATAAATATTATCTCTTGTTTCTTGATGACTATACTAATTTTCTGTGGACCTTTCCCATTGGAAAAAAAATCCCAAGTCATAGATTTTTTTTTTCTGTCTCCACTCAATTTGAAAGAATCATTAAGTGTTTTTAGTGTGACAACGAGCGGGAGTTTGACAATAACCAATTCAAAGATTTTTTTCGTGCCAATGGGATGAGTTTTCGATTGTCATGTCCTCACACATCCTCTCAAAATGGGAAAGCGGAACGCAAAATTAGAACAATTAATAATCTTGTCCCCACCCTTCTTGCCCATTCCTCGATGCCCTCGTCTTTTTGGAATCATGCGTTAGCCATGGCTATGTATCTCCTTAATATTATTCCCCTTAAAGGTCTTCGTCAACACTCACCAACACAAATACTTTACCGACGTGTTTCGTCTTACTCACATCTACAAGTATTTGGTTGTTTGTGCTTCCCCTTAATTCCGTCCACCATTATTCATAAATTACACTCTCGCTCGAGTCCTTGTGTTTTTTTGGGATACCCACCTAACCATCGTGGGTACAAGTGTTACGACCTTACAACTCACAAGATTATTATTTCTCGTCATGTGGTGTTTGATGAAAAAATATTTCTGTTCACTTCCGACAAACATCTTTCCACTGAAAGTCGCGATTACTCCTTCCTTGACCAGCCCATGAAACCTCTTTTCCATGGCTGGTTTGATTCTCAGGACCAAACCCCACCTTCTCCTCCTCGGCCCACCACTCTTCCTGGTGCCCCACTGGCCCAGGCGCCAGACAGCCCCCTTGGTTCCTCACCAGCAGCCCCACCTATTGGGTCATCTCCTCCCATCACCTCTACTGCCGGCCCACTTCTTGATTCAGGTGGCAGGCCTCAGTTTGCTTCCTCAAACATGGATCAGCCTCCTTCTGGCCCGCCTTGTGATCCACCTGCTACTGTTCCAGCCCCCATTCCTCAAACCCGGTCTATGACCACGCGGAGTATGAGTGGGATAGTGAAACCAAAGCATCCATTCAGCCTTTTTTCGTCTACATCTCCGTCCCCACTTCCTTCCAATCCTAAATCTGCGTTGTCCGACCCAAATTGGAAAGCAGCTATGGTTGATGAATTTGATGCTCTAATAAAAAATAAGACGTGGGTACTTGTACCCCACCCCTCTGATGTGAATATTATTCGTTGTATGTGGATTATTTCTCATAAAAAGAATTATGACGGTTCTTTTAAGAGGCATAAGGCCTGTCAGCTTGTAAGTGATGGCACATCTCAGCAGGTGGGAGTGGATTGTACAGAGACATTCAGTCCAGTAATAAAACCAGCCACGATCCGAACAGTACTCAGTTTGGCTCTGTCTAAATCTTGGTCCATACACCAATTGGATGTTAAAAATGTCTTCCTCCATGGGGCATTATAGGAGACTGTGTATATGCACCAACCGATGGGTTTTCGTGATCCGCACCATCCTGACTATATCTGCTTGTTGAAAAATTCCCTATATGGCCTCAAACAGGCTCCCCGGGCCTGGTACAAGCGGTTTGCAGATTTTGTTTTCACTATGGGGTTTAGTCATAGCAGATCAGATCACTCCTTATTTGTCTATTCGAAGGGGCAAGATATGGCTTATTTATTGTTGTACGTCGACGATATAATTCTTACTACCTCTTCAGACAAGATTCGGGTTTCGATTATGTCCAGCTTGGCATCCGAATTTGCAATGAAGGACCTTGGGCCATTGAATTATTTCTTGGGGATTGCTGTGACACACACTAACGGGGGACTATTTTTGTGTCAAAGTAAATATGCTGAAGATATCCTCAATCGGGCCGGCATGCTTTCTTGCAAACCATCCTTGACGCCGGTGGACACCAATGCCAAACTGAGTGGCTCGGCTGGGGCTCCTTAAGCAGATCCTACTTTCTTTCGTAGTTTGGCCGGTGCCTTGCAATATTTAACCTTCACCCGGCCCGACATCAGTTATGCGGTTCAACAAATATGTCTTCACATGCATGATCCCCGACAAGAGCATATGACCGCACTTAAACGCATTCTGAGATATATTCGAGGGAC
The DNA here is from genome assembly GCA_013146195.2 of Codonopsis lanceolata. Classification (NCBI taxonomy): domain Eukaryota; kingdom Viridiplantae; phylum Streptophyta; class Magnoliopsida; order Asterales; family Campanulaceae; genus Codonopsis; species Codonopsis lanceolata. The sequence goes on along the minus strand of CM028382.1, from coordinate 71,035,653 downwards.
TATTGAGCTTGGTCTACACCTCTCAAAGTCTCCTTGTACCTCTCTTACAGCTTATACCGATGCCGATTGGACTGGTTGCCCGAATACCCACCGCTCAACTTCGGGTTATTGTTTATTTTTGGGTAATAATTTGGTTTCTTGGTCATCCAAGCGACAAACTACCTTGTCTCGTTCTAGTGCCGAAGCTGAATATAGGGGTGTGGCTAATGTAGTTGCTGAATCCTGTTGGGTTCGAAATTTATTACTTGAGCTTCACGTACCCCTCTCAAAGGCTACATTGGTATACTGTGATAACGTGAGTGCCATATATTTGTCGGGGAATCCAGTCTAACACCAACGTACAAAACATATTGCGCTCGACATTTTGTTCGTTCGGGAAAAGGTAGAGAAAGGTGATGTTCGTGTGCTTAATGTGTCGTCCCGCTATCAAATGGCAGACATTTTCACGAAAGGACTTCCGCGCGTACTCTTTAATGATTTTTGAGACAGTCTTAGCATTCGGCCTCCTCCCGCTACGACTGCGGGGAACTGATAGAATATAGATAGATATGGATATATGGATACACAGTATCCTATATTCTTTAGAGAATATTTGTTGTATATGTGTACTAGTCATATTAGGAGAGTTTATTTAGATCCTAAAATTAAGGTATTAGACTCCTAAACTCATGGGAGTAGATTTGTATATATTGATGTATCTTTGGAATAGAAAGTTACGGATGAAATTCCTTCAATACCATCAATAATATTCTAATTTTCCTTCAATAATTCTTATTACCTTTATAGACTCACACTATCCTAATATTTAAAAGAAAAACTCAATTATTTATTCCCATGCAATCCTGTTCCTATAAGGAATCAGAACCCCAAAGGGAATTTAGTCTTCAAGACGCTTCGTCCGAGTAATTTTAGTCATTAACAAGTCAATGAGTTTCCTATTTAATTGTATTATAGAGTAATGCTAGAACCACTCAACGAGCACTTAAATTTGTGCACCAAATGATGGGGTTTTCAATGTGTCATCTTATTTGGCATTTTATGGGTGTCACTATAAGTTAAAAAGTTATGTTAACAATATGACACATAAGATGCCACATCATTTGGTACCCAAAATTGAGTGTTATTAGAGTGGCCCTAGCATTACCCATAGTTATATAAGGACACTGCCTTTCTCATTATTTCCGAGTTCACTTAGGATATGTAAATATATAAATACAATGTTTTCTGTCGTGCTTTTATTCTGTCTCATCTTCTGCCTTCTGTTCTTGTTCTTACTTGTCTAGGTTTCTTTAGTTGCTCGTTTTTTGCATAACCCACACACTCCTAACACTGTCATGCCATCAAAATATTTGAAAAAAATTATGAGGGAGAATAATGATAAAGAAATAATCCCAGAAGACCTTGTCTTCGAAATACTGAAAGATGTTCCGGTGAAATCACTTCTAAGATTCCGGTGTGTTTCCAAGTTGTGGCGCTCCCTCATAGACGATTCAAACTTTGTACACTCTCACCGAGTTCGATCATATTCACGGCTAGAGGATAACAATCTTCTGCTAGTCATCAAACGTACCATTCCATATCTTGTTTCTCTCTATTCGCTAAACTCGAAAGGACAATCTGTTCCTACACTAATTGATAGTCTGACGTTGCATCCTACACTAACCTTTCAAGATTTATGTTACGTTAATGGCCTAATTAGTTTCTGCAACTACATATATAATCCTTCCACCCGACAAACAATACCTTTACCACCGGTTACGAACGACATTAGTACAGGTGATCATTAACTTTGAAGGATCCATTAGAAACGACCTGGAGCACGAGCGAGGTCGTTTAGGGTGGACAGCGACTTCATTTATGGAAGTGAGATTGGGTGAGAAACAGGCCTGTGTAAATCCCTCCATCACTGCTCGCTATTCAGAACCAGGGACAATTGATGGAGGCCTGAGATTGGAGAAGATGGGAGGGGAGAATAGGAACGGAAGGGGCCGGCGGATGTAACGGGATAGGCTGGATCTGAAGGAGATCGGGGCAGGAGGATGAGAGAGAGGGCTGACCTGGTTCGCTTGGGCTTAGGAGCAGATTGGAGATGGAGATAAGGGATTGAACGGGACTGAAGAAAGAGAAAGAGGGATGCCCGAATTCAGGACAGCAGTTGGGTTCGGCCGGATCTGAAGGAGGGACGACTGCAAGTGAGGAAGCTGGAGATGAACAGAGATGGATGATTGCGGCTGGAGAAATTGGAGGGGGAATGGAACTAGCAGGATGGCAGCCATGGGGTATTTGAAGACGGCGATGACGATGAGGGGTGAAACCCAGCAGGGATAGAGGATGGCGGGTATAGAGAAGACTCGCCGGAGGAAGAAGGCCGGCGGCTCTTGTAGATAGTGACGAGGAACGAACGGAAGAGGTGAAGATGATGGTTGGAGATGAAGGACGCCGGCTGATGGAAAATATGGGTGAGGCCGGTGAATGGGACATAGAAAAAAAACCGTTTGGTGATGGAATAGAAATTGGAGGAAAGGAATATAAACAGCTGGGTTTGTTTCTGAGCGTGAGGAGGAGGAAAGGCCGGCACTGTTTGCGGCTTGTTGCTGTCACAGTGAGAGAGGTGAGAGAGATGAGAGAATCAATGTTACGGGTAAGCCCGACACTGTTTGGGTTTAGTTTTTATTTTTTAGTTTGAACCCTCAACTTTTAACATTGAGAGTAAAACCCTTCAACTTAATAAGGGTATTTTGGTCTTTTCAATGATTTTCATCCAACATAACAGACAAAAATGACTCAAGTGACCTTATTGAATGTCGAAGCCAAGTAGAGTGATTAAATTGAGGAAAAAAAAGTAGAGTGAGCTTAATGAATTTTGGCCGAAAGTAGGGTGACCAAATGGAGATTTAAACCTTAAAAAAATGCATTGCTCTCATAAAATGAAATTTAGAAGTTATTTAATTTCTTTTGTTATCCTTCACATTCTTCCATCAACCTCATCACTCATAGACTCATCACCATTACCACCACTACCAATCACTCATAGACCCACCACCATTACCACTTTCATGATTTCATCATCACCACTACCACCTCAAATAACATCATTAACCCAAAAGTCATTTCTTTAAAATTATATTTCTTTGTCTAATTTATCACTTCTTCGTTCAAGTTAAAAAATATACAAAACTCATCATTTATAGACCTACCACCACCAGAACCTTAAATTTCACTATTTACAAGTATAAATTCAATTTTTTTGAATTTTCAAATTTGATGATTGAAACCCAAACCAATATGAAGATTTGAAAAATTGATGATTTAGAAACCTAACAATATCGTATTCCACCTAAACCACCACTGTCATGGTTACAATCGCCCCTACCACCACCCCTAACCACCAGCATCCCTGCAATTTCCACCACCGGTATCACCACCACCAAGAAACACGTTCACCTTGCCTAGCTAAGACTAATAAATAAAATATATTTAGCTTTCATTAAATTAGACTACTTTTTTCAAATGCATCTCCTATAGATTCTAGCGTTCTTCTCTAACAAAACGTAAAAATTTGTCAACAAAGTTCTCCATTTTTTTTAAATCTTCTTGACATTATATCACATTTTCTTTACGTATTTTCTTATATTATTCACAAGTAGTTACTAAACATGCTACATAAGTGGCTAATATCTTGATACTCACCAACAAATGTATTATTATAGCTACATTTTTTCGTATACCTCTAATAATGTCTTTCCCAACCTATAATGTCTCACTTTCTTACATAATTTTTATATTTGTCCGACTTTGTCCTCTCCCGTTCGTGATGTGTTAAAAACAGTAATGGAAAATCATAAACGTTATGATTATCTTGATCATATTTTACTTATGACGCAAAGTGAGATTTGATTATATTTTTATCATTTAGTTTCTCATTTGATATTTAAAATATTTTTTAATTAACACAGTAAATAGTTATTTCAATAGTTATACTTTAAGGTGAAAAAATGCATTACTCAAAAAAAATTTAGATTTTATTTAATTTATTATTTTATCCTTCACTTTCTTCGGTCAATCTCATCATTCATACATTCACCACCACTACCACCTCAAATTTCACCATTAACACAAAAGTTAATTTTTTATTTGATTTTATTTCCTTTTCTAATTCTTTATTCCTACCTTCAAAGTAACCCATTTACAAATGCCATCATTTATGGACACACCATCATCACATCCTTAAATTTCATTTTTTACAAACTCAAATTCAAAATTATAATTTTTCAAAATTTTAAATTGAAACTGAAACCCATCTGGATCTTTAAAATTTTGATGATTTGGAAATCTCACAATGTAATATTTCATCTAAACCTCCATTATCATCCCTACAATCGCCGTCATCACCGCCCCTAACACCACCATCCTTGCAGTCGTTTCTAAAATATATAACTCCTTTTAGAAAATAATATATTGTGTTAGAGAAATCAAACTTTCAACCCCAAAACTAAAAATACAAATTCCTTCAAAGTATCTATAAAGTCCCACTTTGCCATACAACCTAAGTTATGTGTCATTTTCATATCTCATTTTATAATTCTTTTCTAGTTTGCCTCCTAGGACACACCACCACCACATCCTTAAATTTCACTTTTTACGAACCCAAATTCAAGTTTTTACTTTTTCAAATTTTCAAATTGAAACTGAAATAATATAGATCTTTGAAAATGTGATGATTTCGAAATCTCACAACGTTGTATTACTCTGTCTGAGCTCGGTTTTTCCACTACTACCTCTTCTGTCATTTACTCTGACAACATGGGTGCTACATATGTTGCCGCAAATCCAAGGTTTCACTCAAAAATGAAACATTTGGGTCTTGATTATCATTTTGTTCGAGAGTATGTTCAGAGTTAACGACTTTGTGTTTCTTTTATCAAGGGAAGTGATCAACTTGCTGATGCATTAACTAAGCCTCTTGCTTGCTCTCAGTTTCTTGATCTTATGTCCAAGATTGGTCTCACGTTTCGATCATCCATCTTGAAGGGGCCTGTTAGAGATCCTACTAAATATCTTCAAGATTTTGATTCTATTTAGTTCCCTATTTTGTTATGGTTATCTTTTCCTATGTAAATACAATTCTATGTTACTTGTAGGTTACTCGACTCCGGATCTCCTGTACCATTATTGTGTGCCACTCATATGTACCACCAATCAAATTAAGACACGTGGCTTTGTTTGGGCAAAGACCTTAACCTCGGTTATCTAACCGACTGAGAAATTTTAGGATCGACCAATCTCGGCTCGAAAAATCTTGCGTATCCAAGAATGAATCTCAAAGATTTCGACATGTCGTCTTCCAAAATACGGGTTTCGCCAGAGGTGGTTTCGCCGAAGGGGAAAAGCGTGAGTTCGCCTCCGGCCGGGATTGAACTCGCCAATTTGTTCTGCAAAAGCTTCTTCCTAACTGAAACGCCAACCGGTAAGAACACTTCGATGTATATACACGATTTTAGGTTGTATTCATTTACAATTTTTTCAACTAATTTTCCTCGAATTCATAACAGAGTTAATTGTATTAAATTCTCTCTCTGTATCTCCGTGAAAGGCTTCTTTTCTATGGTTTCCTTTTCGCTTTCTATCATTCGTTAATTTGCCTCTTTGCCACGAGTAGGGCAAGATTAAAAGTTGACTTAAACCAATTGCTAGTTAGAAGTACACAAGTTATTTGCTATATAGTTTGATGTATTAGTATCCTGCTAAAGGCGAGGCATTGGATAAGGAAAAGTAAATAAAGCAAATTCGAAATAAACAACATCAAAAGAATCAGAATTTAATGATAATGCTCTAATGATTTATAACTAATTCAAAAATATAACAACTTTAAAAATCCTGTGGGCTGCAAACTCACCGCCCAAAGTAAAATGAATGACTGAATATTTTTTTGGGAATCATTGATCCATCTACCAAGTTTTTCCAGTCAAATGGCTGCAGCATTAGCTTTTTCTTAGTAGTGCTTTAATTCTAAAGTATGTTTTTGCTAAACATTATTTGTTTCATTATGATTTGGACTGTAAAGGTTCTATATTATCTTTTTGCATGAGATTTTATGCTCATGTATGTTGTAATAAATTGATCTGTTTTATTGACTGACGGGTTAGGTTGACTTCCTACTTGGTTTGAGGTTCAAGATTCTAAATCGCTTATCTATCAAAGAACTAGAGTGTGTAATCAAGGTTATGTTGTTCAGTTATAGTCACATTGGTGAGTAATGAAATGGTAGAACGTATTATTGGTTCAGTTTCTATTGATGGGGGTGTTTGTCTTGACAATTTGAAGGCAAGATAGAAGTTATTTCACTTACCATGATCCTTAATGATTTTGATATCTGAGGTGAGACTTCAGACCTTTTTCTATGGCATTGGAGAGGGTTATACTGTGAAAGAGATCTTTCTTATCATACGTGTTGAGTCTTATGATAGATTTATATCTGCTCAGTACATTACATTAGTTTTATACTTCAGTGGCTAATCGGGCTGCGTATCGATTAGCGTGGCAGTGATGTCGATAATGGATCAGGTTCAAATGTATAGCCGATGGGTAGTAGGATCGGACGCATTTCTTTCGACGCCGAATTGGAGTGGTCGTTTTGCTCGGTCCCGCCCGCCGATGCAAAGCTCACGGTTGCAGAAGCTAAGAGGGATATGGATCAGCTTGTGCATTTGCTTCATGCCGAGTGTATATCAATGTTACAAAATATTAGTATTCACGAAGGTTGTACAGATTGGTTAGCTTGCACTTTAACATCTTCTGGAGTATTTGATTTGGCTGCTTTTTATCACAAATGGAGAGATAAGTTTCCTTCTGTGGCTTGGGGGAAAAAGATTTGGCAAAAATGGATTCCTTTAAAGGTGAGTATGTTTGTTTGGAGGTTTCTTCATAGTGCTCTTCCTGTCGACATGCTGTTGCACAAAAAGGGTATTTCTTATGTTTCTAAATGTGTATGTTGCGTTGGGCATCATGATCAAGAGTCGTTGGAACACTTATTTCTTCGATCAGATATCGCTCTTACTTTGTGGGAAAGGTTTTCTAGACCTTTCGGTAATATATTTCACTATGCTAGTATCAAGCATTTGTTTGAAGTGTGGTCGAGTGGTGTTTCTTTACGTAATCAGGACGGGGCTTGCTATTTGGGTATCTTTATGTTCACATGTTGGGAGATTTGGAAAGCTAGGTGCATGGCTATTTTAGAAAATATTTCGATGGACGCTGCGGTGATCTTTTTGAATATTCGCCGCTATTCGACATGCTTTTTCAAGATAAACCTAAATCGAGGGTCCCAATCCTGGGGGTGCTTGGTATTCAGCAATTGGGTTTGGAGGTTGTTCAGTGCACTTTCAGAAGAGGCATCTGGTATAAATGGATTCCTCCGAGTGAAGGTAAGTACAAATTAAACACTGATGGCTCTAGTGTTGGGAACGTTTGTACAGGAGGTGGCATAGTTAGAGATAGTCGGGGCATCATGGTAGGAGCTTTTTCCAACTTTTATGGTGATGGCTCTAACATGCGGGCAGAAATTTTTGCTCTGAGAGATGTTTTACAATTATGTCGGGATTTAGGGCTCGTTTCAGTTGAGGTGGAGTCAGATTCTTTGGTGGTCGCTCGGTTCTTCTGGGGCTCAAGATCACCGTGGCAAGATACTTATGATTTCCGTATTTGTCGGAGGTTGCTGGGAGAGTACGGTCTCCCTCATGTTTATAGAGAGAAAAATCATGTTGCGGATAGATTGGCTGCTTTGGCTCATGATCACAGGGGTAATCATTCTTATTGCAATATACTGTCTCTTCCCAGCTCAGTTCGTTTGGTTCTTGATCATGATGAGAGGGGTATTTATAATTTTCGTCCTTGATTTTTGTGTAGAGATTGTTGTTTAGAGGTAAGGCTCCTTTGTCCCCCCGTTTGTGGGTAAGGCTTGTTGTCCCCCTCATGTTTGTTTTGTTTTTATTATTTTTTAATAAATCTGCTGTGCCGCCTCGCTCCCTAAAAAAAAAAAAAAACCTTGCCTAGTATAGTTTTATAGGACTTCACAGGTTCAGCGGAAGACCTCTCCTCTAGCTTTATCGGAAGACCTGCCTATCGCCCACAAACTGTAGACCTCGTGTCCACCTAATCTTCTATGACGTGTCCTATCCAGCAAAGATTAATTGGATTAATTCAAACTTATCCTAATCATTGTTTAAATTAATCCAAGACATTCCCTGACATATCAAGCCGCCGAAAGCAACCTTTCCGAAAAGCAGGAAGACTTTTTCGCCCTGAACAGTGAAAGCAGGAAAAGCAGACTGTCCCCTAGTTTCTGCAACAACTCTCAGATATGCCACCTAAATCGCCCATCTTTTTGAAGATCTAAGAAATCATTCCCTGCTCTAGATATCTGTGAAGACAAAAATCCTTGATCGACAAATTCCATGCATTTAATGCATTGATGAAAAGAGCTGTTGAAGTATTCGTCTTCTCCAACGGATCTTTTGAAGTGCACCTGCTATAAATGCTGCCATTGAAGACTGGAACAACGACACTGTATAGAATCAATCGAACACTAATAGGATTGCTCTGAAACTCCACAACTCCAAGTCTTACAGCTCAGTGCTATCAAGAGATCCTAAACAGATCTAGAATTCCTCGTCAACAACAAGAAGCTTCTCATCAACACTTATTGTTTTATCTTCTTGTTGTTTACTTTCATTAACTATATTTCTGCACGAATTAAATATCATGTATTTACAGATATTTAATTCCCTAGACCCCAAACACAAGTCAATATTTTGTACACGATCCATTAGAGATATTCTTTGTAATTAATCTAGTGGAAAACATAGTGCACTATTTAAATCCAAGGTTGACTGCCTTGGTGGTGGACGTAACACTCTTTAGAGTGTGAACCATCCCAAAATACTTGTGTTGTTTCATATTTGTTTGTCTGTCATTTGATCTGTTCTTTACTGTGATTATCTTTATCCATTTACAGCAGAACTTAAGTAACTTGTAAAGGTCTACCGGTAGTTCTTATCGGCAGACCTGGAACAACTACTTTGAAGGTCTTCCGCTACATGAATCTTTTCGATAGATTGCAAGTATCTTTCAAAGTATTTACCAAAAAGTTTTAAGTGTTTAATATGCTATTCAACCCCCCCTTCTAACTTATTATTGTGCCCATTGGGACCCACAATACCACGGTGCCCGGAGGAACTTGATCTTGTAAACAAGATTCCACCCTATTTTATGGGCTGAAACGTAAAAAGGTAAAACTGAACTTAAACTGTTGTCTTGTAGATGTTGATGATTATGAAATTTACAAAATTTGTTGGTTTGTGAAAGAGAATGAGCAAGTGTAGTGAGTTGTGTTGTTAAAAGGTCGTGACTCGCTTCCTCTCTTCAAGAGGTGGATGGGCATCATATGCATATTGTAGTTGTTTGTGTGAAGTACTTATCGCCGTCTCTCAACAAAGTTGAGATCTTAATCGCTAGATTATTTTTATGTTTAATGAACAAGCAAACTGGGTCTTCGTGTTGAACAAGCCGATTGTAAATAAGTTGGTACTCTATATGACTTGCTTTTGTGGATTACGATCCTCGACATTACAGTTTTCCCTCAATTTCTCTCAATGCACAATGGATGATTGCCATGTGTCTGCTTCATGGACATTGCAAATATTCAATGGTGCATTGTGGGAAATTGAGGAATTACTAATGGAGAGAAGCCAAGTCGAGTTAACTCGGTATTTCTTGACCCCTCGTTGATCTTACGAACTTGTTTAAAATCGGGTTTGTAGGTACTAAAATCGGTGCTTGCATCACTGCTCTCTCACTTCATGTATTTTCCATTTCATATATGTTAATACTTTTTGTTCAAATTTTATCACAAAGGTGTTGGTGTCCATGTGGTGACTCAAGGTGGAGCCCGAAATTTCATATGTTCCATGTATTTTGCTATTTACACCTTTTTATATTGAGAACAATGAAGAGAAGTGGACGGAAAATGGAAGACTGTTCAGGTTCTCGCATGAGCTTAGCATGATTACTATACTATGGTGTTGTACATGAGAAACTAGGAAAATGCAATTTCATTTTTAGTCTCCTTGAATTCTTTGTTCCTTGCTCCACCTTGTGCTTTCCTTACCTGTGTGCGTTTGATCTTGCAATTTTGGTTACCGCAGACACCATTTTAAGCATCTGTGCTAAAGACAGAACTGGCAGTGATTCGGTTGATAGTGGTGCTTCTTGGTTAGAATTGAAAATCGAGATCGATGTGCTTTGTTCTCTTTGCCAAGAGTATCTATGGTGCAGCTCGCTTAGTCCTAATAGTAAGTTCAGCTGTATTGGAGTCCGATGGACGAAGGAGTGTATCTTACAACTATTAGGGAGATTTAATGAAAGAAAGAGGAAGAGGTGAGAAAAGTTAGTTAAAGGAAGCCTGTAAACCAAATTTTTTCTCAAGGGGTGGGGATTGTTGTAATCTACTCTAGTATAAAGGAAGCCTAAATACATTGTTTAAGTATGGGTAATTATTAGTAGAAGGCTCCCTAAATGTGGAAAAGTGTACTGTAACCTTGGAAATTTTGTAATGGGTATCAAATATCGATATTCTAATATCGTGATATATGTAAATTCGATATCATTGATATTGTTTACTAAATATTAATTTTACTTTGCTTTTATCGATTATTGATGTCGTCAGACATTTACTTACTATATGTGCTGTTGCCATCAACCGAGTCAACTCAAAACATGCCATGGTGTGTGGTTATATATATAGGTGTAAATGTTATTTTGTATGTATGCCCGATGTATCCATCACCATCATCTCTCATACCGTGCACCACCTTTGTCTACGTAACTTTTTTTTCCAATACCTCTTCCACAACGATGACCTTGTATTGCGGGAGGATGACTCCTCTCAATGACCTACAGTTGTTGACTCGTCATGTGTCAAAATAACCAAGCATATGTCGGATCTATACATTCTTTGATCTTTAATGTATAAACTCCATTGAGTTATATCAAATGGATTTGTGTTGGGACCTATGGAACAGGGACACTCTCGAGACATACATTGAATATGGTCTTGACTCTTGTGAGTGTTGGAATTTTTTCAAATCCATATTTTAAGGTTTTTAAATTGGAAACATAGGAAATATTCTCTTAAGAGTTCCAAATTGTACAATGGTGTCTTTATGAATCTTATGTAGTTGTTGAAACTTGAAGTATATGTAATTTTCATGATGTTAATTTATAGGTTCATGCACCTTTTTATATATACCGCATCATGTTCCCATTGTTGTTTACTACCTTTTTTCAGAAAAAAAATGTGACGACTTTCCTGCTTCCTATTGTGTCTTGCCATTACGCCTATATTGTTGCTGCAAGGGACTATAACTTGCCATAGGGTTTGTTTTTCATGTCTTTTGATTTGAATTAGCCTATGAATGCCAAACCTGTATCTGGATTAAGCTTAGCATAGTTGAATAGTCCATCAACAAATGAGATTTTCTGAGAATGAGTATGAAGAGACCCCCACGTCCATCATTCTGGTAGTGGTAGCGGTTGTGTCTGTTGATCATTTGGTATTAATCTAACAAATGAGATTTCTCTTTTGTTTGAAACATGCACAGGACATCTAAGAGGTATTAGTTGATGAACTGAAATTAGAAAAATTTCAAGCCTTTTTTAATCTCGAGATGGTCTGGTGGGTCTTTGATGAATGGAGTATGTTTCGAGTGCGGAGGGCTAGGATAATATGCTCTCTCTCTTTCTTTCCCTCCCCCCATGCTCTTCTCTATAAATATGCTCCAGTTCAGTGTCTTGTTAGGAGCATTCAATTTTTGATGCATGTTATTTCTACTCCAAAAGCGAAGAGTTTGAAACACTTTCTCTCTAATACTATCCAAGTCGAAGACCCAACAGTTCCTCTCCATCCAAATGACCCACCAAATCGCTAAAAGGGCTGAATCCCAGCAAATGTTTATCCTATATGCATTTCAGTTTTGACCGAGCCTGCAACACCTCCCCACCCACATCATAAGCGTACTAAAACTTGTGCAAACACAGTCACACGTACACAAAGAGAAGAAAAGTGGCCAAATAAGCTACAAGAGGTTTATCTTACATATCTAACGAATCAAACTGCTTTCCAGGTCTTTCACTGAGTTGATATAAAATAATGGCTCGAACCAGCATAGTTAAAAAACAACAATGCCTAGTGTTCAATACAACTTAACACATTGAGAAAACAACTCATGAATATAACGTGGAGAGATCCTTATAACCATTAGTCGATTACAATGACAACTCATTCCAAGAGTGAAAAACTAAGATAAATTTACTTTGCTTCTAATTTGTAAATTTGAAACTTTGTCCACTTCATGTACATATACCATCTCATTCTCCCTTTGCACCTTTTACCCTTTTTGACGACTGAATTTATCGTTATTTAAGCTGAATCCTTTGCTTCCTTGTGGTGATAGCTGAGCTTATCAACAAGTACAAATAGCAAGAAACATTGTTAAAAGTAATGTCATAATTAAGCTAGTGACAACAAGAGTCAATAAAAAGATTTAGCATATACACCTGTTGGAACTTGCTTGTGCCTTCTTGGCTATTGTGTAAATCATAATTCATGAAACTTGTTTCTTTCATTTGAAAGCCAAAAAACTACAACCAACAAAAATAAATTTATATTAATAAATACAAATTCTACAAAAATAAAAAGTAGAGTGTAATAATTTCAATAAGATTTATGTAACCATGAACAAAAAAAAAAGGAAATACCTATGGTTGTCCAAGTTGCAAAGATGATTCGAATGGAACTTCGCTAAGGCTTCAAAGATCCAACAATGGGATTACCGATTCTCAAATTATATTGACTATCCTGCGGAGTCTAGTTTTGTTTGAATAAAAATAAACAACAGAAAATTAGAAACTAATTTGAAAAACAATAAACATTATTACGATGTGAAAATGTTATGCACACAGCTTACCCGCAAGAATAGCGGTAATGGAAGAGGAAAATTCTGGTCATTAGTCATATTCATAGTATGCGCACCAATATTGCTAAGAGTATTGTTTAGCTGCTAAGAGTTTTTGTGTCAAATGTTTCAAGAAACAAATGAAAGATTAGTTAGTTGATACAATTTAACATATAATCTCTTTAAGCAACACAAAATGAATATAGTTAAACTACCTGATGTGATTGCAATGTTTCGACAACTTGTGATGCTTGAAAGGACCGATCATTATGTGCATCAAGATTAGAAACGCATCCTCGATCACTTAACGGTTGTAATACATTCTGCTTTTCCTTTCGTTTCTTCTTTGTGGTTGCCTTTTCAAGTGCACTTACTTTTCTCTTACCAGATTTACCATTAGCTTTCGGTTTGTTTTTTATTCCATTTATTCTTTTATCGTGATTATTTTCTATGCCTTCAATGGATTCAAATACATCAAGTTCCAACTGCAACATGACAGGAGTAGCTTTCTTAACTGCTTTTTCTTCTGTGCAAGAATCAACTTGATCCAACAACTTTATAAGACTTCGTTTCACAATTTCATAAGCTTTTTCAGATTCTGAAGCCTTGGTAACTAGTTGGATAGACATGGAACACAAGTCTCTGTAGCGTATTCCCATCATTGCCTTTGGGTCCACTTCAATTGTACTCTCACAAGTAGCTACTCGACTCCCTTTCTTGGCTTCTTTTGTCCACCTCTTTAATATATATTTATCAGGAATCTTCACAATATTTCTTGAGGAAAATACTTTTAAAGCATGTGAACAAAGAAACCCAGCAAACTCAAATTTCTTACAACTACAGGAAATAGAGCCTTCCAATGAGTCATAAGAAACTGTATGAAAATACTTTTTCCCGTATGGGGTGATTTCATATGTTGTCACCGTCTCAACCTCACCACAATCTTTTATACTGCTATCATATGACTTAAACAACTCTCCTTGAAATGATTTCAGCACCTTTGGAGTGTAGACAGTAAATGCATGTTTCATAATTTCAACTACAAATGCTACTGATGGTGTCGTCTGATCTGCTCTAAAATCAGATCGAGACTCTTCGTAGCGACGCTCATTAAGTAATCTTTGAAAATGCTCAAAAAAGCGAAGTAAATCATGTTTGTATGAAACGTACCTTTTAAAACAATATTCATGCTCTCACTACGTTGAGTGGTTGTCATATCTGCACAAAAGGTGTCTCGTCCATAAACTAATGCCCATTTCTCCTTTTTATTAAACATTCCCATAAGCCACTCATTGTCATGTAGACAGTATTTATCAAGCATCTCATTCCATGCGACTAAAAAGTAGTTTTCATCTTCATAGTCATAAATGCAACTACTAAAGTCTTTAGTGAAGTCTTTGAACCTTGCAAATACACCGCCAAGATGAATAGATGCATTTTGATAAATATGCCAAATACAGAGACGGTGATATGTTTCAGGCCATTGAGAAGCCAATGCACTTGCCATAGCAGCGTCTTGATCCGTAAGAATTGTCTTTGGCTTTTTGCCTGCCATAGCTTTTGTAAAAGTGTTAAATAACCACTTGAAAGTGGGCTATAGTTTCATCATATAATAATGTTGCTCCAAAAATAGTGGTTTGTTTGTGATGATTTAAACCAACAAATAGTGCAAAAGGTCTACCATCCTTGTTCGTTCTGTAAGTTGTATCAAAGCAAATAACATCACCGAAATGAACAAAATCTAACATCATTTTGGCATCTGCCCAAAATATATTTGTTATCATATCATCTTTATCTACTTGTATTCCATAAAAGAAATTGGGATCCTCTGATTTCATATTTTGTAAATACTCTAATACACCACCTGTGTCCCCATTCCTCATTTGCTTAGTGCGTTTGGTTCGCAAGTAATTTTTGTAATCATCGGGAATGAATCCAAGATTCTCTCGCCCACCACTTTGTCTAGCCATCAATTCAAGAGTAGCTTTAGGAGCTATACCAGAATTTTCTGCCATATCAGCTTCTGCTGCTTGAGCACGAGATATCTTCCTATGAGATCTATGTAAATGAGTCTTACTTGGAGTTGTAAAGGAGTGATTGTGTTCGGCAACAAACTCAACAACTTCGTAGTTATTTCTACCTAGTCGACAACTAATTCTCATCTCTGCTAAGCAAAAACATCTTGATTCAGGGCGACTGTTTTTTACACTAGCATCTCGCTTGTCTTTTCCCCCTTTCCTCTCACGTGAACAACAAAATGTCCTGTCCAGTACTTTCCTACAAATTGACCGGATAAGCACCTGCTTAATTTTGACAGTCTCATGACTTTTCCTGAAACAGTGGATTCTTTCTTCAGAGTATAGGACCAACGTATTCCACCTGCCTTTCGACTCCCCGAAATCGGACTGAACCCCGAAATAGGACCAACGTATTCCATCTCATGACTTAATTTTGACAGTCTCAGGCCAAGTGTATTTTTTTTGACTTGCGCATTTTTTTTGACTCGCACAGATATTTTTATTTGAGTTGCGCACATTTTTTTTGAGATGCGCACATTTTTTTTGACTGGGGCTGACCCACAATTTAAAATGCAAAAACCGGTCGGTCTTTGAAGTGTCCTGAAAATCTATATGCAGTCTAACGTTGGCTTGTGCAGGGAGTAGGCTGGCCATGGTGTACGATAGCAGTTCAGAATATATTTATATGCTTGTGCGCGTGTGTGCGGTATCTAAAAAGCAAAAAAGGTTTTTTTTTTTCAGATATTGAAAGAACGCGATACCACGGATTCTCGATATGAGTCAATGTGAGTACCAATGTTGCAGTGATTGTTGCAACAATTGCAGTCACAATGAAAACAACAACTATTAACAAAAACAGTAGTAGCAGCGGAAGTTTATAGAAAATCAGTTTCTAGCAGATCTAGAAGACAAGAATTAATCAAAAAACAATCTACAAGTATCAAACTTGTAGATCAAGCCTCAAGGCCACACAAATTATATTAAAGACAAACTGTTTTGCACTTAACAAACAATAAAAAATTCTCACAAGATATAGGATCTTGGAGAATCAAAAAATCTCACATAAAACACTAAACCAAACGTGGGAAGAAAGAGGAAGAACTGCTTCCTAAATACAGAAAACGAAGCAGCAACAAGAATTGTTCCGTGATGATTCGATGAAGCTAACAATGGTGTATTCTCTGCAGTTTCACACAGCTTATGAAAAGATGAACTTGTTCGGAATTACATCAAGGATGCTCACAGTTTATAGCTTTCAATCTAATCTCTTTCAGGCTCTCAGCGCACACAATTGCTCGACTTCCAGCCCTTGTTATATAGACAATGTTTTCCTGCAAGAACACGGCAGAAGAGCCATTCTCCTAATAGGAAAGAGATTACCAATTAAACATGCAAGATTATGTTTCCTAACAAAACTATGATACATGGAATAACTAAAATATTTGCAGAGATTTAGTTACCAAAAATATATTGATCAAATCTTTTGAAAGATTTGAAAGATCAAATCTTTTGAAAGATTTGAAAGATTTTCCTAAAAAAAAAACAAACTAATCTACCAAAAGTATTCTAAACAAAATCTAACACCTAAATAAACATTGACTAATTTAAAATCTTTCTTTGACCAAGAAAGGTGAAAACAAAATAAAATAGGTCATGCCTATTTTATTCTTACAATCTCCCCCTTTGTTGAACCTTTCTGGTCAAATCAAAAGACAAGTGTTTATTCAACACCAATCAAAACACCTAACCTGCATTGGTTAGAAAATCTCATCTCCCCCTGAATTTGTGCAAGGAGCACAAATCAGAAATCATCACCATCACAAGAAACACTTGATCTCTCTCCACCTATTTGACCGAAAAAGGAAGAGGGATAAACAAACTTTTAGGAACTCTCAAAAATCCAAGATTTTGAAAAACACTATAAAGTGTTCACCAAGATTTGATCACACCACTTAGCAAAAACTGAGCACATCATATCCAGATTCAAAACCTCTTAGTTTCCCACAAAAAATTAGACAACCACTAAATATTTTTCAACATGGAGATTTTTGGAAATTTGATTTGCACAGTTTATATTAGGACAAAATTTCACCAAGCTGATATCATTGCCAACAATGCATGACTAAAATTTTATGCCTAAAAACATGATGACTAAAAGCTAGGAAAAAGAATAAATAAAAAAAATGCAATCACACACAAGTGATAAAGACCATATCAAAGGATGTAGTTCCTAATGTTGCTGCATTGGGAGATGCATTCGCCAAAATTGTGAATTTTTTTTAAAATTTTGCTCTTCTTTTTTTTTTTTCTCAACCAAATTTCTCTCACAAGATCATAAAATTTTCACAACAAAAATCCATAGGTACTTTATTTCCCTAGAAATATAGCTCTACTTTATTTCAAGCTATAAAAACATGTCACTTGGAACCTTTCACACTATTTACCAAGAGAAGCAATTTTGCATTTTGATCAACCCATGAAATCCGAGGATTCATAGTCCCAAAAGAAAGGTGCCACAACCTTGTTCATAGGTAGCTCTTTTCCGTTAGGTAGCTTTCACACTTTTTCAATTAAAAGGAGTCAATTTACTCAAGATCAACCCATGAGAACCTAAGTTCCATAGTACCTTGACAAATTGCAGCATCCCAAAAATTTCAAAAGGTAGCTCTTTCCTTTGTGGACTTTAAACATACTCAAGAACTGGGAAAGAGAGAGAATCATAACAAAAAAAAATCACAACTGATTTTGAATGAAATTCCCAAGCAACCACAAGAGACACATACATGTGAGTCAATTGATCTAGAGTGCCCTCTAAAGACAATATGCAATCATGCTTAATTTTTTTTTTAAAAAAAAATTTAACTAAGTGTAAAATCATATGGCACACAAAACACAAGAGATTTGCAAAGATTGAAAAATCTCTCAAAAACAAGACACTTGGCAAATATATCAGCAAGATGATTTTCGGTCCCAACATATTCAATGCAAACAATTTACATAATCAACCAAGTCTCTAAAAAATGGTGTCTTATATTAATGTGATTAGTTCGAGAATAATGAACTGGATTTTTGCGCTAAGAAAAATGCATAGGTGTTATCAAAAAAACAAGGTTAACACATCAAAGTGTAGCACAAAATCTTTGATCATTTGGAGCATCCACAAAAGTTTTAAGGCTTCTCACAAAATTATTTTGATAAGCATGCTAACGTGTGAGATTCAACCTTACTTCTTCTTCTTGTGTATATGTCATCATGAATATTACCTATCACTTGAGAGATTGGATGGTTTTTCTGAATACGGCTAGGAATGTCATGGCTGCAACCATTCAAATTGGACTGATTTTTCGAATGTTCGGGACGATTACGAAAGTTCGGGACCTGTTTCGAATCTGCCAAGTTTACGTCCAATGTTGCTCCCATTGTTGCAACATTGGGTGACATATTGTGAATCACATTGGTGAACTTTCGAACATGCGGTTCTGCGTTCTTGTGCTTGATTTTGGTTTCGGATCTTTGGTTACGAAGATTTTGGAGGAGATTCATCATGGTATTCATCAATGGTTTCATAGAACCGCTTAGCACCAGGACATATATCAAAGGGTTCACAGTATTTGGACTTGCCTTTGTCATTACTACCCTTAGGAACCCACATCTGTTTAAAAATTTTGGGTTGGTGATTTAGAGAAAAATTTTTCTGATGAGACTTCCAATGTGACTGCCAATGTTCTTTGCAATGGTCGTCGCATTGGTCGCTTCATACGATTCTGCATCTGAGATTTTCCCAAGAAGGCATGTCTTATTTCATCCTCATACATAGCCTTTTTCAGAAAACAAAAGGGTTATATGTGACCAGGCTTATGGCAAAAGTGACAAACAAAATTTTTCTTTCTTATTCTCGGTTTTTCAAAGAAAACAGTTTCATCAAAACTTTCATCAGTCTGTTTAGTTCCATATGTTCCTTCTCCTTCTTTCACAAAAGCCTTAGGGACAAAACCAATACCTGTCCTGGATGTATTACCAGAATTCAGCAAATCATCAACCTTTTGTTTGCTAGAATTCCACTTGGTCATGGTTTCTTTTGCTTGAGTAAGCTGCTCCTTCAACTTCTCAATCTCCACATCCTTTCTGCTTAGCAAACTCTCTAGCCTTACAATGCATTCTTTTTGATCCTCATTTGCCTTTTTTAACAGTTCATTTGCTTTCCCAAGTAGTGTAACTTGGTGAGCTCTCTTCTCCCAATCCTTGTACAGCTCCTTGTACCCTTCCAACAGATCTGAATCTGTGTCTCCATCGTCTTCTGCAACTATGGAATTAAAACAGAAGAAATCGTTCCTGTTTCTGCTCAATGTCTCTCCCAATGTTGCTCCTGATGTTGCAACATCGGGTGACACATTTGCTGAAACATCTGCATTTTCAGAATTAGAATCATAAACAGCATTCAAGTCAAACTGAGTGGTGAGCATTCTTAGTTTAGAAGAATGAACACTGGCAAGTCCTTCACATAAAGTCTGAAGGGCCTCCCACACATCTTTGGCAGATTCATAATTTGCTATTACCCTAAAAGTATTTGCATCCAAGGCCTTATAAATAGCAGACAAGGCTTTCGAGTTAAAAGAAGCAGTGTTCCTATCATCATTGGTCCACTCAGATTCTTTGGTGATCTTGACATCACCATCCGAATCTACAATTTTGGGAGGACTCCAACCATTTAAAACAGCAAGCCACGCTCTTTCATCAATGGATTTGATGAAGATGCGCATCTTGACTTTCCAAATAGAATAATTGGCATTTGTAAGAGTAGGAGGGCGAACCACGTTCTCATACTAAGAATCCATCACGACTTTAAACAGAATCGACTCTTAGTGATATCAAGAGAAGGCTCTGATACCAATTGAAAGAACGCGATACCACGGATTCTCGATATGAGTCAATGTGAGTACCAATGTTGCAGTGATTGTTGCAACAATGACAGTCACAATGAAAACAACAACTATTAACAAAAATAGTAGTAGCAGCGGAAGTTTATAGAAAATCAGTTTCTAGCAGATCTAGAAGACAAGAATTAATCAAAAAACAATCTACAAGTATCAAACTTGTAGATCAAGCCTCAAGGCCACACAAATTATATTAAAAACAAACTGTTTTGCACTTAACAAACAATAAAAAATTCTCACAAGATATAGGATCTTGGAGAATCAAAAAATCCCACATAAAACACTAAACCAAACGTGGGAAGAAAGAGGAAGAACTGCTTCCTAAATACAGAAAACGAAGCAGCAACAACAGAATTGTTCCGTGATGATTCGATGAAGCTAACAATGGTGTATTCTCTGCAGTTTCACACAGCTTATGAAAAGATGAACTGGTTCGGAATTACAGCAAGGATGCTCACAGTTTATAGCTTTCAATCTAATCTCTTTCAGGCTCTCAGCGCACACAATTGCTCGACTTCCAGCCCTTGTTATATAGACAATGTTTTCCTGCAAGAACACGGCAGGAGAGCCATTCTCCTAATAGGAAAGAGATTACCAATTAAACATGCAAGATTATGTTTCCTAACAAAACTATGATACATGGAATAACTAAAATATTTGCAGAGATTTAGTTACCAAAAATATATTGATCAAATCTTTTGAAAGATTTGAAAGATCAAATCTTTTGAAAGATTTGAAAGATCAAATCTTTTGAAAGATTTGAAAGATCAAATCTTTTGAAAGATTTGAAAGATCAAATCTTTTGAAAGATTTGAAAGATTTTCCTAAAAAAACAAACTAATCTACCAAAAGTATTCTAAACAAAATCTAACACCTAAATAAACATTGACTAATTTAAAATCTTTCTTTGACCAAGAAAGGTGAAAACAAGATAAAATAAGTCATGCCTATTTTACTCTTACAGATATAAAAATTGAAAAGAAAACAGATATGGCCTATCTTACTGTTATTTATGGATTTTTTTAGTTCGAGCACGAGCAAACAAGCATATCATCAAGAAATAGAAAGAAAAGCGGAGAATCTATCTATTCTTATTAAAAATGGGTCCTAATCCCCAAAATAAAATGACAGAATGTATATATATATATATATATATATTACAAAATGAAAATAAAGTAGAATAAAATAATATACGGCCGAAAATGAAGAGATTTTAAAAATAAAAGCCCGGCCCTTTTGTTGTGCTGCCCGAAAATTATTGCACACAAAATATTGCATATATAAAAATAGCATATATATATATATATATATATTTATTTTTTTTTTTTGCAAATTTTTTTTGAAAAATACGAATATTTTCAAATATCCGTAATAGTGTTTGAAATGAAACTGCTGCAAGATGGAGGATCATATCCACAAATATAGACACATATGTTAAAGGAACGCAATATTCAAGTGTTTAAATTAATATAACAACCATACTTTAGCCATAAACAAAAGAAAACAAAAGTTTTGGTTACTGTGTCTAGCCCTCCATTTTTATTTATTAAAATGAAAACGATCTCCCCAGCAGAGTCGCCACTGTGGGTTCCCGGGATGAGTGCTCCCGCGCCCCGCGCGCCCTTGGATAGGGGTGCGCGTACGTGCGGATGCAGTGACATCCACTGCTCTGGTTCCACCTACCCTTTTCTAGGGGAGGATGAAATCAAAAGTGCGAGAGGAGTGCTGTCGGAATAGCGCGTTTGAATGCGCCTCGGTTGCCTTTAGTGGATTTTGATCCAATATGGGAGCTTTGAGTTTTCTATGTCAAGTTATCCCTTTTTAGGGGATACCAAGATATAGGAATGCATCACCCTTCTATACCCATTCTCCCTTTTTTAGGGGAAAACGTGAAAGTGGAAGGAAGGAATGTTGCAGCGCCCTTACTATGGATTTTATGAAAATAGTTTTATGGCCTATCTCGGATCACTATGGGTGCTTTGGTTTTTCTACATCAAGTTATCCCTTGTTTAGGGGATACCAGGACATATGAATGCATCACCTCTCCATTCTCATTTTCCATTTTTTAGGGGAAAACGGAAAAGTGCAAAAAGAGATGTTGCGAGGCCCCACTGGATCCAAAATGTTTTAGCGTCGCCATCTTTATTTTAAGGAAGAAATAAAGCAAAACCAAAAAAGAAAACCAGAGATAATGAAAACGGGTTCGGAGGCTATGTTACGAGTTGGGAAGGTGCTAGGCACCCCACTCGCCCTTTCGGTCTCAAAACAGTATTTGGCTAAAGTATGCTTGTTGTTATATTAATTTAACAGATAAATAAAAATTAACTTCCTACAAATACATTCATTATGTCTACATTATTTACAGACTTGCAACTTTCTCTTTTACAAATAATTACAAATATACTTGAAAATATTTGGCCATAATAACGGCTATATATATTTAGTACTATTTCCTAACTAAATCCGGGCAGCACAACTGCTTATATAACTACATTGGGCCGGATTGGAAATAATACTTTTACAAATGAAAGACTTTAAAATAAAACTTACTGACGGCCTAGGGTGTGCTCGCTCTGTCCTTCAGGGAGAGGGAGTCTTTTTTTTTGTGTGTGTTGTGTGTTGTGTGAATTTGAGCAGAGTGACTGCTTCTGAAAGTTACTTTTGGCCTTGGGATTTGGGCAGAGTAACTGTTAGTGTTTGGTTGTTTGTTGACTTGAGGTAGGCTGAAATCTGGCAGAATAAAGGCTTATTTCTGGCTGATTTGGCCTTTTAAATCGGGCAGAGCAATGACTCTTTCCACGATTTTTGGACCGGGAAAATAGGGTGGATACCTAGCTGGGGGGCTAAGGCTCACTTCTACTGGTTGGTTTTGTGTTTGGAGGAGGTTTGGCAGAGTTTCGAGGCTTTTTGAGGTGATCGCTCACTATCTCACATCGCTTTTTATTTCTCCAGCATAACGACAACGCAGAGAATTTTATCGAAGGAAAGGTGTGTTGAATGAGGAGCTGAGAGCCTGTATTTATAGGCTGAACTGAGGACACAGAAGGAATTAAAATTCCTTCTTCATGCAATAAGCAGCTTGTACGCAGCGCAGGAGGAATCGCACATTTCGGCAAATGAAGACAGAAACTGGGCGCAGCGCTTTACAAATTTGGGCGCAACCCATGGAATTGGGCGCCATGCCCAATTCTCATGGTGGCCATGCCCAATTTCAAAGTTTCCACTTTTTGAACACTTTGGTCCCTGCAATTCATCCTTTTGCACATCTTGCTTTGTCCTTTTGCACTTTTGACCCTGTAACTTGACATTTGTTAATGTTTTAACAGGTCTTGATATTTTATGTCATGTCACATACTAGGGGTAAGAAATTGGGGTGTCTACAGCTGTATAGCGGGCAGGGGAGCCTAACATCTTCCTCACTCGCAGCGAGTTAGCAAGCACCCCTCTTGCCTCCGAGCAGCCGTTGGTCATCTCCTGCCTGGTAAATGAATGGAAAGTCCACAGAGTCCTGTTCGACACTGGAGCGTGCAGAGATATCATGTATTATTCCTGCTTCAAAGAGTTAGAACTAAAAGATGCCCGTCTCAAGCCTTATCTTGGAAAGCTGGAAGGGTTCACTAACCACCAAGTGGGCGTCAAAGGCACTATCGAACTCGAGGTTTTCATGGGAGACGGAGCTCAAATCCGAACAGAGATGATCAATTTCCTGGTGATCGATCTCAAATTAGTGTACAAGCATCTGGGCTTAGGCCATGGCCAAATTCGGATAGTTGCCGATACCTCACTAGAAGGCAAAATTTTACACCGAGGATGGAGTGGGTATCCTGAATAGCAAGCCCCGGGCAATGTGGGAGTACGTCCGAGACTCCCAAAAGAAAAAGCAAAAACTGATCGTGGACATTCCCGACCAGACAACCTTAGAAAAAGACATGCCCGATGCTACGACAGCTCCGGTCCCCATAAACAACATAGAGATCGGACAAAAGTCGGGAGCAGAGGACCCCATGGAAACAGACGAGCCCGAACAGGCCCCATCCCCAGCTCATTCCAGGCGTAAGGCTAAACGCCTAAAGCCACAAGATATCGAGATGGATACCATGTAGGTGAGGGATGAACCCAATATTCAGCCTGAAGGCGAGCTGGAAGAAATAGTCATCAATCCCGCCTACCCCGAGCAGAGAATCAAAATCGGGAAGGCCCTGCCCCTTGAAGCTCGGGAAAGGCTGATTGAGCTGCTAAAAAACAGTCTAGATGTATTCGCTTGGACTGTCGAATATATGCAAGGAATCAGCGAGGACGTTGCACGTCATGACTTAAATGTTGATCCTACCTTCTGACCTGTCCAGCAGCGTCCAAGACAATACTCCCCGGAGAAATACGACCATCCGAGCAGAAATTGAAAAGCTACTAAAGGCAGATATCATCGAGGAAATCCAATACCCTACCTGGTTGGCAAACGTAGTAATGGTCAAGAAAGCTAATGACAAGTGGCGGATGTGAGTCGACTTCACGAACCTCAACAAAGCCTGCTACCCGCTGCCTCGTATAGACATGCTCGTGGACTCCATCGCTGGTTTCGAAATGCTCAATTTTCTGGATGCGTACTTAGGATACCACCAGGCCAGGATGAGCGAACAGGATAAGGAGAAGACAGCCTTCCGGGCAGTGGGAGGCCTTTACTGCTATAAGATGATGCCATTCGGGCTGAAGAATGCGGGGGTAACCTACTAGCGCAGGTAAACAAGGTCTTCGGTTCACAGCTCGGGAGGAACATTGAAGCATACATAGATGACATGGTCATCAAAACCAAAGCCACGACCACACTCTTGACCTGACAGAAACATTTGTCAATCTACGAAGACATAACATGAAGTTGAATCCGGGCAAATGCGCTTTTGGGGTTCGAGCAAGAAAATTCCTCGGGTTTATGGTCAACCAGCGTGGTATAGAAGCAAACCCAGAGAAGATCCAGGCCCTACTCGATATGGAACAACCCTATTGTATTAAACACATACAACGATTGAACGGAAGAATCATTGCCCTTGGCCGCTTCATCTCCCGGGCAACGGAGAAGTGTCTCCCGTTCTTCAAAGTCCTACGCAACAACAAAGGATTCGAATGGAATGCAGACTGTGCCAAATCCCTAGAGTAGATCAGGGAATATATTGGCAAGCCGCCCCTCCTTAGACCACGTGCCGGTGAGCCTTTATGCGTGTATCTAGCGACAGTGACCAGTGGTCATTTGTTTTGGTTAGGGAAGAATTAGACATTCAAAATCCTGTGTGTTATGTATCCAAAGCCCTTAGTCCTGTTGAGGGTCGTTATTTTAATGCATAAAAGTTAGCTTATTCGCTTGTTGTAGCTCCACGAAAATTAAGGGCTTATTTTTCTGCACATGTAATTATATTATACACAGATGCACCACTTCGCAAGATCCTTCACAAGCCTGACTCGTCGGGTAGATTCCTCAACTGGGAAATAGAACTCACTGAATTCCACATAGACTACCTACCCAGGCGAGCAATTAAGGCTCAGGCACTGGCCGATTTTCTAGTAGAAACAAGCTTCACTCAGCAAGAGGAGCTTGAAACCCAGCAGTCAACAAAGCCTGGGCAAGAGCAGCTGCCACAACCACGACCTGCCTACTGTTGGGATTTATATGTTGATGGAGCAGCGAGCAAAGTCGGGAGCGGAGCTGGCATCCTTCTCATAGCTCCCGACCGAGGTTCACAGTCGAGCTAGCATTACGATTTAAGTTCCCGCCTCCAACAACGTTGCCAGTCTGGCGATGTCGCCGGCCTCGAACTAGCAGCGAACATGGGAGTAGATATGATCACAGTGTACTCGGATTCACAATTGGTTATAAACCAAGTCCAGGGGGAATATATGGTGCATCACCCCTCACTAGTCAAATACTGCGAACTTGTCAAAGGAATTTTGAAACTTTTCAAATTCTGGGAGATAATCGGAATTGACCGAGCTGACAACATGCGAGCAGATTATTTATCCAAGATCGCTGAGGAAAATTTGGCGTTACTGAATCCCTCAGTGATGATCGAGCACTTGGAAACTCCAGCTATCGATAGGCCAATAGTAATGGACATTGAGCTAGCGACCAGAAGTTGGATTGACGGTTACAAAGACTACATCGAGCAGGGGATCCTGCCCGCAGACAAAGTCAAAGCTACCACAGTCAGAAGCCAGGCCTGTCGTTACTCGATAGTAAGGGGAATCATGTACAAGCGATCTAAGGTCAGGCCTATGCTTCGTTGTGTACCCACAGAATTAACTGAACGCGTCCTGTGCAAAGTGCACGGGGGAGAATGTGGCGGCCACCCGGGCACCCGCGCTCTAGCAGAAAGGGTACTACGCGCAGGATACTACTGGACAACCGAGAATGTGACAAGTGCCCGAGGTACACGGACATACCGAGACTTCCATCCAGCATGCAAATTCCAGTCGTTGCGGCCTAGCCCTTCGACATGTGGGGGATTGATCTGATCGGCCCTTTTCCACTTGCACAAGGCAAATACAAATATGCGGTGGTCACCATTGATTACTTTACAAAATGGATAGAAGCAAAACCTGTGGCCAAGATCACAGAAGCAAATGTCATCAAGTTCGTTCACGATCAAGTGTGGTGTAGGTTTGGCCTTTCGCGGGCAATCATATCAGATCACGGCACGCAGTTCTCGGACAAGTTTACTGCCGAATGTGCTCGCCTAGGCGTCAAGCATTGGCAATCATCTGTAGCCTATCCTCAAGGGAACGGACAAGCCGAAGCGGGAAACAAACAGGTCTTGCATGCACTCAAGAGAAATTTAGAAGGGCGAGCAGGGAAATGGGCCGAGGAACTACCATCGGCATTATGGGCAGTCAGAACTACTGTACGCGGTCCAACAGGGGAAACCCCATTCGCTCTCACTTACGGGTCAAAAGCAATGATTCCGGTTGAAATGGCTTTGCCTAGTTATCGAGTCTCTCATTACAGCGAGCAGAACAACCAACTTGCGCGTGCAATAGACCTTGATCTCTTAGAAGAAAGAATATTCGATGCTCGACTTAGAATGGTCAACTACAAGCGGCGGGCAAAGGCTTATCATGACAAAAAAGTCCGGGGCAGAGCTTTCATGGTTGGTGACTGGGTGCTCAGAAAGATTGAGGTAACCGGCCAGCGAGCAGAATGGGGAAAGCTATCGCCTAACTGGGACTCGGGAAGGAAAAGACCTAAAACATCCATGGCACGCTAATCATTTGAAAAAGTATTATCCTTAAGTCAACCTTCAATACATGAACGGGAAAGACCCTCAGCCCTGTTGAGGGTCACGAACTTTATTTAATAAAGGCAAGTTTTCTATAATGTGTTCATTCAGACTTCATTAGCATCTATCGATTGTTTACATTATATTCGACAAAGCTGCTTACCGGACAAGAGACCAGGGCCAAGCCCGGACAACATCGAAAATACCCGAGTACTAGTGAACTTAATTTCTCCGTGGGTGAGATGCGGCCCTGCCCGGTTCACGTACTTAGGATGCCCGCCACGCGGTAGGGGTCACACCCATCGGATAGCGGCCATCTACCTTGGGTTCCTATAGTGACCGAGCAACATTGTTGGTCGTATATCTTCACACCTAGTTGATATACTGACAACCGATTCGAGTTACCCACATCGAACAAAGGCCGTGCCCGGTTGTTAGTCGTCGAGCCGGGCCATGCCCGCTAGGCAATCATCTGAAGCTCGCCCCAGGCGATAGGGGCCCTACCCATTCAAAAGCCTTGGCCTATACCAAGCACTCCGAGCAGGAAACTACGGTCCATATGCCCAAGGAGAATAGCGGATGACATCGGGCACACAGACCAAACCCCTACTCATAAAGACATTACCCTCAAAAAATAATGATAAGGTAAAAACTGTATCATTTATGGGTTCATGTTTGACACAATATTTATGCTCGATATATTTTTGGGGACTACCCCACCTGCAAAAATGTTAGTGCTAATCAAATACAGGAAAACACAAGCAAGTATTATCGGGCAGAATGACGATAAATAAGGAGTAAAATTACAGATCATTGTTCGACAGAAACCAAGTGTTACCAAAAGTTACAAATACTATTACAAAAGGCCCATCGTCCAAACAAGATATGGGGCTTCAAACTACATCGGGGATCGTTTGGATAGTAGCAGCTGCTTCCTCGGTAATAGGGGCCTGCAGCTCCACTTGAAGCTGGGCAGCAGCCTCCGTGATCCGCCCCTCATCTTCTGCCCTCTTGGCATCTACCAGACTACACACATTCACCACTAGCGGGGTGGCGGGATCCCACGGCTCCAAACCGTCTTCAAGGTCATCTCGGGCCAAGGCCTCCAGTTCAGCTTGAGTAAATGGCACCAAATGGTGCAGCTTCCGGGCCTCCGGGCAATATGGGTCGAGCAGCGCCCATTCAGCCATGGTCCCCATGTCCACCGCTCACGTGCCAGCTAGCATCCGTAGGATGTGGTTGGTGCCCACGCATAATAAGGGAATATGGCCTTGCGCACCTGGTAAGCATATGTCGGGGAAGCTTCAAAGTCCTTTATGGCTTGTGCTTTAGCCGCCGCCAGCTGATCAGAAAAGGACGCTATTGTAGACACCCCAATTTCATACCCCAAATACATGACATGACAAAAAATATCAAGACCTGTTAAAACATTAACAAATGTCAAGTTACAGGGTCAAAATTGCAAAAGGACAAAGCAGGATGCACAAAAGGACAAACTGCAGGGGACCAAAGTGTCAAAAAAGGAGAAGGTTTGAAGTTTAGGTGTGGCCTATCAAAGGTTTGGGTGTGGCGCCCAAACCTTCAATAGGTGGCACCCAAACCTCTTCCTTCAGTACACTGTTCACTCAAGTTTTGACGTAAAATGCAATTCGTCCAACGCGGTGTACAACTGTCTGATGCGTTTGATGAAATCTCAAAATTCCTTCGATGTCCCAGCTCCTTCCTATAAATAGAGGCCTCCGGCTCCTTCATTCAACACACCTGCATTGCGTAAAATTTCTCTGCGTCGTTGTTACGCTGAAGAAATAAACACCGATAGATAGATTTCTAAAGCCTAGAAACCCTGCCAAACCTCCGCCAAACACAAATCCAACCGGTAGAAGTGTTCCTTAGCCCCCCAGCTAGGTATCCACCCTTTTTCCCGGTCCAAAAATCGTGGATAGAGCAGTTGCTCTGCCCGATTTAAAAGGCCAAATAGCCGAGTAAGTCGTTACTCGCCAAAATTTAGCCTTTCCCGATCAAACAAAACCGAAATAAACAGCTACGCCCGATCCCGAGGCCGAAAGTAACTTTCAGAGCGCTTACGCCCAAATTCACACAACACACAACTTCAACCTGCACTGCACTGCACTAAAAAGACTCTCTCTCCCGAGGACGAGGCGAAGAGCACACCCCTACGCCGTTTGTAAGCTTTTATTGTTAAAGTCTTTTATTTCTATGTAATAGTATTATTTCCAGTCCGGCCCAATGTAAATATATAAGCAGTTGTGCTGCCCGGATTTTATTAGAAAATAGTACTAAATGTAGCCGTTATTATGGCAAAATGTTTTTAGATAAGTTTGTATTTATTTACTTTATTTATTCAATAAAATCTTTATTTGTAAATGTATTATTTCCGGTCCGGTTCAATATCAAAATATAAGCAGTTATGCTGCCCGGATTTTATTAGGAAATAATACTAAAAAGAGCTGTTATAATGGCCAAATATTTTTAAATGTGTTTGTAATTATTGGAAAGAGACAGCTGCGAGTCCGTAAATAATGTGGCCACGAATGTATCTGTTTAATTTTCCCTTGTCAAAATAAGACCTTATTTATTTGCTAAGTAAATGTGACAATAAGCATACTTCACCAAAAACGCGTTTGAGATCGAAGGGCGAGTTGGGTGCCTAGCACCTTCCCAACTCGTAACTTAGCCTCCGAACCCGCTTTCTAAAATCTCGGTTTTCTTTTCGGTTTTCCTTTATTTTTGCCTTAAAATAAAGGTGGCGACTCTAAAACATTTTAGATCCAGTGGGGCTTCGCAACATCTTTCTTTGCACTTTCACGTTCTCCCCTAAACAAGGAAGAATGAGAATGGAAAGGTGATGTAGTTCTATGTCTTGGTATCCCCGAAATAATGGATAACTGGACATAGAAAACCTAAGGCACTCATAGTGATCCAAAATAGGCCATAAGGCTATTTTCATAAAAATTCATAGTGGGGACGTCGCAATATTCTTTCTTGCACTTCTTTATTTTCCCTGAAAGATAAAGGGGAGAATGGGAATGGAAGAGTAATGCATTTCCATATCCTGTTATCCACGAAATAAGGGATAACTTGACATGAAAAACCATAAGTTCCCATATTGAATACAAAATTCACTCAAGGCAACCGAGGCACATTCCAACGTGCTAATATAGACAAAGACTCCTCTCGCACTTTGGATTTCGCCTTCCCTAAACAAGGGAGGGTGGAACGAGAGCGTTGGTGTCCCGCATCCGCACGCACGCCGCCCTTATCCAAGGCGGGGCTGAGCACATTCCTGAACCTCACAAAGGCGACTGGCCTGGGAGATTGTTTTATTTTAAATAAAATGGAGGGCTAGACTCGCAAAATAAAACCTTTTTTTTTGTTTTTATTTGTTTCTGCGTCAAAGATGCTTGTCATATTAATTTACGCATTTGAATAAAGTGTTCCCATTACTGCCGTGGCGTGGCCATATTTGTGGATATGATCCTCCATCTAGCAAAGCAATCTCGCTCGATACCATTCAGATGTGCATGTTTAAGAATATATAAATATATATATATATACATTTTGAAAAAAAAATAAATAATTAAATAAATAATATATATATATATATATATATATATATATATATATATATATATATATATATATATATATATATATATATATATATATATGTCAAAAAAAATTTCAAAAAAAAAAAAGAAATTTTTTCAAAAAAAAAACATATATATATGTATATATAAGTCGGTCTAAGTATATGGGCTGGAAACTCCATTGATACCCTTAAAGCATTCTGAATAGAATGTGGTATCGCCGGGGCATACAACGCCGCGTACTTGGCCGATCAAAAGCCTTCAAACACTATTACTTATATATGATGTATATGTAATATTTTCTTTTTATATCCAAGAAAGAGGCAGCACAACAAAAAGGGTCGGGCTTCTTTCAAAAAAAAAAAAAAAAAATTTTTTTGTTTGTTTTCGCCTTATATTATTTTATCTGCTTTATCTTCATTCTGCAAAATATATATATGTATATATATGCATTCATTATGTCATTTTATTTTGGGGATTAGGACCCATTTTTCAAAAAAAAAAAAAATATATATATATATATATATATATAGATTCCCCGCTTTTCTTTCTATTTCTTGATGGTATGCTTGCTTGCTCGCGCTTAAGCTAAAAAGCCGAGAAAATCCACACACAACAGCAAGACAGGCCATATCAGTTTTATTTTCTATTTTTATATCTAAAAAAAAAACCTCTTTTTGCTTTTTAGATACCGCACACACGTGCACATGCATATAAATATATTCCGAATTGCTACCCTACACCATGGCCACCTTAAGCCAACGTTAGATCGCATATAGGACACTTCAAGACCGACCGGTTTTTGCATTTTAAATTTTGGGTCAGCCCAATAAAAAAAAATATGCGCAAGTCAAAAAAAAAAATGTGCGCAAGTCAAAAAATATATATGTAAGCAAGTCAAAAAAAAAAAATTTTTTTTTTTACACTGGGGCTGATTTATTATTTTCAAAAATGCCCGACCTAGATCATTTTGAATGGTAGATCCCGGAAAGAGTATAGGCCCTTCGCCTGGGATCAGTCCAATACTCTAGAAAGGCAGGTGAAATACGTTGGTCCTATACTCTGGAAAAAGAATCCATTATTCCAGGAAAGTCCTGAGACTGTCAAAATTAAGCAGATGTTTATCCGGTCATTTCGTAGGAATAATAAAATAATAATAAAATATACTAATAAAGGCACAGTACTGCCAAGCCCGTAAAGCCTTCACCACCCTTTCGATACAGTCCATTTTCCCGTAAAACCCCCGAATTTGGAAAGGCAGACAAGATCGGCCGATTGATACGAGAATCAAGTGCAGAGATCGATCGTAGAGTATCGTAAACAGATCGATCGATCAGGGCCGGGTACAGATTCAGAGATGGCGAGAAAGTGAAAACCGCTATGGGTACATATATGGGGCTCCAGTGGATATGCTCCCGACTCCAAAGAATGCAAAGCTGGCTAGACTGCCAATTTGGGTGCACAGTCGACCGAATAATGAGCCAGATGGCTAATCAACCAACTTGAAATCCAAATGGAGAGGTAATTTCTTCCCCTGCAGTTCCCCAGGAGGCATCAACCTCACATACACTTCCAAACCCAAACCCTCAGCCAAATGCTGCCGTCACTCCAAATCCTAAACCCTCCACCAACTCCCTACTACCCAAATGTCAATCCTTACTCATCATATCGTCCATATCCTATCCCAAACACCAACATTCCCCAGAGTCCAAATGACCTCCCTTTTCCCACAAACAACCCACTCCAAAATAGCCCACATATGGATCCCCAAAGCTATAACCCGTCGGGCCAAGTTACTACTTACTTACCTCCTTCGATGATCCTAGCCATCCCGCCAATAACCCACCAAATTTCAACATCCACCTCAAAACCTATATCCAACCTCAAAACCATACTGTCAAAAATCCACCAGCTCAAAATCCCTATACTACTCAGAATCTCTATCCAGCTCAAAACCCATATCCAGCTCCAAATCCAGGTCCAGCTCCGAGTCCATATCCAGCCCAAAATCCATACTTAGCTCAAAATCCGACCCGGGATCCATACCCAACTCAAAATCCATACCAAATTAACCCATTTTCCCACCTAACCCTTTTCCCAAATCCCGCCAAAGCTTTCCCAAATCCTATACCTAAAACCAACTCCCCACCACCAAAATGGAGGCCGACATGGAAAACATGAAAACCATGATGCTCAAACTTCTCAACAAAGGGGAATTCTCTACACAGGCACTGGCATTAAAACCTTCAGCCGT
This sequence comes from Codonopsis lanceolata, assembly GCA_013146195.2. NCBI lineage: Eukaryota > Viridiplantae > Streptophyta > Magnoliopsida > Asterales > Campanulaceae > Codonopsis > Codonopsis lanceolata. The sequence goes on along the minus strand of CM028382.1, from coordinate 71,002,567 downwards.
ACTACCCCCAAATTTCAAAATGCCCGACATAGAAAAATTCGACGGGACTGGATGCCCTATCTCCCACCTAAAATCTTACTCTACCGGCATGCAATCAAGAGGGGTTAGTTTCGAAGCCATGGCCTCAAATTTTCACCTCACCTTAATAGGGGCTGCTAAACAATGGTTAATGCTAGCAGATGATAGCACCATGGGCACTTGGGACCAAATCGCTGAAGGGTTCCTAGAAAGGTACAAAGATAATACCATCACTGAAAATAAAAGGGAACTTGAGGCATGCACCCAAAAAGAAAATGAAACATTCACGAATTTGCAACCGAGATGGAAGGATAAAGTCGCCTGCAGACCGATGACCGATCCCTTGAATCATGCGTATGTTCATCAAAAACCTCCAGCCATTTACCTAGAGCGCATGCGTATCTCCCTATAGCAATTTCAAAGAAATAGTGGAGATAGGGTCCGTATTGATGAAGAAATACGCACGGGATCCCTAGAGATTGATGCACATACACCCCAATTTCACTCAGAACTCAATCGATGAAGAATCTTCAGAAGAAGTCAACAGGGTTGAAAGAATTTTACCTGGTAAATACAGTAATGTGTCATGGTCATACAAGACGAATGAATCTGTCAACTCTGTTGAAGGAAGCAATAATGCCATCAAGAACCTCATAGGACCCTACCAAGCAAAAAGAAGGCATTACGATGAACTGAATGCCCCAATGTCCCTGATTTTCCAAGGCTTAATGGCACAAGGAGTTTTGAAACCAATGGAAAATTATCGACCTCCGCCAAAGCTATCGACACGTGGGACCACTCTCGCATTGTGCAGTATCATCGTAGCAAGGCCATCCCAATCGATAAGTGTTATAAGCTCGAAGTGCCATCCAAGATCTTATTGATGGCCAAATCATTGAAAAGCCGCACCCATGATTGTCTTTAGTAAAGTGGAAAATACCCTAGATACCCTGTATATACACCTCCAAAGACTCTTTGTACCTTTGAATGTCCTTTTGTCAAATAAAATCTCCAGGAAACAACTCTTTTCAACCCAGCGTCAATTTTCATAAATTTTGGGATCCTTGTTGTTTTCTGGTACCACTAACAAATTTTGCAGGGGCTGAAAAATTAACTATTGCCATTTACTCTCCTGAGAGGATTGTCCAAGAGGTACGTAATCGTCACATCCCATTTCAAAAATCAAAACAAAAAAAAAAAAAAAAAAGGAATTTTCTAGCAAAAAAAAAAATCACATGTAAATACTTAGTTTTCTTTTCATTTAAAAAATATATATAATTGTTTTTTTTAAAGGAAGATCATAAAAAAAAATTCGTTCTTTCAAAAAAAAAAATCTCTCTATTCTTTCAAATTCAAAAAATAGATTAGCAAAATGAAAATTTCTCTGTCAGAGTTGAACTACGATGACCTGAGCCTCGAAATGAGGAACGAGGCAACCGGTTCTCAAATGCTTTGATTTACTCTTCAAAAAAAATCATTTAAAAAAAAGAGAGGAGTATTTTCTATGTGTTGTCTTTTGTTTCCCAAAACATGTAAAGACAGGAAATCCCCCTCACCATCATTTTCAATTGCCATCACCAGTTGATAAGTGCATCAGTCATTCTTGATTCAAAAAAAAAAAATTTCAAGAAGTCCTACTTCGAGATGTTAAGGTCCGCCACTAAAAAAAAATTTGCAAAAAAAGAACAGTAAAAAAAGAGAGAGCCGGTTTAAATCTAGGATCATCAACAACAATTCAAGACTAGGGGCTTTCAAACCCAGGGGTATCTCTTTTGCCCATATTGATGCCTACGGCCCATCTTTGCAGAGTGTGCTCACTAGTCCATTTGGTCTTCGCTCTTTCAAAAGTCCAATCGAGTCCTCGATCGTGAGCTTCCAAAGGTATCCATCTCGATTCAAGTCTGTAAATTCTTGCTTCTCCTTTATTAGCTTGTCAAGTTTTCTTCCCGATCTCCGAAAGCACATATCGCCAAAGTATTTGTAAAAAAAAAGAAAAAAAAGAAAGAGAGAATGATGATGATGAGTCAACATCATGAAAAAACATGATAAAAACTACACCTGCTGATAATGAGTCATTTCAAAA
>CM028382.1:70940403-71000366 GCA_013146195.2 Codonopsis lanceolata | reverse complement strand
ATCTGTCTTTTCCGCTTCTAGGTTACAGGTCCAGTAGTCACAGAACCAAAGTATTCACACACAAACAAGCCGATATCCAAATACTAGTTTCCATAATAGTCACTCGCCATCTTGACTTGTCCACGTGGATTTCCAAATATAGTCACTCCATAACTTGGCGTGATCAAGTGGTTCCGTTGTCGGGAAACGAAAGTTTCCTCACCTTGCTATTTCTTAACCCTAATTGTGAAACCATGGAAAAAAAACACTCCCACAAAGAAAAACCAATAAGGAGCAAATGAGGCCATTCCCTTAGCAATGCAACCCCCTCTAACAACAAATAGGCCCACTGAAATAGACCTAACAACTCCCAACTCGAAAACCTTCAAGGGAAGAGGAGTCACAGACACGACCCGTAACTTAGGGGCCGACTTTAACCGTGCTGAAACTTCCTTCGCTAAGGGAGAAGAGGAGGAGGACGAGATACACCTCACTGGATCCAAAACCCACAAGGAAACGCAAACGAATGAGCATGGACGATACTTGGAGGAACTAAAGTTTTGGGAACGCCAAAAGCTTTATCTCCAAGGGATACAAGAGGCAGAACGAAAAATGTTCGAGTTGAGCAAAAAGGTGGGGGCCACTTCCAACATGATAGTTGCTCGGGACCCAGCCCAAGTCAGTAAGGAGGCCTCCCCGAAAGGTAAGGAAAAAAGGAATGCCACTCCTCGCCCAAGCGCGAAGTCGAGGCTGGGAAAAAGGATAGTCGAACATGCGCCGAAGCCGAGCATTCATAGTCGGCTGACTTTTCCCGATGAATCAAGATGCCCACCCTCTCGAACTAGGGAAAGAAGCGAAAAGGGAGAATCCAGACCAAGAACTGGAGGCAATAAAGAGCAGAACGTGCGAACATTGCACCCATCCCCAGCAATCAAGAACAGGACAACGATAAAGTGGTCGGAACGCGACCACTGAAGTGCAAAAGGAAACCCCCGCCCCACCTATGGAGGTCGAGCAGAAAGTGAAATATCTTTTCGAGGAAGGCTAGAAGCCATCGAGAAAGGGAAATCGATGATGCTCCCCCCTTCCAAGAACGGACCATTTAAATAGAAGATGAGAAAGGCCCCGTTGCCCGACAAGAAGCTGCTGAACTTCGACTCTTATCAAGGTCTCACTAGCGCAGTCGACCACATTGCTAGTTTTGAAGTCAAGATGAATGTCATAGCTCCCGAGGACGAGGACGCTTGGGGTAAGATTTTCGCGGGAACTTTGCAGGGAAAGGCTTTAAAGTGGTACACTGGCCTGCTGCCAGACTCTGTGGGAACCTGGGATGAATTTAGACAAATGTTTGTGACACAATTCTCCTCGGCGGGACTCTAACCAAAGAAACAGACGGACTTATGTGGCATACAACAGCGCCACAACGAATCAAACCAAATGTACATGGACCGATTTATAGCCATGGTCGATCAAATACCATATAGCTCGGAGGAGTCCATAAAGATGTGCTTCATCTCTGGACTACAATAGGGTTTGATGAGACAAGAGATGATGCTCCGCGACCATGGGTCGGTAGGGGAAATGTATGCGCATGCACTTCGGGTCATCAATGTCGAGGAGGCAAAAAAGATGGGAAGAAGAAAGACCATGAGGGATCTCAGCGAGCTCATGATAATTGGGGAAAGGACAGCTGAGGAAGCACGTGCCGGCATGAAGATAACCGGGGACGAAACAAATGGGACGATATGAATTGTACCCCCCTGAATACAACCCGCGAGCACATCATGAATGTCCTGCTCGATCAAGACCGGATCGAACGACCACCTCCACTAAAGGACACACGCTACCCGCGAAACCCGAACAAGCACTGTGCTTACCACAAAGACATCGGGCATACAACTGAAGAATGCATCAATTTGAAACGAGCAATCCAAAGGCTGATAGACAAGGGAGAGCTCAAGAGATTCGAGCAGAGGAACAATAACCAAGGGGGGCGAGGAAGAGAGCAACAGAGAAATCAAAACCCACAACCAAACAATGCAAGGCCTAGGAATGTGATTGATACCAATAGAGAAGCAACCCCAAGCGGTACTCGTTTGAAGAACATGATTTACAACCTAAAGCACGTGATAAACGTTATGCCACGAGAGGACGAGGAAGGAGGTATTACGTTTATGCCAAGCGAACTGGCCATCAGTGAGACAACGAGGCAACAACCGCTAACTCTACGAGTTGGAATTCAAATAGCGATGTGAAGAGGGTCCTAATGGATATAGGAGCATCGAGGGACATCCTGTATTACAAATGTTTCCTCGGCTTGGAGTTGGGGGACGCCCATCTCAAACCGAGCTCGGTGCAGCTAGAGGGATTCACTGGCCACCAAGTTGCAGTGAAAGGGTCGGTCACCCTTAAAGTCGCCTTAGGAGAGGAAAGTGCAACGCCTCGAACGGAGGACGTGGACTTTCTTGTGATCGACCTCCCCTCTCCCTATAATGCGATCCTGGGTTCCCCAACCCAGATGAAATTTCAAATGGTCGCCTCCCTGGCCCACCAAAGAGTAAAATACCCCACAAGCAATGGAACGGGGACAATACTAAATGACCCAGCCAGTACCCTTGAATACATTTACAAAGAGAAGAAGAGTAAGGAAAAAGTGACTGTAGCCCGACCTGGGGCCGAGGTGACACAAGAGAACAGACCAACGAAGAGGGTTAGAGAGGACGGAGGGGAGATCGTCCCCGTCGTCGACCCTGCACCACCCGAACCCTTCCACGCATAGCAATCAACGCGAGCTGGGAACGCCTGCTCGCCGCCCAAGGAAAACATGGATGCAACAACACCATATCCCCACGCCCCAGCAAACTCAAAAAGAGCCGCCAAAAAGATAGTAGTGGTTGAAAGCTTAGACACCCGAGACCGATTAGAGATCAAAGCGCATGAAGACCTAGAAGAGGTTGTCATCAACCTCGATGTCCCAGAACAAAAGGTTAAGGTCGGAAGAGAAATACCCGAAGACGAGCGAGTAGCAATTATCAAACTCCTGAAGGAGAGCTTAGACGTCTTTGCTTGGAGAGTCGAGGACATGGAAGGAATCAGCCAGGACGTGGCTGTACACAAGCTTAGCATCAACCCCGACTCAATCCCAATCCAGCAAAAGGAGAGGATTTTCTCTCCCCAAAAGCAAGAAGCAATCAAGGAGGAGGTGTCCAAGCTGCTCAAGGCAAAAATAATCAAAGAGGTCCTATACGCGACGTGGATAGCCAATGTAGTGATGGTAAAGAAATCAAGCGGAAAATAGAGAATGTGTGTTGATTTCACTGATTTAAACAAGGCTTGCCCCAAAGACTGGTACCCCCTACCGAGGATTGACCAATTGGTGGATTCTATAGCCGGGCACAAAATCTTGAGCTTCGTTGATGCTTACTCGGGATATCATCAAATCAGTATGTGGTTGGCGGATCAAATACACACAGCGTTCAGAGCTGCAGGAGGATTGTATTGTTATACCATGATGCCCTTTGGGCTAAAAAACGACGGAGCCACATACCAGAGGATGGTGAACAAGGTCTTCGGCAATCAATTGGGTAGAAATGTGGAAGCATACATTGATGATATGGTGATCAAGACGAAGCACTCCGACCATGTCGAGGACCTGAAGGAGACCTTCGCGAACTTGAGAAAACATAAGATGAAGCTGAATCCTGCAAAATGTGCCTTCGGAGTGGTCGCCGGGAAATTCCTGGGGTACATGGTTAATGAAAGAGGAATCGAAGCCAACCCTGAGAAGATAAAGGCCCTGGCAACCATGGATCCTCCTGAATGTATCAAACACGTCCAGAAACTCAATGGCCGAATCACAGCCCTGAGTCGCTTCATAGCCAAGTCAGCAGAGAAAAGTCTGCCATTTCTTAAAACACTGAAGGGAGGTAAAAAGTTTCAGTGGACTGATGATTGCGTAAGGGCCTTCAACGAGCTCAAAGAGTATCTTGGTCGGCCGCCCCTACTCAGCATCCCCATCCCCGAGGAGAAATTGTACGTATACTTGGCTGTATCTGACTCGGCGGTTGCTGCAGTATTGATCAGAGAGGAGGACAAACTACAGAGGCCGGTCTATTATGTGTCACATGCCCTCACCGAGGTCGAGGGAAGGTATTTAGAGATTGAGAAGCTAGTGCTCGCCTTGGTGATCGCTGCTCGAAAATTGAAGGCATACTTCCAAGCACACCCGATAGTGGTCTACACCAACTTTCCCCTAAGACATATCTTGCATAAGCCAGACATGGTAGGGAGAATGCTAAAGTGGTCAGTTGAACTATTGGGGTACGGGATCGAGTACGAAGCAAGGAGAGCTATTCAGGCACAAGTTTTGGCCGACTTTATTGCCGAAACCTCGTTCACGAGGGGAACGACCGAGAATGAGCTGGAGAAAGGTGTGGAAAAACCAAATACTACCGAGGAAAAGGCCGAAGACAAACAAACAAGGTCCAGACCACCCGAGCACTGGACCTTATTCGTTGATGGATTCTCGGGAGCAAGCAAAAGTGGGGTGGGAATTTCGCTGATTACACCAGAAGGAGGAGAGTTAGGCTTGGCCCTGGAATTTGGCTTCAAAACCTCAAACAATCAGGCTGAGTGTGAGGCATTGACGGCAGGAATTGAATTGGCACGAAAGCTTGGGGCAGAGAACATCGTGATATACAACGACTCCCAGTTAGTGGTCAAACAGGTATTGGGCGAGTATGGGGCAAACCATCCAATATTGGCCAAGTACCAACAGCTGACCCAGGGGCTGCTAAAGGAATTCAAATATTGGGAGCTGGAGCAGATCGCAAGAGAGGACAACGCCCGAACAGACTACTTGTCAAAAATTACTTCGTCTGAAAACGAGGACATACCTACAGAGATCGAGCTAATGTTCCTTAGAAACCCCGCAATCAACAGAGAGGAGGTCATGACAATTGAGGATGCACCGAGATGCTAGATTGGCGAGATAAAAGATTACATCGAGAGGGGGACCCTGCCCGAGGACAAAGACAAAGCACAAATGGTGAGAAACCGAGTATGCAGGTACTCGGTCATCGGGGGAATGCTGTATAAAAGATCCAATACGAAACCTCTTCTTCGGTGCATAAGGCCGGAGACAGTCCAAGACCTCTTAGCCGAGGTACACGAAGGAGAATGCGGAGGACACTCGGGGGCAAGGACTTTGGCAGATAAGATGAACTTCCATGGCTACTACTGGCCCAGCATGAGAAGAGATGCGGCAGAATACGTGAGGAAATGCGACAAATGCCAAAGGTTTGTCGATATTCCTCGACTTCCATCCATACCACAAACACCGGTGATCGCGGCATGGCCATTCGACATGTGGGGAATAGATCTCATCGGTCCTTTCCCCAAAGCCAAACACGGGTGCGAATATATCATAGTTGCCGTAGATTACTTCACCAAATGGGTGGAAGCCAAGCCACTGGACAGCATAACCGAGGACCAGGCAATAAATTTCGTGTACGAGCAAATCTTCTGTCGATTTGGTCTTCCTCGGATGATAGTGTCCGACCACGGTACTCAATTCTCCAAGAAGTTTACGGCAAACTGTGAGAGATTAAATGTTAAACATAGAATGTCCTCGGTAGCCCATCCTCAAGGCAATGGCCAAGTAGAAGCGGGAAACAAGAAAATTTTGCATGCACTGAAAAGGGACCTAGATGAGAGGAAAGGGAATTGGCTCGAACAACTGTCGATCGCTTTGTGGGGGATCAGAACCACCGTCCACGGCTTCCACAGGCGAGACCCCTTTTGCACTTACCTATGGATCAGAGGCCATGGCGCCAGTAGAGTTAGCCCTCCCCATAGCTCGAGTCACCTTCTTCGACCAAAACCACAATGAGCTGTCAAGATCATTGGATCTCAACAACATTGAAGAGAAGAGGATTGAAGCCTGTCTCCGAATGATCAACTACAAAAAACTCACTAAAGTCAATCATGATAAAAAGGTCAAACCAAGGAGTTTCTCGGTGGGAGATTGGGTCCTGCGAAAGATAGAGGCAACAGGCAAAAAACTTGGAAGAAACAAGCTCTCCCCAAATTGGGAAGGACCATTCAGAGTAACCAGCATTGTTCGAGAAGGGACCTATCGATTGGCAGAGCCAGACGGAACCCCACTAAGAAACCCTTGGCATGCCGACCACCTTAAAATGTATTATCAATGAGATGATTTGTCATAGTACAATTTTCGGATGATGAAAGAAAAGGCTTTTTCAAACTGTTGGCAAAGGGCCTACCCTCGGTACACGTGGAAGGCCACACTTGCAAAAGCGAAATATGCTCACCTCAACCTCGGTAAACGAGGAGAGGCCCCAAAGACCTATCCTCGGTACACGAGGAGAGGCCCCAAAGACCTACCCTCGGTACACGAGGAAGGCCACAACTCGCAAAAAACTAAACAAACTCAACAAAACTGGAAGGGTTAGCAAAACACCCCAAGGCAAGCTACTATGAGCAAAAACGAGCAGGACAAAAATACTACAATATAACTAACAATCAAAGGGAGTAAGATCGAGTTGAAAACAAAAATGCCGAGGGCAGAAATCAGTTATAACAAAGGAGAAAATTGTTTGAACTACCAATACATATCTCGTCGCAGCGAAGCATGAATGATAAACCTAATGGGGAGCAGGGGGATTGAGACCTTCTGGAAGAACTCGATTCTCGGCAGCCTCGATATCGTCGGCGAGCCTCTCTCTGTTAGATTGCTCACCCAGGAAAGTCTGCATTTTCAATTCGGGATCAAAGGGGACTTCTTCGTTTCTCTTCGCGGCCTCGACTACAGAGAACACGTTCACATCCCAAGACGCTGGAGGAACCCATTCTTTTAAACCCTCTCGACGATCCTGGTCGTGCACGAGTTTGAACTCGTCATCCTGATATGGGACCATAACGTGTCCCAGCCGAGCGAAGGAACCTGAAAACGGCTCAAGTCCCCAATCGACCAACTCCCCCATCGACACCCCGTAGGCCGCTGCACAACGAAGAATATGACGAGAACCTCGAACGTAATAGGGCACTAGCTCATCGGTGAAGGCATCACTCTCTGTGTCTTCCTTCATGGCGGACAACCGAGCCTGCCTCAACCGGTCATCGAACCCCGCCACAAGAGCCAAGGCTGCATCTCGTTCCTTCTGCATCGTATCCTCTCTTGTTCAACCTCAAGAACCCGCTTCTCAGCTTTATCCGCCTTTTTCTGAAGGTCATCAACCCGGTCAGACAATTCATTTCGTTGGGCTTTCATCTCTTCCAGGAGCTTTAAGGCCTCGGCTAATCAGCATCCTTTTTATCGCGATCACCTTCCAGAAATGCAACCTTGGCCTTCAAAATATCTCTCTCCTCCTCGCTCGAGCGAGCTTCTCTACACAACTTCTTCTCGCTGGTCGCCACCCGACCAAGACGAGTAGGTAAAGACTTCACCACGGCATAAGCATGCAACCATGCAAATCAAATAACTGATAAGTTGAGACAAAAACACGAGCTAAATCTAAAACAAAAAGGGTGATTAAAAGCTCACCTCGCCAGTTATCAATCCAAAGTGACCCAGCAGTTGAGCAGAGCTGAGAGAGTTCATCACTCCGACCAAATCCCTCGGAGTAGCTCGGGAAACCACCCCCTGACCGAGAGTGGCGGTTATGTCATCGCGAGCGGTGAAGTCAAAGTTGCCAAGGGGAGGGACGTCAGCGATAACCTTGGCTAAGTCCTTGGCCACCTCTTGAGTAGTCAGCAGCACGAAGTCATCCTCGAGCCAGGGCACTCCGACCTCCTCATAAACGGGGGAGCCTTCCTCGACCACGGCCTTCCCCTTGCTAATAGTTGAGGGCTGATCAACACCCTCCACATCATTGTCTTCCTCATCGACGAGCTGCATCGCCTTTCTCTTACGCTTGCTCGAGTGGCTTTTTCGAGGAGGAGGATCAATGGTTGGAATAGCAGTGATGGATGTGGACTTTGCAAGCACAGCAGGTGGGGGTGGAATCGATGAAATCGTTATCGGGAGAACCTTCTTCGCTCCTGCTCCACGGGAGGAGGTTGAAATTGTCCTTACAACTTTCACAACGGGAGCCGCCACCCCCTCGGTCAGGGGCTGAGTTGGCAGACAATAACCCCCCAAAATATCCGAGGCAGCGACCTCCAGAGTAGCACGACGGGCAATACTCAGATTCTTTCGGCTTTTAGTCAGGTTCATGCGAGCATCGAGGTCCCTCATCGCTGAAAATGAGAAGAAGATCTAAGTTAGAAAAAGTTATAAAAAGGCAGTAAATAAACAAAGAGAAAAGAAAGGGAAGGTATTCACGATGATCGGGACAAGGTTCTTCGGCTCCCAAGGCTCGACAAGACAAACAATTCTTCTTAAAAACCAGATTTTTATGCACCACCCACCCCGGGTAGGTATCAATCACTGGCATGGTGCATCGGGGGCGAACGCCTTGGATGTCCTTGGCCGACATCCCAACTAAACTGAGCAACTCCTTGGCCCCCGAAACCGAGCTCCAAGAAAATACAAGGGGATTATCTTCGTGCACCCCTAAATAATCCTCCACGGTCGTTTTCACTTTCACCTCGTACTCGGTCAGGGCAGGAGCAGGAGATAGGGATTTCACTAATTCCACCGAGTTATGAGGAACTGGGAAATTCTACCCTCGTCGGCTCTCTATAATCAACACTTTGTCAGCCCAGTGACCCGTCTTGCTTGGAGGCCGAGCGAACAAATTAACCCCGTTGTTATGGTGTTTACACTGGAGTCGACCTAAGGACATATTGACGCTGAAATAATTCTTGAATAGAGGAAGGGTAGGTTCATAGCCGAGCACCCGCAGGCAGGCAGCAAAGCTGGTCAGATACCTCACTAGATTGAGGGATAAATCCAACGGGTGAGCCCCGGCTTCGTCGAAGAGCTTGCAGACGAAAGGATCCAAGGGCAGTCGAAGCCCCACTTCAAAGAAAGATATGTAAAATCCAACTTAACTCCGAAGGAGTCTCAGCTCGGGCAGAGACAAACTCAAATCGGGTGTATATCCCCAGAAATCCTTAGGATTGTGATTAAATTGAGCGCTCCATGCCTCCACGTCCTCGGGGCACACATGATTGCACCACCCCCTCAGCCACCTACCTCCGGGCTTACCGCCCTCCTCGCCAGGCTCCTCGCCCACTTTAGCTTTACCAAAGCGAGCCTTCTTGCTCGTCTTGCTCACGCGGTCTTCTGCCTCGGGTGCTGAAGTTGAATCAACAGCGGCTTTCCTCTTCTTCTTCTTCGCCAGCTCTTTATTCTTGTTCATCATCCTCAGCGCTTCAAACTCGCTGAAAAAAGTTTAGTACAAGTCAAAATAAGCTTAGTCCCTCGATTGGTAGACGTACATCTCAAACCCGAAAGGTCTATCCTCGACCTTCCAGGACTCATCCTCGTGCAAGGGGAGCCCTTCCAGGTCATAGCCGGCAGCGAGCAGCAACCTCTTCGCTTCACTGGGAAGAACGGCTTCCCAGTTTCCATCCGTTTGCTTATACACCCGGGAAAGGGTAGGAGACCGAGCATAGATTGGCCCGGGGTTAGCCTTTTTAGTCCTCATTGCCGAGGAAAACACGGAAAGGGATATGGCTTTCACAGAGGATGACGAGAAAGACTGGGAAGGAGACTTATACGCTACGTTTGAAGAAGACTGGTCTGGGGTACGACGCGAGGACCTAGACTCGGAACTCATAAAATACTTCGACAATAAGACTAAGTACGAAACTTAAGTAAATAGGGAGAGAGGTACCTGAAATGGGTGAAGGCGAAGCAGACGAAAGCGAGGAAGGAAAAGCGGGAACCTGAAAGAAGAAGGTCGCCGGTGTTAGTACAAAAAGTGCAGAAACCGGTGACGAATGGCCGGAGGAAAAAACACACTGTCTAAAACTCACCAAACTCAACCTAGAAAACGGTCACGAACGAAGGAAAAGAAAGGGGAGAGAGACGAGTCTAAAACACCGTTTTTGAAGGAGGAAAAGTGAGTAAAGGATGACTAAATAGTGAATCCGGTAGAAAAAGCAGAAGTCACCTGGAAATGGCTCAGGAGAGAGGAGCGGGAAAACGGTTGGAAGTGTGGAGGAGAAGCCAGGGTTTTGGGTTTTATATGATCCACGACCAGCCGGGTCAACCCGACCCCAGACACGCGGGTCTCGTCGTACCATTCACCGACTGACACATGGCACCGATCAATGAAACAACGTTGCCAAAAAAGAGGAAAGCGACGCCGTAATTCCGATCAGTAAATGAAAAGCTGGCTATGTGACGCTTCGAAAAACGTGCTATTAATGAGATGTGACTTCAAGCGACGCCTCTGTTCCAACATTCAAAACAAGCTCGTTCCGAGGATCCTGTCGAACACATCCTCGACTTGAGCCCGAAATTAAAACAAGGATGAATTGGGCTATACTTTCCAAGCTTGGGATGAATCCTCACACTTGGAAAGTCGGGGGCAACTGAAAGGACTCGACCAGACACTACCCACGTGGATGACACATGGCAGTTAGAACGACTTAAACTGGGCCGAAGATTACCTCCAGTTCGAACAAACCGAGCACTACTAGGCCGACCAAGATCAGTCCGAACAAACCGAACATTACCAGGCCGACCAAGATTAGTCCAATCATGATTAAGGCCGACCATCATAATATACGGAAACATAAACTTGACCGACCAAGCGATCATGAGACCCCATGGTCGGTCCCATGATCAGACCAGCCAGAACGAGGAGACGTCATCATAGTACGAGATACGCCAGGTGGCCTCGCCTAATTGGGAATATATCAACGTGCTCTGCACAAGCCGTACCACTTACCGTTGACTTCTTTTCTGATACGCCGGATATATCTGACAAAAGTAAGAACCAATGAGAACTAGCCAACTCGGTCGACCAACAGAGTAGGTCTCCATTGTGGCGTCCAACATTGTGTTGCAAGCCAAGCCTGAAGGGGACTATAAATAAAGAGCATGGCCACCTTCATAAGGTATGACACTGTTCACACTAAGCTATCATTCTACATAAATACACAAATACACTCACGGTGATCTCAGAGAACGCATGTGCTCATCTTTGTTATCCCATCACTGACTCTCACGCCAGAGGGCTTTAGCTGGGATAACTTCCCAGCTCCCTTAACGGTGTCTTTTCCTGCTTCTCAGGTTACAGGTCCAGGAAGTCACAGGAACCAGTGTATTCACACACAAACAAGCCAGATATCCAAATACCAGTTTCCATAATAGTCACTCGCCATCTTGACTTGTCCACGTGGATTTCCAAATATAGTCACTCCATAACTTGGCGTGATCAGACTCAACCCTCGAAATCTCCAGCTTTATCAATTCAACAAATTCCTTTTGTTCAACAAGTTGTTGTCGATGAGAACCAGACGACGTTTTCGAGGACTGATTCTTTGCCAAAGATGATTAGTTTTCCACTTCGTCGGTGATTACTCGTAGAGCGGGCCGACCCAGCCCAAGCCCACCGGGCCTCGCTTAACTGAGGGCCGAGCCAAAATAGTGGCGGACCTCATAGAACTCAAGCTCGGCCTATGCGCACTTCGGGCCTATGGGCCAAAAAATAAATATTTTTTATTAAAAAAAAACTCACAAATTAGCTAATAAAAGTTATATAACACATCAAAAGTTCAAAACACACATACTTACTAGTTTAACTTTCACAATTACAAAGCAAAAATGCAACAAAAGTAAATATAAACAAATGTAGTAACTTCAACAATTAAACGAAACAGAAACTAGAAAAACTATAATGTTACAGACCAAAGAAAAAATACATGTGCTACTTGAAGGGTATTTTTTTCAAAAAAGTTTTAACCAAATTGAAGTTCATCATATTGTCCCCAATTTTTTAATATGTGTTTTCTGATGATAGACAAAGTTTTTCGGATTCTAGTTTGCAAAACCATACTAACTAGCAAATGTTCATTTTTTGATTCGCCCGACACAATCTAGCATTTAAATTTTATTTTTTATCAAGTTTATATTATTGAGGCTTTTTATTAGCTAATATCAAATAGAGATACTCAATTAAATAGATTAGTTTCGATAAAATTACTAACCACAACCATACTAAACTAGATTGGAACTTGGAAGATCAACTTCATTTCCTCTTAGTAACTTTCACTTCCATCAATTTAGAATAAGAGTTTCAACCAAAAAGAGAACAATGATTTGGAAATAGATCATACTGTGTCATAAATTTATCTAACCAAAAGAAAAAAAATAGTCTAAATGAATGTCTGATAGTTTTTTCTTTTTAGATTTATGTTTTAGTTTTTAATTTTGTAATTAAGTTTAAGAGTTTAACTTTATGATCGGACCGGACTTTTTGGGCTTTTTAAGGTCGGGCCAAATGCGGCCCAGCGGGGCGGGCCAAAGAGACCCGACTTTTTCGGGTCTTCTAAATTGAGGCTCAGGCCCTTGAAAAATAGGGTGAGCTGGACTGAGCTCAATTTTGACAGCTCTAATTACTCGTGGCAGCTCCTTTATCTCGTCGTTGGCTGGAGATAGTGATAGCAAGCAGCCTACGAGGTTGTTGGTGTTTCAAATTTCGAATCTTTCTCAAGTTTCTTCTGGTGGGAAATTAACCACAGCTGTGTTTTTCTTGGATATTTTTTCCTTAATTCTAGAAGACACGATGACGTGGGCAAAATAGTTATTTAATATAACTTAACTTCTAAATTTTACGTTCATCCAAAAAAATTGATTAAATTGTAACATAACTCAAGTACTTGGTCATTATGAATTTTTTTAAAAGTTTAAGTTGCATGATTGCAGTCTGTAGACACCCCCAATCTTGTACCCTATATTTTAATTTATTTTATTTTATAAAGTTTCATATACAAAATAGACAAACTAAATTTTGTTTAAAATGATGTTGAATGGAAAAAATGTCGAACGAAGGCATCCATGTGCGGCCAAAGTAAAACAAAAGAAGGAAGAAATTACCAAAAATATGAAGAATCAAAAAGAGAAGAAATACTCTCACTATTTCGAGTAAAAAATCTTCATTTGAAAGTCACATTTTAAAAAAATAACATTTTTAGTAGTTTATTAATAATAAAATGACATTTTTATATATTAATTTTTTAAAGTAGACTTTTTAAACAAAATATCTAAAAATAAAACAGAGGACTTGAACGAAAAGAAAGAAGAAAGAAAAAAAAAAGAAAAAAGAAAAAGAAGAAAACATCACATGTCCGGTCCTACCTTTACCCCAATTTCCTTTTTCCATTTTGAAAATCAAGCCAAATGGTAAAAAATTTGACAGCTTCTTCCATCAACCAATACAACATGACACCAAGACTTCTTCCATCAACTAATATAACTAATACAAACTCTCTCACACACCTCTCCATCATTTGACTCCCATGCAAAAACCCTCACATCTTTCTCAATTCTCTCTCTCTCTCTCTCTCTCTCTCTCTCATTCGGCTTCTTCCTCCCTCTCAAGACCCTCTCATCTTTCTCAATTCCTCACATCCATCTCTCCATCTATCTCACTCCAAGAAACCCATCAAAAAAGCTTTCCATTGCAAAGCTTATAACCCATTGTTGAAGTCTTGTTTTTGAGGGACATTCAAACACTTGCAAAGTTTTAAGCTTGTTCTTCATTTGAAATCAAAGTCTTCCTTGAGCCAAAAATAATCTTCTTTTTTTTATGAGCCAAAAATACCACACAAATCTTAGATTAAAAAAAAAAAAACCTTTGTCAACAAGCTTGCTATATACTTCGTTTTCAAATTATCGTCCATCTTTCCTTTTTCGTTCGTTTTAAGATAATTGTCCTCTTTCAAAATTTTCCTTTTTAAGAAAACATGTTTACCACTTTACCCTTACTTTTTCTACCTATTTTAATTATGACCACATACCCAAGGGCATTAAATGAAACAACACATTTCACCAATATTTATCAGGGGTGTACAGTCAAACCATCGAACCAAACCGAACCATGCAGTTTGGTTCGGTTTCGGTACAAGGCGGTTCTGTTTTGGTTTCCAAAATCTAAAAACCGAATGGTTCGGTTCGGTTTGTGATTCCTGTCTCTGAACCGAGTCGAGTCGAACCGAACCGAATCAAACCAAACCGAGGTAAATATTATTGATTATTAATAGCAATATATATAATATTTTATTTTATATTCGGTTGTTTAATTGTTTATAAGTTTATTATATATATACTGCTATTATTGTTCCATTCTTAATGTTTTCACTTTTCAATTACCTTAGATTTAAATTTTCAATTACCATGTTTGATGATATTTGTAAGAAAATTTTGATTTTTTGTCTATTAATGTTTGATGCTAATTAGTAATTAGCTTCATTTATCGATTAAAATCTATTTGTCTAATTTTAAATGTTTTTACAAATGATTAATTTAATTTTTTGTCTAACCACGAAACCGAACCGAACCAAACCAAACCGAGTGGTTTGGTTTGGTTCGGTTCCAAGCATTGGATGGTTCGGTTCGGTTAGAGATTTTTGGAATCAAGGGGGTATGGTTCGGTTCACGGTTTTGGCCTAAACCGAACCAAGCCGAACCATGTATACCCTAATACTTATAATACATTCAATTATTTTTTCTTAAAAGATGTGCGGGTCAAAGTAGACAATATTTTAAAAACGGAAAGAGTATTGTTTTTTTGAAAAAGGTATTCATCTGACTATGTAAACAATTTTTGTTGACTGTATAATATCTTGATTTTCTTTTCATCTTGCTACAATATAGATATTTATTTTTTTGTTGTGCAATTTAGTTATTTTTTTAATCTTGCTCCTTCAACATGTAATTATTTTATATATTCTTCTTCTTCTCTTTTCTTTTTTTGGTTTGACTTTGACTACCATGCAAGTCATTTAAATTGACTAGTTTGTGGAAAGAGTTATTCAAGTCTTAAAATGTCATTTTGAAGAGCTCAATTTGGACACCCACGATTCCCTCGTTCATGGATTGAATGACATGTCCTTCCCATGGATGGTTAAATGTTTCCCTTATTCATTTTCCCCCTTTTTATCCCTTAATCTCTTTCCATTGTAAGCTAGAAAAATGACATTTTGACTCATTGAACGAGGAGGGGGTTATTTACAATCTCATTTCAATTAGAAGTGAGCTGTAGACAAAAAAAAAATACATTTAAATGACAAACATAAATTAACATAATTAAAATAACTCTCTAAAACAATGTGTTTTATAGTAGAATATTTACCTGCATAATTAGATTCGTCATTTGATTTTTTATGTCTGCCATTTGATTCACCATTTGATTTTTCATGTCTGTCATTTGATACGTCAAACTTGAAACCTGATTCTCAAGTAATTGTATTTTTTTAGAGCCATAGATACGGACACCTACTTGAGATGGGGAAATACCAAATCACATCCCTCTAACTCTTCCATTTCATTTAGGTCCAAGGGTGTGAGAGAATGCATCTTCAGCAATAGATAATGAACTCCCAGATGTTTGTGAGGAATTGAACTCTTTGATTTTACTCTAGAAAATTTATAAACAAGTTAGTAATAAGATATAAAATAGTCAAACATAATTAGAAAATAGATAATTTAATAAAAATGTACTCTTACCACACATAGCCCCTAAGGGGGTGGCCCAGTGGTAGATATGAGGCTTCACAAAATATGAGGTCTCAGGTTCGATCCCTTCCCATGCCCCCCTTAGGAGCAACCAAAAAAAAAAAAAACTCTTACCACACATTCACGACAAAAGTAGTAGGTACTTCCCAATTCTTTTTGGTGTGTGCTTTACACCAAACATCCTCCCTCCTTATTTTTGCATTTGGACTCTCCATTTTTCAAAAAAAAATTAGAGCAACTTTTAAGTCGCAAGACAAAGTTTTAAACATACCTTACCAAAATCCTATGGTGTAGGTTCATAGCAAGTTACCATATCCTCCTCGAGTCGGGCATACCCCTTCCGACTCATAGTGTGTGTGGTTTGATTATTCGCCCAGATTTGTTTGTATTTTTCACTCTTCACCTACACCAAAAATTCGATTGTAAATAAACATACCTTACCAAAATCCTTAATAAAAACTTATAATGTGTACCTCAAATTGATCGGATAGCTTCTTCGCTATAAAATCATTCCCGTCTTCAGAAGATTTTATATTACTTAGTTAAAAGCCAACATAAACAGACTCCTTATTAGGGAGTTTTAAGGCATCTCTAAGTGATAATATTAGCCTAGACTTAAACTCTCTCCAGTGAGTGCCCATCACTTAAAAAAAAGTTTCTTGAATATATCGTCAACTTTGAACCTCGACTGTTAAAAAGAAACATAACATCATATCTATAACATGTGCACTTGAAAAGTTATGTTTGAACTTGAGTTAGTAATATAATTATTGCCGTAACACATTTCCACAAAGAATCCTTTATATTAGCATCAACTTTCCTCCAACCATCAAAATTCACAGCTACCATATCTTGAGCCAATGCACCCCAAGTATGAAGATAACCACTCAAAGTGCAAACCTATAGGCTACCCTCTTCCATTAAATTCCACCTCTGCTCGATCATTTGGAGTTAAGCTAAGTGTTCTCATCCTTGTTGGACCTTTTTTCCTCCTTTCTGGTACATCCCCTTCTCCAATAGGTTGATTAGGCACTTCATTCGATGTAGAAGGCGAGGGACGGGGCATTCTTTGCGCCGTAGAATTTTGGTCAGGAGAGGGATTAGAACCTCTTTCAGATATCCTGATTCCTTCGTGTCCTTGTTGCGAAATGGAAATGTGGCAGCCCGACCCGGACTCCAATGCGAAATCCCAAGGTCGTGCCACCAAGACAAGCTAGAAGACGGACAAGCACCTGCTAATCATAAAGGTACGGGTCAAAAGTTGAGCCATCAAGCTCAAAACAGGAATGTAAGGCCATAACGACGATACGGAATAATAAAAATCAACACCTGCGGAAGCGAATCATAAGTGGGACCAAAGCCTATAATCCTAAACCAAGGAATACAAGGCTGAGAGACAACTATCTCTCGACAAATCTACGACTCGCGTGACGCAACATTGCGCACGGGCAACAAACCATCGGCAAACCTAAGGCCGGCGAAGCAACAGAATACCAACCTAATAAACAACCACTCAACGACTATAACATGCCGGAGGAACAAATCAACTAAAAGAATAAGAGATTAAACACTAACATCTAAACCAATGTCTCTCGACTAAAGTTGTCTGAGATAGAAATAACAATAACACAATACTAGAACATGCGAGCTAAAACCTTGCTCGGAAAGACAACGGAATAAACTTCTAAATAAATACAACAGCTCGACCAAACAAGTCGGCTACCTGAATAAAACGATAATAGAATACCAACATAACTACCTAAGTAAAGTTTACATAACTTTACATCCGTGTCTCACGAGATAATAAATACAATAATAATAATAACTCCAAGCTATTGCCCGGAAGACCACCTGCTATTCAACAAGTACCCGAAGCTGCAACGCGCACTAACGAGCTTACTGCAAAAACTAAGGAAAACAAATACACGAAATGAGTCATAATGACCCAGTAAGTTACTAAATGCAATTGTATGGCATAGCATGGCGTGGCATGGCATAATGCACAAGCATGTATAAAATCATGGCATCTTAATAGTATACCAACAATAAACTTGTATTAAGTCATCAAGTAACATAAACTTCATAAACCACTTAGCACATTATCTTTCATATAAGTGCTTATAGTAAGCCACATAAGGGATAGAGAAGATACCCAAATAGTGCCGTTGTGCTGCTCCTGCAATACACATTAATAACCGGGTTGTACCATCGATGCTCGTGATTACATCGACATACTGAGCGGCTACACCGCAAGGGCAGCCCTTTCTCAGTCTAGCTTAGCATAATCCATTCGCTCTATTGGTTACGAGATGGGCTAACTTCCCCACTGGGGCCAACAGTGGAGGGTGTGTGAGGTCCCAGGTACGGCGATCCATAGCGAATACGAATCTTATGATTCATATAGGCGATGTATCATCCTACCCTGACAAAAAAAAAATCCAAATATTGCCAGCTGGACTTACATGCAATGCACAAGTAGATATTTACTCGCATGCTCAAACAAGAACCAAGACCGACCATAGCGGACTTATCAAATCAAGTAGGACATAAAGCTCTACACACCAATTTAACAATGCACATATTTGCACATACTTAACAAATCCAACTAACTTATAAGTTTAGTCAAAGAACCACATAATGAGGTACTCATAATCCTCAAGTCATCACCCAATCAAAAGCAGCATACAAGCTCAAGAAATCACAACATGAGGTCTACCATAGTCCTCTACTCGGAATTAAACCAAAGACTATTATTTAGTCTAAGAACAATCATAAATCAAGACTTAGCATTTTAGCCTCACTTAAAGGTACACCGGACTCAACCATAGTCCCAACCGTCATATATATTCGACTTCTTCAAAGCCAATCTCAAGGGTACCAAAACTAAGCCGTAGTCATATCCTCGCAAGTGCCTTCATGTGCATGCGACCAAATTCCCTAAAAGAGAACTCATTCAAATAATCATTTCTTAAAGTAATACGAGATCATAGGTTGGTCTCTAATGCTCCGTGCCCTAACGAGCACGCTCTAAATAAATCCCCAATAAGCCTCTATACCGTGGGTGTCACAAATGGGGCACACTTCGAGATGCTCGAGTACTCACAATCAAAACCAACCAAACCCGAACATCGTAGGATTTCAACCTAAGGCTCACTAACATCTTATTGAACCTATAACGACTCCATTGAGTCTTAATATCGCATTTCATTAAATACATATTTCATAAATCCCAAAATTAACACATCATTCAAGTTTATAGAAATTCTCCCAAAAATAATCCGGGCTTGTTACCCAAGCCTAAAAATCCAAGAACTCATCATAATCATAGTCAAACGAAACCCAAATGTCGTAGGATTTCTCAACCCAAGTTTACTAACACATTATTGAGCTTATAATGACTCCGTTGAGTCTTACTATTAAGTTTCATTATTTACACATTCCATAAATCCCAACATTATCATCCTCTTCACTTTATAACAAATTCCAAAATAATTTGGGCTTGATTCCCAAGCCCTAAAATTCATAAAAATCTTAACAAAGGGATAACCCATTTCTCCTAACACACAATGTCATTCAAAACATCCTACTCATGGCATTAGCAAGTTCATACCTCCAAAAAAATTCACAAAATAGGCATACATGACATATCAAGTGTTCATTGCCCACAAATAGCACATAGGTTGTTTTCCTTAGGGACAATGAACCAAAATCAAAAGAAAGTAACTTACCTAGCTCGGATGAAAACTCCAAAGAACGCAAATCCGATCGGTAAACTTGTTCTACTCGTCAAGGGCTTCAAGATTCCGAAGTTTGAAGGCAATCAGACGGTTGGATCGTCTTGGATCGAAGAAAGAATGAAGCTAGGGCTTGAAATCTCCCATGGACTCTCTATCTCTCTAATACGTATGGTGGAGAAGGAGAAATGAAGAGAGTTTTCTGATTTCTCAAATGGATTTGGGTATTTATACCCCCAAAACTAAAGAGGGCACAATAGTCATTTCCCTTGCATAATTAGTAGAGATTAGGAGTAATCATTCACTAATTTAACCTTAATTAACTTCCAACTAATGTTAGGACATGTTTAGGGCTAAGTATGGGAGGTTAGGAAGGGTTTAGAGGGGGTTTAATGAGGGTAGGATAGGCATTTCTCGTCAAAACACGAAACAGGGCAAAACAGGATCGGGGCACCTTGCGGTCGCAAGGTCCCCTATAGCTTGCGACCGCAAGCTCTCCAGCCTCCCTAGGTGACTTCTTCCATTGACCTTGCGGGGGCAAGGCCATTCCACCTTGCGAGGGCAAGCCCGGCAGACCCGAAATGACTCAAAATTCAACCGAAAAGACCCCCAAACACTTAACCAAACCTAACAAGGTTCAAACCTCATCCAAAGTAGGTCTATAAATCCCTTAGAACACTCACAAATAACCCCCTAAGCAACTCCCGAAACAACTCGGAGCGAAACCGGGAAGAGGTGCAACAACGTGCAACCGGAACGACGAATGAACTAGCAATTGAACGTGCATCGAAAGGAGACTTTTAAGGCAAGTCTAAGGCTAATGAAGAAGCTTGAATACCTCTAGAAAGTTGAACCACAACTAGGTAAATAAGAACTCCAAAGGTGGGACGATTACGCGACTCGATCCCTGAACTACGCGATAGAGACGAACGTTATCTTCAAAGCTTCCAAATCATCGATAGACTTAAGGAACACCTCCAACTTGAAGTCTAATACATCTAAACATGTTAATAAACCATCATATAAATGTCTAGGACCAAACCGAGGTCACGAAGACAAAATGCAAGCAAACTCTCAATCGCGTCGCATTCCGACTATCGTCGAGTCACGACTTGTGACTTTAGCAAGTCAACAACTATATGGCATCTCTTAATAGTGTTTTGGTCTTAATGTGGTCTCTCATACATATCTAGACCCTCTCGCAAACCAAACATACAGTCAACAAAGGAAGAAGTGCAAGTATAGCACGCAAACCGAGCTAACGAAGGAGCGGGGTGCCACAGGAAATGGCTGCCAAATTTAATTTTTTTAAGCGCTTCTTCCCTTGTTTTGAAGTTTGCATAGTTTATTATCATATATTGAGTTAGAACACAAATATATATATATATATATAATATATAAACTACCATTACAACAATAGTTGGACTTGACAAACTAAAACAACTTAGAACAATCCAAGCCAAGGAAAGACAAAAAAAAAAACATATATGGTCAGGTCTTACCTCCCATTGTCTAGCCATAACGATGATGATGATAAATTCAGGTCACTTATCTAACAATTTACCTGCTGGTTAAAAAAACTCCATGGATTAAATATTGTATATATGTCATGTAATATAAACAATTTACTCATGAAAAAGAAAAAAAAATATGGAGATCAAAGTATTTTAACCAATATGTCATCACAACTCATGTAATAAAAACCTTACACTTATAATAAAATAAATATTCATTGTTTTTACCAATACGTCGTCACACCCCACTCTTATGCAACTACCATCTTGGTCGTCCATGGTTCTATCAAGCAAAGTTGCATCCGATGGGTTATAGGATGATTCATCTTCCTCATTGTGATTCTCATCATACATTTCCAAATCGTGGTAGCCTCTTGGTGGTGGCCTCACTACAACTTGCCAATTAGATGATTTGTTTTCTTTGCAATAAAACACTTGGGAGGCTTGTGTTGTTAGTATAAAAGGATCTCCTTTAAATTGATTTTGAAATTGGTCAAAGTTGACTAATGTAAATCTATCTTCAACTTTCACACCATGATAAATATTCGCTCAGTCGCACTTAAATAATGGAATTTGAAAAAGAAGATAGTCCAACACAATAATGTCACGCAAGATCCCATAATGACTTATTGTACTACTACTACATTGTTCATTGGCATTTGACGCTGATTTACGCATTGTAGTTGCTTCGAGAGAAACACCACTATTCCGTGTTCACTTTTTAGTGGCCTTTGTGCGAAATTGACAACCATTTATAATAAAATCAGAGTAGGAGAGTGCTTGCTTTCTAGGCCGATATGACAACCACTTAATCATTTCAAAAACATTTCCCGTTGCCATTTCTACTTTAACCTATACAAGTATTCAAAACAATAACATATTTATTCGTAATATGTATACTAACCTATTGTGCACTGAAATAGACCAAAGTGTTATAAAAACCTTATTCGTAAACCAATCACAAAAAGTTTCAGAATGCTTCTTTGAAAGTTCTTCGTTTGAAAGATTTTCTTGTAACCTCTTCAACTCTTGCATACGTATCCTAAGACAAATAAAGAGTGAAAAACATTCATGATGAAGAAACTGGACATATTTTCATTTAACTTAAACTTAATCTTCATATGGTTCCACTTCTGCTGTATTAAACAACACATATCGATGAGCATTGTGCATGTCTTCATCAAACAATATAGTATGCTCTGCTTTGGAAATCGGTCATCCGTCAAATATTATATCATCTTGATAGTCCTCATTACGATTATATGTTTCACCAATTTCACAAGCTTTCTTGATATACCCACTGCAATATCTCATGCACTCTTCGGCAAGATAACATTCACATATGCATCCTTCCGAACGTGCATGATTTCTAACATTTCCCTTGCTTGTCTTCATGAAACTAAAAACGATCGATTAAAAAGCTAAATACAAACGGCTAATGTTGCTTGATGAAAAAAATAGTAAATGAGTACCTTTCAATGGATACATCCAATGGAATTGATTTGGTCCACAATAAAGTGTTTTCCGTCCTAAATGTATTGGCAAGTGCATCATGATATCGAATAAGGAAGGAGGAAAATATCTTTCAAGCATGCACAATGTCTCAACAATTTCTTCTTCAAAAACTTCTAGTTTATCTATATCAATCACTCTTTGACTTATATTGTTGAAGAACAAACATAGTCAAAATATTGCATTTCTTGGGCCTTTAGGTAAAATTCCTCTCAATGCAACGACCAATAATTGTTGCATTAAAACATGATAATCATGGGACTTGAGTCATAATATCTTTTCATCTTGCGCAAAACAATTTGCAATATTTGAGCTGTACCCATCCGAAACTTTCAAATTTCTTAATCGCCAATAAAAGGTCTCCATCTTTGAACTTGTTAAAATATGCTATGCTAGTGGAAGGAATATCTTATTATTCTCTACAACCCTTGGGTACAAGCCTGACATGATTCCCATTTTTTTCCATATCTTTACGAGCATTAAAACCATCCTTTGATTTTCCTTTGACATCAAGCAAAGTGCAAAGTAAACTCTAACTGCAATTCTTTTCAACATGTATCAAATCTAAACAGTGACATACCGGTAAATACTGCAAAAAGACAATGAAATAACATTATTGACTAATAAACTCGACAATTATATTAAAGTATTACTAAAGTCTAAAAAATGGTTTACCTCGTAATAGGGCAACTCAAAAAAATCGATTTCTTATTCCACATGATTCCCTTCACGACATTTTTCTTTTACTTTTTCCTCTTCCTCTTTTTGTGGCCATTGCCTTTTTCCTTTCCTTTCCTTGTTTCTTCCTCATTGGTCATTTCCTCCCCTTTTCCAAAATCATTTTTTAATATCTCTAACAACTTTTAAGTCTTCAGAACCAATTAGTATTAGAGGCTTGCCCCTCTTCTCATTGGTTCCATCAAACCAACTCTTCTTCTTTCGATAAGGATGATTGGGTGTAAGGAACCGCCGATGACCCATGTATGCACACTTGTTGCTGTAAGGTAGCCATATTGAACAAGTGTCAACCCCACAAATAGGGCATGTTGCCTTACCCTTTGTCGTACATCCAGCCAGATTTCCATAAGCTGGGAAATCATTAATGGTCCACATCTGAATGGCCCTCAAATTAAACATTCTCTTCTTATATGCATCATACACCTCAACCCCACTTATCCATAATTCTTTCAAGTCTTCAATGAGTGGCCTCAAATATACATCAATATCATTTCCTGGTTGCTTTGGCCCAGGGATTAACAAAGTTAACATCATGTTATCTCTTTTCATGCATAGCCATCTGTAGCAAGTGCAGGTCTTAAATTTTGATGATCAGATGCAAAATCAAACCAGTTAGTATCAATAAAATTCCATTGTGGCGAATCAACCGGATGTTGCATCTTGTTATCCTTACTATGATGAGTATTATGCCACAATAATTGTTTAGAATTTTCTGATGATATGAACATCATCTAGATCTTAAATCTAAGAATAATCGAAAAGTACCTCAAAACCTTGGCCGGTACCCCTTTTTTAATTTTGCGCTTATCTCCTTTTCCAACCACTTTCCACCGGGATTTCCTGCATCGTGGGAAATTGTCTAGATCAACAAGGTCTTTTCTAAATAGACAACAATCATTGACACATGCATGTATTTTTTCATACCCTAAGTCAAAGGTCTTAAGTAACTTTTTGGCATCATATGTTGAACCAGGAAGTGTATTTTCTTGTGGTAACATGCCACTCAGAACTTTGAGAAGTTTAGGTAAATGCCTTATCAGAAATTCCATTAACAGCTTTAAGTTTAAAAAGTACAACTATTGATGTCAACTTTGTGTAGTCGATGCAACTTGGGTACAGGGATTTTCTGCTTCTTCCAACAATTTAGAATACCCTTTATCTCTCTTTTCTTCATTATAATCTAGAGTTTCTTCCTCGTTAATATGCGCATCTACAAACATCCTATATGTATCTGGTATTTCATCACAATCACATGTCATTTTAGAGGAAGTGCTAGGACATTCTTCCCCATGAAAAAACCAAGTGGTATATGTCGCATCCATCCCAAATATAACCAAGTGTGTCACTACCTCATCACTAGTCTGATATATGTGATTTCTACACCGAGTACAAGGACATTGAATTTTTGGGGGATTTCCTAACTTTTCTATAGCACTTGCAACGAAAGCTTTAGCTCCTGCACCATATGCAAGGAGTGGTCTACAAAGAAGACTTAAAAAAATTATTTGGCAAGCAACAAGAGAGCATGTTAGTACCAAACTAATATTTGAGTTCAGATTCAAAACCTTGGCAGATGCACCCAAGCTTTATCCATCGAATTGAGGATTCTAATTTTACACATAAACTAAGAAAATACACACATTAGAAAAATTACCATTATATTATTAAGATCACACTCAATAAGGAAGGATGAAGTACAAGAATGTGTGTAACGACCCGACCCAGACTCCAATGCGAAGTCCCAAGGTCGTGCCGTCAAGACAAGCTAGAAGACGGACAAGCACCTGCAAAGCATAATGGTGCGAGTCGAAAGATGAGCCATCAAGCTCGAACAGGAAGGTAAAGCCATAACGGCAATACGGAACAACAAAAACTAAAATCTGCGGAAGCAAATCATAAGTGGAACCCAAGCCTTTAATCCTAAACAAAGGAACGCAAGGCTGAGAGATAACTATCTCTCGACAAATCTACGACGCGCGTGACGCAACATTGCGCACGGGCAACAAACCATCGGCAAACCTAAGGCCGGCGAATCAATAAAATACCAACCTGATAAACAACCACTCAACGGCTACAACATGCCGGAGGGACAAATCAACTAAACGAATAAGACATTTAAATACTAACAACTAAACCCAAGTCTCTCGACTAATGTCGTCGGAGATGACAATACCAACAATACTAGAATGAGTGAGCTAAAGCATGCTCGAAATAACAAAGGGAACAACTCTTAAGAGATACAACAGCTCGACCAAACAAGTCGGCTCCCAAAATAATACGATAATAAAATACTAACATAATCTACCCAAGTAAAGTCTACATAACTTTACATTCGTGTCTCACAAATACATAATAACAATAATAATAATAACTCCAAGCTTAAAGCCCGAAAGACCACCTGCTAGAAATCACTATCAAAGCCGCCAGCGCACTACGGGATCACTTGCACACACTAAGGAAAACAAACACACGGGTGAGTCATAATGACCCAGTAAGTTACTAAATGCAACTGTATGGCATATCATGTCATGGTATGGCATAATGCACAAGCATATATAAAAATCATGGTATCATACTAGTATACCAACAATAAGCATGTACTTAGTTATCAAAGCACATAACCTCGCATAAGTCGTATAACATATTATCTTTCACATAAATGCTCATATGTAAACATGTAAAACCAGAATATGGGCCCAGCCCTTAATATTCAAACCATGGGTCCAACCCTCAAATGATCATAATATGGGTTTCAATCCTCAAATGATCACAACTCATCAGTTTTCTTAATGAGTACCTCGTTACATTCATCCAACATAGGATGAGAAATGGGATCTCAATATCAGGCTAGGTGGCGCTAATACGAGACCACATCCCACTATTGGCCAAATAGTGAGGAGAAAGGGTACCAATGCGGCGATTTATAGCGAATGTTTCCAAAGGCTATGAATCGTCTCCATTAGACAAAAGCGACAGAGCGCCAATTTGGACTCAAATCAAGATGCTCAAGTAGATATTTACTTGAATAAACTAATAAGGACCAAGTCCATCACGAAAGGATTCATCAAATCAAGTAGGTCATAATGTTCTACAAAACCCAATAAACAATGCACATAAATGTACACACTTAACATGTTCAACTAACTTGTAGGTTTAGTTCAAGAACCACATATTGAGGTATTCATAATCCTCAAGTCATCACCAAATCAAGAATAGTATATAAGCTCAATAAATCACAATATGAGGTCTAATATAATCCTCTACTCAAGATTTAACAAAAGACTATTACTTTAGTCTTAGAACAACCACAAATCGAGGCTTAGCATTTTAGCTTCACTTAAGAGCACACTGGACTCAACCATAGTCCCAATTGTCATATATAATCGACTTCCTCAATACCATACTCAAGAACATCAAGACTACCCCGTAGTCATTCCCTCACAAGTGCATTCATGTGCACGCAACCAAATTCCTTAAAGAGAGAATTTGTTCATTAATCGTCTCTTAATATACTCGAGACCATAGGTTGGTCTCCAATGCTCCGTGCTTTACACAGCACGCTCTAAAGATTCGATAGGTCTCTATGACTTGAGTGTCTCAATTGAATACCAATGAGATACTCGGAAAACATAACCAAACAAGGCCCGAACATCATAGGGTTTCAACCCAAAGCTCATTATTATATTATTGACCAACGAGCTCTCAACGCGAGTCTGAGTTTACAACTCTCAATAGAGTCAAGCAGAGGCAATTGTTGTTAAAGCATTTTAGCTACTCACTTATCTTTTGAGTATTCAAGCCCTACCCACCACACTTAACTACTCTCATCGGTGTTCAAAGCCTCACAGGCACCATTTGTTCGAGCCACACCAAAGGCATTATATATATAATTGTAGCCTTCAAGGCATTCATGTCCCTCCAACCTTTTAAAAAAAAAAATATTATTGACCTTACAACGACTCTGTTGAGTCTTAATTCTACATTTCATTCTTTATGTGTTTCATAAACCCACAATTAAACACTTCATTCATATATAGAACAAAATCCCAAATTAACACATCATTCAAATTTATAACAATTTTCCCAAAAATCATTCGGGCTAGATTCCCAAGATTTAAAATCCATAAAACTCAACATAGTCATATACCCATTTTATAAATCACATAATTTCAATTAAATGGTCATACTCATGATGTCTAGTGAGACCACACATCCAAAGCCCCCAAACGTAGGCATACTTTCATAATAAACCCAAATAAAATGTAAACATGATTTCTAGCATGCTCACAATCCTAGAAACACAAGATAAATAGTAACAATGTACTTCAACAATCATAGAAGTCATCCTACATATGCTCCTAACAAGTTCATATGCTCAAATCACAAGTTAAAAGTCACACAAAGCAAGTATGTGTACTCATTGACCTCAAATAGCATAGAGTTTGTTTTCCTTAGGATCAATGAGTACAAAATCAAGAGAGAAGAAGTAACTTACCTTCAAACCCCAATCAAGAAAGAAAAACGAGAAAGTAATCGGTTGGAAGTAATCTACTCGTCGAGCTCTTCGATTCTATAGCTAGGGCTCGAGCAATGAAGAAGAGGAACCATGGAAGACCAAGAAGAAAGCTTCAAGAAGCCATGGAAGAAGCTTGAGGGAGATGAATCCCGTTTTTGGAGAGTGAGGGAGAGAAATGAGAGTCAAACTCTCAGATTGTGGCTTATATTGGGTTTAAAACATAGTGGGACAAGTGTCAACACAATGTGGTCTCTTAAAATCAGATTTTTGTGGCTTAACTGATCACTAAAGCTCTCTTTAATCCACTCTTAAAACTTTTTACTAATGTTAGGGTATAAGTAAGGAGGGTTAGGGAGGTTTAGGTGGGGTTTAGAAAGGGTTTTGGATAGGGGTTTAGGTGTAAAAATTGTAAAGCAGCAAAACATGACAAATAAGGATTCGGGGGACCTTGCGGTCGCATGGTCCCCTAGGCTTGCGACCGCATCCTCCCTGGATACTCAACATGCAATTTTCTGGTTACCTTGCGGGGGCAAGGTCATTTCACCTTGCGAGGGCAAACCCGGCAGACCCAAAATGGCTCAAAATTCAACCTAAAAGACCCCCAAACACTTAACCAAAGTAATCAAGGTTCAAACCCCTTTCAAAGATGGTCTAGGACTCCCACAGAACACCCACAACGACCCCCGAAACAACTCGGAGTGAAACCGGGAAGAGGTGCAACAACGTGCAACCGAAACGACGAATGAACTAACAATTGAATGAGCAATGAAAGGAGACTTTAAGTCAAGTCTAAGGGCTAATGTAGAAGCTTTAATACTTCTAGAAAGTTTGAATAACAACTAGGGAAATAAAAACTCCAAAGGAGAGACGATTACGCGACTCGATCCCCGAACTACGCGATAGAGACGAACACTATCTCCAAAGCTTCCAAATCATCGATAGACTTAAGGAACACCTCCAACTTGAAGTCTAATACATCTAAACATGTTAATAAATCATCATATAAAGGTCTAGGACCAAACCGAGGTCAAGAATGCAAAACGCAAGCAAACCCTCAATCGCGTCGCATTCCGACTATCGTCGAGTCACGACTTGTGACTTTAGCAAGTCAACAACTATATGGCATTTCTTAATAGTGTTTTGGTCTTAATGTGGCCTCTCAAACACATCTAGACTCTCTCGCAAATCAAACATACAGTCGACAAAGGAAGAAGTGCAAGTATGGCACGCAAACCGAGCTAACGAATGAGAGGGGTGTTACAATGTGTTTGATCAGTACCCTAGCTTCTGTTTGCACTCATAACATATTTTAATAATTTGTATCATATTGAGAGTAATCAGTTTAGAACATTGAGAGTAAGCAGTACACTCAATAACAATTTTTAATAACATAATGTGTTTGATCAGTACCCTAGGATTCATGGGTATTAGATTAACAAGTTGATTCTTTTAGCTAGGAATATGAAATGTTTCAGTGATCTGAGAGGAAGCAGTTTAGTGAGTTTCTTAATCTCTCCATTGGAAACCAATGTAACAATGCATCAAGGGTTGTTTTCAACACACCAGTGAGTCAATGTTAGATTTTTTGTAAATTGATTCTTAACAAAAACTCATAGGTGTCGTTTGGTAGTCAGGATTAAGGTTAGATAGGATTAATAAGTCGAGTTGTCTGATGTTTGGTACGCAATAGGTGGTCAGGACTAATAGCACGAGTTATTCGAATAAAGTCACTATCCCCTCACTATTAATACCAAGGGGGAGGGTAGTATTATTAGTGCCCTCACTAAAAAAAATTGGGATTAACATTTGTAATCTCAAAACTACCCCCGATATACAAGTTAGGATTAATAGCGAATGCACTAATAGTACTGAGATTAATAATACTACTTATCCTTATCCGGCTACCAAACAAGCCCATAAGGAGTTACAAACCACAATGGATGCAATCGGACCTATGGGAGACCACAGGAACAAGGCAGCACTAGTTCATACATTTTATCAAATAGTTAAAAGACCATAAGTAGAGAAGCAAACGTCGAAGAACCCCCAAGGGGTTACACAAGTTTGACTTCAGGACACCCTCAAAATGTCAAATTAGATGCACCAAGACAACATAAGGTAAGAACTCTAAATTGTCTAAAATTAAATATGGACATAATCTTAAGATAAATAAAATAAAGTGGGTTGCAAATCAAGATAAGATTTAAACAACTAATGTAGGCTGCATATCATGATTAAAATCTACCCCTTTTATTCACCAAGACTAGGGTCTATTCTTGGGTTTCAACATGGATTAAAAGGACTTGATTTTTCGGGTTTCCTTGAGTTGTAACTTGAGCTTAACCCAATAAGTTCCACTTAACCATCTCTTGAATTCTTTGGACTTGAGTTCTTAGATGGATTACATTACTATACCCCTTTCTTTCATCATTCTTCACATCCCTGCTCCTCCCTTCCGTCACCCATCTCTCTCCCTCCCATCTTTCTATGTTTTTCCCTTCTCCCTTTCTCCATCCTTCCTTTATTTTCTTTCTTTCTCTCTCCCTCCCTTCCCTTAATGACCCATTGCCCTCCCTACTTCCTCTTTTTTTTTTCCTTTTTCCTCCCTTTCCGTCACTGCCAATTTTCCGCCTTTTTTTGAATCCCTTCCGCCTTCTTCAATTTCCACAATCTTACCTCTGTTATGTTCAGCCATGGTTGGTCGAACAACCAAGTGTTGTTCGGTTAACCCTAGTCGAACACACGACGGGGATGAGGGGGAAAACAGAGGAGGGAGAGAGAAGGGAGACCGGAGTCACATGATAAAGGGAAGGGAAATACAAGGAATCCCGATTATTTTTGATTGGCGAACGAAGGGACTGCAAAGGCAGCGATGGAGGGAGAAAGAAGAGACTGTTGCAATAGAGAGGAAGCCTTTGGAGGTACAAAGAAAATAAATAAGAAGGGCAAGAAAGACTTTTTATTTGATGGCATTTTTGTAATAAAAAGAGAGTTTATCTAAAAAAAATAGGGATGCAAGTAGCGCCACTCAATTTTTAATTCTATTGGGATAGTTGTTTAGACAAAAAAAAGGGCAAATCGCAGCATTGGTTCCTCGACTATAGACTTGTCACAGTAATAGTCCCTTAACAATTTTGTTGTCAAATTTGGGTCCTACGAGTATTAAATTTTCACAACTACAGTCCTTTTGATGGATACCGCTAAAAATTATTGTTAAGTTGCCATGTGCCTCACACGTGCTTTAAGTAACGGCTAAAATGATTTTTTTCCAAACCTAATTTATATCACAATTTTCAATCAAGTCCCTAGGGTTTGAAAAAAAACCCAAAGGCCTTCTTCTCCAATTACAAGGCACACAAACGAATTAAACTAAAGCAATCTTACTTGAAATTGGGAGAGGGGTTCCAAAATCAAACCTAGCAGAAATTTAAAAGGAATATTACTGGGGTTCATGTTGGAAACTTGTTTCCATAAAACTTGAATAAGTGAGTTATGTAAGTGTATAATGTGGGAATCCCACATTGGGAACAAAATGAAATAAGCTCTATCTTATAAGGTAGAGCTTTGAGGCTTTACTTTCAGGCCCTTGGGCCACTACACTTTTGTGTAGGAGGGAAGACCTACCTAGGTGTAGGTCCAAACACACGCAGCCTTGAGTCCCGGCTCGGCTCGGCTGGTTGGTCGGTATGAACCTTTTTGTATAGGTTCGAGAAGTTCGGCCGCCACAGGCAGTTAATCGATTGTGTCTCTTCGACCATAGCGCCAGCGCCAGCGGTTGTGTGCTTTCGCATACCAACCGCCTCCCAACCGTCATCCCCAATTACCACTTAAATACAGCCAAAAACTGAGTTTTCTGTAATTGAAATTCTGCTCGTTTTTACACCCTTTCTGCCCCCTATACAGAGATTACAGCAGCGTGAACCTTGATTCGCGGTGACTGAAGAACGGAGGAGCGCCTCTTCAATCACGTAAGTATCCGAAACAGGAGACACGTTGATATATCCCGTCCAGTCTCTTAACGGGTCAGTTTTTTGTCTTAAGGAAAGAGCTTAATTGCTCGAGGATATTAACACTCTATTCCTTATACAATCTGGAAACCTAAATCAGTCATACCACAATAACAGTTCAGTCTACCTCTAGCTCTCAGTTCAGCAGTGAGGAATAATTTGACTCTCAAAAGGACATGTCCAAATTGAAGAATCGGTGATTTGGAGCTCAACATGCCATTGCCATCTGAAATCTAACATCAACTACATAGACGTCTATTACTAGGCGGGAAGAATTAATGCCCTCGTCAACCAAAAGCACATTAGGCGTGGGTGTGGCAGTTTTAGTGCAAATAGTGAAATTTTGGTGGATCTGGCCCTCGGGTCCACACCCGTATCGGATCCTCATTGTCAAATTCAGGTAACACATATGCTTATTGCGCTTTATACCCGCACTCCCATTTTGTCTCTCTTCGTCTCCCAGCCTTCGCAACTTTTTCGATATCTCCATGGCCGGAGTTGCAGAAAACAGTTTCTCTTCCTCCGACGTCTTCGTCGACGATGAAGACTTGAAGTTTGGCTTCCAGCAGCCGGATATGCACTCCACCAAGCTTTTTAGCACCGTCGATGTGTATGACCGACACTTGATCCTCTGCTACAAGACGTACGAGGATTAGCCTTCTCATGTAAAAAACTATGAGTCCTATCTGCCACGCATCGTACTTAACAACGTACTCTTCTTAAATATCTTCATACCTTGTGCTAGGTCTTCTTCGGGAAATTATTAACGGTAAAATGGGTCCATGTAATTGGGGGTGAAGGCCTTTGGGTCTCTTTTCAAACCCTAGGGACTCGATTGAAAATTATGATATGTTAGGTTTGAAAATTTTTCATTTTAGCCCTTACTTAAAGCACGTGTGAGGCACATGGGAACTTAACAATAATTTTTAATAGCATCCATCAAAAGGATTGTAATTATTAAAATTTAATACTCGTAAAACCCAAATTTAACAAAAAAATTGTTAAAAAACTATTACTATAACCGACCTATAATCGAGGAACCAATGCTTCGATTTGCCCCAAAAGTAACTATATGATCATCAACATACGTTCTAAAGACACTTGTAAGCTTTTACCTTTATTATGAGTCTTACCTTGTTGCACTACCGTGGAAGCAATGGTAGTACAAGAAGGCACTCTTTATGTAATAATTGAAACGCACTTTATGCCATAGTTAAATTTATTAACAATATTATTATTTAAAGGCCGACAATTAACAAGTCGCTTAATTCTAAGAGCCATGCTTATTTGGAGGCTTGCGAATTCATATTCATTCAAAAGAAGGATAGGCGGGGCAACCATAGGCCATAGGCCTCCACCCCCAACTCTAAAATTCTACTCCTTCTGTTCCGGGTAAATAGTCATTATTTAAAAGTCAAACTTTTTAAAAAAGAATAGTCATTGTTTGAAAATCAAACTTTTAAAAAAAGAATAGTCACTGTTTGAAAGTCAAACATTTTAATAAAGTAAAACTTTTAGTAGTCAATTAGTAAT
This sequence comes from Codonopsis lanceolata, assembly GCA_013146195.2. NCBI lineage: Eukaryota > Viridiplantae > Streptophyta > Magnoliopsida > Asterales > Campanulaceae > Codonopsis > Codonopsis lanceolata. Next base: position 70,967,178 of record CM028382.1, on the reverse strand, counting down.
AAAATAACACATTTATGCCTTCAATTTTGAAAGTGAACTCTTTAAGTGAAACATCCAAAAATGAAATAGTGGACTCTTTGCCTGGAACGGAGGGATTATATGTTATGGATTTTTTTTCCTAAAATGATTGTCGGTTTTTTTCCATGAAGTTATTAAATTATTATATCTTATGTGCATTTAAAATACTATAGTACTAGATTCTGTATCCGTGCCTATGGCACGGCGTCAGTTTAGGACGATGGCAGTATGGGACGGTGTTAGTATTCAAATAAATTAATATAATAAACAATTTAAAATTAACATATCTTGGTAACCAATTAAAACAATATGATCATCCACAGTGGAATAAAAATCTAAAGTTACTTTTGTATTTTATTTGTTTAGGAAAACAGGGGCGGTACCCTGCTACATTTTATTAATAGAAATAATATTACAAACTTGAGGGGGACAACTAGCCTTGCCCTTATAGGATGGAGGATGGAGGAACCTGACCTCGAAAAGGAAATACTAACAACAAATAAAAACTAAGAAATTTGAATTGAAGGTAAACCTTGGGCATCCATAATTATATCACTACTTAATTTTCTTCTGGAGGCTCTTGTTTCAAACAATTTCTGGTTTTGAAACGCGAGATGCAATAACTCTGTCTAGTATTTCCATCTACACATGAGATAAAGAAGATTCAGACAGATTAATTTAACTATATTTTACGCATAAAAGGTTAATTAATTAAAATATTAAAAAAACATGCCGCCTCATTTACAAAACTCGAATCGTCCCACATATCATCGTACAATAGTATTTGAGAAAGAGGAGGAGAAGATGTCAGAGTTGTAGGTGGAGTTACAGGTGGAGTTATAGGTGGGGTTGCTGGGACCTATTTTGGAGCAATGTGTAAGATAAAATTATGTAATTGTAAAATTTGTATTATATGTAATTATTAACACTTATCTAAACATGAGTTGGGTGCTTACAAATTCCTCTATAGAATCAGAATCATAACGATTAGATGGAGGGGGAGTTGGAGATGCAGGTGAAGTGTCAAATGGAGTTGCAGTGACCTATTTGAAACCATGTATGTGTTAGATAAAAACTATATAATCGTAAAAAATTATTTTGATGTAACAGTGTATGAAATGACAACATTTTAATTTTAGAGTTGGAAATTATAGGGATTTATACATGTGGTAGAAGCGCTATAAAAGAACTTCAGGATAAACTATATTTATTGTCGAAGTTTCTTCTTGTGATGGTAAGAGAATTGTTATCCTACCGAATGTAGTATATCGGGAAAGTGCAACGTATAATTAACTATGAGTAAACACTGGGGTACGAAGATCAATGCCGACAAATTTAACCGATTGACCTTGTGATTTATTTATAGTCATTGCAAACGCCAACCTAATTGGAAATTGTCATCTTGTAATAAGAATGGTAAGCTCAGAAACAGAAGGGGTAAGAGAAATTCTTAGTATAAATACCAAATTTCCATCTTTATCTCCAGTTAATATTTCGGCTTCAATAATCTGCTGCGCACATCTTACTACCCTTAGTCTTGTTCCATTGCAGAGACCATCCTTTAGGGCAAGATTCCTGAGCAAAATAACTGGACAACTGATTTTCAATTACAGGTCTGAAGGGGGGAGACCAGGAGGATTCAAAGAGTTTAAATATTCAATTGGGAATTTATTTGCCATGATCGGATCACTCGTATCATCTTCCACATTTTTATCTGCCGATAGATAACTAATGATATTTCTGGGGAGTTGTCTATCTTCCCACAATAATCTATTATTTCCTGCTATTTGTGTCCAATTTTCATTTAGGAGGGGCATCGGTGAAAAATCTTGTAACCTTTTTCCAGATTCTTGTAATATTTCGTTCAAAAGATGCAAACCATAATATGTTACTTGACCATCAGTCGGATTTGTAATTCTGAAATTTGCACAAACCGATTAATAAATGCCCATAAAACTTGGTTGTGGTGAAGAAAGTAACACCCAATAAATTTTAAGTTCGGGATAACGATCCATCAAGAGAAGCTGGATAATTACGGCCGTAAGATCTCATTAAAACAATAACTTTCATTCTCATCTACTTATCTTATTTAGTGAGAATCTCATTTTGAATGCTTATATATATATATATATATATATATATATATATATATATATATATATATATATATATATATATATATATATATTCTTAATGAAACACACAGCGTAAAGATGAGAAGTGGAAAAAAATGAAAAGTTTTAAGATGAGCAGTTGAATGACAGTTATTGTTTTCCAATCTCTATTTAGGGTTTTGCAATTACTGGATTCTAAGAAACTTGAACCGCTACTTTGGCCATTTGGGTTTTTTTTTAACCTTGGCTTAGTTTTTTTTTGTTGTTTGCAATTTTGGTTTTACTAGTTCAAACAAATGTGTTTCTATGTGTGGGCGTGTGGGCAATTCAAGGCCAGTCTACGATTCAACACAATAACACAAATGGCATACCTAACCATCCACACACAAAAATACTTATGACAATAAACAATCAAGGGTTGTTGCTCCTGGCATGTCAAAATAATAGATAATGAAGCATGAACATCAACAATGGTGTAACATCTTAATTCTTTAATGTGACCAAGTAGCAACTATTATAGCTTAAAACCCCATAAATAACGCAAATTTAACAATATTTTAGTTGGATGATGACTAAAGGAACACACAAAAACAACTACATTAATCGGCAATAAACTTCAATACTGAATGATTACAAAACAGTTGATTGAGCTAAAATGTTTAGCAATTTAAACAGTATTTAATATCATATCAGAACCTCCTGTTTCATACTCATAGCACTACTTTTTAACTCATTTTTTATAGATAAAAAAAGGCCTACGTTTTCCAGATTTGTTCCAATTTTAAAATCGAAAAAAACTGCCAAGGCACGGAAAATACACAGAAGGACAAAAGCATTACTGTTTGAACACACGAAACTTTAAAAAAATTGAAACCCCAGTCCCTCCTGTTTCATACACACAACACTACTTTTTAACTCAATTTTTCATAGATAAAAGAAGACCTATGTTTGCTAGGTTTGTTCCAATTTTAAAATCCAAAAAACTGTCAAAACACAAAAAATAAACATAAGGAAAAAATCATTACGGTTCAAAAACACTAAAATTAAAAAAAAAATCAAATTCAAAATTCGAAAACAAAATAAAGGCCGCATCTATTTTGGGTTTATAAATTAAATGTTTTGCGATTGATTTTGGAAAATGTTATACCAATATATGGAAAATGTCTAAATGATCAAAAATCATTGTTGCTTCAACTGAGAACCAACTTGAAATATATGATTCTTCGCTTTTCACCAAGCTTGTCCATTGGAATCAAAGTCAAGACTGTTGTAACTGGAGCAACGTATATTGTGACACACAACACAACACAGTTTGTTGGGATATTATTAGATTCAGAACATTTAATTTATAAACCCAAAATCATGTTGAATGTTCCAGTTGAGATGAAAGAAAATGAAAGAGAAAGAGAGTTGAAGGAGTCATAATAACAAAAGGAGGGCAATTGACAACAAACTAGAACATAACAAAGAAGAAGAAAATAGTTCAGAATAGAACAGAACAAAGAAAGAAACAAACGTACCTTTGAGAGATTGAATTGAATTGGACTGGAGAGAGAACGCAAAGCTGTTTTTGGTTTTTCGACCAGTTAATCAGTGATCCTGCAAATGTCGATTAAAATGATGAAATATACAGAAATGTGTTTATATTGTCTTCATCAACAATATTAAAATACAATCTGGAAGGAGTGAAGTCTTGTGCTTTAGCTTTTTGTCGACATTATCTACTATTAGAATGTCTTTTACAATCTCTCTGATTTTATTGTTTAAGAATTCTATCTTTCCTAGCTTACTATATATCCATCTTAAAATGCTATATATTCACCTAAAATCATAAAAATTTTCCTATTAAAAGAACCGGCATCTTTCTCTTCTTAGTTGCCTCATTTTTGTTTCTGTAATACCCCAAATTTTCTGTATTAAAATAAATTTTATTTTTATTAATTTATACCAAATATCAATAATTTTAGTGGGCTTGGTGTATATTACCTATAATACTGGAATAATTACAAGCCGGTACATTTTTTAAAACATGTTTTCAAATTAATCCAGCCATTTTTTAGACATATCTTTTAGGTACATTTTTAGGATAAAAGTACATAACTGCCCCCGCTTCAATTACAAGCCGTCTTCACTTCAATTTCTCGATTTCATCGTCTGCCAGCCACGATTGTGGAGGCTGAAATCTCTCCTTCGCCCAAATCCAATAAGTGTGGCATGACGAAGACCTAAAAGCAGTAAAGGGATGGCTGATTCCGATGATGAGAGTTCGAGCAATTTGATGGAGCTCACAGGTGTCATTCCTGGAATATGTATTTTGATGGAGCTTGAGCGGATCTCTCTACTGCAACGGCATCGGTGGCACCCCGCCGGTCACTCTTGCCGAAATCACGCTGGGAAGCAACCAGGACTTCTACGATGTCAGCCTCGTCGACGGATACAACCTGGCGATTTCAATCACGCCGTTCAAAGGCAAAGGCAAATTCAGGCGATTTAGGGTTTGAGAGAGAGAGAGATGTCGGATCGCGAGGACTTTTTCATGCTCAATCCGCTGGTCAATCTGCCAGATTCTCAATCAAGAGCTACTGGAGACGAGAATTCATCTTCACTTCACCAACTCTTCATTAAAAACGATGCAGGATGGTCAGGTTCTTTTGTACTCTGTAAGTTTCTTCCCCCTGTTAATCATTTCAGCAAACTACATATTACCTTCTTCTCTTTCAATTGTCTCAGAATGTCGTAGCATTCTCGGTTTATTATTTTTTAATTTGCTTTTGCCCCTTCCTTTTTTCGTTATTGCCTAGAACTCAGTTAATGCACGTGATTCTAGAATCCCTTATCCATGGCTAGTCTTCAATGAGAAGATCAAAGTAAACTTTATTTTCCTTCGAGATTCAATAGCCATATCTCGATTCAAGATCGCTCCTATTTGGTGGAAGAATTTCAAAAGGGATATGGTAACTCCCTCTCACTCGTGTGATGAGACATGCTCAATTTTATAATTTCCTTATTTAATACTTTGTTTCATCATTTCGTGTTTAGCGTAATGGGCACCGAAAATGTTGGGGAGGATATCTAGAGTTCTTTATGCAACCTGCGGTGGCAGAAATGTATCAAAGTTTAAGGAGAGAGCTTGAGGAGTTATTTCAATGCAAGGTAATACCTTAGACATTTCAGAGTCTGTTTTATGCATGAGCAAAATTGAAAGTTAGAGAATTTGTGGATTATCTCAGCTGATTGCCACTTAAAAACATATGTATGTGCAGTTACAAAATCCCATAATGGACTTGCACTCCTATCATGAACTTTTATCTGCAATGCGCCTCGCTTCTGAGGATCAATCGGCTCCAAACATTGCTCACCCCAGAAGCAAGTTATGCCGCCCAACATACACGACATAACGCAATGGGCAAACAATCGGTTTATCAGACTTCAATGGAATGTAAATAATGGGGCGCCCTTGCAATAACAAGAAACAAGCGAGAAGAAGGATGCGGCAAATGAGGCTCGAATGGTTGATGGGTGGAAACCAGGTGGGCCGTGAGTTCGTTGACAACATGTCTCTGATGCTGAAGAAGAGCACAAAGGATCATAGCTAAACTGTGGTTGAGGTTTTGGTAATACCAAGAACAAGTATTAGAAGAGTAGCTTGGAGTAGCCTGAGCTTAATATGACATGGATCTCGAGTGGTGGACATTTGTCTTGTATTTAGACAACGTTAGTGGATAAAATGGGCTTTGTGTTGCTACTTGGTTGGAAAGGGAAAATTCCGTGTCCTGACTGAAAGACATTCGATGAAACAGATATCCGTATAACTCAAGTTTTTTTGGACCTACAGCCCGGGATTGTGTGTATTGGTTTGGTGGTGGTGATGATCGACTTGTTTGCGACCATTATTGATGCAGGGACACTGATGCAATGTTTGGTCGGAGTAAAAAAGGCAAGTAAGATGAAATTCAATATGGATATATAGATGAGGGTGAGTTCTGTTGGAGGCCAACCTCGCCATTCATGCATGAGTTTCAGATTGAAGGCGGTAGTGAAGCAGTGCTTAATGTTGAACATCAGTGTGTACGCAGGTCGATGGTATACTTCAGTTGTCCAAGGAATCGCTTTGCGAGTGGAAGCAGGAGCAGGATTTTAAAGGTGAATTGAAGCAATGGTAATGCAGAGTTCCATAAGAAGTCTACATGAAGAGTTCTATAAGCATAACCTTGAGATGAGTTTTGTGCCTTAGTTGCATAGGTGTCAACTTTACAAGTTGTTGTTTTCTTTTTCTCACTTACGGTTGTTGCATAGGTCTCAGTTTCTTTGATTTTCTTTGTTCAGCTAGCTTGCCCATTTAGTTTGTCAAAACATGCAATGTTTATACATGTTTGTCTATTAGTGTTGACTAGTTGTCTCTTCCCAGAGTTGGATTCTTGGGGGTAGGTCTAAGAAACTGAGTTGTTGACTTTGGATAACAACTAGAAGTTGTGTTGGAGCTTTGACTTTTTTGTTCTGTGCTCAGTGCGACTGTGTTGGGGCTTTGACATTTGAATTTTTTGGCTTGAATTTGGCATCAAAATTTTTTGATATTTTTTTTCTTGAATAAATTGTCAAAACAGCCCTGATGCCAAGATTTGGCATCAGCTTTTTTTGAATTTTTTTGCTCAATAAAATCTGGAAAAACAGTCCTGATGCCAAGATTTGACATCAGCATTTTTTGAATTTTTTTGATTTCTGATGCCTGGCATCAGATTGATTTTGGCATCAGGTTGATTTCTGATGCCTGGCATCAGGTTGATTTTTTGGCATCAGAGTTTTTGGCATCAGCAATAACGGTGGGCATCAGCATTTCACCTGATGCCAAGATTTGGCATCAGAGTTTTTGAATTAATGATCCTGATGCCAAGGCTTGGCATCAGCATTTTTCAATTAAATTTGGTCAGGTAAAATAATGGGAAATCTATCCTGATGCCAAGATTTGGCATCAGCATTTTTGGCATCAGAGTTTTGACATCAGAGTCCTGATGCCTGGAATTAATCATTCTGATGCCAAGGCTTGGCATCAGAGTTTTCATTAATGGCATTTTTGTCATTTGGCAAGCAATTTGTAGTTTTATGAAATGAGCAAAAAATTAATGGTTCTAGATGAAAACATGTTTTAAAAATTATACCCACTTGAAATTCCCCCTATAATATTTTGAGGTTGGGCTTGGCCCATCAAACTTAAGTATCTTTAACAAATAATAACAATTAATATTTTAACAAAATAATAATCATAGTAAAATGATAATTTAATAATAAAAATAGAGAAAGGAAAAGAAAGGGAATAGATGAATAATAGAGACGACTTGGTTGGAAATGGTATCGACGGAAGATGAAACGCCGAAGACAAATCGATCGGCAAAGGATCCGACGGCCTCTTTCTTGTGGAATAAAAGAAGGTGAGAGATGAAGAGATTCAACCTTTTTTCCAAACAAGACACAAAGCGAGAGAGAGAGAGAGAGAGAGAGAGCGAGTCGGAGCTCGGGAGAGAATTCACCGAGAAGACGAACGAGCGAGTGACGGCAACAGAGGAGACAGCAGCGGCGAGAAGAGAGTTGCGGCAGCACCTTCGACCGATCAATTAAGGTAACACACTTCATTCCGAAGCTGAACACCTTGCTTCGATTTTATTCTCGTTCGGGTTGATTTTTTGAGTTCGTTTGGAATTGAGTTTTGTAGGAAAAATATGTAAATACCGGTTGAGTAACTAAATTCTTGAAATGATTTTTTTTGTTGGGAGAAACTGATTCATGAATGGCATGTACCAAATAGTTTATATAAAATAAAATAAAAAGAGAACAGAGAATGAAGGTAGTGTCGGCAGAAGGAAATTTTTGAAAGAAGAAACAGAGAGAGAGAGATGGCTGGAAGATGAAACCGAAATGCCGAAAGAAAGAAGAAATGTAGAAGAAAGGTTACTGTAGTAGGAATAGTATGATTATTAGGAAATTATTATTTTTTGTAAAGTTAGAAAGTTACTGTAGGAGGAATAGTGTCTTAGGAAATCAATTTTTTTTGTAAAGTCAACATTTTTGTTTCTCAAAAATCACCAATTTGTGGCAGGTGGGGTGGTGATTCTGTTTTTACAGATTCACCCCCCTAATTTTGAAAGGTTAATTAATAAGTAATACTAATTTCAGATTCACCCCTCTTACTTTGGAGACTGTATTAATAGTCTATAATTTCAGATTTTACCCAAGTTACAAAAGTTGAATTAGACCCTATATAATTTTAATTAATTATAAATTTAGGAAATTGTTATTTATGTATTAATTTTTAAAAAGCTATTAGAAGGTCTCTAAATTTAGGATTTTTATTTTTGTATTGTTATGATTTAGATTTGGCTAAGCGCGGGTAGCGGTGCTTTGTACTCGAGCTAATTTTCGTCGCATCGCTAAGGTAAGGGATTATACATCATTTAGGTTATCTTGAATTTTTAATTCCAAAATGTTAGGCTTCCGCTATTTTCCTTGGCATTACCTTTCTTTGAAAACGTGTGCCGACCTTGGGTTGGTTTTTGAATTTGAAATCCCGTCGTACCCGTTCTTTCGTTATTCTTAATTGTGATATTACTTTATGAATCTCATAATTGTTTGAACTCGATGTGTGACATCTTATTCGGTCATCACTAGTATTTGATTTTGTTGGATTTGTAATTATTATATTTTTTGAAAAACTCCGTTATGATCACTAAGAAAATTTGAATGATCATTTGGCCTGTTAAGGCGACATTACACCATAGAAACTATGGTGGGGTAATCCAGATATACCATTTTGATTTTGACCCTTTTTTGGGTACTTTGATGTTTGGGTTCCTTGGAGCCACTTTTGTTTGGTCTAAAATGACCGCTTATGTGATCATAACATCTTCCTAATTATTTGATATTGATTCTGATTGATTCTTGTGAAATTGTTAATTATTCTTCGATCAATATGCATTTAATCTTGTGGATATCTAGAAAATAATTCCTTTAACATATCCATAATTTCTTTATTTGTTTACAATATTTCGTTTGACTTTTCTTCCCGGTCAACTCCTCCTTAGAAACCGGAGGGGTTGTATATGAACTTACTGGGCTTTTGTTCGCTCACCATTTTCCTACTCCTTTTTCTTTCAGGACATAAGTAAGGAATGGAAACATGAAAATTTCGGTTCGGTTCAGTCCAATTGAAGAATTTAAAATTTTCGTTATCTTATGAATTATTATTATAATCGTTAATTGGATATTTTGGGAGATTTGTTTTAGACATATGTTTTATTGTAAGTAAATTTTGTTAAGAGATTTATGTTCGATTATTGGATGTTTAAGTGAAAGATACATTATTTATGCTTTGGGTTTTAGTATGATAATTTTTGAGGTTTATTTGGTGACGTGCCATTATGTGGGCCCCTATAGTTGGGCCTAAATTTTGGGGCCGTTATAGTTGGTATCAGAGCTTAGGTTTTAGATCCAAATGGGTTAGAAAGTAAAATTCCTAAGATTTAATCATAGGGTAAGAGTTGGACGATTTTGCACTTGAGGTTATCCAATATCATTAATTTTTTTTGGTGCATGATTTACTTAGAGAGATAATAGTAATGTCGACACAACTGATATATTTTTTTGAATTTGTAGGAAATGACATATAACAACACCGGTAGGACACTGATCGCTTCACCCAGGACACCTGTGGGAACAAGACTGAGTACAATGCGTGCCAGAATAGTCGAACTGGAAGAAATGAACCAAGTGTTGGTACAGGAAAATCAATTGTTAAGAAATGACAATCAACTACTAGCTAATGAGAACCAAGCCCTTAGAGAACAAGCTAGAGAGATGGCGAAGGCATTGAAGCTGGCCCAAGATGCCTTATTTAGGCCTTTTGATGAAATAGATGACGCTAAGAGGGCCAATGCAGAAGTAGAAGCAAGACTAAGCAACACAGAATTTTTGGTTAGAAATGCTTGGGATGCGGTCCAAACGGCCATAGATATTGGACCGGTTGTAGAAGAAGATCCTGAAGAAGAAGAAGAAGAAGAAGAAGACGAACAGATGGTAGACATCGAGGCAGATATCAACCCTGTAGTGGACATTGAGAATCAAAGTCACGAAGAAACTGACCCAAGTGAGGACGAAGACTCCCAGGCAGAAGATAGTTAATTAGAAAAAGGGAAATATTTTTTTGAATAATTGTCTTAGGTTGGAAAAATGGCCGCCTAAGGTGGAATTTGGAAAACATTTTGTTTGTTACGTTTGCTATTGGAACAATGGAGCGCATATTATGCTCCCGAGCTTGTTATTTTGACAATTAAATATAATTTGAAATAAATGAAGAAATTTTTGGTATTTATTTTTGAATGTATGAATGTGTAATTTTTGTATAGGGTACTCCTTAGAACTTGTTAGTATATACCAAATTGGTCTAAGATGTCATACTGATTGAACTATGCCACTATAAGAATAGTGACCCTAAACTAACGTCTCAACATTCTATCTCAGTACCTAATGGCACGTGGAGGTCGCGCTGGAGCCCGTGGACGTGGTAGGAGTACTCGAGCCGCTAGGGTCATGCTGGACTCCACTTCAGGAGGTGTGGGGGAAAATAGTGTGTCTGCGCCAAACGTGAACACCAATGGGCCAGAACATACCGCAAACCGCCTAATCGACGGCCGGACCAACGCCGAGACCCTACTCTCCTCTTGCTTCAAACTATAGCACAAGCCACCGGTGGGAAACAGAACTAGGATAATCCAACACAGCACCGAAATACCTACACCGCATGCAACGCCGGCATCTGCGCCGCTACTCACAACTGCGGCACATCAACCTGGGCCAATGGAAAAAGACCCACTAGACATCTTCCAGAAGAGAGATCCTAAACCTTTCTCAGGCGCTCCACGTACTGAGAAGCCTGAGGACTGGATTGAAAGCATGAAGAAAATCTTCAGGACTATGACCCTCACTAGTGAGCAGAAGGTTAACCTTGCCACATTCAAGTTCGTAGGGGAAGCAGATCAGTGGTGGCAGTCAGTGATGAGGACTGCTGAGGCAGAGGGGACAGGAGAATATACTTGGGAGATGTTCTTGGAAGCTTTTAATAAGAAGTACTTTCCGCCAAGTGTACGTGATAGGAAAATAGTTGAGTTTATGAGCTTGGAACAGGGAAAGATGACCTTGGATGAATACGCCGCAAAGTTCACCGAGCTCTCAAGGTATGCTCCGGACCTCTTCGAGAACGATTACCAAAAGGCAAGAAAATTCGAAAGGGGTCTTAATGGTAAGATTAGTTATCTGTTGGTACCACTACAGCTAGCAACTTATGCGGAGGTGGTGGACCGTGCTAGAGTGATTGAACGTGATTCAGAAGCTTACCAAAGGAAAAGAGATGAACACAAGAGGGGAGCCGATGACAATTCGGGTAAGTTCTGTGGTCAACCAAGTGGTCAAGGGAATGTGAATAATGTGAATAAACGAAGGGCTACCGAAGACAACCGTTTTAGGAGTGGAGCTCAGTCATCTAGAAACCGTATCATCGAGTCGCGAGAATCAAGGCCAGAACCGAACCGAGACGCGAACCCCTTATGTCGTACTTGTGGGGGTAAGCACCAGACACATTCTTGTTATCGGAACTCTGGGGCGTGCTTCAATTGTGGGAAGATGGGGCACTTGGTTAAAGGCGCCCGAGCCAAACAAAAACACCTTCGTCAAAGGAGCCACAAGTGGAGACAAGGAGAAACCAAAGGGGCATGGGCGTGTGTACGCTATGACTGCTAAGGATGCTCGGGCAACAAACGATGTGGTGACAGGTACCTTGCAATTATGTTCCAGTGATGCTTATGTTTTGATTGATCCTGGTGCAACCCACTCTTTTATATCTGTTTCGCTTGCACGTCGAATGAAATTGGCACCCCAGAACTTAGATGAGGTTTTGGTTATTGACACCCCGACGAAAGAATCCATCCCTATCACATCTGTGTTTAGATCCTGTTCTTTGAAATTAGAGCATAGAGAAATGCCTATTGATTTGATCCCTTTAGATATGCAAGATTTTGATTTGATTTTAGGGATGGATTGGTTAGCCTCTTATCACGCTAGGGTCAACTGTTTTGAAAAAGAAGTGGTGTTTTGTATTCCGGGTGAACCAGAGTTCAAGTTTAAGGGGTCTAAACCAGTGGTGTTGTCGGGCTTCATTTCATCGTTAAGGGCAAGGCGACTCTTAAGAAAAGGATGTCAGGGTTACTTAGCCTCCATCATCGATACCAGTAAAGAAGGGGTCACCTTAGAATCACTTTCTGTGGTTAGGGAATTTTCGGATGTTTTCCCAAAAGACCTACCTGGCCTTCCACCAGATCGAGAAGTAGAGTTTGGGATTGATTTGGTGCCCGGGACGGCGCCCATCTCTAAGGCACCATACAGGATGGCACCAAGGTTGAAGGAATTGAAGGAGCGATTCTGAGGCTTGGAAAAGGAGGCGAGGCCAAGCGTATCGCCTTGGGGCGCTCCAGTGTTGTTCGTGAAGAAGAAGGACGGATCTATGAGGTTGTGTATTGATTACCGCGAGTTGAATCGGGTCACGGTGAAAAATAAGTACCCATTGCCTCGCATTGACGATCTGTTCGATCAGTTACAGGGTGCTCGTTATTTCTCCAAGATAGACCTTCGTTCAGGCTATCATCAGCTAAGGGTCAGGAAAGAAGATATTTCAAAAACAGCCTTTAGGACAAGGTATGGGCACTACGAGTTTTTAGTTATGCCATTCGGGTTGACGAATGCCCCAGCTGCATTTATGGATCTGATGAATAGGGTGTTCAAGCAGTTTCTAGATCGATGTGTAATAGTATTCATTGATGACATCTTGATCTACTCGAAGACTCGGGAGGAGCATGAGCAACATTTAAGAACGCAAATCCTAAGGGAAGAAAAGTTGTATGCTAAGTTCAAAAAATGTGAATTCTGGTTGGAGAAAGTAGCATTCTTAGGACATGTGGTCTCAAATGAGGGTATTTCTGTGGACCCAGCCAAAATTGAAGCCGTAGTAAATTGGGAGAGACCCACAACGGTTACCGAAGTTCGAAGTTTCTTGGGTCTAGCAGGGTATTATCGTCGGTTTGTTGAGGGTTTTTCAAAGATAGCAGGGCCGTTGTCTCGACTTACGCAGAAAAACACGAAGTTTGTGTGGACAGCTGAGTGTGAGACCAGCTTTCAAGAGCTGAAAAATCGACTAGTGTCAGCCCCGATCCTTACTCTACCATCAGGGACGGGAGGATTTGTGGTTTATAGTGACGCATCGCAAAAAGGTTTGGGTTGTGTGCTAATGCAGAATGGAAAAGTAATTGCTTACGCTTCCCGACAGTTGAAGAACTATGAATGAAACTACCCAACACACGACTTAGAACTGGCAGCAGTGGTCTTTGCATTAAAAATCTGGAGGCACTATTTGTATGGCGAGACGTGCGAAATTTACACGGATCATAAGAGTTTGAAGTACATATTCACTCAGAAGGAGTTAAACATGCGGCAACGGAGATGGTTGGAGCTGTTGAAAGATTATGATTGCACAATATTGTATCACCCTGGAAAGGCCAATGTAGTGGCTGACGCCTTGAGTCGGAAGAGTAGGGGAAGTTTGGCGGCTTTGATAACTAAGGACAAGAGGATATTGGACGATCTTGACTCGATGGGAATTGAAGTTAGAGTTCGCGGTGACGATGGTTTCTTGGCACATTTGAGTGTACAACCATCCTTGCTAGAAAGGATTAAAGCGGCACAGGCAGTGGATCCAGAGTTAGTAAAGATTTCCTTGGGGTTGGAAGATGGGGATCGAAAAGATTTTCGGCAAGATAATGATGGCGTTCTTCGTTTTGGGTCAAGAATTTGTGTTTCATCAGACCTAGAATTGAAAAGGCAGATTTTAGAAGACGCGCACAACTCGAGGTTTGCCATACACCCGGGTAGCACGAAGATGTATCGGGACGTGCGTGACACTTTTTGGTGGGAGAATATGAAAAAGGATATAGCTGAGTTTGTGAGTAAGTGTCTTGTATGCCAACAGGTGAAGACAGAACATCAGAAACCCGGTGGATTGTTGCAGTCCTTGCCGATACCTGAGTGGAAGTGGGAGCATATCACTATGGACTTCGTGGTAGGGTTACCCAGAACTTTGAAGGGATATAATTCAATTTGGGTCATTGTGGATAGGTTGACCAAGTCTGCACATTTCTTAGCGTTTAAAATTACTGACTCGATGGAAAGGTTGGCAAAGTTGTACATTGATGAGATTGTTCGGCTGCATGGAGTACCGGTCTCGATAGTTTCAGATCGTGATGCTAGATTCACCTCGAAGTTTTGGGGTAGCTTACAGAAAGCATTGGGTACAAATTTGAGTATGAGTACAACTTTCCACCCACAAACAGACGGTCAGTCAGAGCGGACAATACAAACTTTGGAAGATATGCTTCGCGCATGCGTGTTGGACTTGCAAGGTAATTGGGACGATCACTTGCCTTTGGTGGAGTTTACCTACAATAACAGTTTTCATGCAAGTATTGGTATGGCACCCTATGAAGCCTTGTATGGACGAAAGTGTAGATCGCCTATCTGTTGGGATGAGGTGGGCGAAAGGAAACTAATAGGACCAGAATTGGTGCAAGTTACTTCGGAGAAAGTGCAGTTGATTAGAAAATGACTCCTTACAGCGCAGAGCCGACATAAGTCTTATGCAGATAATCGTCGACGCGAACTCGAATTTGAAGTGGGGGATCATGTATTCCTTAAAATCTCACCCACAAGAGGGGTCATGAGATTTGGTATTCGGGGAAAGCTTAGTCCAAGATTTGTGGGACCATTTGAAATACTCGAGCGGGTTGGTGAGGTCGCTTACAGACTAGCCCTGCCGCCTACACTATCTGGAGTGCACACGTATTTCATGCATCGATGCTAAGCAAGTATGTCTCAGATCCGAACCATGTGATTGAGTTCGAACTGTTAAAATTTCGGGAAGACCTGAGTTATGATGAGAAGCCAGTTCGAATTGTTGACCGGAAAGATCAAGTATTGAGGAGACGAACTATTCCATATGTTAAGATTCAGTGGAGTAATCATACCGATAGAGAAGCCACGTGGGAGCTGGAAGAAGATATGCGAGAGAAGTTCCCTGAACTTTTTGAATAAAATTTGTATTCCAAGTCTTTCCGCTACTTATACGCTAAGTTTAGAGGACTAAACTTCTTTTAAGGGGGTGAGAGTGTAATACCCCAAATTTTCTGTATTAAAATAAATTTTATTTTTATTAATTTATACCAATTATCAATAATTTTAGTGGGCTTAGTGTATATTACCTATAATATTTTGAGGTTGGGCTTGGCCCATCAAACTTAAGTATCTTTAACAAATAATAACAATTAATATTTTAACAAAATAATAATCATAGCAAAATGATAATTTAATAATAAAAATAGAGAAAGGAAAAGAAAGGGAAAAGACGCAGAAGAGAGACGACTTGGTTGGAAATGGTATCGATGGAAGATGAAACGCCGAAGACAAATCGATCAGCAAAGGATCCGACGGCCTCTTTCTTGTGGAATAAAAGAAGGTGAGAGATGAAGAGATTCAGCCTTTTTTCCAAACAAGACACAAAGCGAGAGAGAGAGAGAGAGCGAGTCGGAGCTCGGGAGAGAATTCACCGAGAAGACGAATGAGCGAGTGACGGCAACAGAGGAAACGGCAGCGGCGAGAAGAGAGTTGCGGCAGCACCTTCGACCGATCAATTAAGGTAACACACTTCATTCCGAAGCTGAACACCTTGCTTCGATTTTATTCTCGTTCGGGTTGATTTTTTGAGTTCGTTTGGAATTAAGTTTTGTAGGAAAAATATGTAAATCGGTTGAGTAACTAAATTCTTGAAATGATTTTTTTTGTTGGGAGAAACTGATTCATGAATGGCATGGACCAAATAGTTTATATAAAAAAAAAGAGAGAACAGAGCATGAAGGTAGTGTCGGCAGAAGGAAATTTTTGAAAGAAGAAGAAACAGAGAGAGAGAGAGAGATGGCTGGAAGAAGAAACCGAAATGCCAAAAGAAAGAAGAAATGTAGAAGAAAGGTTACTGTAGGAGGAATAGTATGATTATTAGGAAATTATTATCTTTTGTAAAGTTGGAAAGTTACTGTAGGAGGAATAGTGTCTTAGGAAATCAATTTTTTTGTAAAGTTGAAAGTCAACATTTTTGTTTCTCAAAAATCACCAATTTCGTGGCAGGTGGGGTGGTGATTCTGTTTTTACAGATTCACCCCCCTAATTTTGAAAGGTTAATTTATAAGTAATACTAATTTCAGATTCACCCATCTTACTTTGAAGACTGTATTAATAGTCTATAATTTCATATTTTACCCAAGTTACAAAAGTTGAATTAGATTCTATATAATTTTAATTAATTATAAATTTAGGAAATTGTTATTTATGTATTAATTTTTAAAAAGCTATTAGAAGGTCTCTAAATTTAGGATTTTTATTTTTGCATTGTTATGATTTAGATTTGGCTAAGCGCGGGTAGCGGTGCTTTGTACTCGAGCTAATTTTCGTCGCATCGCTAAGGTAAGGGATTATACATCATTTAGGTTATCTTGAATTTTTAATTCCAAAATGTTAGGCTTCCGCTATTTTCCTTGGCATTACCTTTCTTTGAAAATGTGTGCCGACCTTGGGTTGATTTTTGAATTTGAAATCCCGTCGTACCCGTTCTTTCGTTATTCTTAATTGTGATATTACTTTATGAATCTCATAATTGTTTGAACTCGATGTGTGACATCTTATTCGGTCATCACTAGTATTTGATTTTGTTGGATTTGTAATTATTTTATTTTTTGAAAAACTCCGTTATGAACACTAAGAAAATTTGAATGACCATTTGGCCTGTTAAGGCGACATTACACCATAGGAACTATGGTGGGGTAATCCGGATATACCATTTTGATTTTGACCCTTTTGGGGTACTTTGATATTTGGGGTTCCTTGGAGCCACTTTTGTTTGGTCTAAAATGACCGCTTATGTGATCATAACATCTTCCTAATTATTTGATATTGATTCTGATTGATTCTTGTGAAATTGTTAATTATTCTTCGATCAATATGTATTTAATCTTGTGGATATCTAGAAAATAATTCCTTTAACATATCCATAATTTCTTTATTTGTTTACAATATTTCATTTGACTTTTCTTCCCGGTCAACTCCTCCTTAGAAACCGGAGGGGTTGTATATGAACTTACTGGGCTTTTGTTCGCTCACCCTTTTCCTACTCCTTTTTCTTTCAGGACATAAGTAAGGAATGGAAACATGAAAATTTCGGTTCGGTTCAGTCCAATTGAAGAATTTAAAATTTCGTTATCTTATGAATTATTATTATAATCGTTAATTGGATATTTTGGGAGATTTGTTTTAGACCTATGTTTTATTGTAAGTAAATTTTGTTAAGGGATTTATTTTCGATTATTGGATGTTTAAGTGAAAGATACATTATTTATGCTTTGGGTTTTAGTATGATAATTTTTTAGGTTTATTTGGTGACGTGCCATTATGTGGGCCCTTATAGTTGGGCCTAAATTTTGGGGCCGTTACAGTTGGTATCAGAGCTTAGGTTTTAGATTCAAATGGGTTAGAAAGTAAAATTCCTAAGATTTAATCATAGGGTATGAGTTGGACGATTTTGTACTCTAATTAACTACTTTGAAATTCTCCATATGTTTTTGTAACTCAATCCTTGAAGAGGGTTAAGTTTTATTATGACCATAAATAACTATCGCATTTGAGTTAATTGGTATATTTAACTCAACTAAAAGAATTAAAATTGAACTCGATTAAGGACATATGAAGAAGTCAAAGAATTTGAGTAAAACTATGTTGGGTAAGGTGGACATCTTATTTTAGCGCTTAGCAAAGTAGCACCTTTGTCAAGCCCATGTGTGAAGACGCCACAAAATGTCAGTCTCTCCCTAGAAAGTACTCTTATATATCCATTCTCAAGATCCTTTCAAGAAAAGAAAAAAAAACCCATTTAATGTTGGTTGTCTGTAAGTAGCTTCTCAACTGTTTTCCAGATATGTGTGCATGTTATCAACAACTCTAGCTTCAGTAACAACATTAACTAAGAAAGTTTCACCAATGCAACATGACCAATGATATAACAAAGTTGATGGTTTTAACAGAGATAAGGGTGAGGTCGCAAGTCAACTGTAATACCCCGAAAAACTTTAATTAAAAAAAATATTAATTCGTGTTAATTAAAATTATAATTATTTTGGATCTATTTAATTAATACTATAATTGTTTTGAGTTAATCTGATTGTTTTGGACCTATTTAGTAATTAATTGGATTTGGGTCGGGCTAGGCCCACTTTTGACTAAAATTTTAATGTTAATTCCCAATTAATATTACTTAATTAATTTCGGTCTAGTTAAATTTAAGATTTCGGTTTAGGGTTCGAAAACCTAATAGAGATTTATATAAATAGAATGATTGGTAAAGAAAGAAAAAAAAGAAAAGAGAAGAAGAAGCAAAACGGCGGCCAGGCAGAGGGAGAGATTTGAAACTGTTAGTAAGTAATCTCATCATCTTAGCTTTTTTATGTTGGGATCTTTGAGAATATAAAGGTTTGTAGATAAGGATAACTAATAGTAATATTATTTTAATGGTGTTTATTGTTATGCATTGTGGGTTAGAATTTGGAAGCAATCAAGAAAGAAAATAATCTGAGAGAAGAAAGAAAATGATGATGATGATGGCTTTGGGCAGGAAATAAAGAAAACAAAGGAGAGCCTTGGCAGCCACGCATGAGAGAGTGTGAGCAAATTTGATGTTTTCAATTATACAAAACTAGCTAATTGTTATATTAATTATATAATTATTTTATTAATACTACTATGTGGGTTGACATTTGGGACGAAGCAGTTTATAACAATTTGATTTTGGTTTTGGTCAGTATATATATAAAATTAGTATATTAGGACCTAGTTAAAAAAATAGTTGTAGCTAATTTTATATCACCTTGTATTTTAGATTTAGACAATCGAGCTTAAGGCGATCGTACGTGTTGGAGATTATCGTTGCTAAGTATTTTGAGGTAAGGAATTATACATTGTTTAGGTATTTTCAATTCTTTTGTTCCAAATTGTTAGACTTCCGCTACTTTCTTGATATTTCCGTCTTTCACAACGTGCACCGACTTCTGAAAGGATTAAAACCGAGGAATTTACCCTCGGCACATCGACCCTCGGCAATAAATGGCCCCACTTAGAAAGCCACTCGTAACGAAGACAGAACCACCCGCCCCTAAGATAAACGCTTCAGCCTCGGCACAATGACCCTCGGCACAGTAAACGGGTTCAGCCTCGGCTGGCCTAGAGACCCTTGATGTCCTCGGCACCGTCACCAAATCGGTCTCTTGTGTTCTCGGCCTCGGCTATAATAAACGACTTTGTCACAGAACCACTCGGCCTCGGCTTCGAACCAATCATCATCTGCCCTGACAAGCCGCTTCCCTAGGCCCGAGAAAACCGCTGCAAGCAACCACCAACTCCCTAACAAGCGCACAGTTCACTTATTTCTGACGAAGACCCTCAAACGCATTTAATGATTGCAGCTTTATGCCCCCCAGTCACCAGCCGCCACGTCAACATAAACATCAGGTATAAATAGATAGTGCACATTTAATATGAAGGTAAACAAACTCAGAGATATCACAACTCTCTTATCACTGCCTCTTATCAAACACTTATTACGGCATATTTACTACCCTCTTTTTACCGGAAACCTTACTCTCACACCGGAGGGTTCTAGTCGGGCGGCCCCGACTCCTTAACGGTGTTTGTTGTTTAATTTGTGCAGGTTAACCAAGAAGGACGAATCAGCGACCGCCACCTCATCCTTACTCACACGTGGACGACAGGACAAGATCACCACCAAAAAAGCGTGATCAGTTTGGTTCCATTGCCGGGAAGCGACTTTCTCAATCACAGCGTCCATCAACGAGAAAGGATGGTGAGGTCCAGAAAGCAAACCTTTAAAAATGTCACCCCGCCGCATCCACCCGCCTAAAAAGAGCTTGCCGAGCACAACGAAGAAAGGGACGCAAGGGAGAACTCAGCGCCTGCACTGTGTGTGGACCAAAGAAGGCTCGCCGCGCCAAACGGCTCTCTAACAAAAACAGAGAGGCTGACGCCGACCCCCGGGATGGTCGATTCATGGAGGTTGAGTCTTCCAGAGCCAACGAGGAAGAACCTCGCAGCAAAACGAATAAACCCACGGTCCAGGAAGAGGCCGACCAGGAATACGCGTATTGGGAGCACCAAAAGACCCTGTACACAAAGATACATGAGGCCGAGACCAAAATGCACGAGCTACGGCAAAAAGCCGGGGCCCCTGGACCCGAGCCCATAATCAACGTGCAAAGCACCCCGGCACGTTCCAACTCGGTCTGGCAAAGGGTGGAGGCTACGAAAGCCAAAAAAGCAAAATTTACCACCAACGTAAAATCAAGACTTGGCAAGAGGATGGCCGGCGAGGGGTCTAGGACGAGCGTTCATTCTCGCCTAAGATTCCCCCCGGTACGGACAATCGCCAAGCCGAGAGCGAGGAAGGAGAGTCCCAGCCCTACGCCCAGTTGTCAACCAACAAAGCTTTCTCCAGATCCCGGCATCCGTCTCGCCAGCTCGCAAAAGAAGCTCGCATGGGGTCCCCAATAAGGAACACTGCTGAGGAAGAGGTCGAGATACCTCATGCAGGCAAAGCAGCCAATGACATCCCCACCCAAGCCATAGGGTCGGCATAAGGTGACCGACCGATGACTGATGCCGAGATAAGGGCATGGATGGAGAAACTAGAAGCTCGGCAGAGCTCAGGAACCAATACGGCCGTCAAGAAAATAGGTGGGTCGTTCATCAAACAGATAAGAGAGGTGGAGGTGCCCTCGAAAGTAAAGATTCCATACTTTGAAGACTACACTGGTAGTACAACGGCCCTGGACCATGTGTCGGGGTTCGAATTGAAAATGATCATAGTAACCAAACTCGACGAGATATGGTGCCTGGTGTTCGCCGAACCCCGAAAAGCGTGCCCAACGGATACAACGGGTTAGCACATGACTCTATCACTGTTGGGATGACTTTAAAGTGGGCCTTTTTGAAAAAATTCGCTGAGGTGCTCTCTCCCAAAAAGCGAGACGCACTGCGTGTGAAACAAGAGAGTGGTGAAACCGTGCTCTCATACATGACTCGCTTCAAAGAGGTCCTGGACCAGATTCCAGATATTCCCGACACCTCCGTAAGGATGTGTTTCGGAGCAGGCCTGATGCGAGGAAATTGCCGAACAGAGCTCCTCATGAGACCAAGGGACACGATTGGCGAAATGTTCCTGACAGCCCAAAGGGTGGCTCTGCTGGACGGCGAGCAACCCCCCACCACAAACTCACGAGCGGTCACATCCCCTCCAGACACGACTAATACTGCAGACCAGACGCTCGCCAGCAAGGGAAAAGAACAGGGGAAATCTCGGCAAGAGGACCACCTGGCAAAAAGGAGAGAGGAGGAAAAGAGCGCCAAGTTCACCGGCAAGATTAGGGGGCTAAGGCGAGACTTCGAGTTGGAAGACTTCACCCCCCTCAACGCATTTAGGGAACACATCATGGACGTTTTCTTGACGGAGAACAAGATACGTCCCCCTTTCCCCATGAAGTCATCCCTCGACACACGAAACCCCAGGAAAAGATGCAACTTTCACAACGAGATCGGCCATGTCACGGAAGAATGCATACAGCTCAAAAGAGCAATACAGAGAGTGATAAACGAGGGAGATCGGGGTTTGAGAGAGACCAATCGCGCCCGACCAGGGCTCCGGGGCGACAACAACCGGCCAATGGTAAATACCATCCGAGAAGAAACCCAAAGTATCACGCAGTTGAAGAATGCAATCAACAGCTTGAACAACTCGGCAGAAAACATCATGGAAGGGATGGTCGAACACGAAATGGTCTTTAGGGATACCGAGCTGGCTGCAATGATCATGCTCATCAAAACCCGTTGACCCTGCAAATCGGTATACACAACAACCTGGTCAAACGGGTCTTGATAGATACATGGGCGGGAAGGGATGTAATGTACTACAAGTGCTTTCTGGCACTAGGACTCGGCGACACCCACCTCACTCCAAGCCGAGTCCAACTGGAGGGTTTCACAGGCCACAAGGTCACAGCAAAAGGAACTGTGGCCCTCAGAGTCAGCCTCGGAGAAGGAGACACCGCAAAAAGTGAAGAAATCACTTTTCTGGTCCTCGATCTCCCTTCCCCGTACAACGCCATCCTCGGCGCACCTTCTCAGGCAAAATTTCAAATGGTCGGATCAATGGCCCATCAGCGGGTCAAGTACATGACCTCGTTCGGGGTGGGGGTCCTCAAAAACGATGCCCGCACTACCCTGGAATACCTCATCAATGAGAAGAAAGAGGCTGAAAAGAGATTGAAAAGGCCAGAGGAGGCCGAGGGAAAGGAAGATGAACAAGTTGCCAAATGAGCCCGAGGGCTCGACGGGGAGAGCTCTACCCCGTAGCAATCAAAGCAAGCCAAGGAGGTTGGCCCGCGTCAGGAAGAAGGAACATCGAGCGCCGAGATCGAGAAAACTGAGATCGACAGCCTCGATGTACGAGACCATCCAGTCTTACAGCCTATGGAAGATGTAGAGGAAGTTATCATAAACTTCAACTACCCCGACCAAAAAATAAAGGTGGGAATGGAAATAGCGGGCGACGAGAGAAGAGCTATAATCGAAGTTCTTAAGAGACAACACGACGCCTTTGCATGGCAAGCCGAGGATATGGAAGGCATTGCCGAGAGGTAGCGGTTCACCAATTAAGCATCGATCCAAAGATTTGTACCCATCCAAAGAAAGCCGAGGTATTTCTCTCCTGAAAAACAAGATGCAATTAAGGAGGAAATAGCCAAACTGCATCGAGCCGAGATCATAAGAGAAATCCACTACCCCACGTGGATCGCAAATGTTGTGATGGTCAAGAAGAACAATGGAAAATGGAGGATGTGCGTGGAATTTACCAAACTGAATGAAGCATGCCCAAAAGACTGGTACCCATTGCCGAGGATAGATCAGCTGGTCGATTCTATCTCGGGCTACAAAATTTTAAGCTTCGTGGATGCCTACTCAGGGTACCACCAAATCGATGTGGAAAGACGATCAAGGGAATACAGCTTCCGAGCGTGTGCACTCTATCGCTATAACATGATGCCGCTCGGCCTAAAAATAGGGCACTTACCAAATAATGGTAAACAAAGTATTCGGTGACCGCTAGGAGGAATGTGGAGGCCTACATAGACGATATGGTGATTAAGACGAAGGAAACGGCCACATAGACGACCTCGGAGAAACCTTTGCAAACCTCGTAAAGAATAAAATGAAGCTCAACCCCGCTAAAATGCCTTCTGCAGAATCTGGGAAGTTTTGGGGTACATGGTAAATGAGCGTGGCATCGAGGCAAATCCCGAAAAAATAAAAGCATTAGCCGAGATGAAGGTCCCAATATGCATCAAACAAGTGCAACAGCTGAATGGGAAAATAGTGGCCCTGGGAAGATTCATCTCGAAATCAGCCGAAAAAAGCCTCCCCTTCTTCAAAATCTTAAAAGGGGCGAGAAAATTCACATGGGACAGAGTGCGACCTCGCCTGCCGAGCTCAAAATACCTCGGCGACTTACCTTGCTCGTGCCCGTCTGCACCGCCTCGCACAGAGAAAGACTCTACGCCTATCTCTGGCCAAGGACACGCCCATAGCATCGGTGGTTGCCATGAGAGGAACAAGGACTTCAGAAACCCATCTACTATGTGTCCCATGCACTGACGGAGGTAGAGACAAGGTACATGCAGATCGAGAAAGTAATTCTCGCATTAATGATAACGGCGAGAAAACTGAAGCCGTACTTCAAAGCCCATGAAATCGGGGTATATACCGACTTACCTCTTCGAAGAATACTACACAGGCCTGACGTTGCTGGAAGAATGATGAAGTGGGCCATCGAATTGACAGAATATGCAATTGTTTATCTTTCAAGAAAAACCATTAGAGCTCAAATCCTGGATGATTTCATTGCCGAAACCTCTTTCACCTCGGCAGAAGGAAAGAGCGATACACCGGATCAATGACCCTCCACCAGCGAACAAGTGCCCAGGCAAGAGTGGCCTCGCAAAACGCGACCATCTCAGCCCTGGACATTGTTCGTGGACGGATCGTCTAGCAAAAATGGCAACGGAGCAGGCATCCTCCTCGTAACACCAGATGGAACGGAGATCAGTAAAGCCCTTAAACTGAATTTCCCAACATTGAACAACGCTGTTGAGTACGAAGCATTGATAGGCGGTGCCGAACTAGCCGAGATAGGAGCTACTCAAATCTTAATCTTCGGCTCGGCCGTCGTGCCGTGAAGCGATTTCTGGGAGTATGGGGTAAACCACCCAACCCTGGACAAATACCGAGAGCTAGCCGTGGGTGTCCTCGCCCAATTCGAATACTAGGAATTGGAACAAATAGGAAGGGCTAAAAACACAAAGGCAGACCACCTTTCCAAAATGGCCACCAGTGAACTCGGCGAGCTCCCCCCAGAAATATGGATTGAAATCCTGGATACCCCGTCCATTGATAAAGAAAAGGTATTGATGCTGGAACAGGCGACGGAATGTTGGATCGATGACATCAAAAAGTACATCGACCAGGGGACATTACCCAGCAACAAAGAGCAAGGATGGGCAATGGCAAGAAGGTCGGCCAGATACACTTTAATTGGGGACGTACTATACAGGCGATCTTTCACTAAGCCTCTCCTAAGGTGTGTCCGACCAGAAATCACACAAGGGTTACTAGCCGAGGTACACGGAGGGGTATGTGGAAGCCATCCAGGGGCTCGAACTCTGGCCGACAGGGTCATTTTCCACGGATACTACTGGCCGACGTTGAGAAAGGATGCCGAGGCATATGCCCGAAAATGCGACAAATGTCAAAAGTTCCCTAACATTCCAAGATTGCCCTCGGCACCTCAAACCCCGGTAATCGCAGCATGGCCTTTCGAAAAATGGAGACTTGACCTAATCGGGTCATTCCCTCTCGCCAAAGGAAAGAACAAATTTGTGATAGTTGCGGTGGACTACTTCACGAAATGGATCGAGGCCGCACTCCCCTAGCAAGCATCAGCGAACAAAGGGCCATCGACTTCATTTGAGACAATGTCCTCTGCAGGATATGGACTACGAGGGCCATTGTGGACCACGGCAAAACGCATTCACCAAGAAGTTGCGAGGAGAGAGGAATTCGCCATCGAAGTCTTCGGTAGCACACCCCCAAGGAACCACTCAAGCAGGCCGGAAACAAACAAATACTTCATGCCTTGAAAAGAAGAGTGGATGACAAGAAAGGTGCTTGGCTCGAGGAGCTTCCGGCCGTCTTATGGGCAATCCGAACATCTCACCGAGGTTCAACCGAGGAAACACCCTTCTCCTTGACGCGTAACTGAAGCGAGGCCATGGCCCCGCGGTCGAAATGGCTCTTCCCACCGCGAGTCATCCATTTCAACGAAGAGAAGAACAAAGAATCAAGAACTCTAGACCTTGATTACCTCGAAGAAAGAAGGCTCAGAGCTAGAATGAAGGCCATCAACTACAAAAAGCTAGCTAAAGCCCATCATGACAAAATTTGGTCAATCTCGCAGACGTTCTGCCCGATGCGACATGGTATCGAGGAAAGTCCGTGTAATCGAAACAAGCCAGAAGAAACAAGCTTTCTCCCAACCAGGAAGGACCGCATAAAATCACTGAGGCGACAAAGATTCGAGCAGAACCTACGTGCTCGCGAAACCGATGGAACCCCACTAAAGAACCCTCGCATTCGTAATTCACTTGAAAATGTATCAATGATCGTTATTTTATTATAAAAGAATGAATGTCAGTGAAAAACTTCTCTTTAAAACCATTGTATTCAATACCGCTTTGATTTCACCTCCTCGCCTACGAGGAGAGGCCAGCTCTAATGCCTTCAAAACCTCCCCGCCTAGCCGAGGAGAGGCCGTGCTCTAATGTCTTCAAAAACCTCCTCGCCCAGCCGAGAGGTGCTCAATGTGCTCAAAACCTCCTCGCCAGCCGAGGAGAGGCCTGCAAACCTCCTAGCCGAGGAGAGGCCGTGCTCTAATGCCTCGAAACCTCCCGCCTAGCCGAGGAGAGGCCGCTCTAATGCCTTCAAAACCTCCCCGCCTAGCCAAGGAGAGTCCGTGCTCTAATGCCTTCAAAACCTCCCCGCCTAGCCGAGGAAAGGCCGACTCTAATGCCTTCGAAAAACCCCCGCCTAGCCGAGGAGAGTGCTCTAATGCCTCGAATATAATACTTATATCAAAACCAGCAAAAATAAAGAGCGATAAAAAAAAATAATAAACAGGAAAACCAAATAAAGATAAAGAAAACGTAAAAAGCCAGATTGTACACCTCAAAAATAGGATTACGTAACCAAAGTATGAAATCTTAAAATGTTTGTGCCTACTCTAAACCATCTCAAGGAAGCCTCGCGAGCCGCCGCCGAAACATATTATTCTTAGAAACAT
>CM028382.1:70907609-70940303 GCA_013146195.2 Codonopsis lanceolata | reverse complement strand
ATCAACTTTTGAATGGCCTTGGCGAACTGACATTAACTTCCATAGTATGCCCATAATCATCATGATAGGCACACCTTTTCGTCGATCCCTTTCGCCGGCGGTAGTTGGATTCATGCGAGGCGGATTAGGAAGCTTCGTTCACGACCTCATACATAATATCTTCCGCGGCGTGTTGAGTGGGGTCAAGTCCGATTCACGAAGAAACTCCTTCGGCGATCATAACGAGACTTGTTTTTATTATAGCCTCCAACTGCTGGGCGTTTCCATAGCATTCAGCGGCTTCACTACTCTCCTTTTTCTTTTCCTTCTTCCTTTGTCTCCCAGCGCACCATTTCATTGCTCGCATGAGCATCTGCTGCTGTGTCTTTGGTTGGCGCATACTCAGCTCGATCGCAAACCACCTTCACCTTCCCAATCCGGTTTCAAAACACAATGTGACCTCTTGCTCGGTCGAGACCGAGGGGACTTGCTCGAGGACCTTGGTAAACTCTCAAGGTAACTTCGCCGTTGACTCATGTGCACCTTGCTTGACCTTGGACAAATCAGCCCTTGTTTTTGCTAATGAACCGGCCGTCCCAAAATCAGCCAAGAACTTTGCTCGCAGATCTGCCCAATTGTTGATCGAGCGCCGTGGCAATGCTCCCATCCAAGCTAGAGCTTTTCCTTGTAACACACCAACAAAAGCTCTAATCTTCAATGCTTCATCAGAAGTCACCAAACCAATTTGGGATTCAAAAGACATTAACCAGTCCCTGGCCTTGGTTTTGCCCGTGTATTCTTTGATGTTGGGGAAGATCAACCCCTGTGCTGGTGGAGCGTTCTCGATCCATGGAGCTAACGGACTGGCAGATGTGCCCAAAAAATTCCCATCTAAAGCCTTGCCTTGTTCCCAAGCTTCCATCCTACGCTTCAACTCCTCAAAATCCTGCATGTTTATGGTTGCAGGCAAACCACCCCCAACCTGAGGCTGTACCACAGGCAAAGGAGGGGCCTGTGGGGGTCCCATAACCGCAACGGTTTGAGGAATCCCCACGGCCTGCGCCACCTGTACCTGAGGCACCCCAAAGAAGCCGCGTGCAACTTGTGCGGTGTACCGATTGATACACATCTCGCTTTTCCTTCGAGAGCCATTGGAATGATGAGATCGCTAGAGAGGGAGTTCTTCGCCGACGAGCATAAGAGCCCCTCGTGAACGCGAAGCGCCGACTATAGCACGAGATCGCCGTGGTGAAGGTGAACGAAATTTGCGAGCATGCGACCTTGGTGGTGAAGGAGAACGCCGTCGTCGACGAGATTGAGCTGAATCTTCTCCCACTCGCGGTCCCAACCTTGAGTGAACACTGGGAATAACCTTATGACTAGCCTTACTACCCTCTGGTTGCTCATGACGCTTAGAACCACGCACGCGTGGTTGCGAATGAACGACCAAAGGATTCATCTGATTTCCCCCAGTGCGTGAAATGCCAGCTGCCTGACTTGGTGCCGACAGAGCTGGCAGTGGATCCAACTCGATGGGCAATGGTGGTTTGCCCATAGCAATCAGCTGCAGGTTGAGTTGATGCATCTGACCCAGATAAATGGCTCTCTGACGTAAAGCTTCTTCACGAAACTCATGGGCTAACCCGACTGCAGCTTCAGCGCTTCTAGCCAATGAATCAACCCCACGCCTTTGATTTAGCTGGTGGCGTGCATCATGGGGCGGAGGGACATTATTCCCGCTGAGGCCGATTCTCGTGTACCTCTCGCGATCGCCGCTACCGCCATTAATCCCATTCTCCGCCATGGATGAAACTTCCAAAACAAAAAATATCTAAATGAATCTTTAAAGCCGTAAAAACTAGTTTCCCGGCAACGGAACCAACTGATGCGTCCAAGAAATCTGGACACACTAGACAAGCCCAATCCGAACACCTGGCTTTCAACGTGCCCTTGAATCCTCAAAACCCAACTCTGCAATGTGAATGAACAAACGTAAACTAGGCAGGGCACTCCTGCAGCGCCTCCTGCTGTATGAATTAGTACAAGAGAGTCAATAATTCGAGTTTAGGCAAGAGAATAAGATTGCGCATACATCTCTTCACATTTTGCCCAGTTTTTATATCTACCGGAAGGCATAACTGTCAATAACTGCTAGTAACTGCCCATGATTGCTATTAACTGCCCATAAGTAACCATGGCTCTTAATGGCGGACGTAATAACTAACCCATTAATGAAAATGTCTCAATTGGAGAATTTCCCGGACATAACCGTCCTCAACTTTAATAAGCACTCTTGCTCGGAGGTAACTGTCCCCGACTAATGTCAACTCTTCCACGGACGAGCATAATAAGTCATGCTCGCTCCTCAGCTTTGCTCGCTGGTTAAGCCCCCACTGTGTGCGGGTATCTTAACACAGCTCAACACTTTGCTCGCCTGCTCGGATGTCATTAATTTGCTTTGCATGTGGTTTTTAACTTGGGCCTATTGGGCCGGGTAGCTCAGTAACAATAGAAAAAAAATAACCATAGAAGAGATTAACAATTTAATTATAATGTTTAAAATTTTTATTATATATATATATATATATATATATATATATATATATATATATATATATATATATATATATCACTTTATATCCGTGTGAAATATGAGCTAAATAATTCGTAACTAGAATAGTCACCGGTTATAATGACACTAAATTTTATCTTTTACTTCACTTCTCTTTCAAATAAGAGGCAACTATCTTTTTCTTTTCATATTGTTATATAAATTTACCGATAATTTTTTTATAAATTAATCAAATATGCTTAAATGTAGCTGCATTTATTTTCGGTTGGTCTTTCTTTTGTTTCACTTGAATATTATTGAAGATGATCAAGTTACCTTGCACCGCTATCTTTTGAAAAAAAAAAAAACTTATTTTTTTAAAGATTAAATATCAATTTCAATATTAAGATTTTTTTATTTTTTAATAAACCTTATTTATAATTCATGATATGAACAAAAGAATGGGGTATTTTCGTCTACATGAGCTTATATCTGGATGAATATAGTGGACAAATAATTACTGTAGTGAAAATAGACTCATCCTAAAATTGTTTGCATCCCGAAAGGGATTCCAACCTGATGTTATATTAACATCGGATTGAGCCTTCATTTGTATCTTATTTGACAATATTTGGTCCGTCTAGTTGAAAGTTCAATATATTTTCTAAATACTTTAGTTATAAAAGAAGTCGAATTAAGTATTACTCATATTTTATTCAATTTTGCATGATATTTTCTTTTTCACAAGCTTTCAATCAATCTATTTCAGATTTTACAATGATAACAAAGGTGAATCTCCGTCGTCAGATTCAAAGTCTTGGATTTGAACCTTTGGGAAAATGTATATGTAGACAAATTGTATCATCTTCAAATTAAATTATTTCCTAACCAAAATCTCATTGGTGAAAAAGTGATTCACATTTTTATCATTTTTCATATGTACTTATTGTAATAACAACATGCCAATTGTGTAAGAGAAAACATTCTCGTACTAAATTGAAGGTTGAATGTTTGAGTCTTACTATAGAAAAAATATAAATTGTTAAAGATTTTGAAGTTGGTGGGTTTTTAAATATACCCTTCGTTCTGGACAAAGAGCCCCCGTTGGAAAGTCAAACTTTTTTAAGAAAATGACACTTTTAGTAGTTTATTAGTAATAAAATGACATTTTTATATCTAATTTTTAAAAAGTAAACTCTTTAAGTGAAACATCAAAATAGAATAATGGACTCTTTGCTCGGAACGGAGAGGGTAGTAGAGAAAAGTAAATAAACATTTATTATAAACAGTAAAATCTCCATAAATTAATATCTTATCTAAAATAATACTCTATCTGTTCTGAGTAAAGAGTCTACTATTTCATTTTGAAATGTTTCACTTAAAAAGTCTATTTTAAAAAATTAAGGCATAAAAGTGTCATTTTATTACTAATGAGCTACTAAAAGTGTTATTTTCTTAAAAAGTTTGACTTTCAAACGGGAACTCTATATGCCCGAGAACGGAGGAATTGAAGTATTTTTTTTTTCTTTTCCAGTCCCAACTTGGTCCATTTTACAAAATAAGAATTTTCGATAATTTAATAAGATAATACTCCCTAGTTTCTAAATAATTTTATTGTTTGACTGGACACAAATATTTTAAAAAATAATTAAATATATTATATTGATATAATAAATAATTTTCTATAAAACTTATGTGTTTGTGGGATCATCGTTAAAGTAGGAAGGAAAAATATAAGTAAAAAATTGTGAAAATATTTTTTAAAAAATATAATTAGAAAAATAACAATTTTTTAAAATGGATGAAAAAGAAAAACAAGTTCATCATTATTTTGAAAGGTAAGGAGTAACTTTTGGAAAAACCCTTAACTGGTAGAAGTTTGGATCAGGAGTTCTAAGTGATGGTTTTGAGGTTTTTAATTTAAAAATGGATTCTTCACACTATATGCTCATCATGTCCAACCAGTGAGGAGCACACATTAGGCATTAGGTGTTGCCCTAAATCATGAATTTCCAACAACTTGACTAGTTAAACTACAACACAACCCCCCACAATGGTTTGGTCAAATCCCTCTATCCCCACCCTTTTCATCTTGGCCCAATACCATATTGATATTCCTTTCATTCCATAATAAAAGCAAGCACATTAGTCTAATGAAATCAAAAGCAAATCAAAGCATTTGATGGAGAATCAAATCCAAATCAAATAGATTTGGTTGATTTGACTTGAGTATCAAATTATAATACTCAAATAATCCATCAACTTTTGATTTTTATCCCCTTTTTGTTGGTATTTTTGTAATTAAAAATGTTTTTATTTTTTATTTTTATAAAAAAAGAGTATAGATTTTATTTATAAATAGAAACTTGGTTTGTCTTATTTGGACACCGAACCAATAATGACGTTAAAGATGGTAGAGTATGTAAAAGTATTGGAGTTTGTGTCCGTGTTGAAGGGTTTTTTTAAAAAATTAAATAGATATTTAATGTATTATTTTATTGATTTTTAACGGGTTGTGTTTGATTTCAGTGGATTGTTGTTCATGCTCTAAGGGTGTCATATTGATTTTATACGAGTTTTAATTAAATTCTTGACTTTATATACTTTTTCATTAGAGTTAATAGCACCACCGGTCCCTTGACTATGGTCGTCTCCGTTATTAGTCTCTTAACAATTTTTTTTTACCAATTTGGTCATAGGACTTTTAAATAATCATACGCTTAGTCCTGTTCATGGATGTCGTTACTGAAATGTCGTTAAGTTGCTCATGTGCCTCTCACGTCCGTTTTACTAAGGGTTAAAATGAAAATTTTAAAACTTAAACTATACCACAATTTACAATCAAATCCTTAAGGTCTTGGAAAAAGACTCCAAGGCCTTCTTCCCCAATAAAGGATCCGAAAACACACAACACACAATAACTTAATGAAAAAAGTCAAATGAGTTATTATGTGTTGTGTGCTTTTGGACCTCTTATTGAGGAAGAAGGCCTTGGACCCTAAGGATTCAATTGCAAATTGTGGTATAGTTTAAGTTTTAAAATTTTCGCTTTAGCTCTTAGTAAAGAGCACGTGGGAGACACGTGAACTGTTTAACGTCATTTTATTAACGACATCTATCAAAAAAACTAAACGTGTAGTCCTGAGACCAAATTGGTATAAAAATTTGTTAAGAGACTAATAACAAAGACGACCATAGTCAAGGGATTGGCGGTGCTATAAACCTTTTCATTATTATCCTCAAAATGACTTTTTATAATAGACAAAAACTTAGGTAAGATGATCTTATATATATTTTTTGTAAGACGAATCATCTTTATCGGACTCACCATGTGTTGGTGGGTAAGTTATGAGAGAGTAGAACTTTGTCTTACGAATTAAAATCCATAAAACGGTCTTACTGAAGACATATACCCTTTGTAATGTCTACTTAGTGAGAGCCTCATCTTTTATCATCTCAATAATGCTACTATGAATAATTTACATATATAATTTTTTTAAAAAGATAATTATTTTATAACGCACCAAAATAATAAAACTATTTATTTTGGAAAGAAGGAAGTGATGATTTTACGATACTGTCCAATAACATCATTGGTTGACCACCAGATCTATTACATATACTCTCCAATGTTTGAGAAAGTGACAAAGACGACCTACCCCCTCTATTGCAAAAATATCATATCACTGCACACTTTCATTTACGATTGTAGTAATCATTTTGCATGTCAAAACCACCAGGTAAAACGGTTAACTTTTATTTGAGGCTTAAAATAAAGAGCAAGTCTTATTTACGATCGTTTTATAGATTTTAATTAGTAAGATAAAATCTTATTTTTGTATAATTTAACCTATTAATATATTTTGAGTCGAGTTAAAGTGATCCGTCTTATATAAAATAATCGTTAAACTATTTTACCTAAATTTTTGTCTCAAAAAAAAAGGGAGAATATTTTTTTAAAAAAAACTAATAAGATTGAGAGACTAAGCCTTGGCTTGTGCAGACTCAA
This sequence comes from Codonopsis lanceolata, assembly GCA_013146195.2. Classification (NCBI taxonomy): domain Eukaryota; kingdom Viridiplantae; phylum Streptophyta; class Magnoliopsida; order Asterales; family Campanulaceae; genus Codonopsis; species Codonopsis lanceolata. The sequence goes on along the minus strand of CM028382.1, from coordinate 70,933,764 downwards.
ACTTGTTTTATTTTTGACTTGTTCAATTCTTATTTGAAATTGCATATGTAATGACTCAACTTGGACTCATGTTTCAATTGTTCATACGAGGGGTCGGCTGAGCTCGTGTGTACATAAATATGCAGAATATTGATGACAAAATCATCGTGATTAGAAAAATATGATGCCACTGATCAAAACAATTTGTGGCATAGTTTTTATTTCTAAATATATTAGCATACGTGTGTGTATATATATATATATATATATATATATATATATATATATATATATATATATATATATATATATATATATATATGTATATCATTGGTAATAGGCATAGGCGTATAGCAAAATAATTTGATAACTAGATTTCGTATAGAGACGGTGTTAGTGTATGAAGCGAGCATAATATGAATAAATTAATATATGTTTGAGCACTGAGATTTTGTAGAGTTCGGATCAATGTACACTATACAAAGAAAACACAACATCCCAACAACTAAAGAAAAAACACATTTTATTGATCGTAAAATTTTATAACTCATCCAAAAAATATAGTTAAACATTCAAAAGCGTTCTCTCTCTTACACGCACATACCAACTCAACATCTGTTAATTGAAATAAACTTAAAAATAAAAATCTCAACAAACAAAAACCATAAAATAAATTGAATGAGACAGAGTGAACTAACAAAAGACTATTCGAAATCGAAATCGAAATCACAAAGATTTCATACCAATAAGGAAAACTTAGCATAAATTTTTTAAAAAGAAAGAAATTAAAATACAAATATTTTTAAAAATGCATATTTCATAATACATAATATAAAAATAATTAATGCACCATTGACGAGCATGTTCACTAGCCTTATTTTAATTAACTAGTTTTACACACGTGCGTTTAACGCACGACATATATCTTTTTCAATCAAATTATATATAAGTAAAATGAAGTGAAAAATAAAATTAAAAGAATAAGATCTTTCATATTAAGAAAAAGTAAAAATATTAATAGAGGATACACTAAATAAATAAAATCTTTCATAAATTTTAGAATACTTTTTTAAATACAATATTTGGCATTAAATATGTGTGATTACTACTACTGATAGTCTATCACTATAATTAAATATGTACAATTACTACTACTATCATTATCACATAACAAAATTAACGTAATCTATATTAATCAATATTAATATAATTTTTTTTTTATCTTTTAGTTAGTGTGTTATGAAAATTAAACACATAATTAAATTGTAAGGATAAAAATATAAATGAATTTAATTATTACTTATTACATGAATGAAAAATCTATATATTTTTAGAATATGCCTTTAAACGAATTTATATTTGTTAGATAATAAAAATTACACAACAAATTCAATTGACGATAAACCAAAGAAAAGTGACTCAAATTACATACTTCTCATAGTCATCCCTCCCCAGAAATGACCAAAATGTCCCCGACTCAGAAACTCTTTCATTAATAGTTTCACCCAAATGAGGTAATACTGATAATATGTGTACTTAATTATTATAACTATATCTATAAATATTTAAACACAATTCAATAAACAATAAAATAGACATTTACACTATGATTGCTCTCAATTCATTGTACCTCTCATAGATTATGATATACTCGGCTACTCCCCTATGTACATAATCACACCCCTCTAGAGTCATTGTACATGTTCCCAAAGCAATTTGACTACGATTTACTTGCTCATATTCATCATCGCTTTTCTACAATGTCAATGAACGAAAATGAAATCTGGTAATGATGATGTTGTCAACTCTCACCAAGGCCATGTTGATCATTTAATGCCCACTCATCCAATATGCCATAACTTTTTTTTTTTTTTTTAAACCAGGTTGAATCCTGGGGTAGTAGTTCCAGTATATATGCCATAACTGATGCTACCACTTGTGTTGGTGAAATTATTTGATTATAGGCAACAAAGGTGGTCACATAACATTTATATTAAAGGAGGAATCACATTTATAGCTAAGTAAACAATGTTTTTTGAGTGTCAAATTAGATATGACAGACTTTTAAGGATCCATAGTTGTTCTTCAAATTATAATGCACTATATAGTTGTTCTTTAACTCATATAGATATAATTTGTCTTGATAAAACTCACAAGTAAATTAATATTAATATAGGAAGATCTTATAGTATACTGAGTTTTTAGATTGTTATTCTTATTTCCATTACATATTGGGGAAAAAAAAGAAAAAAAGAAAAGACCTTACCTCTTAAATTGATGATATTTAATTTTCTTAACAACTTCTTATGTTTATTTTATTTACTTATCAATACTTGTATATGTGTTCATATATAAATATAATCATTATTTTGTAAGTAGTTACAATGATTATCTTGCAATCTTGAGATATACAAATTACATTTGTCATTATACTACCTCCGTCCCGGATAAATGTTCCTAATGGATAAAATACAATAATTAAGAAATATAATTAATGATAGGTTGTAAAATATGTTATGACAATAATACTCATCACACACACTCTCTCTCATTAATTATGTACCAATTACACTCACTCTCTCTCTAGGATTTGCAATAATGATATTATTGAATGAATGTATATATTAGGAAGAATGATAGAAAAATTGCATATCAAAAGTCCTTATAAATATTAGTTGGGACATCCAAAATCGAAAGTATGAATATTTATCTGGAACGGAGGGAGTATATATCTTCCTATATTTGGCAAGTGTATTTTGAAGGGATTTTGCTAAATTTAGATATGCTAATCATATTTGTGTTTCAATTTCCAATGTTCTGTTAATTAAATGTTTAGTATAAAAACTAAGAAAAATGTAATAAAACAAAATGTTTTAACTTCCAATACATATTTATATTTTCATTTATGAAAAATATTTAGACGGAAAAATTATAATTATATATATATATATATATATAGAGAGAGAGAGAGAGAGAGAGAGAGAGAGAGAGAGAGAGAGAGAGAGAGAGAGAGAGATGTCCAAGCTCAGCTCATTTAGCAAACGCGCCTACAATTTTTGTTTAAGTTTAGGCTTCGTTTTGTGCAGCGTTTTGAAAACACAGCATTTTTAAAACGCTGTTTTTTTCTTGTATACACGTTTGGAAAACTATTTTAAAACACTATTTTCTTAAACAAAATAGTTGTAAACGCAATATATTTTAAAACACTCCAATTTAAAGCATTTTAAAACATTGCACATTCTTAAAACGTTACATTGAAACACTTTTGAAAAGAAAACACATCATTTTTACCAGTATTTTGATCAAAACGCTCCATAAAACAAACACTTAAGTCATATCTAATTGAATCGAGTCCGAGTCAAGGTGGGTCGAGCTCATGCTTCTTCATGACACTTAGCTCATTTGCAGCCATACTTGAATTAAATCAAATTGGACTGATGGATATGATATTCCTTTCTAGTCCATTTTGGGTTCTATTAATATGGAATGATTCAATTAAAGTCTCACTTTACTATCTATAATATTCCGAATATATTGAAGGACAAGACTTTACTGGACTCTCCAACCTCTCTAGACTAATATTCTTCAAATTAAAAAAAAAAAAAAACCTTTTCGGACTCATCTATAATACTCTTTTTTTTTTCCTCCTATGAAGGATCGAACCCGGACCTCACACTCAAGTGCCCCCTACTCTACCATTGGGCCATCCCCTTAGGGGCTCATCTATAATACTCTATAGCCTCATGTCTACTACTGGGCCATCCCCTTAGGGGCTCATCTATAATACTATGTATATTATTTGAGTAGGCTTTTTATAAGACCATCTTACATATTTTAATTCGTAAGACAGAGTATCACTCTGTCACAACTTAACCAACCAATACACGATGATTCGGGTAAAAAAGATATGTCTTACAAAAAATATCCGTAAGACCATTTTACTCAAGTTTTTTCATACTATTTTAGGATGTTTCACTTAAAAAATTCACATTCAAAAACTATGTTTGCAATTTTCATAATTTTTCATCAAAAATTATGTTTACGATTTTCATAACCTTTTATATTTATCCTCAAATTGTACTGTAATCATATTAATTGTGCTTAAACATTTTAGTAATTATGATCAACTCTAATAACATTAATATATTCATTAATTATTATATTTTTCAAACGATAAATAAGAACTTTTTGGGTGAAACGGAAGGAGTAACAATTTATACCATTTCTTATCTTTAAATAATTATTCGAATTAAATTAATTTTATAAATAAGTAAATTAAATTAATTTTACTTAGGAATTATTTTACTCACCCCCCGAGTTTTCTAAAATATATGCAAAGTACCCCTTACATTCTATTAAGTGCAAAAACCACCCCTTTTGGTTTTACCTAAATGTCCTTCTATATAACCCCCGCAGTTGTGTATCTTTAAATAGTTATTCAAATTAAATTAGTATTATAAATATTTTAAAAATAAAACATTGTTGGATGTAGTGATGCAGGTGCATGCACGTAATTCTAACAAGCTCGAGGCGCTATTAGTAAATGATTTAAAGGAGTTAGTTGCACCCTCTCTTCGTGCCAACTATATCTTTTAAAATAGATGGTAGCGTTGATGATTCTAACAATTGGTATCAAAGTTGTCCCCAAATTTGATCACTGCATCACCACTTATTGAGTTACTAGGTCCAATAAATTTTTGGTTGTGGTGATAAGTACATGTGCATTCACACACACTTGTAATTCCAATAAACTCTTCAATAATTAATACTCTTTCCGTCTCAAAATAAATGATTTTTTAGATATTTGTTCACAAATTTAGAAAATTTATAAAATGACTGATCTACCTTTCTTATATTTTTATTTTTTTTTCATATTCACAATACAATATTTAATTAAAGAATAATTAATAGGGATAATTTTGACAAAATGCGGATAATTTTTTCTTGAAATCCTAAAACGTTCTTTATTTTTATATAATTTTTTTGTTACTTAAATGCCATTTATTTTAGGACGGAAGGAGTAATAAATTTGTGAAAATGTTAGGGGGTCGCATGTGATTTTGTCAAACCGAGAGAATTTTACTACTTGTAGAAGTAGGTAGTTACAATAATTTGAGTTTGGGGGTGAGGAGTTTGGAATGCCCAAATCCCAATGGGACTCACTGCCGCATGTGACGACATAATTAACCAACACTCGAGTGTGGTCATGCGAGATAAAAGCTGAGCTGTTCTCTTTATCTCTACTTTTTCCAAACATATTTGGGCAAACTACCCAAATAATCCATGTGCTCTAAGCCTTTTTTGGGATTGGTCCCTAAACTGATTTTTTGCAAAAATTAGGTCCCTGTATTGAGTACATTCAACACAGTTAGTCTTTCCATCCAATCTCCTTCAAATTCGTCAATTTTTTTCTGTTAAGTGTGTACGCGTGACTTTCACGTGCACATGTTCAGGGATAAAAATGATCATTTCAACCAAAAATAGTACAGGGAGCCAATTCAATTCTCCCTCTCTCGTCATGGTTTCACGGGTATGGTAATCTTCATCCCCAATTCAATTTCTCCTCAATTACCTTCAAATGTAATAGCATTATAAACCCAAATATCCCACTCTCTCAAGTTAATAATGATGTGAGTAATTATCTTGTACGATTCCCTATACAATATTCAAGGGTTTGAAAGTGGAGGAAATATGGAGGAGGTTGGAGGGGGGTGAGGAGATGGTTGGGGAGGGTTTCGGGGAAGAGGGAGGAGGAGTAGAGGAACAAAGTTTACCGGTTTCTTAATTATTCGGTGTAACTGTTGAAACAAGCCTCCATCCAGCATCCCGTGACCGTCGTTCATTTTCCAACAAGAAAACTCTTCAACGCTGGTACCGTTCTCCTTCTCCAGTAACAACTCATTTGAATGGATTTTGTAATTTTTTGATTTTTTATATTGTTTATTAATTATTGGATGGATTGTGTTGCGAGGCTTTAGACCATCTCCAACCCTATACCCCAAATTTGGTTAGATTTTATCCCAACATCAAATACTATTCCAACTCCAACACACGAACCCAAATCTCTCCACAAATAGAATATTTCTTAACATATTTTATTTTTGTTTCTTTTATTTTATTTATCAATATGTATATTAATTTGCTATTAACTTTTTAAATAATTATTATTAAGATTGCACAATTAATAATTTTAGAATATTAAATGATTTTATAATTATAATATTAAGATTGCATTTTTTAGTTTTAATGTGAAATTAGTGTTCTCTAATTAGTATTATAATAATGTATTTATTTATTTTTATATAATATATACAAATTATTGAAAAAATGTTAAATAATTATAAATTATTGAATTAAAATGTTTAATAATTTAAATTACATATAATAATTATTATTTATATCATCTAATATTAGATATTTATTAGTTTTTAATATATTTAAATTAAAAATATATCATATTATAAATAATTTTCAAATTTAATTATCCATTAAAAAACTAATTTATAACATAGTCCAAAAATACCAAAATTGGGATATATGAACGGTGGAACCCCAAATTTGGGTAGCACTGTTCACAACCCCAAAAAAAGGGTTTGGGTTTGGGTTGGAGTTGCTCAATACCCCTGAATTGGAGAAAAGGGGGACACGATTGGAGATGCCTTAACATGCTTAATATTTTCAGATTATTAAATAGCCAAATGTGGATCTACTTTGATATATTTTTTTTGGGATTGATCCTCTGTATGGCTGCTGCTGAGAAAGCTTGGGAAAGTCAAATGGTTGAGGAATCCAGATAATCACCATCATGCGTAACCTCCACTATGTTGACCCGAACGAGCAGTACTTTCACAATAGTTCTTCAAATTCTTCACCCCGTCCTTCGTTAATCGTTATGACCCCACAAATCGTCGACTTGTACTTTAGATGGTAACCGTCGATCGTGAGGAGCACAATTAGTTCATGTACACCTTGAATTTCCGGTGGTTTCGTCGAGCTCGTATCCTAGTCGTCGATCGTGAAGGAGCACGATTGGTTCATGAACACCTTGAATTTTCTGGTGGTTTCGTCGAGTTCGTATCCTGTTACTATACCTTTGGGGAGGATGCCGGATGGGAAATCATAATCTTCTAGAATTTCGTAAGATTGTCTTCTGTCGTGTCGTTGTCGTCGGTAGCGGTGAGGCCGGAATAGGAAATAGTTTTCTTAAAATTTCAAACACTCCTTCCTTGTCAAGAACGTATGGAGTAATTCACAAATGGTCCAAGTAATTTTTAATTAAAATGACCATTTCAACCCTTGAAAGTTGAAACATACCAAAATTGGTCCCTTTACTATATTTAGTTGAAATGCCCATTTTAGCCTTAGACTTATGCACTTGAAGTCACGTGTACACACTTAATGGAAAAAAATTGACGGATTTGGGGGAGATTGGACGAACGGATGGACTATGTTAAATGTGCTCAGTACAAAGACCTAATTTTCAAAAAAATCAGTTAAGGGACTATCCCGAATAAGCCTTAGAGCATAGGGACTATTAGGGTAATTTTCCTAGATATTTTATCATAAACTATCCGATCGGCTCCACAAGGTCCTATCAGGTAGGTTGGTGACAAATAATCGTTGGACACTTTCCCAAAACCATTCTCCGCCACGCCACGCCACGTCCCCCTCGCCCAACATCCCCCAAAAAAAAAAAACTTGGTTGTTTTCTTTTAATGTTTTTTGTCTTATATTTCTTTGTTCCAAAATTATTATCAAGCTTTATTTTTTTGTCCGTTTTAAAAAAAATTGTTTTAAATTTTTTTTGAGACAATATTTTTATTATTTTATCCTTACATTTTCATCATTCATAATTTAATTATGAACCACATGCATATTTGTTTTAAAGAAAAATACACAATAAATCAATCTTATTAATCGATTCAATCATTTTTTCTTAATTTGTGGATTAAATATGAAAATATTTTTATTTCTCCTTCCATCCCTAAATTATTGTCGATCTTTCTTTTTCATTTGGTTCAAACAAATTGCCTACATGTATACTTTTATTTTTAGGAAAAAACACTTATTGTTTTCTTAATTTCTATTCCAAATCAAATAAAAGAATAATTTAGTGATGGATGAAGTAATGATTGATGAGGTGGTCTCATGTAAGACAGTTTTACAGATCCTTATCCGTAAGACGGATCTATCCAAGTTATATAAAACAAAATTAAAAAATCTCATTGCAACCCTTTAGTTTTTAAAAATTACAGTGCCACCTCTCATATTTATATATGTAGAGTGTCACTTTTTATTATTAACAGTGTCACTTTATAATATAAAATATGTCACTTTTGGCCAGAAAAGTGTCATTTTACATTTTTAATGAAAATAATCATTTTTTCATTAAAAAAGTGTTACTTTTTGGGTTTAAATGTCACTTTTAGCCTTAAAAGTATTACTTTTGCTTTGAAAAATCTCATTTTTTATAAATAAAAACCATTACGTTTGATATTAAAGTGTCACTTTATAGCATTAAAAATGTCATTTTTTAGCATTAAATGTGTTACTTTTGACCATAAAAGTGTCATTTTTGCCTTATAACTAAAAATCGTCCTTATTGATCTTAAAAGTGTTATTTTTTAGCATTATACGTGTCACTTTTTTATCATTAAAAGTGTCACTTTTGTTCCTATAAATAGCATTTTGCATTTTAATAAAAATAATAATATTTTTTTCCCTTGACAGCAACTGTTACCAGAGCAAAAAATGAAACATTTCATTTACAAATCACAGTGGGGCTAATAGATTTCGAGCACATAACCTCCACCAAGATTAAGAGCTTCCGCCTCAAATTATATATACAAAGTGTCACTTTTTACTATTATCAGTGTCATTTTGTAATATAAAATGTGTCACTTTTGGCTAGAGAAGTGTCATTTTATATTTTTAATGAATATAATCATTTTTTCCTAAAAAGTATTACTTTTTGGGATTTAATATGTCACTTTTAGCTTTAAATGTATTATTTTTACTTTGAAAAATCTCATTTTTTATAAATAAAAATCATTACGTTTGACATTAAAGTACCCCTTTATAGTATTAAAAATGTCACTTTTTAACATTAAATGTGTTATTTTTTTACCTTAAAAACGTTATTTTGCCTTATAACTAAAAATTGTCCTTATTGACCTTAAAAGTGTTATTTTTTAGCATTACATGTGTCACTTTTTATCATTAAAAATATCACTTTTCTTCCTATAAACATCACTTTGCATTTTAATAATAATAATAATATTTTTTTCCCTTCGCAACAATTGTTACCGGAGCCAAAAATGAAACATTTCATTTACAAATCATAGTGGGGATAATAGGTTTCGAGCACAGAACCTCCACCAAGATTAAGAGCTTCCGCCTCAAACTATTTTCATTGAACCATTTCAATGAGTATTAATAACATGTTTTATATTTATTATGATCCACAAATTCTTAAATAGAGTTCCGTCTTACGATTCGTCTTATCAAATTTCGTCATACACAAGTTTTTGCTATAATTGATTATATTCGTAATACTTATCAAACACAAGTGGAATAGAAGTGGAAATTTAGTATTCTAATAAATAGTTACTTATCTACCACCAACAATTTTTTTTTATGAACTTTTGGATAACTTGCGGTACGTTTAGTTAACATTGATACTCGTTGGGCTCCTCTGGGCACGTGTTGCGAGTAGGGCGCTTGGGCACGGGTCGTAACAATACTCTTTTTGCTTTATGTAAAAAATTCATTAAATTGTTTTGAGATATTTTACTTAGAATATGTATTTTTATTAATTATGTCTCCAATCTCTATAACTTTTTTAACTTTATTATTCACATGTGATACAAGTATTTTGTATTCAAATTTTTTTATAATTATAACAACCTTCAAATAATGTATCAATTGATTATTAAACGTTTTAAATGTAAACTCTTTGAATGGAATCTATAAATATTACTAAACAAGAAACCATTGCTGTCACATGACAACTTTCGGTGAAATGGCTATCACGTGTCAATTTTTTTAATAATAAAGACAAGATTTTTTTTTTCAAGTACAATTTAATTTAAAATCAAAATTTATCCAATTTAATTTATACAAGTTTATCTTGATAGAAACTCTTCAATTCTCATCAATTTTTATCTCCTTGTACCATTTATTTATACAAGTTTTTTAGGGGACAATTTTATGTTAATTGTTTCTTCTATTAATCTATATATTTTAATTATTAATTAAGTAAAATTTTCATCAACCGGCGGTGTAAAATCTTTTTTACACAAGCGGCCTTTTGATCATGACATGTGTAAATCACAATCTTTGTCTTGATTTATTTAGATTTTGGTTGCCCATATGTAGTGTTCAAATATCGTTTGTGTAAAAAAGATTCTACACCGCAGATGAATGAAAATTTATTATTAATTACTACTAACAGAATTCACTGCTGCCACGTGACAAATTCAGTTAAAACGATCAATTTCACTAGAAAAATTATTAATTAATATATATCTATTAATTATTATTTACTTCATTTTTTAAGTTTTGTTTTCTAAAGAACATTCATACAAAATCTTTCAATTACACATTTGAATGATCAATTTCAATCTATTTTATTAACTATTACTAAAATAGAACTTCTGCTACCACGTGTCATATTCAAAAAGCCGTTTGTGTAAAAAAGGTTCTACACCGTTGGTGAATGAAAGTTTAATTTTTATTAATTACTACTAACAAATACTACTACTAACACATAGAGATTTTTTGTTAAAATGATCAATTTCACTAAAAGATTAATAATTAATAGATATACATTAATTATTAATTACTTTATTTTCTTAAGTTCTTTTTTTACAAAAAATTCCTACGCAAATCTTTCAATTACCCATTCGTTGAACACTTTCAATATTTACATTATTTTATTTTTGTTCAAAGTTTTAAATTTTAATTACTCCTATGTCTCAAAATATATGACGTTTTGAGAGAATTTTTTTATTTCAAAATATATGACACTTAGCAATTTTAAAGGAACTTTTTTTTAATTTTTTTTCCAATTCTACTCATATTTATTGACTCCATAACTTGTGTTTGACTATTTAGGCAAAAATATCAAGACACCTTATTAATATTTGGATATTGATAGTTTAGTTTTTAAAATATCTGTAATTGGTCTGTGTGAAACGCCTGAAAACATCAAATATTTTGGGACAAAGGGGGTACGTATAACAAGTTTAGAAAATCGTCTTATTATAAATAATTTTCACAAATAAAAATATTATTCGAACTTTGCATCGCACGGATATAAACTAGTGAAAGAAAATATTTCGGTGATGCATATAGACACGTTATCCCCCGTCTCAAAATATTAGGTTCACTTTCTTTTTGATATATTGTAGTAGAATAGTATCACTTCTAAATACAAAAGAATGTGTGTCCATTTATATTTGTTTAAAAATTGATACTTATTTCAAAACGGAGAGAGTATAATCTTAGTGCAATTCGAAGGAAATACAAATAAGTAAATATAAAATTTTAAGAAAGTTTGATTAATCACTTATTTATTTTAATTTTATAAGAACAAGGAGTATGACTTTGAAGTAATTCAAGTATAAACCGAGTTTCCTATTTTCCAATATACATGCTTATTTAAAAATTCTTGAATCAAAATAATTATTTTTTGATTTAAGTTACTCTCTCTACTCTTCGGGGAAAGAGTCAACTACTTCATTTTTTGATGTTTTACTTAAAAAACTAACTTTCAAAAATCAAAGCAAAAAAATGTTATTTAGTACTAATAAATTATTAAAAGTGTCATTTTTTTTTAAAAAATTGACTTTTAAATGTGGGCTCTTTGTCCGAAACGAAGGGAGTATTAATTTAAACTATGGGTAACCATATTTTTTACAAATTCGGAGAAAAGTCCCTGTACATAAATTCAAAAAAATTGGATCCTTGTACCATAAAATCTAAACGTAATTGGTGTTTTTGTCAAATTTCTGTCAATTTTTTTTTACCTTTCCCAAATATATAGAAAATTATAAGGACCAATAGCATAATTTTACATGTTTTTAATAAACATTGTTTCTATTCGACTCGTAAAGCTTGAGGGTTGAGAAACTCCCAAGTTAAAACATTACCGATGCTAATGTCGACGTTAAAGAAATTAGATGTCACATAAGGTTTATATTATTTTTTAAAGAAAAAAGTCTCTCAAATGCAACTATGGATGGGCGGTATGGATATTACGTGTAATCTAATTTATTTTTACATTATGGATAATAATATCAATTTTTTATATTCTATTTGAGGATATTGATATAATTTAATCCACATTTTTTTAACAACTCTTTCTATTGGTCGATCGACCTTGGTTGAATCTTAGGCCGCGTTCAGAATCAGTCTTGAATTGGTAATGTTCTTAGGCCCTAAGGTCATCTTAAACAACAAATTATATATATATATATATATATATATATATATATATATATATATATATATATATATATATATATATATATGTTGTATTCAGTGGATAATTTTCAAAAGAAAAAAAAATGGAATTAATTCAGAAAAATGGAAGTTCATGACGTGGACGGTGGACCCCATCTTGCGAAGAAATCTTAATTCGATTAGATATAAGTCACTCTCCTCATTCTTTTGGTGTGCCAAATGGTCAATGATCACTCAAAGATTTTTCTTCCCTTTCGTTTTATTCTATATTACCTTTTTTTAATAGCCGTTGGATAATCCACTCTACATATCAATATAAACAAATTAACGGATTTCAACGACCGTCGACCGGATAGTTGAGACTTGAGTGGGTGAACAATTGAAATGACGGTTTTTGATTAGGCAAAACACACAAATGGTCCATTCAATTTTATCTTTTTTTACAATTCGACCACTAAAACTTTAAAATATCTATTTTGACTATTCAACTTTTAGTTCGGTTCAAATGAACCTATTTTTTAGATAGGCGTTAGATTTAGTTAAGTTATGTCAAATATCTATTTTATCTTTCTAAATATATTTTTTTGCCTATTAAAAATCTAAAGGGTCTAACCGAAAAATAAAAATACAATTTTTTATTTTTGTTATATACTGCTATTAATTTAGCACAAAATTTGTGTTTATTTCAATGGAAATCTCCTCCTCATCATGTTCATCCCCATTCTCTCTCCACCGAATCCATTTCGCCCCACCTCTTTCAATCCCCCACCGTGTCTCTGCCACTCGCCACCGCTGTTCCCAACCTCCCTTCTCCTAAATCACGCTACCTATAGTACCAATACCTCTTCTTCTTTCTTTCGACTCCATCTCTCTTCTAAACCCTCTATTCAAACAATCTTAAAACAAGTCAATTGGTGAAGATGAAGATGGAGGTGGAGGTGGAGGTGTTGATCGAAGATGAAGATGTCGATCGGAGAAAAGATGGTGTGACTGTGGATGGAGCAGGAGTCAGCTATACATGAAAGGGCTCAGCTAGATCTGGGTGAGGAGAAGGCTGGATGTGGGTAAGGAGAGGCTCAGCCGGATATGAGACTTTGTTTTGAGGAAGAGCGAGTTGGGAGATGAGAAGGAGCCATCGGCGTGTGGAGATGTTTGTTTCGAGGCGGGGGGCGTGTCGTCGTCATCGAAGACAATGCATTTGGAGGAGGGAGGATAAGAGAGTGAGAGTGGGTGTTATTAAGAACTTCCCGACAAAGGACCTGCGAAGGAAGTTGGTTGGCTTTCCCTTTCTTCGTCGAGTCCGAGAAACGAGGATGGCTCGCTGGCGGACGCCAACGGCGAACACCGACTACTCTTAGTTTTCCCCATGGATTAAATACCAAAGGGCATGTGAATGGTGGAAGAGAGAGAAACAACATTTGGTTAAGACCACGTGAAGATGGGCGATTATCAACCTAGGACTAGGATTGAAGTCGCACCGGCAACAATGGGTTGTGGAGGCGAAGATAGAGCCCAACAGATTGATGATGACAAACAAGAGAGAAAGTGATGTCGATGGGTGTGTGTTGTGACCGATGCGAGGGGGAGAGAAACACATCAATTAGGTATTAGATTGATTTGAGTTTATATTTGGATTATCTCGGTTTGTTTAATGGCAAAAATTAAAAATTAGGTATTAGATTGTGGGGTTTTTGGTCTTTTTACATCTTTCAAGTAAATAAATTAAATTTGATATTTTTAATGTTGTTTTTTCCTATTTTGTCCCTTAATTTAATGTCCTAATATAATGCCTATTAGTAAATGAGCTCGCTTGCAACATGACTAAAGTTGTATGGCCAAAATAGATATTTCAAACTTTGGTGGCCGAATTGTAAAAACGAAAAAAGTTATGTGGCCCAATTGTGTGTTTTGCCTTCGATTATTGGGAAACTACGACTTCTTGATCGTGCCACATAGAGACAGATATATTGAGGTGTCAATATATATTATGATAAAAATAATACGTAATTGAGGGAGTATATTGCTTCAAGTGGTTATTGAGGACGCAATCTAAATTTAACCCATAGTTGAGAGAGGTCATTTATAAGGGGTTATTCGCAACTGACTCATGACCGTTAGATCTTGTGGTCGGGATCGATCCTGATCCCTGGATAGCCTTGGTCAATAGACTGAGCTCTATTGTATATAAGACTAGTACTTTCTTGCGTGCCGATGTACGACGCCAATTGAAAATTTATCAATAAATGAAGCGGATCGTGGAAATGAACTACTAAAAATATTATTTTCTTAAAAAATTGACTTTCAAAGCGGGGCCTCTTTCTGAGCAGATGGATTAATTAAAATTTTGTATACGAAATTGCGACCAGGACAAAACACGGCCGACAAAAATATACTTGTGGAAATGAACTACTAAAAATATTATTTTCTTAAAAAAATTAACTTTCAAACGGTCCTCTTTGTCCTGAACCGGGATTAATTAAAAGTTTGTATACGAAATTGTGGCCGGACAAAATGGGTCGGACAAAAATTAAATTGCTTAAAGTTAATTACAATAACAATTAAAAAAATCAAATTACAAAACTTACGTTTTTTTTAAATTTTTTTAAATTTGTATATGAAATTACAGGTCGGAAAAAAATTTAATTGATTAAGTTAATTACGATAACAATTAAAAAGAAAAAAAAATACAAATACAAACTTTTGCAATCATAAAACTGTAAAACTATAAAAATGTAAAATATTAACGTCAGAAACCGTAAAATCTCAAAAGAGTAAATGTAAAATAATAATGTAGTCATTCGCACATGTAAGAGCTGAGAGAAATAAGGACCGTTGGATCACCGTAAAACAGTAAATCATGACTCCTTTTTATCCCAAGTCAAATTGTAAGCGTGTAACACTGAGCTGTATTGTATTATAGATATCTACAAAATTGTCTTATCTAAATTTTTGTCTTTTATTTTATTTATTTATCGTCAAATTCTCTCGTTACGTAATTTCTCTTATCAAAATTTTATTCAAAAGAGAATGAAGGACTTAATTTATTCATATATCTTGGACTCTCTTAAGAAAGATCTCAAGCAAGCGTGCAAGTGTCGATTGAAATTTGACTATCCAATAAGTCGATTTAATAAGTCGTAAATTAAATAGAGACCTATTTAAAATCAGTTATATGAGATAAAAACATTTTAGATTAGATTAGGAATCTTCTTGACAGTCCTGATTCAGGGGGACACATGTGCCATACGGAATAAATTACAACTGTTTGATATAAGTATAAATATGTAGTCTCAGCCGTTTGATATAAAGTAAAATAATCAATCTCAGCCGTTTGATATTAAGTAAAATAATCAATCTCAGCCGTTCTTTATGAGACTGAGCTATATTGTATAATAGATACTACTCGCACTCTCAAAGTCTCGTTTGTTTCACGGAAAATTACTTTTGGAAAACGTTTTCTTTATTTTTCGGTGTTTGGTAACCTTAGAAAAATATAGTCAACGTAAAAACTTTTCCGAGTTAACGGAAAATTAAGCTTTTGTTTTTTGGGAATGAAGAGATTACATTTGAAAAAAATAAGTGAAACATTTTGTTATTTAATTATCAAAATGTGTACTTGCAATATCATAATGTAATGCAGAGTACTATATATATATGTACTAGAATTTTAGAAATTAATCTCCTTAATTTTTAAAAAACTGAAAAAAGTAAACTTATTCACAAACCGAGGGAAAATCCCAACCTCATCTTTAGACGGAAAAAGAGAGAGGCTAAAATAAGAAAATTATGTACATCATATATAGTAAAATTCACAAAAATAAAAAAAAATAAAAGCAACCATCTAAAGGGATTTTATTTGCTTCATTTCCACTAAAAAGTCTATAAATTAGTCTTATTATCAAGTGGAATGATCAATCGTGATAAACAGAATCTTAAAAAAATCATTTCTTGAACAAATGTTATATTTGATGAGCCAATGGTACATTTCCGTAAGATAAAATTATGTGGAAAAAACAGATAAAATTATTGCATCTCACATTTCTAAACCAATCATTACTGTAAAACAAGAGCTTCTAGAAGAAAACTAAGTTGTCGTTATTGAGAAAACAACAAAAAATTCTTTCTATATGTCAATTTTATTTATAATTATAATTACAATATTTGATTATTGGTTTTCTTATGAAATAAATGCCTAATTGAGTTTTATCCCCTTTTTATTATATAATGTACATTTATCCGATTACTATAAAATTTAAAGTATATATTAATTTATTCATAAATTATCTGCTGACCCGTACTATCACCGTGCCACGGACACAAAATCTAGTAAAACCATAAAATTACAAGGGGTGGAATACAATACTGGAAAATTTGTTTTCTTGGGGGCGAGATGATGGTCACTTGTGGGCCTTTTAGGTTGTGTCCGTCCCCAAATATACATATAAAAAGTTTTAACCATTGTAGTACATTCTTTTTTTCAATTGATAAACGACACTTTCCAAAAATTATTCTTAAAATATTTAGATCGTCTCCTTTTATAGCTCTAACGTATTCTTTATCGGTTCTACCTCTGGCATATTCTTTTTAAATTGTTCGAAAATCATAATTGTTAGGGCAACAAAACGGGGTTATAGGGGCCGAGGGAGCAACGCCTTATCGTGGGGTTCATTTCAGGGGCAACACCCCCGAAATGTAAACGATTTTTTCGATTCATTAAAAATGATACTGGAATGAAGATTCATATTTCTGGGCTAGGTTGGAGGATTATGTATTGACGGAGGAGAAAGAAGAAGGTAGAAGAGATGCAAATTAACCTAGTTTGAATCAGAATACATCGATTTTAGAATCACGATGCGTCAATTTGGAATAAAAATGAAATTCTTGATTCGCGATGCAGAAAATCTCAATGTAGAAATTGGATTCGCGATGCAGAAAACCTCAATATAGAATTTGGATTCGCGATGCACAAATTGAATTCGTGATGCAATAATCCCGATGCACAAATCAGATTCGTGATGCTTAAATTGTGCATCATGATGCTCAAATGTTCTTGATGCTTAGCGCGTGTTTGTTTCATTAATGACATAATCGTCTTTTTGCCCCTAAAATATATTTTTCTGGTTAAAAAAGCATAGGTTACTGTAACATTTAGAAACTTATCAAATGAGACCTGCACGAATTTTGCCTCGTATAAAAAAGTGGTGAAATTTTGGCCATTTCGTCTGAACCTATTCAACCACTTTATACCTCGATATTTTTTTGAAACAAAAAAAAGGCACATCATACATTGCAGTGCACAATACCATATATCGCGATGCACAAAATAAGGCAGTTTCATGCATCGTGATAAACAAATGATGCATCCCAATTCATATCGCCATGAAATATCTTTTTCCAATTTTGAAAAAAATATTAGAATTTAAAGAAATTGAAAGCTTTTAAAAGTGGACAGACCCACAATTTTTCCATTAAAAAATGCTACCCATCAAATGTACAACAACTTTTATGCACAAAATTAGGAGGCATTTACGGTATTATTATTTTTTTCAATATCTTATCGACTTTCCAATGAGAAGGTAAAACAATTAAATTTAGTATACATTTGGTAGCTTTAACGGCGGGTCCATGATTTTGGTACTATTTATTTACAAAATATTGTAAATAGTAATAACATTGTAAATTAACTTCATTACTAAAAAAAACATTACATATAATCGGTGATTTAATGTGTCTTACCCAATACATACATAATTATACAAGAGTTAGGATTAATAATGACATTTATTATTATTTTTCCTCATTTTTTAAATTCTTTTGGGTGAAATTTTAATGTGAGCGGGAGCCCAACAATCTATAATATAATACAGCTCAGTCTTGCACGCTCGCAATTGACAAAAGCTATTTAGGGGCTGAGATCGATTCCTTTACCGAGATCCTACGGTCATAATCGCTGCCCACTTTCAAATGTGTGAACGGCGATTGAGCAACTCTTTCCCCTCTTTTCTCGCTTTCCCTATCATTCAGAATCTTTCTCCGCCTTTTCTTCCGGCGACAATTCAACTTTCTTTCTACCTTTGCGGTGTTTGTTTCTCCTTCGTCTTCCGATGGGTTTTCCCAACTACAAAACCCTCATTTATGCTTCCCATTCGCCCCCTGCAACCCCTCATGCCCTGCTGCTCCCCGTTGCCTCCACTTTGTTTCTCTCCCTTTTCTTCTACGCCGCCCTCTACGTCCTCCCTTTTTTTTTTCTACGCTGCCCTCTACGTCGAAATCGAGCACTGCCCTCTCCGCCAGAATTTGTAAATTTCCTTTTCTTTGTCTCTTCATCTCTCTAATCGCAGCTTAGGTTATTTCATTCTGTTCATTTTAATTTTCTTTTTTGTTTAAGATAAACCCATCAACCAAAATTGAAGATTTTTCAATGTTATAAGTTGGGCATAGTAGATGACAACAATTATCTAATTGACGATAATGTTAACTGAAGTGTTTTGTTGATTCTTATGTTAAATTTATATCTGATCAGTACATTACATTAGTTTTATACTTCAGTGGCTAATCGGGCTGCGTATCGATTAGCGTGGCAACTGTATAGAACTTTGCCTTGTATAGTTTTGTGAGGACCTTTTCGGGAATATCGGAAGACCACTTCTGCTTCACTTAGGAAGACTTGCTCAAAGCTTAAGATCGGTAGACCTCGTGTCCGGTGATCTGCTTCGTGTCCTCTCTCGAGAAAGCTAGGCGGATTAATTCAAACTTATTCTCATTTGATTTGAATTAATCCAAGTCTTTTCACGACATGTCAAGCCAAGAAAGCAACTTTCAACGAGGGAACTTTTAGTCTGAGCAGATGTAAAGCGATAAAAGCGAGGCCCTCACTACGCTTCATCTCTCGGATCGACACCAAATCGCCCACCTTTTGAAGATCTCGAAAATGATTATCTGCTCTAGTTATGCGTGAAGGCGAAATTCCTTATTGACGACCCATGCATTTAATGCATTTATGAAAAAATTGTTGAAGTCTTCGTCTTCTCAACGGATCTTTTGAAGTGCACTTGCTTTAAATACGCCATTGAAGGCGGAACACAAGAACAAGCATGCAGAATCAATCGAACACTTAAAGAATTGCTCTGAATCTACACAACTCCAAGTCTTTCAGCTCAGTGCATTCAATAGATCCTCAACAGATCTAGAAGTCCTCGTCAACAACAAGAAGCTGCTCTTCAACATTTATTGTTTTATTCTTCTTGTTGTTTACTTCCATTAACTATACTTCTGCACGAATTAAATATCTTGTATTTACAGAATATTTAATTCCTAGACAAAACACAAGTCAATATTTTGTACACGATCCATTAGGGATATTCTTTGTAATTGATCTAAGTGGAAAACATAGTGCACAATTTAAATCAAAGGTTGGCCTTGGTGGTGGGCGTAGCACTCATTATAGTGTGAACCATCCCAAAATACTTGTGTTATTTCCTTACATGCGTTTTAATTATTGACTGCTTAGTTTCATTGTTTATTCATCCATTTCAATGAGAACTTAAGTAATCGTAAAAGGTCTAGGTAGTCCTTATCGGCGGACACTGGAACAATTTGAAGGTCTTCCGCTACTTGATTCTTTTCATAGATTGCAAGTAACTTTCAAGGAACTTACTTAAAAGTTTTTAAAGTGTTAATAAGCTATTCACCCCCCCCCCCCTTCTAGCTTATTATTGTGCTCATTGGGACCCACAATTGGTATCAGAGCCTTACTCTTCGAAAACAAGTTTTTCCAAGATTAAACTCTTGAGAGATACGACATAATGGCACAAACACACTATATGCTGCCTTTTACATCTAATGCTAACCACGTCCCAATATTGGACGAAGGTCATTTTGATGTATGGAAGGATAAAGTAATGAGATTCATGAACTCTATTGACAGATTATGGAAATGTGTCACTGCGAGGTCAACATGTACCAATGAAGGCAAATCTTCTAGCCTCCATCGCTGGGAACCTGCGAGAAGTTCCTAAGAAGAATCGAGAATGGACGGAGGGCGATAGAAAGCTTGGTTGAACTTGACAAAGCAATCAATATAACCCGACTCTCTAGACAAGCACATACCCGGCCAAGTGATTCGATGTACAAGCTGCTAAAGAGATGTGGGAAGCTCTTGTAGAATACTTGGAGGAGACCAAGACACAAGAGACAACAGAAAATATACATACATCCAGCCGGTTTGATTCTTTCAAAAAGGATCTAAGGAAACCTTGAGACAAGCATACGATCGATTCGGTGAGGTAATAAATAGTTGCTTTTCTCTTGGTAAAGCATTATGACAAAAGGAAATGAACATGAGGTTTCTAGGCTCTCTAGGTAGCTTATGGCATGTGAAGACCACGACTATGAAAGAATCTAAGAACTTAAGCGAGATGACTCTTCGTAGTCTCTACGCAAGTTTAAAGGTTTATGAACTTGAAGTTAATCAAGCTCTAGAGCAAGACAAGCAGATTCGAGCGTGTCTTTGCCGACCATGGTCCAAGAAGAAATCATTGAAAACAAACCTTCTACTTCTTCCGGTGAAAATGATTTTTTATCCGATGAACAATTTGCTATGTTTGTTAAGCGTTTTCAAAAATTTGCAAAATATGGAAGGAAGAACACTCACCAACAACCTTTCGGGAAGATTGGTGAAAGCTCATCTAAGGAAGAGCTTGTGTGTTATAAGCGTAGAAAACATGGTCATTTTGCTCAAAATGTCCTAAGCCAAAATTTGAAGCATATCCGAAAACCCTCTTTAGAAAATTTCAAAAACAAAAGGTATGTTGGTGAAGACATAGAAGATAAACGGGTTGCTACATGGTTTGAAGCCCGATTGAGAAGAGGAGGAAGAGAGGATTGTGAGCAAGCTAACATTGTAATAGCTCATGATTCATGTCCTACCTATGACTACGAAAATGAAGTTGTAGTTTCACAAGTCCTTTGGACAAAAATGAAACCGGCGGTGATAGCTTCGATGGAAGAACTTCTCAAGGATAATCGGGATATGCTTGAAGAATTTAATTCCTTTAGAGTAGCCTATGTTAAACGGCCAGAAGCGTGAGAAACACAGGTTGAGAAATCTTTGATGGCGGTGAGATTCAAACCTCAATAGGCATCAACAAGATAATATCAAGCGAAGGAAGAAAACAAATTTCTTCATGACAAAATTGATTGTCGTGAGCACATCAAAGGACTAGACCTAGAAAAATTGCCTTCGAAAGACAATTGACTCTGGAATAGTTCGAGGATGCATTGAAGAAATCCTTTCAAGCCAAAATCTAGCAATGATAAAAGCAGGCATAGGATATTCGGATATCTCTTGAGCAATCTCTTACGTCAAAGAGAAGGTGAATCCTCAAGCGCAAATGATATATCTTTCTCTAAGCAGACATTTGGAAATATAGGAAACAAGGCCTTGGTTATTCAAGTGTTCCTTATGTTTACCACTAAAGCTCGAGAAAGGAAAAGCCAAAATGAATGATTCAAATGAGAAATCGAGAAGGTAACGGTGAGAAAGTAAGAAGTCTACAAGCAATGACTATGCCAAGGCAAAGTGCGGCGGTAGACTGTTAAACTCTGGTAACTATCAAGTTTGTCAATACTGAAGCAGTGAGCTACAGTAAACTTAAAAGGTATTCTACCTAATCCTCACGAAAAGGTATCCAACGAGAAAAGCTAAAGCTAAAATTTGGTAACCTACCTAGGAAGAGTCGAAAGAAACCAATTAAGTCTCAAGTCGACAAGCAAGCTGAACCGAAAATGAATGTCAAGAAAGGAATGATCATAAGCACTCTTCGGGTTGAAGACTCAACACTTCTCTATGGTCTTTCCATTTATGTCATTCTTGTCATTGCTTAGGCCATCGGCACGGAGATGCTGCTAAGGTTCACTCAAGATCGAGAGACCTAGTTCTCTCAAGGTCAACGGTATGGGTTCTGAGTTGCTAATCCTTAGGACCCATATAAAGGGTACCTTGTTTTGCTTTAACTCTTTTCTGGGAATGCTTCATGGCTATAGAATCGAATCAAAGACATCACGGTACCTGAGCGGTGGTGTTCAAGTATGGCTGAGGGCAGAGTCTTCTTCTGAGATATAGCCGAAGCAAGGACCAGCGATTATCTTCGGAGACAATGCAAGAGGAAAGACAATTGGATATGGCTCGATTACTAGAGGAAGTCTCTCCATCAACAAAGTTTCTCTAGTAAGTGGTTTAAAGCACAATCTTGAGCATATCACAATTTTGCGACAAAGGACTTCTATGCCAATTCAATTCCAACCGGTGCTTCATCGAGCGGTGAATCGTGCTCTCAATCTTGGCCAGGCAATAGACAAGGAAGCGTCTATGTCGTGGACTTAAATCTTCTAGGGAGATTCTCAAACGTGTCTAGTAGCCAACAATGTTCGTGACAACGGTGGCTATGGCACAAGCGTCTCGATCACCTCGACTTCAGCACCTCTCCAAGCTCTCCAAAAATGGGCTTGTCGAAGGTCTACGGTGTGCCCGATCATGACGGAAGTTGCAAAGCTTGTCAACTAGGAAAACTTTCCAAGTCTTCCTTCAAAGAAAGTATTTTATCAACAAAGCAGACCTCTTCAACTACGCATATGGATCTCTTTGGACCTATTACAACACGGATTTCGGGAGACAAGTACACACTTGTAGTAGTTGATGACTACTACTAGATTCACTTGGATTGAAACTATGACATCTAAAGATGAAACATATGATCTAGTCAACTGCTTTTTAGAAGACTTCAAACTCAAAAGCTTGAAGACATTTGTGACATAAGATCGGACAACGACTGAGTTCAAAAACAATGGTGTAGAAAGTCTGCGATGACCATGGGATCGGCCACTTCTCTGCACGGGGTACTCCTCAACAAAATGGTGTGGTGAGCGGAAGAGCGAGAACAACGATTGAGCGGCTAGAACAATCTTGGTAGAAGCTAAACTTCGAAGTATTTAAAGGCGGAGCGTCAATGCGCTTGCACCCAAAATAGATCTGGTAAACAAGTTTCATAATAAAACTCCATATGAAATATGGAGAGGAAGATCCCAAACATTGGATTTCTTAAAATCTTAATTTGTAAATGTTTTATTCTTTATAATGGAAAAGAATAGAGGAAAATTTGATGCAAATCGAGGCAGAAGGAATTTTTTAGGATATTCCAAACATTAAAGCATTCGCATTTTAATAAATCTAATTTAAAAATCTTAGAATTTGTGCATGTTTCTTTTGATGAATATGACTTGTTAGAGCCTAGAAAGGCTCGAGCGTTGCTAATGATTCGATAATGATGAGGCAGTACAAATTCAACATCTACTTCAATCCTTATCGAGCGGACAGCTGCGGATCCCTCGATATCGGTAACCCTTCAGGTAGAGAGAGAGACCTCTACAGAACCAGATAACAACTCATCATTGACCACTGAACCCATCTCTTGTTTTACCCCAGCACCTTTCTGAGATATCTCATCCTTCTTGTTCACGAGAAAATGAAAGTTTGAAGACTCTATTTCTTACGAACAGATTTTGGTGAATCTCCTTCTCACCACTCGAGGAATTCTTAAGGGAAGAATCACTCGAAGTGATCTTCCTCAGCCGTTATTGAAGCAAGAGATCATCCCATTTCTCAAATCATTGGTGATCTCAATACATGAGTTAAATGCAGAAATAAGTTCGAGAAGAAGCGTTGTTTGCTTATGCATTTGTATCGAACTCGAACCAAAGAAGATTGATGAAGCCATCGAAGATCATAAGCTGGATTGAAGCTATGCAAGAGAAGTGAACCGGTTTGAAAGATGTAGGTGTGGAGCTTAGTTCAAAGACAGGCGATCATCCGGTCATCGGCACCAAGTGGGTTTCGAAAATAAAAGAGATGAAGATGGAAATGTCACAGAAACAAAGCTAGATTGGTTGCTCGAGGGCTAGACGAGGAAAGAAGGAATTGACTTTGATGAAACATTTGCTCTGTTGCTGAACTGAAGCAATCGAAATCTTTCTAGCTTATGCCTCGTTCATGGACTTCAAAGTGTATCGGATGGATGTAAAGAGTGCCTTTACGAATGGTGATCTTCAAAGTATCCGTGGAACGGCCTCGGGATTTGTCATCTCGAACAAGCGGACCACGTCTACGAAAGCTTCAGCTCTGCGGCTGAAGCAAGCTCTAGAGCTTGGTATGAAACTCTATCCAAGTTCTTAATTGAACAGAGGATTCGTGAGAGGAAGAATAGACACTACTTTATTCATCCTCAAGCACAAAGGCCATTCTCTTACAGTAAATCTATGTGGGCGACATCATCTGGATCAACTAACCAAAGCACATGCAAAGATTCGAGAAGGCGTGCAAAGCAAGTTCGAGATGAGCATGATGGGTGAACTTACCTATTTTAGGGCTTGATACAACGGACTTGAGCGGAAGGAATCTTAATTGACCCAAATCATGAAAGAACTAATCAAAGTTTGGTCTTGATTCGGCCAAAGGATTTGAAACTCCAATGTCTACAGGCGCCATCTTGACAAAGATGAAAAGGGGAAAGCAAGAGAACATGACCAAATGCAGAGGAATCATAGGTTCACTTCTTTTTCTTGCTAGTAGACTTGACATTATGTTTCTTTGTTTGTGTTTGTGCTAGATTTGAGGCGGATCAAAGGAGTCACATTTGCTTCGCCAAGCGTATCATCGGATATGTTTCAAAAACAACAAATCTAGGCATACGGTATTCAAATCCAACAACTTCAATTTAGTTGGATACTCGGATCTGATTATGCGACAAAGTGGCGAGAAAAGCACGATGGGACTTGTCAATTCTTGAAGCAGACTCGTCTCATGGTCTTGCAAGAAACAAGGATCGATTGGCAAACTCAACCCCGAGCGAGAATACATTCTTTGCGGCATTGTTGCTCTCAAGCTATGGATGAAGCAACAAGTGGTGGACTACAATATCAAGCGAAAGCTGCCCAATCATGTGTGACAACACATGGTATCTCGGTCTCCAAAAATCGATGATGCATTCAAAGACAAAGCACATTGATATTCGTTATCATTTTCTCGAAGACCATGTGGAAAAAGGTAACATCGATGCGGAATATGTTCCAAGCGAGCATCAATTGGCGGACATTCTCACAAAACCCTTGGATACCACCGGGTTTGCTTATTTAAGGAGAAATCTTGGTATGATTGATCCTCTTGCTTAATTTCAATATTTTGTTAATATTTCTTTCATACTGGTAGACCCGGTATTAGACTAATCGGAAGGCGTAAGTTCTTCTTTCTAGGAACCCTAAAGGTTAATTTTCTTCTTGAGTCATTTTACCAAAGAAGGTTTCTAAAGCAATAAAGGGGTCGAAGGACAAGAATTGGCACTTAAGAAAATATCTTAAGTTCACTTTTCAAACGAGATATTTTCTGCCTTTAAATAGCCCTTGAGCGAGTCATTTCCAAACTTTCTGAAACCCTGCGAGCAGAAAACTTCTCTCTAGCGTCTACTACATAAATTTAAATTCTTCTTTTGTTTTGCTTCTTCCTCATCCTCAAACAGTAGTACGTTTATCTCTACTCTACTCGTAATTTTTACGGAATCGTGCATTTCAAAATCATATTAAAATCTTTTTGGAATTCAAATGTCGGTCATTTACAGTATTGAGCAGGTGATTAAGCCATTGTTGTCATACATCTTGAATA
>CM028382.1:70845736-70907509 GCA_013146195.2 Codonopsis lanceolata | reverse complement strand
TGTATTTTGAAGGGTACTTTGTTTACTATACGGATTCAGGTTTTCCTTCGGCCTATGTTTACTTGAAGTACTCATTTTTTAATGCAGGGACAAGCTTTTGGATCCAACAAAGCGTCACTCATCCGTTGCAATTACAAGTTATTTTCTTGGCACACAACTTCTTGGTAGAGTCTCCTTTTTCTTCTTACGCATGTATTAACGTAATCTTCTTCCAATTTTCTGCGTGCTAATTGTTACGTTTTCAAATATTTGGGAACACATACATCTCGAGTGTGAATGTAGTCCATTCCTTGATTACTTTGAGCCACGATAAGATACATTTGGATAAAAGTGATCGATACGTTGTTTTCTCAAGTTCATTACTGCATTTGTTTAGATTCATCATAAAATAAAAAAAATTACTTGGGTCAAGGGTGGGTATGCACCACAATAAGATACATTTGGAAAAAAATAATTGTTGATGTGTTGTTTTTCACAAGTTTAGTCCTGTATTTGTTTGGATTCATCATAAAAATAGTAATACAACCTATCAAAAAATGTACTTCGGTCAATGTTGGGCATCCACCCTTTCTAGAGGCACATAAGTGCACTCTGTTTAATCAAGGTTTGACCTTTTTGGCCAATATGCTACATAGGCTTCAAATTGAATCTCAAGCGGTGCAACTTCCTAAGGCAAGCTGCTTATATATATTTTGAAGCTCAGTAATAAACTTAAACTTCTCATCATACATGGTATGATATAGTGTAACCCTCCTAATGTTAACTCACAAGAAGTCTGCACAGTCAATGAGTAAACTGTAGGCTTATGAGGCCAAGGTTTGGCCTTAAAAAGTAAAAAATTCCTTGACAGTCGCAAAGGTAAATCTATTTCTATTGAATCATTTCTTATACTTCCCACTGCGTCCGTAGCAACTTGGCTTGCTTCCTCGTACATCATCTGCAACAAGTTAGATGTCAAATAAACATGCATGAAAAAGATGAAGGAGGATTTTCTTATCGAATCAACTTGAAACTTGTAAGAGCAATGCCTAGAACATGTAAGACGACTAATCTAATGTAGTTTTGAGCCAGTGACTTTGAATGACAATAAAAGCCCCCCAACCCATAAGTTAATCAAGAATCACCTCTTGAATTGAAAACATAGATTATAATTCATAATATAAGATACAAACCTTTGCATCACTGCCGAACCCTTTCGAAACTTCACTGAACAAATCCATTGGCGCTATGAGGGAACCATAGCAAGAACTATAAGAGCCAATTCCCAACTTGCTGCAAAAGCAATTCCCAAACCAGACAGCGAGGTAGAATCTGAACAAGGCGACCAAGCGCATCTCCAACAGCTGCGCACACTAGCTGCATCTGAAGAGCCTTGCACCAATTGCCCCACTTGAGTGCTTGGGATCATCAAACCAAGCTGACCTCCATGTGAATTACCTTCTCAAAGCACATTGTTCGTCGTCCAATTAACTTGCATCCGACCCTGCGAAAAAGTATGACCGAGGGAAAGCTAAAAGTGATATCACTCAAGCAATACAAATATTAGCGCCCAAAATCGGCATCTTGCCTTAGTTCATGCGGCGGCTGTAAAACGTTCGATCATGCCAAAATTAGTATACCAAAAGCGAATCTTGCCCATTGATTATAGCAGTATAGACCGACAATCACACTGTATTTGGTTTGTTTAGATAGACAAGGCGTGGAGTGGAACTTTTGAGGCTTTTCGAAGTTTTCTTGAGTGGGCCTTCGGGTTCTGTGAATCGGTTGTAGGGGCACAGTCCCGTAGGCATACCAAATGAGACAGGATAACGAGTGGCGGCTACTATTTCCTACCCAGGCGATTCCGACTTATAGATCGGTATGATCTTCTTTGACTTGATCTTTGGGATTCAACGAAATTTCAGATTTTTCTTGGTCATCTGCACCTTGGTGTTGAATCATTATTCATTTCTTGCAGTCTTATAAGTTGGCGTATGCTCCTTCAGGATCCTTGAGTAGTTCTGATGTGACCACGAT
The DNA here is from genome assembly GCA_013146195.2 of Codonopsis lanceolata. Classification (NCBI taxonomy): domain Eukaryota; kingdom Viridiplantae; phylum Streptophyta; class Magnoliopsida; order Asterales; family Campanulaceae; genus Codonopsis; species Codonopsis lanceolata. Next base: position 70,905,493 of record CM028382.1, on the reverse strand, counting down.
TACATGATCGAGAATATTTATGGGAGGTTAAATTGGCAAACATTCACCAAATCCTAATTGGTGGAATTGAAATATTAGAGAATGGATTGGGGGCAGTGCAAAATAATCCCGTTCTTGGATCACACAAATGTCAAGTTTCTTCCGCCAAAGTTCTACAAATCCATAAGCATGACACGACTGGTATATTACACAAAATGTGAGATAATAATGAAAATTGTACCTTTTTCAACCATCTTTCCCGATGAATCACAACAATCATATCGGCATTCCTCACATTGTAGGCGATGTGCGATATGAGTTGTTCATTTGCCCATAATCCTATCAAGTGCCTCTGCACAATTCTCTCGGATCTGCATCAAGGGCACTTGTTGCTTCATCAAAGAAGAATCAGGGGATCTTTTAAAATTGCCCTTGCTATGGCAACTCTTTGCTTCGACCACCAGAAATTTGGTACCATGCTCACCAACCATGGTGTCTATTCCCTGAAATGCCATTTGTTTAAAGGTTTAAGGGAAACATAAAAATTTCATGTTCATCGAGTTCTAGAAACATAGGTGAGTAATGTTTTGTACAAGTAAAGTAACTAAAAAAGCTCTGGAACCCGAGGTAATTTATCAATGAATTTAGCGCATTTGCTAGCTCTAAATTGCACGGATCTCTTCAATAGTTGCGCCATCTTTCCCGTATGCAATATTATCCTTAATGCTGGTTGCAAATAGCACCGGTTCTTGGCTAACAAGACCGATCTTCTCCTAATCCGTTTCGCTGCAATTCTTTCAGATTAATTCCATCTATAAGAACTTGGCCGGCTTGTGGATCATAAAATCTCTCTATAAGGCTGATTCTTGTTGATTTCCACTTCCACTTTGCCCAACCAAAGCTGCAGGTGGTGCCACTCGAGATGACAAGAGATCCATTGAATATTTGCTCATCGATTGGCGGGGTAGCTGAAATGGACATACTTGGGCTTCAAATTGAATCTCAAGTAGTGCAACTTCCTAAGGCAACTACTTATATATATTTTGAAGCTCAGTAATAAACTTAAAACTTCTCATCATACATGGTATGATATAGTGTAACCCTCCTAATGTTAACTCACAAGAAGTCCTGCACCAGTCAATGAGTAAACTGTAGGCTATTGAGGCCAAGGTTTGGCCTTAAAAAGTAAAAAAATTCCTTGACAGTCGCAAGGTAGAAATCTATTTCTTTTGAATCATGTGCATTACCAACTTAGGAACTTAATGAGTTTGTTCATTTTGATTCGATTTCAGTTTTTAGCTTAATGCTAATGTATTTCCATATAAAAAAATTATAAGTTTGAAAATTATAAGTTTCACATAGAGAATGAAATTGCAACACATATGACTCATCTACAAACTCTCTCATTACATATTGAGTCATTTTTTACTTTTCAAAGCCAATTAGAAGCTGAAGCTTTGTGGTTAAAAATATTTCTTGGTCAATTTATCTTCTTGATTTATGTGTTATCTGTTGTAATTTTCTTTTTTTTGTTCATTTAATTCCGATTTCAGTTTTTAGTTTAATGCTGATGTATTTTGAAGGGTACTTTGTTTACTATACCGTTCAGGTTTTCCTTCGGCCTATGTTTACTGAAGTACTCATTTTTTAATGCAGGACAAGCTTTTGGATCCAACAAGCGTCACTCATCTGTTGCAATTTACCAAGTTATTTTCTTGGCACAACGCTTCTTACGGTAGAGTCTCTATTTCTTCTTTTGCATGTATGCGTAATCTTCTTCCAATTTTCGTCGTGCTTGATTGTTCGTTTTCAAATATTTGGGAACACATACATCTGCAGTGTTGAATGTAGTCCATTCCTTGATTACTTTGAGCCACGATAAGATACATTTGGATAAAAGTGATCGATACATTGTTTTCTCAAGTTCATTCTTGCATTTGTTTAGATTCATCATAAAATAAAAAATTACTTGGGTCAAGGGTGGGTATGCACCACAATAAATACATTTGGAAAAAAATAATTGTTGATGTGTTGTTTTCACAAGTTTAGTCCGTATTTGTTTGGATTCATCATAAAAATTAGTAATACAACCTATCCAAAAATGTACCGGTCAATGTTGGGCATCCACCCTTTCTAGGGCACATAAGTGCACTCTGTTTAATCAAGGTTTGACCTTTTGGCCAATATGCTTTACATACTTGGGCTTCAATGAATCTCAAGCGGTGCAACTTCCTAAGGCAGCTGGCGGCAAAATAGTACACATAGTGGTGATTGCAAATGTGCTTAGAGATTGCCTAATTAAAAATTATGAAATGTTACTTGAGTTTCATTTTCACAATGAAGCGAAAATTATAATCTCTATGCTTTTGTGTATTTTTTGAAAATTATAATATGCATATAAAAAAATTAAATCGGGGAAGTATACGATATAATATGCATATAAAAATTAATAATTGACCGTAAACCCAAAATAAAAAAACTCCCAAGTACTACTTTTTTTTTTCCTGTTTGTGTTTTTGTATTCTCTTCATCTCTATGTTTTGTGTATTTGTGAAAATTATAATTTATTTTTAGTTTCTCTACAATTTGGTTATTTGGTAGTCATTATGTCAGGGTTTCGAATAGTCTGATGTAGTTTATTTCTACATGTTGGAATGTCTATTTATTAGCACCTGTTTACAACAATAGAGTATTCATGTTCAAAAGCGATTATAAGCCTTGATAACCAAAAAAGAGCAATTTTTACTTGCATCGGTCAGAAGTTGAAATGAATGATGATGAGCTGCAACATCTATCTGTTACCATGTGAGGGGTAAGCCTGTTCTAAGTTGTGATACTGTTTTGGTATAGCATCACTGTAGGGCCTTTTCTTTGTGTTACCATGTGAATCCCCTTGTTTTAGACACGCACTGTGTTCTAAATAAGAAGATGACACCTAAGAATCTTATAAATAGTTTTATGGCTCTATGATTGATTAATTTGGAAAATTTAGCGAAATTAGCTCAAGCGTTAGTCCCCAAGCGCTTGAGTTGCTATTTATTATTTTTCACCGCAATCAAAATGAATTCATGTTTGATTTGAGGTGGCTCGAATCTATATACAATGATTTTCAATTCGGTGATCGTTTACTGCTGCATAACATCCAACACCCCCAAATCACGGGACTTTGACAGATCATGCAATGGTCAGCCGGGACAACGATTTAAATAAGTCACATGAATCTTGTGTGTTCATATTACTCATCAATAGCTTCTTTATTTTTAGCAAGTTCTCATGGAGTGTCAAGGAATGGTCGTCTTCGTATCACCTAATCTCGTTTTTTAGCTCTTTCCTAACTTAGTGTCGTTGGCGATGGCGGACCAACTCTTCTATTGTTATCGGTCTTTCTTTTTTACTTATAAAAAAAAATGCTATGCTGTTGAGAATTTAGCGATGAAGATAAAATTCAGCGAGTTGGATGTTACATGATTACGAGACTTTGGTTTCTTGGCGACGCACGTTTAGCAGAGTTTCTTTTTGACCTTGAAATGATTTTTTTTTAACATTTCAGGTTAGTAGTTCCGCCGCAGGACGATGGTATCAAGTTTCCTTGTATTGCTACTGGGATTAGGAATGCAATTCAAGGGAAATTTGTTGTGGGTGATGATGGCCCCACATGGAAGAAAGTGTCTGAGGAGATGAAAGATTATTATTTTAGGGAATGGAATGTAAAAATCTTTATATTCAATCTTGTTAATTAGCTATTTCATTTATCTTGAAATAAAACATTAGTTTCTTTGACTTGCCATTTGCGAGACACTACAAGTGTGTAACAAACATTCGAGAAAGACAGATAAGAAAAATATGGAATGCAATGGCGAGCCGGCCAATCTGAGCTTATGTGTCATAGAGGACACCAACAGTTCAAGCGAAGTGCGCATCCATCTTGGTGCACAGAGCACGATTGGAATCGTCATTTGTTGTTTTATGCAAATGACAACTCAAGAAAGAAGTGTGAACAAGCTACTAAAAATCGAGGTAATGGCTTGGGATTATCTAAGCATTCAGGGGGTTCTAGGAGTTTTGCGTCTCACGAGCTTGTCATGGTAAGAGTTTATTACTTGTTTATCCGTCTGTGGATATCCATTGCATTTGTGTACAGTGTCGTTACTTAACTTGTTTATTTTCTTTGTCATTATAGATAAAGGAGAATCCTGAGAAAGCGATAACACAAGATGATGTTTTCCTGAGAACTCATAAGAAAAAGAAAGGAACGGGCGAGTTTGTGGATACGAAGTCAAAAAAAATATTTGTGAGTTTATTTATGATACTTATTTTTTTTTTTACGAATTTACTTTGAGCATTTCATTTTTTATAGATGTATCCTTGATCTCAATGTTCATAATATTATTTAAAACTCAAGTTGAAAAGTTAGTTATAATATTAATTTTTAACATTTTAGGAGGATTATACTGCTCGTAAGAAAGGTATAGATTTTGATCCCACAGCTTGGGTTGATGCTTCTGGTGGTGTTGCCAAAAATCGTTTGTATGGCTTTGGTTCGTTGGTTCCTCCATCAAAGATCTTGAGTGGCAGTGGCAGCGCAAGTTATTCGTCACATGGAAGTGTGAATGAAGATTTCACACAAACCCAACAATTTCAAGATAAGCTTTGTGAAAGAGTAGAACAAATGAGGGAAGATATCAAAGCTGAAAATGCCGCGGAAATGGAAAAAATCAAAGCTGATTTCAAGCTAATGCAAGAGGAACTTCGGTCACTTAGAGCCCAACAACCTCCACCAACGTCTATGTAGTTTGACAGATAGACAATGTTTTTTGTTAATCACTTGGAGGATCTCAACATTCTATTTACTTTCATGTAATCTGACACTTCGACAATGACTTTTAAATGAAATGCTTAAACTTGAGTTGTTTTAAATGTTTGATTTTAGATTAAATTTTTTTTCTTGTAAAATGTGAAATATGAAATGGTCAATCAGGTACGAACTAGCAACAGAAATATTATACATTGTAACGGAAAAGTGTTGCAAAAATGCAACGAAAAAGTCTGTTGCAAGAATGTAACAAAAGCTGCAACGAAAAAGTCTGTTACAAGAATGCAACAAAAAATGCAACGAACAAAATCTGTTGCAATCTTGCAACAAAAAATGCAACGAAAAAGTCTGTTGCAAAAATGCAACAAAAAATACAACGAAAAAAATCTGTTGCATTCTTGCAACAAAAAATGCAACGAAAAAGTCTGTTACAAGAATGCAACAAAAAATGTAACAAGAAAAATATGTTGCACGAATGCAACAAAAAAAGTCTGTTGCAAGATTGCAACGGAAAAAGTTTGTTGCAAGAATGCAACAGAAAAAATTAGTTGCTATTTGCAACAGACGTCAAATGTCCTTGGAAACACATTTGCAACCGAAAATTTTGAAATTGCAACGCTCGGTTTTCGTTGCAATATCATGCAACGGAATGAAACGGTTGCATAAAATTTGCAACGAGGGGTTTCCAAACGGAATTTGCAACGAACTTTTTCCGTTTCAATCGTCTAATTGTAACGGAATTTCATTTTTTGCAACGGAATTTTCCGTTGCTGTTGCCCTGTTTTCTTGTAGTGTCCCTTCAACTACTCTCTAAACCCCTCTACCCCAACTTCACCCCTCGTGTGACGACCCGACCCGAACGCCGAGGTGGAATCACAAGTCAAGTCGTCCAAATAGGAAAACAATACATGCAAAGACTCAATTATAGAAAACTACGTGACGCAACATTGTAGATGAACCACGACTCGGCACTAAAAGGCCGGAATAATTTAAAACTTTTTGAACCTGATATAGAAATTAAAGACAAGTATACCAATTCAACGACGACTTTACAACCGGAACCCAACACTAACAGTTCATGCATATATACCTCGACGGCTACAACATGCCGGAGAAACAACATAAGTAAATAAGAGCTAAAGTGATGCCCAGCGGAAGATTTAAAACATGTGAACCAAACTACATCTATACAAGGCTCGGCGTGCATGCGCCGGCACTTAAAATAGGACACATGTTACTACAAGTATAGACATAAATACAATAAAACCAAGTTCCCAAAGCGAAGTCTAAATGACTTGCTAATCCCAACGTCCTTACAAAAGAGTTCCAAAAGAAGGACATCTAAAGAGAACAACCTCGTCACGGGTGATCTCGGACAAGCACGAACCCTGCAATGCCTCAACGAGTAGTACATGGATGGCTCGGATCTAAAGCAGTAAAAGGGAGGGGGAAAGTCATAAAGACTTTGTGAGTTAAAAATTATGCATGTCATGGTATCATGCAACATACATAGCAAGATATCATCTCTCATATCAAGTCAATCAAAGCATTCATTTAATAAACTCTTAAATCACATATCCATGGTAGCACATTGTTTCACATAAGTGCTATAAAAGTAAATCACATATTAAGAGGATATGTTATGGAACCGGTGCCGCTACGTAGCTCCTACAATACACAGCGTTAACTTTTTGTGCCAATGATACCCGTGATTGATGTATCAAAGTACCGAGCTCTCTACTCGGGTACCAAGCTCTCTACTTGGTAATTAGACTTGCCAATGTGCTATGTTGGTTACAGCAAAGGGGCTACTTCCCCACTGTGGCCAACAGTGGAGGGGTGTATCATAAAAACCCGGTATAACAACCTATCACTATTACGAGTCCCATAACTCGTGACGGTGATGCATTGTCACACCATCGACTCAACCAAATATGCCAGCTGGACTAATGCAATACCAAGTAGATGTTTACTCGTCATATAAACTGAAATAAGGAACAAGTTCGACAAGAGCGAACTTATTCAACAAGAAGGTGTTTACTCATTAAAGAATCAAATAGGAATTCGACAAGAGTGAATTCAACATGTAAAATTGATATATCGTTCTACAACATGCTCTCAATTATGCATTTACTTCACACAATCATATAAACCTCCTAAGAACTCGATTGAGTCTTATAAGCACACATATCAAACATGCCCTTCAATTCATCCCAAAGTCACGTAAGCTAATACATTAGTCTAACGAACTACAAACGTCGTAGGGATTGAATGTAGAGTCGGTATTGTTCAATTACTCCCTAAGCTCAACTCCGGTGAGTCATTTCTAAAATTCAACCAAGTAGAGCATTGATACTATATGCATCACATTGCCCTTTTCTATGTTCTCCGTTCATTTAGAACTTAATAACTAAGCCGTTCATGACCTTAAACTAGCCATAAACACATTCACGAGTTTAAAACCCTAGAATCGGTGATTTTGTTAAACCTACAACTGAAACATATTCTTTCACAAGAGTTGATCCTAGGCTCATTTAGAACAACATTCATGCTTTGCACAAAATCAAAATCACAACTTCATGAATAAATCATAAAATCCTACACACATTTCATAGGTTGAATTGGAGGATTCTTCTTCACAAAAAGTGTTCCAAAGCATCAATAGAGCAACTATAATGAAGGGGACATGTCATAATATTTAACATGGAAATTCTGGGAATTGTCAACTCACCTTAAGCCTATGAATAATGGATGGAAGGAAGATTAAACCAAGGATTGTTGTAGAGGAGAGCAAGGCCTTCGATTCGGCGGTCTCGGATCGCCGATCGGATCACCGGAACTCCGGCAAATGGTCACCCAAGCTAGGGTTCTTGCTATGGACGAAAATGGAGGTTTACTCTCTGTAATTCTGAAGCTTGGTAATCACAAATGGTTGCCAAGGCTGAAAATAGGTTTATATACTTCCCAAGATGACCACAATCCAAGTGATGGAGGTTATGTGGCTTCTTATTGACTAAGGGATGCAAGCCCTTGATAAGGACTCATCCAAGGGTTTAGAAAGCCTTGACTAAGGTCAACAAAGGAGACTCAAGTCACTTAAGACATCCAAGGGCCAAGGGTACAAGGGTCTTCAACCAAAACAATCAATAATCACATATACATGAAAACTGCCATGAAGCGGTCGCTTCCTCCATGGACCATGCGACCGCATGGTCCCTCTTCCAGACTCTGCACATTTTGATGTGCTCTCAGCATCTCAACGCGAGCCAATGACCAAAAACCAATGCGGCCGCGAGGTTCAGACCCTAAACTTGTTGAAAACTAGTCCTAAATGATTCCAAACTCATGGGCAACCATCCTAAGGTGTAAACCAACTCAAAACAAGTCGGAAACACACCTGAAACACATCCGAAACAAGTTAAAACATGGCTCGAATCACGCGACGAATGGGCAATGAATCAAACATGAAGCAAACCCAACTTAAACTAGAATAACATGAACATGAATAAGGCTTGTCTAAGCATGGTTATGGCTTGCATACAAGGCCTAGAACTCAAACGAACATCTCTCGAGATGAAACGCAAGCGATACAAGCAATGATGAACAACCTCAAAACACAAACGAAGCAACGAAGCTTCTAAACTCCCAACCAAGCATACAACAACTAAGATGAACATTATAAATCTTATATGCAAGGTACTAAGACTCCAATGAGACTTATTTAGGTGCTAACACGCTAAGACGAACACTCGAAACATCAACAACAAAGCATGCAACGCATGGAAGACAATCACTCCATGATGATCTTAACCAACTCAATACAAACATGATATGAATGAAATGAAGTCTCTAACATGTCAAGACCTACTATAAACATGTTATAATGATGACAAACATGAAATGGGTTTGGGTTCTCACATCCTCCCCCACTTAAAGGAATTTAGTCCTTAAATTCATACCAGAAATCTCGAACAGGTTAGGGTATTTCTCCCGCATCTCAAGCTCAGTCTCCCATGTGGCTTCCTCAATATCTTGATTCTTCCACAAGACCTTCACTAAAGGAATCCGCTTAGTCCTCAAGACTTGCTCATTGGTATCAAGAATCCTCACCGGTTTCTCAACGTAAGAAAGACCGGGCTCAAAGGAAATCTCCTCATAAGTAAGGACATGTGACTCGTCCTTCAAGTACTTATGAAGCATAGAAACATGAAACACATCATGGACACCCGATATAGACGGTGGTAACGCAAGTCGATAAGCCAAAGAACCAATCCGCTCTAAGATCTCAAACGGACCAATAAATCTCGGAGAAAGCTTCCCTTTCTTCCCAAACCGCTTTGTACTGCGCCGAGGCGATACCTTCAAGAACACATAGTCACCAACCTGAAACTCAAGATCACGTCTCCGGTTGTCTGCGTAGCTTTGCTGTCTACTATGAGCTGTAAGCAATCTGTCTCTAATCAGCTTCACACTCTCAGCTGACTGTTGTACCATCTCCGAACCCCATAACCTAGCCTCACCAACCTCATCCCAGCAAATCGGTGATCGACTTACCATCAGACTGTGGGTGAAACGCAGTACTGAAATTCAGCTTTGTACCCAAAGCCTCATGCAAAGAATGCCAAAACCTCGAAGTAAATCTTGGTCCCTATCTGACACAATGCTAACTGGTACACCATGTAATTAATCTCACAATCTCCTGAATGTACAACGCTACCAACTGACTCAAACTGTAGGAAATCGCAATAGGAATAAAATGAGAAGAATTAGTTAACCTATCAACGACAACCCAAACTACACCAAAGCCTCTACGAGTACGTGGCAACCCTATAACAAAATCCACGATGATATGCTCCCACTTCCACTCCGGAATCTCAAGTGGCTGAAGCAAAACGGCAGGTCTCTGGTGCTCAGCCTTAACCTGCTGACACGTCAAACATCTCGAAACATACTCAACTATCTCTCTCTTCGTATCATTCCACCAAAACTACCTCTTCAAGTCACGGTACATCTTAGTACTACCCGGATGTATCGTATACTTGGCCTTGTGAGCCTCATCAAGAACCATACGTTTCATTTCATCGGAAGAAGGAACGCAAACCCTATTCTGGAATGTCAATATCCCATCACTGTTTATCGCGAACTCGGGTGTATTATTCTCACCTAATCCATCGATAATATTCATCAAATCCAGATCAGTAGCTTGAGCTTCCTTGATCAACCCAAACAACACTGGTGTAGCACGAACACTAGCAAAGAGAACACTATGCTCACTCACAACAGGACTCCATTCACGGACATCCTCAAGCATCTTCCATTCCCTCATCATCAAACATGACATGTAGGATCTCCTACTCAACGCATACGCAACTACATTCGCTTTCCTCGAATGGTATAAGATAGTACAATCATGATCCTTAAGCTTTTCCATCCATCGCCTCTGTCTCATATTCAACTCCTTTTGTGAGAAAAGGTATTTCAGACTCTTATGATCCGTATACACCTCAAACTTAGCTCCATAAAGATAGTGTTTCCACTTGTGAAGCGCAAAGATAATAGCTGCTAACTCAAGATCATGAGACGAATAATTCTACTCATATGGTGACAACTTCCTAGAAGCATATGCAAAAACCTTCCCGTTCTGCATAAGCACACAACCCAAACCTTCTAAAGAAGCATCACAATAAACCACGAAGTTATCACAACCACTAGGCAATTGTAAGACCCCGAACCTTCGTGTATTTGACTTTCTCGTTTTGCTTGCCGTTTAATCGTGACCTCACTTACTAAACTTGAGGAAAGAACCTTGATTTGTGTAGGTAGGCTATCTAGAAGCCAATACCTTAATTCCATATGTTCCATAGACTTTAACTAGTTAAAGTTACAAGTCGTATACCGACGCTGTTCGTTACTTGACTCGGTTGAGAGTTTTATCGCGTAGTGTGAGTACCCAAACCCCTTTACATGTATAACATCATTATAGCATGTTTATTGTATGTCTTAACATGTTAGAGACTTCATTTTATTCATGTCATGCTTGCACTAAGTTGGTTAAGATCATAGTAGAGTGATTGACTTCCATGCGTTGCATGCTTTGTTGTTAATGCTTTGAGTGATCGTCTTAGCATGTTAGCACTTAACTAAGTCTCATTGGAGTCTTAGTACCTTGCATACGTGACTTATAATGTTAGTCTTGATCATAGTATACTTGGTTGAAAGTTTGGATGCTTAGTTGCATCGTTTGAGTCTTAGGGTTTCTCGTGTTTACCTTCGTTGCTTGTATTATTTGTGCTTTCAACTTGCGAGAAGTTCATTTAAGTTCTAGACCAAGTATACTAGTATTTCTCATGCTTTCACAATCAACGTCCATAGATTTGTTGCATTTGGAAATAAGACGACCAACATATTACTTCACAGATTCAGTCCTGTTTTTGGGAGAACTTCAGGAACATTCTGGTAGAAATCTACTAAAGATAATTTTCTAAAAATTTAGTATGTTTTACCTTAATATTTTAGGATTCTCCCTGTAAAAGTTGGTAATTTTCCAAGGTGTCTAAGTACCTTATCTAGGTCTTGACTTACGGCTATGCCAGAATTCTATTTTCAGGAAATCAGCTTATGTACTTGATTTTGTTGTAACTTTATTTTTGATGAATATTAGTCCAAATTGAGTAATTTAAAATGGTAAAATATATTTTAATGAGTATACTTTCAGAAAAATTAAAAATCACATCATTTGGAGTTGTGAGCTATTTATGGTCGATTTTACAAGATCGACTGTCCAGTAACAACAATCTGGAAATTGGTCCCTGAATTCACACTTACGGGACTTTTGACAAGTTTTGGCTTATGACCACAATGCCCTTGGCCCTTGTACGTCTTAAGTGACTTGCGCCTCCCTTGTTGACCTTAGTCCAACCTCTCTAAACCCTTGGATGAGTCCTTATCAAGGGCTTACATCCCTTGGCCAATAGTAAGTCATATAACCTCCATCACTTGGATTGTGGTCTTCTTGGAAAGTATATAAACCATTTTTCAGCCTTGGAAGCCATTTTGATCACCAAGCTTCAGATTTGCAGAGAGTAAGTCTCCATTTTCGTCCTTGGGAAGAAGCCTACCTTGTGAGACCATTTGCCGGAGTTCCGGTGACCCGATCGGCGATCCGAGACCGCCGAATCGAAGGCCTTGCCCTCCTCTACAACAATTATTGGTTTATTCTTCCTTCCAACCATTATGCATAGGCTAAAGGGGAGTTGACAATTCCCATAATTTCATGTTAAATATTATGACATGTCCCCTTCATTGATAGTTGTTCTAATGATGCTTAGGAACACTTTTTGTGAAGTAGAATCCTCCAATTCAACCTATAAAATATGTGTAGGATTTTATGATTTCTTTATGAAGTTGTGATTTTGACTTTGTGCAAAGCATGAATGTTGTTCTATATGAGCCTAGGATCAACTCTTGTGAAAGAATATGTTTCAATTGTAGGTTTAACAAAATCACCGATTCTAGGGTTTGAAATTCGGGAATGTGTTTATGGCTAGTTTGAGGTCATGAACGGCTCAGTTATTAAGTTCTAAATGAACGGAGAACATAGAATTGAGCAATGGGATCCATTTAGTATCTAGTCTCCACTTGGTTGAATTTAAGAAATGACTCACCGGAGTTGAGATTAGGGAGTTATTGAACAATACCGACTCCACATTCGATCCCTACGACGTTTGTAGTACGTTAGACTAATGTATTAGTTTACGTGACTTTGGGATGAATTGAAATACATGTTTGATATGTGTGCTTATAAGACTCAATCGAGTTCTTATGCGGTTTATATGATTGTGTGTAAGAAATGCATAATTGAGAGGATTTGGAGTGGGACTATCTTTAGTACTCTATACATGGAGTCTACTTGTATAAGTCGCTAGGATAACCATGTTGTTATTTAAGACTCACCGGTATGGTTTGACCTTATGGGTTATTACCGCTCTAGTGTTACTTAAGTCTTTGACTACGACTTTTGCGTTACTTTTTGCGTGAGTATTGACTCTATGGAGTTACTACTCTAGGAAGAGTTTAGTAAATGGCTTCATGATCCTAGACTAACGAGTAGTCTGGATAGTACATAATGGTGATGGTTAAATTGTGACTCTGTTGAATTTCATAAGTGAATATGGAATACTGTGTATATTTTATATTTTGACTAAATGCATGATTTCCTACATTGTCAAGAATTGATTCTTCTACGTGTTTCTATGATATGACTTATGAGCATATTGAATGTATTTGCCTTCGTGCATGATCTGTTCTACAGTTAATGAATTGTGGTGAACTTGGATTCTACTATTAAGTGAAATTATGAATCAAAATTGAACTAAGCTTGATTTCACGATAATCAACTTAGGCTTCCCATATATAATTGACTTGGGACTTTGAACTAAGGTTCCTAAATGGAACGAGAACTTTGCTATGCCTCAAACGAGAACAAAGAAAAGAGTCTTGGAACACATATAGTGTTCAAACTCTATTTGGTTGGAATTGTAGTAAAAACTCAACGGAGTCGAGTTAAGGAACAATTGAACCTTACGAGGATCGTGGTAAGATCCTATGATAATTATATTCCATTTGACTAGATTACTAGCTTTTGGGACTTGAATCGAATAGAGTGAACAACTTGACACTTATGATTTAGAGACTCAAATGAGCTCCTATTGTGGTTTTGTGATTATTGTAACAATGTGCATAATCGTATGAGTTTAGTAGATCATTATATCTACTTGAGAATTAGCAAGTAAACATCTACTTGTGCATTGCATAGAAGTCCAGCTGGCATTACTTGAGTTTTCATGTTGAAGGTGGGACGATGCATTGTCTTCACAAATTATGGGATTCGTGGTTGCATTGTATCGCCGTGCATTTTCATTTTCACACCCTCCTTTGCTAGCTACGGTGGGGAAGTAGCCCCTTTGTCGTAACCAATTGATCACATTGGCTAGTGCTATTTTCCAGTAGAGAGCTCGGACCCAGAAGAGCTCGGTACTTTGATACTGAACACGGGTATCACTGGCACGATATGATTAACAGTTGTGATTGCAGGAGCAATACGACTAAAGTGATTTGGTATCTTCTCTATCCTTTATGAGACTTACTATGGGCACTTATGTGATAACAAAGTGTTAGTGAACATGAGATCTTATTGGCCATGTTTGTGTTGGTTGGTGTTATATGGAAGAATTGAAATGTGTATATACATATGCACACTTATACATGACTAATATATGAGAGAATTGATATGTATATATAGAGATATACATCATTATATATTAGATATATATATATATATATATATATATATATATATATATATATATATATATATATATGAAAGACTTGATGTGTATATTTATATATATATATATATATATATATATATATATATATATATACATATATAGATATGCACACTTATGCATGATGATTATATGGGAGATTTGATATGTATATATAGAGATATTCATACTGATATAGCTGTATATATATAAATAAGCACCCTTACACGTGGTAATAATGTGAATAACTTGATTTGTATATATAATGATATGTATACTTGCATATGATGTTTTGTGGGAACTACCTTCTAATTCGTTTGATTTGTGTTTGAACAAGGAATTACACCCTGGTTCATTTGGATGGTTTAGTAAGTAAAAAGAAATGGATATCTTGTGGCGTATCGAAACGATACAACGCCTCCTCACGGGTTTTTCTGTCATTTATAAAATGACACCATGGTTATGTTTATGTTACATAATTATATGTTGCATATATATTGTAGTATGGTGCTGGGTCATTATGACTCATCCCGTACTTGTTTCTAGTTGCGATGGCGATAGGCGAGGTCGAGTAGATCGTGACTATTGCAGTGCGCAGCTGGTCGATAGATCGAGATTAGAGCGTGTGGTTCGTGTTTGTAGCAGCCGACTTTCCCGAGTAGTAGCTTGTGGAGTCATGTTCCTTTATAGCATTGTCATTGATGTCCTGTACTTTGTTATTCTTGTGAGATCAACTTTTTGTAAAGTTATTTAGACTTTACGGTCGGGTAGAATAGTTGAGTTTTTGTATTGGTTTTTTCTTGGGCCGACGTATTGTGTCATGCCTAGTCCGTGGATTTCGTATTTATTTCAGTTGTCTCCCGGGCACGCAGTAGCTTTGGGGAATTTCCTTATTCTAATTTTTATAGTTGTTGGTTGACCCCGGTATGCTTTAGCCGTTGGGTATTTGTTATATCAGGTTAGTTCTTTGTTGAAACGCCGGCCTGGAGTGCCGATGGTTTGTTCGGCGTCCGCAATGTTGCGGCACGCGAGTTTTGTTTCTCCTCCTTTGAGTGATAATGTCTCATTTGGTTTCATTGGCGTTGGTTTCGAGCTTCATGCTTGGGACTTCTTTCCTTATTCCTTCCGCTGATTCGATTTTTGAAATACCGTATTTTAGTGCGGCTTTATGTTCGTTTAGAGCGTGTTAGCTCGACTGTTCGACTTGCACTACTGTTTAACAAGTGCTTGTCCTTTTCTTATGTTAGTTCCAGCGGCACGACCATGGGATTTCGTGTTGGAATCCGGGTCGGGTCGTTACAGCAATGTCAACCTCCTCTTCAACTCCTGAAAACTAGCCTCGCACTTGTCACTCCAAACAAAAGCAGACTTCTTCTGAGTAAGATTGGTCATATGAGTAGCAATCTTGGAAAATCCCTCAATGAACCTACGGTAATAACCCGCCAAGCCCAAGAAACTACGGACTTCGGTCACCGTACTAGGAGTCTTCCACTTGGTAACAGCCTCAACCTTTGAAGGATCCACCACGATACCATCACTAGACACAACATGCCCAAGAAAAGCAACTTGTTCTAGCCAAAATGGACACTTGCTAAACTTAGCAAAAAGCTGTTTCTTACGCAACACAGTAAGAAGCTCTCTCAAATGATGCTCATGCTCCTCTCGTGACTTCGAGTACACGAGGATATCATCAATGAACATCAAGTCCATGAAAACGGCAGGCGCATTTGTCAAACCAAACGACATCACAACAAACTCATAATGGCCATACGCTGCGAAAGGTCTTCGGGACATCCTCATAGAACCCTCAACCGGGGTGGTAACTACTCCTCAAGTCTAACTTGGAATACACAATAGACCCCTGAAGCTAATCAAAGAGATCATCAATGTGAGGTAATGGATACTTATTCTTTATAGTAACCTGGTTCAACTGACGATAGTCAATGCACAACCGCAAACTACCATCCTTCTTCTTCACAAACAACACCGGTGCACCCCACGGCGACACACTCGGTTTAATAAACTCCCTATCCAGCAGTTCCTGCAACTGCTCCTTCAACTCTCTAAACTCAGCTGGAGCCATCCTATAAGGTGCTATAGAGATAGGTGAAGTCCCTGGCAATAGCTCAATGCAAAACTCTAGCTCTTGGTCGGGAGGTAATGCATAATTAGTCTAAAAGACATCCGGAAATTCATTAACTACCGGTACATCTTCTATACAAACAGTAGACATGCTAGTATCAAGCACACAAGCAATATACCCCGTACACCCCTGAGAAAGAAGTTTCCTAGCCCGCAAAGTAGAAATAACATGTATACCATTCAAAGCATGATCATTCGTAAATACAAACTCCGGAATACCGGGCATGGCAAAAGTAACGCTCTTGCGACGGCAATCTACTAAAGCATGGTAAACACAAAGCCAATCCATACCCAATATCACATCAAAATCCCGGATAGGCAATACTACCAAATCCGCATGTAAAATCCAATCACAGACAAGTACATCACAACTCCTATAGACCTCAGACGCCAACATACAATCACCCAACGGTGTGGACACCTCAAGAACATAAGGTAACTTAGCAGGCAATACACATAAATGATCTATAAAATGTGATGCGACATATGAATGAGTAGACCCCAGATCTATAAGAACTCGAGCTCTATGACCGAAAACTGAGAGAGTGCCTCCAATCACTGAAGTAGACTCTGGGACACCACGCTGATCAAACGTAAATACACGTGCCTGCGCCTTCGGACGCCCATCACTATCCCTCTTATTCCCAGACTGTGAAACAGAACCCACTGACTAACTAACACCAGCCTTAGGACAATCTCTCCTCATATGACCCGTCTCACCACACCCGTGACACTTAGCAGTCTTAGTCCAACACTGCTCAACTGCGTGCCCCGTGCACTAACAATAAGAACATACCACATAACTGTTCCTCTGTCCCTGCTGCCCCTGAGAAGATGGAGCGCGACTATCCCGACTCTTAGGCAATTTGTCTAGGCCTATTGTCCACCCTAGCCACCGTTGCGACGGTTGCCCCGTCGACCGATTCCGATCGGCCTCTCCCGAGAATCTTTGCGAGGCCCCTGTGATGGCTAGCTGCTGTGAAGACTACACATAAGGCTTCTGCCTGTGCTCCTCAATCTCTCTCTCTATCTCATAGGCACGATCTACCGTGCCCCGATAATCTGCCAACTGAAGAGACAAAAGCTGCCTCCTAAACTCGGTCTTCAAACCCTTAACGAACTTAAGAACCCTCTGGGCTCATCTGGTACAAGATGTGCACAATACCGCGACAACTCTGTGAACTTAGACGAATACTGAGCCACGGACATAGAACCCTGCTCCAAATCTTGGAATTCCTTCTCTCTCCTCTGTCTCACTACCATCGGTACATAAGAAGCCCTGAACTCCCTCTCAAAGTTAGGCCACACTCTAGGAACCTTATTTAGATTCCAGCTAGCAAGCAAGACTTTCCACCAATGGTTTGCGGCTCCCCTCAGCTTATATACCGCCAATACAACCTTCTCTTCCTCAGTGCAGTCCAGAGCTGCAAAGATCTTCTCTAAGTCCTCCAGCCACAACTCAGCAATACTAGCATCAGACTCACCCTCGAAAGATGGAGGTTTCAACTTCAAGAATCTCTCCAGTGTAGTGTTGTTCCTCACTCTATGATCAACAGGCACATCATTACGAGGCGGCGGCTCCCTCACCTCTGGTTCTGGTGGTGGTGGTGGTGGTGCAAGTGGTACTCCTCCTGGCTGACCTCCCTGGGCCATCTCAGCCAGAAAAGAAAGCATACGGCGATACATGTCCGCCATCTGCGCATTAGGGTCAACTTGCTCCTGCTGTGGAGGTCTATCACCCTGTCTATTCTGTCTATCACCTCGACCAACACCGCCTCCTTGGCTAGGACCAGTACCTCCGGTATTCGTACCGTGTCTAGTCTCCACCATCGTGAACCTATAAGAAATCACTCGATGTTAGAAATCACACAAAGAACCAACCCACCTAGGCCATGGAACCTATCCTGGCCGATAGCTAACCTATAAAGCTCTGATACCAATTGTGACGACCCGACCCGGACCCCGAGGTGGAATCACAAGTCAAGTCGTCCAAATAGGACAACAATACATGCAAAGACTCAATTATAGAAAACGACGTGACGCAACATTGTAGATGAAGCACGACTCGGCACTAAAAGGCCGGAATAATTTAAAACTTTTTGAACCTGATATAGCCATTAAAGACAAGTATACCAATTCATCGGCGACTTTACAACCAGAACCCAACACTAACAGTTCATGCATATATACCTCGACGGCTACAACATGCCGGAGAAACATCATAAGTAAATAAGAGCTAAAGTGATGCCCAGCGGAAGATTTAAAACATGTGAACCAAACTACATCTATACAAGGCTCGGCGTACATGCGCCGGCACTCAAAATAGGATACACGTTACTACAAGTATAGACATAAATACAATAAAACCAAGTTCCCAAAGCTAAGTCTAAATGACTTGCTAATACCAACGTCCTTACAAAAGAGTTCCAAAAGAAGGACATCTAAAGAGAACAACCTCGTTACGAGTGATCTCGGACAAGCACGAACCATGCAACGCCTCAACGAGTAGTACTTGGACGGCTCGGATCTAAAGCAGTAAAAGGGAGGGGGTAAGTCATAAAGACTTTGTGAGTTAAAAATTATGCATGTCATGGTATCATGCAACATACATGGCAAGATATCATCTCTAATATCAAGTCAATCAAAGCATTCATTTAATAAACTCTTAAATCACATATCGATGGTAGCACATTGTTTCACATAAGTGCTATAAAAGTAAATCACATATTAAGAGGATATGTTATGGAACCGGTGCCGCTACGTAGCTCCTGTAATACACAGTATTAACTTTTCGTGCCAGTGATACCCGTGATTGATGTATCAAAGTACCGAGCTCTCTACTCGGGTACCAAGCTCTCTACTTGGTAATTAGACTTGCCAATGTGCTCTGTTGGTTACAACAAAGGGGCTACTTCCCCACTGTGGCCAACAGTGGAGGGGTGTATGATAAAAACCCGGTATAACAACCCATCACTATCACGAGTCCCATAACTCGTGACGGCGATGCATTGTCACACCATCGACTCAACCAAATATGCCAGCTGGACTAATGCAATGCCAAGTAGATATTTACTCATCATATAAACTCAAATAAGGAACAGGTTCGACAAGAGCGAACTTATTCAACAAGTAGGTGTTTACTCATTAAAGAATCAAATAGGAATTCGACAAGAGCGAATTCAACATGTCAAATAGATATATCGTTATACAACATGCTCTCAATTATACATTTACTGCACACAATCATATAAACCGCATAAGAACTCGGTTGACTCTTATAAGCACACATATCAAACATGCCCTTCCATTCATCCCAAAGTCACGTAAGCTAATACATTAGTCTAATGAACTACAAATGTCGTAGGGATTGAATGTCGAGTCGGTATTGTTCAAGAACTCCCTAATCTCAACTCCGGTGAGTCATTTCTAAAATCCAACCAAGTAGAGCATTGATACTATATGCATCACATTGCCCTTTTCTATGTTCTCCATTCATTTAGAACTTAATAACTAAGCCGTTCATGACCTCAAACTAGCCATAAACACATTCCCGAGTTCAAACCCTAGAATCGGTGATTTTGTTAAAATAACAATTGAAACATATTCTTTCACAAGCGTTGATCCTAGGCTCATTTAGAACAACATTCACGCTTTGCACAAAGTCAAAATCACAACTTCATAAAGAAATCATAAAATCCTACACACATTTCATAGGTTGAATTGGAAGATTCTTCTTCATAAAAAGTGTTCCTAAGCATCAATAGAACAACTATAATGAAGGGGACATGTCATAATATTTAACATGGAAATTCTGGAAATTGTCAACTCACCTTAATCCTATGAATAATGGATGGAAGGAAGATTAAACCAAGGATTGTTGTAGAGGAGAGCAAGGCCTTCGATTCGGCGGTCTCGGATCGCCGATCGGATCACCAGAACTCCGGCAAATGGTCACCCAAGCTAGGGTTCTTACTATGGACGAAAATGGAGGTTTACTCTCTGTAATTCTGAAGCTTGGTGATCACTAATGGTTGCCAAGGCTGAAAATAGGTTTATATACTTCCCAAGAAGACCACAATCCAAGTGATGGAGGCTATGTGGCTTCTTATTGGCTAAGGGATGCAAGCCCTTGATAAGGACTCATCCAAGGGTTTAGAGAGCCTTGACTAAGGTCAACAAGGGAGGCTCAAGTCACTTAAGACGTCCAAGGGCCAAGGGTAGGAAGGTCTTCAACCAAAACAATCAAAAATCACATATACATGAAAACTGCCATGAAGTGGTCGCTTCCTCCATGGACCATGCGACCGCATGGTCCCTCTTCCAGACTCTGCACATTTTGATGTGCTCTCAGCATCTCAACGCGAGCCAATGACCAAAAACCAATGCGGCCGCGAGGTTCAGACCCTAAACTTGTTGAAAACTAGTCCTAAATGATTCCAAACTCATGGGCAACCATCCTAAGGTGTAACCCAACTCAAAACAAGTCGGAAACACACCCGAAACACATCCGAAACAAGTTAAAACATGGCTCGAATCACGCGACGAATAGGCAACGAATCAAACACGAATCAAACCCAACTTAAACTAGAATAACATGAACATGAATAAGGCTTGTCTAAGCATGGGTATGGCTTGCATACAAGGCCTAGAACTCAAACGAACATCTCTCGAGACGAAACGCAAGCAATACAAGCAATGATGAACGACCTCAAAAGACAAACGAAGCAACGAAGCTTCTAAACTCCCAACCAAGCATACAACAACTAAGATGAACATTATAAATCTTATATGCAAGGTACTAAGACTACAATGAGACTTATTTAGGTGCTAACACGCTAAGACGAACACTTGAAACATCAACAACAAAGCATGCAATGCATGGAAGACAATCACTCCATGATGATCTTAACCAACTCAATACAAACATGATATGAATGAAATGAAGTCTCTAACATGTCAAGACCTACTATAAACATGTTATAATGATGACAAACATGAAATGGGTTGGGTTCTCACACCTCGTAATCCAACCAACCCAACTACACCATCCGAACAAAACCATACCACTCATACCTAGACCAACCCCTCTACACAATCCGAACCAAGCCAACCCATTCCCTTGATTCTAATCCCCTAGTTTCCCCTACCCTTTCCTCTGCTTCTACGAGGTTCATCTTCGAACTCTCGTTAGTAGCAAACCTCTTTCCCAAACCTGCTCCCCCTCAACCAAAACCTACCCCGGTGAGACCAGAAGACCTTTCCTGTCCCCCTCCTTCCTTCTGGTTCTCAACTGAACCTTTACCGACCCCTCCCAATATATGTGATCATTCGGACACAGATATTGAAATTCCCCCAACCCCTCCTTCATCACCACCCCATTCACATTCCTCTTCTACCCATACTTTTCTAACATCCGACTCTTCTTCATCCAACTCAACCTCCAAATCTCAACCTCTACAACAGCCCTTTCACCCTGTCAACTCTGCCGACGTTGCCTCATTTGCAAGCATTGAGCACATTCATGTAGACCTCGACCCTTCTCCATCTCGACCGGCCAACTCTGAAATCCTAAGCTGCCTGGACACCATCTACAACAGACTGGGAGAACTTACCAGTATCTCCACAGCTGCTGCTGAAATTGCAACGACAACGTCCAAGGCTGCCGACAGGAATACCGCCATCCTTTGTCGATTTCAAGAGGATGTGTGGACCAAGTTTGGAGAAATGCGGCACGAGTCTGCCTTCCTCAAGCTCAACATGAATGCTCAACGCGACGAATGTGTCAGGCTCTACTCTACTCTTTTCTGGCAGCTCTTCCACAGCATAACTCTTCATCTCGGTCACGGATGCCCTCATGTTCTAGAACTAAACGATCTTGCTCTCAATGCATCCCATGATCGTATCAATGTTGAGCGTGAACGTGATCTGGCCATCACGGAGGAGAGACAATTAAGGTCTATGAACAGAACTCTAATGGAGGAGAACAACAGACTAAATGAAGAACTCGACTACCGTTCTCGCTCTACTAGATAACCAACCTCTGTCGATGATGAATACACCAGAAGAATTGAAGAACTCGAACGCCAACGCAGAGAAAGAGAAGCAGTTGACAGAACGGACAAAAGAAAGGGAAAAAGGCCGTGGTAGCTCATATATTTCTATCCCTAATCCTTTGTACCTATCTTTTTTTGAAAAGTCTGTACAATTAAACTTCTCGTTTGTACAGAAGCTTATTCTTTTCAAAAATGTCTTCTGTTTTAATTCATGTTATTTAAATTCATATATCTTCTTAGAATTTAAACATCCAGTTTAAATTTAATTAAATTGTTTATCACTAATCCTTGTGCCTGTTCTTTACATCTCTTCTGTTTGTAAGCAATTAGATTAGCTGTTAAATTTGAGGTGTTTTTTTTTCATAGAGGCATGTCTGATATTATAAGACTTAAAAATACTTTCTGACATGCTATTATCTATCTTTAAGCTTTCATAGCCCTCACTTGTAAGTAATGATGACCAGATGCAAATAGGAGGAGATTGTTGTTTCTCATTGTATCTTGATTTGCATTTGATTATTCATTACATTAGGTTCTATACATAGTGGCTAAATGGGTTGCGCACCAATCAGCGTGGCAACTGTGTATAAGAATTTCGCCTTATAATAGTTTTTCTAGACTTCACAGGTTCAGCGGAAGACTTCGGCTGAAGGCTTCACCGGAAGACTTCAAGCAGCCTCCAGCGGCAGACCTTGTCTGCACACGGAAAGGATGACATGTTCAAACTCTTCCAGACTTCAAGCTTAAGTGGATTAATTAATTCAACCTAAATCAGTTTGAATTTGAAAATAAATCATCTCCAGATCAGTGCTTGACTTCTCAGACGTCCCTCCAGTTTTTCCGAAAAAGCATGAAGACTTTCGCCTCCTGAAAGTGACAGAGGAGGTGAACATACTGACACATACAGACTGTACCAACTACTGCAGGTCTGCAATTCTGATTGCCGCCTACCTGCTAGTTGCTGCAACAACTCTTCACCATTCCCTGCTCAGTATCAGTTCAGGAAGAAGTCAACAAACAGCTCCAGGCATTTAATGCATTCAACCTAATAGAGGTGTTACTTACTTCGTCTTCTCCAACGATCTCAAGAATGCGCAAGCTATAAATACTGCCATTAAAGACTGAAGAAAACAATGATCTGAATCTTCCGAACAACATCAAGCTTTATACAATCAGTGCATTCAAGAGATCATTAACTGATCAACAAAGTCCTCAACAACAACAAGAAGATCTGCATCAATTGTTAATCATTTGCTTCTTATTGTTGTAACCCTTTACTATTCTTCTGCACATTGAATATTTTGTTCCTCTAAATATTCAATTTCCCCAATCCCAAACACAAGTCAAATATTTTGTTCATGATCCATTGGATATTTCTGTAATAGAACTAGATGAAAACATATTGCATATTTAAATCCAAGGTTAACTGCCTTGGTGGTGGACGTAGCACTTAATATAGTGCAAACCATCTCAAAACACGTGTGTTAATCTTCTTCTGTTGTTTACTGTTTTATCATATCATTCATTTCCTTAACTTATTCCTTTAGCAGCAGACTTTAGTAAACAGTTAAGTCTACCGGTAGTGCTTCACCGGCAGACTTGAATTCTCTTCCTTTCAAGACTTCCGCTACTTCAATCTTTTTAATAGATTGCAAGTGCTTGATCTAGGAACTATTGCAAAAAGTGTTTAAGTGTTTAATAAGCTATTCAACCTTCCCCCCCTTCTAGCTTATTATTGTGCCCATTGGGACTAACAATATATGTAGGTATACATATTAATACTTGATAATTCCATGAATGACTTGATGTGTGTAACGCCCCAAACTGGATACCGACACTGCGGTCCCATAGTTTGGCCATGTCACCAACAATCAAATACTTAAAACCATAATAAATTCCAGCACCAATAATTAATCAACATAAATATCTCTCAAATGTAACTAAAATACAACCACCAAATGTCTAAAACAATATCCAATATAAAGCCAATTATAATTAATAAAAATTTTAAAGTACGAGTGAGTTATAAATGTCTAAAACTTCTTTGACCATCTTCATTCATCTACTCGAAATAAGTCATCTAGTCAAGCTAAATGTCACCTGGAAGAGAAAGAATAAGAAAGGGTGAGCGACCAATGCTCACCAAGTTCATATACAACCCCTCCGGTTACTAAGGAGGAGTTGACCGAAATAAATCAAGGAATCAGAATCAAAAGTTCAAATATCTATAATAAGAAATTCAAATAGTCAAATTCTAAATATTCAAATTTCATATATATTTTCAGGATTCCAAGTGAACGATAAAGATACAACAAACGACTCGAGTAATCCAATTGTCACTAACCGTCTCATACCAGCTGGCGACAACGAATGACTCATAGATAAATATTTAAGATTCCAAACGAAAGATAATAATGCAAAGGACGACTCGAGTAGTCCAAATGTCACCAATCGTCCCATACCAGCTGGAGACAACAGACGACTCACAGATACCAAAATCACATAAGCGGTCAAAGACTTGTTCGAATAATGTTCAGAGAGATTCTAAAGACCCATAAGGGTAAAGGTTTCTAAAGGGTATATCCGGATAACTAACTATATGTCTAATGGTTAAAGGGTTTTGAAAGGTCACATTAACCCGTGACTAGGTAAATCAAAAGGTTACATTAACCCATGACTAGGTAAATCGAAAGGTCATATTTACACGTGATTAGGTTGTTTGACTTAGTGATCAAGGTAGGAACTTTTAAATAATCAAATACATTTTACAAAATCACTATAAACGATAAGCACATTATGTATTAAATAGGTATCTCACATGAGACTTGATAAGCATGTGAGATTTAACAACGAGCATAATTATGAGTAAGCAAATGAACGTAATCGACGGAGTTCAAAATCAAATACCGATACAAAATCGGCACGCGTTTCAAAGGAAAGACATTTATCAATAATATTCACAATTACTAATTACAGTCGATCAATGTTGTGTTAATAGCTATTAATAATTAATAGTTGAAGTTAATCATAGTTATATGAACTCTTTTTAAAAAATAATTTATTTTTCCTAACCCATCCTACTGTTTTTATAGTAGCAAAATAATGTTACTAATCTGTTACATTTATATATAATCATAAGGAAGACCCACACTGTTACACATATAAAACACACACACACACACACGTTACACACACAGTTGTATAACGTTTTATATAAAAATCACACACATAAAACACACACTCACGAAAACACACATTGTTTTGTATCTCTATTATATATACATTACACACACTATTATATATATATATATATATATATATATATATATATATATATATATATATATATATATATATATATATATATATAATACTATATATATATATATCACACACACAAAAACACACGAAAACACACACAATAATTTGGAGTATTACCTCCAAATGTCCAGCTCTCTATCTCACTGTGTGATTCCGGCCGTCAGTTCCTCCTTCTCTCTCGCCTTCTCTCTCTCAGCCGCTAGGTAAATATTATGTGGTAAAGGGTTTTCTCTCCTCTCAACATTCAATTTATATAAAACCCTTCTAGGTTTTCTAACCCTAAACCAAAATCCTAAAGTTAACTGGACTGAAACTAATTAACTAATAATAATTGGGAATTAGTATTGAAGTCTTAGTCAAAAGTGGGTCTAGCCCGACCCAATCCAATTAATTACTAAATAGGTCCAAAACAATACTCAAAACATTTTTAGTATTAATTAAATAGGTCCAAAACAATTATAATTTTAATTAACACAAATTAATATTTTTAATTAAAATTATCGAGGTATTACAATGTGTATATATATAGCTATACATACTTACATGTAATGTTTTCATGAGAATTACTTTCTGATTCATTTGGTTTGTGTTGAAAAGGGAATTTCACCCTAGTTCATTTGGACAGTTTAGTAAGTGAGAAGGAGAGATTTCTTGTAATGTATACAACACGTCTTCACGAGCTTCATTGTAGTAACGCGATGTTACTATTATTATAACAATGTTTCATATTATGTTATTGTCATTTGTAGTAGCGTACTTGTTTCTAGTTTGTAGTTCCGTTAGGCGTGTTGAGGTCGTGTGGATATTATCTGTAGTTGTGTGCCTTGGATCGATAGCTGAGTTGAGATCGTGTATTCATGATTGTCGCAGCTGTTGTTTCTTCCAAGTCGTAGCTCGTGGAGTCCCATCTAGCATCGAGTTGTTTCTATTATTTTGTCCTTCTTTTCTGCTAAGGACGGTTTGAGTAAAGTTATATAAACTTTACAATGGGTAGCATTACTAGTCTTGTTGTACTTTCCTATCACAGATTTTATAGTTGGGTGTGTATAATTCACTTCTTAGTATTTATTCAGTTGTCTCCCGGGCAAGCGGTAGCTTTGGGGCATTTCAGTATTTCTCATGTTGTTGTTGGTAAACCCAGTATGTTAGCCATTTGGTAATTGTTATATCAGGTTGGATTCTTGTCTAAACGCCGGCCTGGAGTGTCGATGGTTTGCTCTGCGTCTGCTATGTTGCGGCACGTGAATTTTGTGTTTAGCCAAGTGAGACAACGTCTCTCTTGGTTCTGTTTGCTTCAGTTTTCGAGCTCTCTAGCTTGGGGCTTCACTATGTTAACGCTTCTGCATCTTCGATTTTTGTTAACCCGTATTTTTATACGATTGCACATTCATGTTTAGAGTTTGATAGCTCTATTGTTTGACATACACTATTATTTACTTTGTGCTTGTCCTCTTCTTGTCTTTGTTTAGCGGCACGACCTCGGGATTTCGTACTGGAATCCAGGTCGGGTCGTCACATCGCAAGGGGTACACACCCCAGGTCTTGGGAACGGTCCACAAAATATCTCACTTTTTTTAATTTTGATTTTTCTATAATTTCCACACGGGGTACGAACACCCCGGGTCTTGGGAGTTGACCACACACACATCAAAACTTGCATCTTTCGGTTAAAACCGAACTACGATTTGGTCTGATTCCTTTGATAAAGGATACGTATTGATATTCAGTTTAATATTCATATTGGGGGTGGGGGCAATAGGGTTGTACCCTTTTTGTGATTAAATTTAACTAATCGATTTTGGATAACCTATATACTTTTAGGTTCATCCAGTAAAAAAAACAAAGAAATAATGATTATGCCAAGAAAGTATTCCTATGGTAAGTTTCTTAAGCTTCTCGTTTGATCCTACAAGAACTATGACTTACTTTTTCTTGTTGATTTTTAATCAAAATAGTAATTTTACTTGGACAGGTTTTCTAGCTGATTGCTGTGAAGATGGAGTTTTTCTTGATCATCATGCCGCATGATTTTTTATTTTATTTTTAGGTTCTTTTATTAGAGATTGTTTACATGAATTGGTACAAGTTTAAATTCCAAGTTAACTCTAGAAACAAGCTTTTGGTTGTTCATATTTTATTTATGTGTAGATTTTGAAATATTTTACATGAATTGATAATTATAATATCGTTTCTCTTTAATAAATGAGTGTTTCATAAATAATAGTTTAATTTTTGTATGATGTCAAAGGTTGTATTGAATCACAATGTAGTCAACTCGTTGAAAATGTAAATTACTTTTTAATGAAATGCCAAAATGTATTGATATTTATAATAAAAAACAATTCATAAATAAGCGACACTTACAAATAACACTTACAAATAAGCGACACTTACAAATAAGCATTGGAAAATAGAATGTTAATTTAGTAAATATCCTATTGTAACCCGACATTTCCAAGTGTCGGTAGAAGTGTCGAGAATTTAATTTCTAACACTTCTCTAATGTGTCGGAAGTTACCAACACTTATCTAAGTGTTGTACATTTACAACAATTTACAGTTTTGTGTTGGGAAGCCATGATGTAAACAAAGTGTCGCATGAAGTGTTGGGAATTTAATTTTCGATAGTTATTTAATGAGTTGGAATTTACCGACACTTAACTAAGTGTTGTAAATTTGCGACTAAGGCTACGACGACACTTAACGCAAGTGTCAAACAAGTGTCGATAACTTAATTTCCAACACTTTATTAGTGTCACCAAAGGCCCTTTTTCTTGTAGTGCGTAGGCAGCTTATCCTGGTAGGCACGACCATCACAACACTCATGTGTTACATCTCAAAATGTTTGCATCATGAAATGTGTTGCATCTAAACTATTACATCATAAGTTGTTGTATCATAAATGCTTGCATCACGAAATGTTTTCATCACAAATGTTTTTCATTTTTACAACTTCAAAATTTTCCCCAGTAGACGAGCTATGATTTGGTCTAATTCCTTTCATAAAGGATATGTAGGCAGCCTATTCTGATAGGTCCGACCATCGCAAAAAATTTTCAAAACATCAACGTAAAAATGATTTCCCACGATTGGCAACACCAAATGATTTGCATTGCTAATGTTTTAAAAGCTCAAAAATCTTTCCCAGAGTCGCTTATCTCAAATTTGAGAGTCTATTTTATCAACAACGTTCACTTATACGTTCATTCACTCATAAACTTAGTCGTTGAAGGGCTCTATAGATACCCCAAATTTGTACCCCTAATTTATAAATGTCCTAAAAAGTATAATTTATAAATTATAAATGGACTAACAAACGTTAAGTTTCTGTTATGTTTCAGGGGGGACCAAAGTGTCAAAGAAAAATAAAAAAGGTGAGGAAAAACGATAACAACAGGGGGGAAATGAAACATTTTTAAAGGGTAAAACAAGTCGGGGCGACACGCCCCTTGATCTTTGCACCGCGCTAGAAAATGTCTATGCAGCGCATGTTTTGGTTTTCGCCTACTGCTTCGTTCTTGCGAAGTCTCACCTTTCCAACATATGGTACAACCTTCACAGTCGAGCCTTCGCTTCCTTTGTGCTTAAGCCTTCCTCCTTTTCACTTATAAATACAAGCCTTCATTCCCTCATTTTCACACAACCTTCACTGCCTCATTACCCTACAAAATTATACACTTCTCTCTCCTTGTGTTAGCTAATAAAACTCCCATGGCCTCCCCCTACCCAGCTAAACTCTCATAGCCTCCCTCTGACCAACTAAAACCTAGTTACTCTTTATCTCCCTCTCTCTCTCTCTCTCTCTCTCTCTCTCTCTCTCCATCCCTCTACCCAACTAAACTCCCATATGCTTCCTCTTTCCAAGCCATCCGAAGTAAATATAGCAGTTACGCCGCCTAAAGTCAGACGCGACATATAACATGCCCTGCCATTACGCCGCCCAAATTCAGACATGACATAAAACAAAATCAACGTGCCTTGTCGTTACGCCGCCAAAATTCAGACACGACATACAACAAATACAAGCAATTACGCCACTAAAATTCAGACGCAATAAAACAACAAATACAAGCAGTTACGCTGCACAAATTCTACGAACTCCCACTGCCTTTACCCATTTTAGGTAAAGCGCAACATTCCGCCTACACGATAGCAAAAAGACTTCTTTTCCCAAAAGGACATGGGAAGCACACATAGACCACCTAAGCCTAGGAGTACCAGGTTCAAACACTCATGTTACAAGATGTAAGTTCTATCCCCGTAGTTATTTATTCTAGTCTATAAATAAAATGTTGTTATCTATACATTGTGTGTCTGTAAATATTTTACTCCCTCCGTCCCTAATTTATTGTCCTGGTTGACCCGGCGCACCGTTTAAGAAAACCTATTTGACTGGATTATTAATTTTGGTTTAGTGTGTAGTTTCCTTTAAAGCACATGTGTATATGGCCCATAATTAAAGTAGGACGAAAAAGTAAGGGTAAAGTGGTAAAAGTGATGTTCTAAAAAGGTAAGTTTCAAAGTGGACAATTATTTTGGGACGGAAGAAAAAGGAAAGGAGGACGATAATTTAGGGACGGAGGGAGCGTTATTTATACATGTTATTAAAATTTTAGTTTTTTTTTCTGTTTTTACTTTAATATAAAAATAGTTATAATTTCTTACTATCTAATTAGTTTCTTTTCTGTTTATACTTTAATGTAGAACTAGTTATAATTTCTTACTATTTGATTAATATTTTCTCTTGTCTATACATGTAATGTAAGTAAGTTGTATTGTTATTATAGCTATTTTATTCTTAAGATAGCTTATAAAATTGCTGTTATCATTCTCTAGTTTTATTATTTTAGTTGTACCTTTGCTTTATTTTGTTTAGTAAAATGTAACGCAACTTTTCTTTATTTCTTCTTGTTATATATATATATATATATATATATATATATATATATTTTGAATCAAAGTATATAAAATAAACCAAGCATCTTGACAAACCCATTGTGAGGCCGAAAGGCCGAGTTGGGTGCCTAACCCCTTCCTAACTCGTAACTTAACACTTGAGCCCATACATTGGTATTTTTTTGTTTTTCTCTGTTTATCCATAAAATAGAGGTGGTAACTCTGTAAACACACTTTTGAGTCCACAACGAGGTCAAGCGTATTCCACGTGCTTAAGTTTTGAAATTACTCGTATTTATACGAGGAAAGTTCGAAACGGGTGCTGGCGAGAACCCGAGTTGTTGCCCGCAGGCGAGGAGCAAGGTGGTTGAGCAGATCCATGTTGCCTCGCGGTCATGGTGTTAGCCGTGGCGGGGTGGGGAGTGGTGGCAGATTGCTTCAGAACAAGCTCACGATTGATGAGTTTCTCATGGAGTTCATCAAAAGAGTTGGGAGTGTCGCAGCCTTCAATCATGTCCACGACCAGACGATAGTCCTCACCAACGTCGCCAAACACTATTTTTATAAGGTCCTCATGGTCGAGAGGTTTTCCTAGGGCAGCAAGCTCATTAAATATGCCTTTGATGAAGTGCATATACTTGAAGATCGACTGAGAACCCTTTATAGCCTGCTTGAGCTGGTCCTTAATTTACTTGATGTCCCACGAGAGAGGCGAGTAAAGGTGTTGGCGAGGATGATCCAGGCATCCCGAGTGGTTATCGCTTGGCTAATGAGTGCCACCAGAGGTGGGGTAAGGAAACCGACAAGAGCTCCGAACAACAATTTGTCTTGTCGTATCCATGAGAGATAAGCCGGGTTAGGGAACTGCGCATCGTTGGCGGTGATGGTAGTTAGAGGACAGAGGGAGGTGCCATCGATGAATTTGTACAGGTCATACCTGATGAGCATGGATTCAACCTGAAGTTTCCAGGAAAGGTAGCTGGTGGGTGTAAGTTTGGTAATATTATGGTTGGAGATGTTGATGAGTTGGTAGGTTTTGGTGGTATCAGTGGGGTTTTGGACGGTGATGATGTTAGAGGCCAGGCTAAAACTAGGTAAGGAAGAAGGACGACAGTCGATTGTGAGGGGTGGCATCGGTGGTGGTTTAGGGTTGCGAAAGTTTGGTGGTTTAAGGTTTGGAGAGT
Source organism: Codonopsis lanceolata (assembly GCA_013146195.2). Lineage (NCBI taxonomy): Eukaryota > Viridiplantae > Streptophyta > Magnoliopsida > Asterales > Campanulaceae > Codonopsis > Codonopsis lanceolata. Next base: position 70,873,780 of record CM028382.1, on the reverse strand, counting down.
CGAAGCTCTGATACCATGTAAGAATAATTACAAATAAATATAACTATATTATTCTCTTATACCTAGTTCATTCAACTTATGAGTGATGCATATGATCCTTATCAAAATCTTATGTTAGATTTATATTCTCTTTTGACTTCTAATGAGTTTGCTCATGTTGTAGAATCTATTTCCTTTTCCTTCTTTAGGGATGTGTTTGTCTTTTGTGTTCACTTGTATTCAGCCTACATTGACTTGTCTCCTTTGGAAATCCAAGAACTAGTGCACTGGCAATAGGTCATGCCTCTAAAGAAGTTGGATGGAACTTTTGTGTTGTTGACACTTATTTTGTTTTCTTTAAAGCATAGTAGTCAGTTTGTGGCATGTACTTTACATGAAAAATTTATCTCTATCTCATTTTATGGGTAGCCTATCTTTAATCACATTTTGTGCCTTGCGAAATTTTCCAGATTATGCACAATATCTACAACTTCCATCTATGTTCCACGAATTTCATACTGGTATTTGATGAATACTTGTTCTTCGCCATCGCTGGATTTGTTCAAGGTATTTTCTGAAATCTAATTAAACTATTACGATACCATGGTCTATATCACTACAACAATAATGAGTTTTCACAACATTTATTGCACAATGTTTTTTGAGAAACGTTGTAATTGATCCATTTAACACAACGTTCATCCAGAAAACGTTGTATATTACTTTTTTTACATTGTATTACAACGTTTTTAAAATAAACGTTGTATTATGCGTACAACGTTTTTTATAAAAAACGTTATTAAATCCTTTCACAATACATGGCACAACGTTTTATAAAAAATGTTGTAAATCCAACCTAAAAAAAAGGCGGTATTATTTCGCCGCGCAATGCAATTTTTTCCCGGTCCCTAAAATAATGTCAGTCTCTTTCCCCTTCGTTTCCCCTTCAGTCAATTTCGTGGGACTACAGAAGCGCTCTTCAATATTTCACCTCTCTCAAACCTCTCTCTTCAATCTTTCCCATCAACAAGGTATGTAATAAGATTTCAATCCCAACTCTCATAAAAATAAGCTTGCTGATCTTCCTCAGTTTCTTTTCCCTTTCACGCAGATTTCGTGGGAAGAATTAGGGCTTAGGGCTTTGGGATTGTTTTCCTCGAATCGTGGGCTGCGAACTTACGCCCTACGTTCTTTTACGCCGACCTGACAAGACTGTTACTACCGATGATGTCCCCGAGTCTTCCCCTCTCGACGGCCATTTCTTGAGATACAAGTGGTTAGTTTCATTTAGTTTATACTCTTATCTTTCTTGCTAAATCAATTCCTAGTTTCGTGAATTTCGCATCTGTTTGTGGCTTGCTTAGTTTGAGTTGCTTTCTTGGTAAAATCTTGTTTGAATTTGTGACTTCTTGGTCATTCTTTTGAGGTATAAAAGGTTAGTAGTCTCGTTTTAGCTTAACTTTGTTTCTGGTTTGCCAATTTCATTTTAAGATGTGGTTTAATTTTGTTTTGGTTAAATTAATATTTGTCAAAATTTGTTTTAGTTTGTGATTTATTTTGTGATTTATAAGTCACTTTTGTAGTTGATTTGTCCAGAGTTATTTACTTGTCCTTTCTTGGGAATAGGTTTTGAATTTGATTATGTTTGATTGTTAAATGATATTCTGTGTAAATTGGTGTTTAAGCTATGATGCTACTGAAAAGTTTATGTGTAACGATCAACTTTGGAACTCCAAATCTTCAAAGGTAAGAGAATTATATATAGTCAATACCTGCAGTGTCTCGAAGGCTATACTAAGAGGCTCAAAGAATAACAACAAAAACATGGATGAAGTTACTGTGTTACATATCGTCAGACACAGCCTTATCATGCAAGACCAATTACAAACATTAGAGATATATCAAAGCACAAGTCAAACTCTGTAAAAGTGCCGCTGACACAAATCTTAGAAAAGTAAACAAAAAATCTTCTGCAAAATGGGAGAATTTTCAAGAAAAATATCATCCATATCTAAGATCTTTGACATTTTAGGGACCTGTAGTGATTAGGTTCAATATGATCAACCAATAAAAAGAGTGACCATATTATTTGCATCAAAATTCAGCCAAGTGAATATCAATTTCAAAAACAAACTTTACAAACATAAAACTCCTTGAAGAAATGGAAGCGATGGCACTACAATTGCAAGTCTAGGAATTGTCTATGTATGTAGCTTTACTCCTACCATCAGAGCGGTTGCTTCCATACTTTGAATCTGTGGCCTTCAACTCATAGTAGAGCAACATTAACATGTGTAAAGGCACCGACCTTAAATTTTTTTTTCAAACATCATAAAAGTATGATCACATAAAATGTTCGTTACGTCTGTAGACACCCCAATTTCGTACCCCTGGTATGTGACATGACATAAAATATCAAGACCTGTTAAAACATTAACAAATGTCAAGTTACAGGGTCAAAAGTGCAAAAGGACAAAGCAGGATGCGCAAAAGGACGAACTGCAGGGACCAAAGTGTACAAAAAGGGGGCATAGTTTGAAAATGGGTGTGGCCACCATTGAAATTGGGCGTGGCTCCCAATTTTTTGGGCATGGCTCCCAATTTTCATGGGCATGGCGCCCAGTTTAGTTGTTTGCGCCCAGTTTCTTCAAATCATTTGCCGTAAAATGCAATATTTTCAGCGCAGTGTACAATCAGCTGGAGCGCGAAGAAGGAAATTTATCTCCTTCCGTGTCCTCACTTCGGCCTATAAATACAGAGGCCCGGCTTCTCATTCAGGACACCTTCTGATCGATAAAATTTCTCTGCGTCCTCGTTACGCTGAAGAAATAAATAGTGAGCGATCATTTCAAAAGCCTCGAAACTCTGCCAAATCTCCTCTAAACACAAAACCAACCGGTAGGAGTGAGCCTTAGCCCCCCAGCTAGGTATCCACCCTATTTCCCCGGCCCAAAAACCATAAAGTAAGCCGTTACTCTGCCCGAGTAATAGGCTGAAAATCAACCCATATAAGCCGTTATTCCGCCCAACCAAATAAGCCAAAACCACAAAAATTAAGCCGTCATTCTGCCCGAGTGAGTGAGCCAAAAACACCATATATAAGCCGTCACTCTGCCCAAATCACATCAGCAGCAGCAATAAAAGTCTCCCTCTCCCGAGAAGGACAGATCGAGCACACCCTAGGCCGTCTTAAAGTTTTATTTTAAAGTCTTTACTTGTAAAAGTATTATTTCCAATCCGGCCCAATGTAAATATATAAGCAGTTGTGCTGCCTGGATTTAGTTAGGAAATATTACTAAATATAGCCGTTATTATGGCCAAATATTTTCAGATATATTTGTAATTATTTGCTTTATTTATTCATTAAAGTCTATACTTATAAAAGTATTATTTCCAAATCCGGTCCAATGTAAATATATAAGCAGTTATGCTGCCCGGATTTAGTTAGGAAATAATACTAAATGTAGCTGTTATTATGGCCAAATATTTTCAAGTATATTTGTGATTATTTGTAAAAGAGACGGTTGTAAGTCTGTAAATAATATAGATGTAATGGATGTATTTGTAGACAGTTAATGCTTTATTTATCTGTTAAATAAATATAACAAAAAGCATACTTTAGCCAAAAACCGTTTTGAGGCCGAAAGGGCGAGTTGGGTGTCTAGCACCTTCCCAACTCGTAACTTAGCCTCCGAACCCGTTTTCATTATCTCTGGTTTTCTTTTTTTGGTTTTGCTTTATTTATTCCATAAAATAAAGATGGCGACTCTAAAAACATTTTGGATCCAGTGGGGCCTCGCAACATCTTTCTTTGCACTTTCACGTTCTCCCCTAAAAAAGGGAGAATGAGAATGGAAAGGTATGTATTCCTATGTCCTGGTATCCCCTAAATAAGGGATAACTTGACGTAGAAAACCCAAAGCACCCTTAGTGATCCGAGATAGGCCATAAGTCTATTTTCATAAAATCCATAGTGGGGGCGCTGCAACATTCCTTCCTTGCACTTTCACGTTTTCCCCTAAAAAAAGGAAAATGAGAATAGAAGGGTGATGCATTCCCATATCCTGGTATCCCCTAAAAAAGGGATAACTTGATGCGGGAAACTCAAAGCTCCCATATTGGATCAAAATCCACTAAAGGCAACCGAGGCGCATTCCAACGCGCTATTCCGACAGCACTCCTCTCGCACTTTTGATTTCGTCCTCCCCTAGAAAAGGGAGGGTGGAACGAGAGCAGTGGATGTCACCGCATCCGCACGTACGCGCACCCCTATCCAAGGGTGCGCGGGGCGCGGGAGCACTTTCCCGGGAACCCACAGTGGCGACTCTGCTGGGGAGATTGTTTTTATTTTAATAAATAAAAATGGAGGGCTAGACTCAGTAACCAAAACTTTTTTTTCTTTTGTTTCTAGCTAAAGTATGCTTGTTATATTAATTTAAACAGTTGAATATTGCGTTCCTTTAACATCCGTGTCAACATCCGTGTCTATATTTGTGGATATGATCCTCCATCTTGCAGCGGTTTCATTTCAAACACTATTACGGATATACTTGAAAATATTCGTGTTTTTCAAAAAAAAAATTGCGAAAAATAATAATAAATAAATAAAAAATATATATATATATATATATATATATATATATATATATATTATTTTTTTATATGCAATATTTTATGTGCAATAATTTCCGGGCAGCACAACAAAAGGGCCGGGGCTTTATTTTTAAAATCTTTTCATTTTCGGCCTGATATTATTTTATTCTGCTTTATTTTCATTCTGTAATATATATATATATATATATATATATATATATATATATATGCATTCATTCTGTCATTTTATTTTGGGGATTAGGACTTATTTATAATTAATAGAAATAGATAGATTCCCCACTTTTCTTTCTATTTCTTGATGGTATGCTTGCTTGCTTGCGCTTAAACTAAAAGGTCGAGAAAATCCACACACAACAGCAAGACAGGCCATATCTGTTTTCTTTTCTATTTTTATATCTAAAAAAAAAAACTTTTTTTTGTTTTTTAGATACCACACACACGCGCACATGCATATAGATATATTCCGAATTGCTATCCTACACCATGGCTAGCCTACCCCCTGCATAAGCTAACGTTAGACCGTATATAGGTTCTCAAGACACTTCAAAGACCGACCAGATTTTGCATTTTAAATTGTGGGTCAGCCCCTGTCAAAAAAAAATGTGCGCAAGTCAAAAAAAAAATGTGCGCAAGTCAAAAAAAAATGTGCAAGTAAAAAAAAATATGCGCAAGTCAAAACAAAAAATGCGCAAGTCAAAAAAAAAAATACACTGGGGCTGATTTATTATTTTCTAATGCTCGACCTAGACCATTTCGAATGGTGGATCCCGGAAAGAATATAGGCCCTTCGCCTGGGATCAGTTCGATCTCGGAGAGTCGAAAGGCAGGTGGAATACGTTGGTCCTATACTCTGGAGAAAGAATCCACTTTTCCAGGAAAAGTCCTGAGACTGTCAAAATTAAGCAGGTGCTTATCCGGTCAATTTGTAGGGATAATAAATAATAATAAAATATACTAATAAAGGCACGCTGTACTCCAAACCCAGAAAGCCTTCAGCCAGCCTTCTGATACATCCAAAACTCATTTTCCTCAGAAACCTGGCCCGAATCTGGAAAGGCAGAGATAGTACTGGCCGGTTGATACGGGAAATAAGTGCAGAAATCAGAACATAGGGTATCAGTATCATATCAGACAAGGGCAGAATCAGTACAGAGAGTGCAGATCCGAGCAGTATGGCAACAGATGAACAGACCGATATGGGTACAGATTCAGGGGCTCCAGGATATGCTCCGACTCTAGCAATGCAGGAATGGTTTGACCAAAAATTGGGTGCAGCGACTGATCGTATGATGAGCCAAATGGCTAGTCTGGTGCAAAGTTTAAAATCCAGTGGTGAGGTAATCTCTTCCCCTGTAGTCCCCCAGGGAGCATCCACATCTCATGTGCCTCCAAACCCAACTCCTCAGCCAAACACTAACCCACCAAATACTGCCGATACCCCGAATCCCAATCCTCCACCAAGTCCTTACTACCCAAACATCAGTCCTTACCCGCACTATCCTCCATACCCTCTCCCGAGCACCAATATTCCCCAAAGCCCAAATGACCTCCCTTTTCCCATAACTAACCCACTCCAAAATAACCCGCATATGGACCCACAAAACTATAACCCACCAGGCCAAGTTACCACATACTTACCTTATAATGATCCTGGCCGCCCAACTGAAACCATCAATAATCCACCTACCCAAATTCCACCAGCCCAAAATACATATCCTACCCAAGTTCCACCAACCCAAAATCCTTATCCAGCCCATAATCCACCAGCCCAATATCCATATCCAGCCCAGAATCCACCAGCCCAATATCCATATCCAGCCCAAAATCCTTACCAGACACCGCAGCCAGAAATTAACTCAGCCTTTCCTAATCCAGCCAGTATATACCAAAAGCCAACTCCCCCAGCCACCAAAGTAGAGGCCGACGTGGAAAATATAAAAGCCATGGTACTCAAACTTCTCAACAAAGGGGAATTTTCTACGCGGGCACTGACATTACAACCTGCGGCAGTATTGCCTCTCAAATTCAAAATGCCCGACATAGAAAAATTTGATGGAACTGGATGCCCTATATCCCACTTAAAATCTTATTCCACTGGCATGCGATCAAGGGAGCTAGCTTCGAGGCTATGGCTTCCAATTTTCACCTCACCCGATAGAGGCGCCAAACAATGGCTAATGTTGTCGATAGCGGCACCATGAATACGTGGGACCAAATAGGCGTTCTGGAAAGGTACAAAGACAACACCGATCCCCGAAAATAGAAGGGACCTTGAGTCATGCACCCAGAGGGAAAAAGAAACCTGTGCTGAGTTCGCGGTCAGATGGAAAAGAAAGTTGGCCCAAACCTTTGACAGACCCGATCCAGCCGAGTCATGCCGAATGTTTATCAAAAACCTCCAGCCCATTTACCTGGAACACATGCGGTATCTCCCCTACACCAATTTCAAAGAAATAGTGGAGATAGGAGCTCGTATAGATGATGATATACGAACGGGGCAATTACAAGTCAATACGTCTCCTAGCTCTTTCCGTTACTCTAAAGGGAAGACACAGCCCACACCGCACCAACCGTCAATATGGTAGGGAATGCATCAGCCACTTTTCCTACCCAAAATTATGGCACTGTTCCATGGTCTTATGGAGCGGACAGGTCTGTCAACACAGTTGGAGGGAATAATGGCCCGAATGCAAAATTTCAAATCGAAATCGAACCGTCATTATGATGAACCGCAAGCCTCCCGAGTAATCTGCGAGGGGCTAATGGCACAAGGAGTGTTAAAGCCTATGGAAAATTATAAGCCACGGACCCCGGACACGGAATCATGCCCGATATTGTGAATATCATCGCTGCAGTGGCCACCTCACTGATAAATGTTATCTGCTCAAAGATGCTATCCAGGATCTTATAGATGACAAGGTTATTGAAAAGCCTCCTCCCAGACCAAATGTAGTCAATAACCCTCTACCTCAAATCAATATGATTGAGGTTGATGACAGCTTCCTGGGCATGATAGGCAGAGGTACTGATTACGAGAAGCTCCCTGCTGAGTTCGAGCCTATTTCTAATAAGCCTCTACAGAACTAGTATACTACGACCGGCCCGCTTTTGGACGCCCGCAGATCTGGTGGACCGCTTCAGATATATTATCCATATTCCTTTCCCTAGCTTTACGGATTGGTCAGCTACCGATCCGCTCCATAAAATTGAGGATCTCAAACCCCAGGTCCTCAATAATGTAATAAACCCTGTACGGTTTGCTTTTCATAATAATCTAAATGTCTTTGCTTATTTCTTAGTTGCACCTATATTAAAAGACGCATTAAATCATTATAATAATGAGTCATTTAATAGGACCCCGAACAAAAAAAAAGAATTATTTGCTTGAGCTTGTAAAGTCAGTTGAGCACCAGGAACAACACCATTCATCAGCAGCAACTGAAGACTGAGCCACTATCAATCTGGGGCTGGACAATGAAATCAAAGGAATCAAAATCGGTGACTCCCTGCAAGGATAACACTCATGGATCTCCTCAAAAAGTTTGTGAACATGTTTACCTAGTCCTATGAAGATGTGTCGGGGGTAGATCCAGCCATAGCCAAACACCGGATCCCCACATGTCCGGATGCTCAGCCAATCAAGCAAAAGCTCCACCGCATCAAGCCAGAATGGTCACTACAAGTCAAAAAAAAAAGCATGAAACAGCCGCACATCAACTTCATTCGGGTAAAAAAAAACACAAGTAAAAAAAAAGAGTAAAGAGGAAAAAAAAAAGAGAAGGAAAATACACGATCTGGCTGTCCAATGTAGTGACCATTCCCAAACCCAACAAGTTTTTTTTATCAAACAGCATGCTGGGCTATAGTCAAATCAAAGGCAGTAGGAAACCAAGAAAGGACCTCATTCACCACCCCTTTGGGAGACCTACTGCCATCATGTCATGCCGTCTGAGCTAAAAAAAAATGTTGGGGCTACTTATCAAAAGGCTGCTACCATTCTCTTCCACGATGTGTCGTATATTGTCAAAAAAATCCGATCAGGATGGTGCCATATTCCTCATAAGCCAGGAAAAAGAAGACTTTGTTCAGCCCTCCAATCTCAACGAGCTTCAAAGGTATTTTGCTCGAACCACCTTATTTGACAAGTGCTTCCCTCTCCAGCCCACTAGGCTGAAAACCAGAAGGGGCGTCCTAGGCAAAAGTTAGAGCAAATAAAAAAAATGAAAATAAAAAGGAGAAATAAGGGCTCGCTAGGTTGAAAACCCGAAAAGCAGCCTAGGCAAAAGTTAGAGCCAAATAAAATATATATATCAGGAGAATAAGGAGAGGGAAGGCACTCTTTGAAACCTCAGCATCCTACCTCTAGATCTTCAGCAGGCAAATGGGCTCGACTGACAAAAGAAAAAGGAAAACCACGACAGGAAGCTCGCAATCAAAACACTAAAATATAAAATTTTCGGGTCCCAAGGTGCAACTTAGGAATAATTGCTAAAGAAATTTAGATTATACATTAATTGCATGTACATATCTATTATTGCCTATACCCCCTTTGTTTCCCCCAGAAACTATCCCTTCTTTTGCAGCTTAAGCCCCAATGTGGTCCATCAGTATCTGCGGCGTCCGCCCAGCCAGGCCAATATACTTTTTCTGCAAGGCACAGAAAAGACTCAGTCTCATCAGAATGAGAAGCACCAGAAATGTCCTCGTCCTATTCATCATCTGCGTTGCCATAGTCCTGAAACAGCCAGACGACTTGGATTCCGCCCATTCACTGCTGCCCTGTCTGATTGCGAAGAAAAATGCAGGGGCTATAAGAATAGCCTTATGCCAAGAGTAGCCCTGCAACAATCAAATCGCCGAGAACAAGAGAGAGGTATCTGCCTTTTCCTCTCCCCGCATATTGTCATTAAAAAAAAAAGGGAAGCATGTTCGAACCCGAAGGTATATTCCTTTAAAATCCATTTTGGAGAAACAACGTGCCATTACCTGTTAGGTCGGTATAGCTTTGCTTTGTGCATGCGTTTTGAGTCTGCATGTGTTTTTTTTTTTAAATATTATTTTGCATCATATAAAACTAGATTGCATTATAAATGTTTGTACAGGTTCTTTTTTCAAAAAAAAACACAACAAAAAACAACAAACAAAAAAAACAAAAACAACAAAAACAAAAACAACAAAAACAAAAACAAAAAAAAACAAAAAAACAAAAAAAAATCAGGAGAGGGAAAATGCATGTACAAGATGGAAAATTTTCAGGTACATGCAACAAGAAGAAATGCGGCGGCAGAAGAAGAAATTTTCGGCTGAAGCTAGAAAATGGAGCGAAAAGAAAACAGCAGCAAAGAAAAGATGATTCCAGCTGATACCAAGTGATGTTGCAGCAAGAAAAAGAAAGCTTCTGGCCAAGGTTAGAAGAAGCAGTAAAGAAAAATGCAGCAGCATCAAGAAAATTTTCCAGCTAAAGCCGAAAACATAAGCGGAACAGGGGAAAGGATTTTCCAGCAAGGGCTGGAACGGTGACAAAAGAAGAATCCCCAAAGTGCGAAGAACAAAGAACAGTAAGCGACAAGCAACAAAGACAAATCAACATCGACAATTCGCCGCATGGACACGACAAAGGTAAAGGAAAGGAAGGTATTTTCCTTTTTAGCAGTGCATTTGTATGATGTTTGGAAACTTTCCTTTAAGGGGTACACAGCCCCGGATTGATAGGGAAAGGTCTTGTTCTCCGTTGAAGGCTGAGTTCTTGAGGAGGCAATGCATTCCATACATTTTGGCTATGTGGGAAACTTTCCTTTAAGGGGTACACAGCCCCGGATTTATAGGGAAAGGTATTGTTCTCCAGTAGAGGCTGAGTTCCTAGGAAACAATTCACTCTGCATAGCCACAGACGAACTACGTTTGGTCTGATTCCTTGGCTAACGATACGTAGGCAGTCTATCTCGGTAGACACGACCAAACACAACACATTATTTACCTTTGCAGCACTCACTTGATAAAGCTTTGCATGCACTTGCTCATTTAGCATTGCCACACTTGCACCGCAACACTTGTACCGCAACATTTGGTCCCCTGGCTGAATGAACTACGTCTCGGTCTGATTCCTTGTATAAGGATACGTAGGCAGCCTATTTCGGTAGGCACGACCGTTGCATGAATGATGGTTTAGGTTTTGGCCGAACTACGTTTGGTCTGATTCCTTTTATTAAGGGATACGTAGGCAGCCTACTATAGTAGGTCCGACCATCAGAGCACTTAATTTGCATATCTGCTTAAAAACTGCGATAACCTGCTATGACTGATTAAAAATGTCTAGGATATGGAGGTTTGATTCACATTATAAATTGCTGCATTATAACTACTACCTGCTGCATCTTTCTCCCTCGTTTTGTAATTAAACGAAATTGGAGAGTCTATTCTTATCAACGATGTTCGTCTACTCAGTAAGCTACGGGTTACCCGTAGACTCCATCATTGAGGGGCTCTGTAGACAACCCAATTTCGTACCCCTGGTATGTGACATAACATAAAATATCAAGACATGTTAAAACATTAACAAATGTCAAGTTACAGGGTCAAAAGTGCAAAAGGACAAAGCAGGATGCGCAAAAGGACGAACTGCAGGGACCAAAGTGTACAAAAAGGGGCATAGTTTGAAAATGGGTGTGGCCACCATGGAAATTGGGCGTGGCTCCCAATTTTTTGGGCATGGCTCCCAATTTTCATGGGCATGGCGCCCAGTTTCTTCAAATCATTTGCCATAAAATGCAATATTTTCAGCGCAGTGTACAATCGGCTGGAGCGCGAAGAAGGAAAATTATTTCCTTCCGTGTCCTCACTTCGGCCTATAAATACAGAGGGCCGGCTTCTCATTCAGGACACCTTCTGATCGATAAAATTTCTCTGTGTCCTCGTTACGCTGAAGAAATAAATAGTGAGCGATCATTTCAAAAGCCTCGAAACTCTGCCAAATCTCCTCCAAACACAAAACCAACCGGTAGGAGTGAGCCTTAGCCCCCCAGCTAGGTATCCACCCTATTTCCCCGGCCCAAAAACCATAAAGTAAGCCGTTACTCTGCCCGAGTAATAGGCTGAAAATCAACCCATATAAGCCATTATTCCGCCCAACCAAATAAGCCAAAACCACAAAAACTAAGCCGTCATTCTGCCCGAGTGAGTGAGCCAAAAACACCATATATAAGCCGTCACTCTGCCCAAATCACATCAGCAGCAGCAATAAAAGTCTCCCTCTCCCGAGAAGGACAGAGCGAGCACACCCTAGGCCGTCTGTAAGTTTTATTTTAAAGTCTTTACTTGTAAAAGTATTATTTCCAATCCGGCCCAATATAGATATATAAGCAGTTGTGCTACCCGAATTTAATTAGGAAATAGTACTAAATATAGCCGTTATTATGGCCAAATATTTTCAGATATATTTGTAATTATTTGCTTTATTTATTCATTAAAGTCTATACTTATAAAAGTATTATTTCCAAATCCGGTCCAATGTAAATATATAAGCAGTTATGCTGCTCGGATTTAGTTAGGAAATAATACTAAATGTAGCCGTTATTATGGCCAAATATTTTCAAGTATATTTGTGATTATTTGTAAAAGAGACGGTTGCAAGTCTGTAAATAATATAGATGTAATGGATGTATTTGTAGGCAGTTAATGCTTTATTTATCTGTTAAATAAATATAACAAAAAGCATACTTTAGCCAAAAACCGTTTTGAGACCGAAAGGGCGAGTTGGGTGCCTAGCACCTTCCCAACTCGTAACTTAGCCTCCGAACCCGTTTTCATTATCTCTGGTTTTCTTTTTTTGGTTTTGCTTTATTTATTCTTAAAATAAAGATGGCGACTCTAAAAACATTTTGGATCCAGTGGGGCCTCGCAACATCTTTCTTTGCACTTTCACGTTCTCCCCTAAAAAAGGGAGAATGAGAATGGAAAGGTGATGTATTCCTATGTCCTAGTATCCCCTAAACAAGGGATAACTTGACGTAGAAAACCCAAAGCACCCATAGTGATCCGAGATAGGCCATAAGGCTATTTTCATAAAATCCATAGTGGGGGCGCTGTAACATTCCTTCCTTGCACTTTCACGTTTTCCCCTAAAAAAGGGAAAATGGGAATAGAAGGGTGATGCATTCCCATATCCTAGTATCCCCTAAAAAAGGGATAACTTGATGCGGGAAACCCAAAGCTCCCATATTGGATCAAAATCCACTAAAGGCAACGAGGCGCATTCCAACGCGCTATTCCGACAGCACTCCTCTCGCACTTTTGATTTCGTCCTCCCCTAGAAAAGGGAGGGTGGAACGAGAGCAGTGGATGTCACCGCATCCGCACGTACGCGCACCCCTATCCAAGGGCGCGCGGGGCGCGGGAGCACTTTCCCGGGAACCCACAGCGTCATCCATGTATACTATTGGATAATCATAATTGAATATTGAGTTCAACAATCACACACATGCGGAACAAATATTCTGGTAAGAGAGCAATGTATTGGAGTAACGTGAGATCTGCTCATGGCCCTAGAAATGGGGTGTTGGGTTTGATCCTCCAGGGGTGTTTCTTGCTATCAAGTGAATCCTTCAGCCCATTCTGCTATATCTACCTTTTCTTTCTTCTCACCTCTCAAACTCCACCAAATTATTTGAGTTTGTAACATAAGTTAACACAAAAACCCAAAGTACTAAAGTTTAATGTCCTCGGTAATTAGAAATCCAGTAGAGTTAACCTTCCCTAGATCGCATAATCCAATAACAGAAACCTAAATACACGCCCTCCAATTTCAGATTCCACACCTAAATAATAAATAATTCAAAAGATTAAGATAATATCAAATTCGAATCAGGGACTAGGGAATGAAAAATTACAACCAAGGAAATTCTATTAAGAGGTAAGAAGCTGGGTCAATAAATGAAATACCAGTAGATTTCCAAAATCAGTCTACTTGTAAGTAAGAATGAACGAGTTTAGGTTTCAGTTCAGTAAGAGTTCCTAGGGAGGTATAGAGGAACACTAGCTAAGCATCAGTTTGTTACGCCAGATAGAGCTACCAACATACAAAGAGAAAGTACAAATGACACCCTCTCAAATGCCCAGTATGCCCCTAGCCCTATTTCTTCTAGCTTAACACCCACCATCATTTCTATCATTGCTCCACATCGATCATCAAGGCTACATCTACTTGTCAAATCCTCTTCAAAGTAAACAACAACATTGCAAAGAAAATGCTATTGCCTTGTTTTGTTTTGATTTTTTTTATATAGAAAAGAAAATTTTATACATAAGAAGAATAAACAGAGGTGGATAGAAATGATGGTAACCAAAAAGAAACCAAAACAAGACGGACTAAAATTGAGGTTGCCGTTAGAAGCAGATCAACTCTTTAACAAGAAGCCTCTAACAGAAACTACCACAAGTGTTTACATATCAGATTCTCCTACAGGCAACAGAGGTGGATAGAAATGATGGTAACCAAAAAGAAACCAAAACAAGACGGACTAAAACTGAGGCTGCCGTTAGAAGCAGATCAACTCTTTAACAAGAAGCCTCTAACAGAAACTACCACGAGTGTTTACATATCAGATTCTCCTACAGGCTAAAGTGAAGACCCAAGTCCTCGACGCCACCCCTCCTAAGACACAACTCTCCATAATTAACAGATGACATCAAACAAAGCATCTCTCTAACCCCCTGTCTCTCTTAAGATAGGGTCAGGACATCGATTCTCCCAACTGCCACACCTACTTGTCCCCTGTTTGAGAAAGGGATCATGATCCCTACGATCAATCCCCTTCCCCAGAGCCTCAATGGATATACCAAGAACTCTATTCCCTTCCCCCTCTTAAACAACATGAAATCAGAGAAAGAATTAGCAGTTTAGCACTTCTCAGAGTGGGAAAGTTGCCTTTCCAATTCGATAAACACACAGTTGGAGACCCGGGAATTAGACCATAATGTCCTCGACAAGAGGCATATCGGTAGCACACTCACCCTCATCCTCCGGCACTGACTGCTCGTTTGATACTTTTTCTCAAGAAGAAGAAGAAGAATCAAGTTCACACCTAAGATCGTCATCAGCGATCCTTCGTTGTCCTCCTCCTCCTTTTCCTTGTACTACCTGTCTAAAATTTTCAATCAGCAACCCCTCCTCGTTCTCAATCTCTCGCCGAAGGTTTTCAATCAACAATCCAAGGAGAATATTGTTCATTCTTTAAGAGGTTGTACACCTCCTATAATTCATTCAAATCAAATATGGCACACTAGATGGGTGAGTGCACACAAGGATCAGAAAAGTCAAATATTCCAGCAACTACGGCCAAAACAAGACAAAATTACTTTTATCTCTGTGCATTCTCCATTCTCAAAATTATACAAGTATCAGAAAAGTATAAGTGCACACAAGGGAATTTAACAAATTCATATATATACCAGGCCAAGTCGACAGAGATAACCAGCAACAGGACAGAATATACTCGGAAGTACGTCCGGGGAGTTGCCGAAGGAGATGCATTCAAACGTTCAAGTCGATCTCTAGCTAAAGCTTGAAACATCTGTACAGAGTGCATTGTAAGTCACAACATATTAACCAATGAGTTCCATCCTAGTCATTTCCAACTCCACGTATTACCACGCATTGTATGTGATACCTTTAAGGAACATAGTACTATCAACCATGTCGACCATAATCCTGCTTGAACTATTGTTGGGGGGACCACCAATGGAAGAAATGTTCCCTGCAAGGACATTAACAATATATACGTAAAAGTTTTTTTTTTTTTTTTTGATAGACAAGTTTGACCACTCGAATATACATACGTAAAAGTTAAAGATCAATTATAACAAAATATGAAGTACAGAACAACAAACGTTGCTTGAAGTGATTGTTACACCAGGAAGAAACAACAACTTCCAACTACAGATATATAAGAGCCTTAACTGCAATGTTCATTCTATCCAGTGTAAGTGCCTGCATAATCTGGATTATGGAATGCGACATGGCATACCCAAAAGGCCCAAGAAATGCATAAGAGAACTACAAGATAGCTTAGCAAATCTAGATAAAATTTCAAATTTTAAATATTAAAATTAGTCTAGTTGTAATTGAACATTTTGTTCAACTCTAGGACATCACCAAGCATGATAAAGTGTACAGCTTCAATAATCTATCAACCTCTACGAGTTCTAACAAGTCTGGAACTTGCCAGAAGGCTTTTCAAAATTTGGTCGACCCTCGTCAATAAAGTTGCATTTTTTCTTGGTGAGGAGATGTTGCAGTTGAAATCACATGTGTATAAGGCACAAACCATGCAGTGACGCGCCTAAAATGGAATCTTTATCAAGCAGGACAACATCTTGGTATCCAAGACCAAGAGGACTTAAAGGAATTATAGCTCAGATGTGCCTTTAAGAGGCTAATATAAAAAATATATATCTCACTCTACTATGTAGAGATAAAAAGTGGAAACTGATGCACCCATATGAGTGCCACCAACGGGGTTAATATTTTTTTTTTAACTAGTCTAGCACGTTAAGTCTTCATGACAATTGTTGCTTGTTCGCATGTGAATGCATGGTAATGGAATGAGGTACCACCTATGTCCAGTCCTACCTTATCTGATGCCCTAAAAAATTAAGAGCATTATTACAAACTAGCCACGCTGCACAACAACTTTTGAGGGGCCTTTTTGGTTTAAAAATCAAATTCTAATCTCAAGAGTTTCACTGGAAGCCATTTCTCACCCCTATTCTGGTAATATTATACTCTCTCCTTCACAAAATGAGTGTCCCTTTTTGGTTTTTCAAGGAATTTTAAGAAGTTAACTTTTAAGCCACTTTCTTAGAAAATATACCTAAATACCCTTAGTGCATACGTGATATTGCAAGTGTATATTGGACATCAAAATTAACAAGGGCAATTTAGTAGCTTCATTAGAAAATGGATACTCATTTTGAGACATTTTTTTTAATGGGAAACTCATTTTGGGATGGAGCCATGAAGGGAGTAGTATATTCATGCAGCACTATAGCTTGAGCAACACTTCAACAGACCTAGAGTAAAACAATATGAAAACTATTCTGATTTAGACTTTGAGTTGGAAAATGAGGGTTGTCGTATCTGCTGAGTAGATGCCTCCAGAACTCCCCAGCCCTTGTGCAGGCCTTTAGCCATTTATGATGGCTGGAGAGACCTTATGGCTGCTTAAGGGCTGGCAGTCCCTCATTCGTACCATATTACAAGAACAGGAAAAATATCATCTTACTCAAATCCATGTTACTCCAGCTTGTTACTAGAAAAGAAAAAAAAAAGGAGAGTATCATTTTACTCAAGTTATAAGCATTCTAGATAAATTATTTCTCCATAGAGTACTACAAGAACACCATTGCTGGGCCTAAACAGATTGAATAATACACACCCTTCATCCCAAAAAAAATAGTCTCATTTCCTTATTGAAAGTCAACCAAGGATAACATCAAATTACTATTTAACATACACCTATGATGTTTTAGCTTATAAATTTCAATCATTAAAAGAATATTAAAAAAACTATCAATAACAACTTTTTTGAATTCTGCGAGAACAAGTAAATTTTTAGTAATCTTTGGTCAAAGTAAAATAAATTTGACCAACAAAAGTCAAAGTGGGACTATATTAGATTTATCTTGCAATTTTTTCGTAACCTATTTTTGCATTCACTTAAATAAGTTTATGTTAGCTTTGTAACAGAATACATCATATACACTTGAATGCTTCCCACTAAACCAGCCACTGCACCCAAATTACAGTAGTAAAACATATCAAATCTGATTACATGCAACTAAAGATATTTACCTTGTAGATAACATAATTTATAAGCCGTTCCACCGATTTTCGAGTTTCAGAAGAGTACAACTCCACAAAGAATATTGTCTGCAAGAAGATAACAGGGGAATAAACCATCAACAAGTAATGTCACTAATCTATCAACCACAAATGTCCCTTTACTGATGAACCAAATGAATATGCAAGCCTTAAAAGCAAAACTGCCAGCCGAAACGACAACCATAATAGACCATCCGGACAATTGCGGGACTAGCAGCTTTTAAGAACTATCTCCAAACTCCAAAAGAACAGGGGATGTTCATACAACAACTGTGCCATTAATGGCACAAGATTAAAATTGCATGGTTTCAAAATATAAGGGACAGACATTTTGATGTGAGACAAATGTGAATTAAGACAAGTATCAGAATATGTTGCAATAGAGCAGAAATTAAAGATACTCAACCGACCCTTTGTCACAGTGTTGTAATTTTGATGTCACCTGAATGAACCCTTTCCCATCAACAAGGTATGTAATAAGATTTCAATCCCAACTCTCATAAAAATAAGCTTGCTGATCTTCCTCAGTTTCTTTTCCCTTTCACGCAGATTTCGTGGGAAGAATTAGGGCTTAGGGCTTTGGGCTTGTTTTCCTCGAATCGTGGGCTGCGAACTTACGCCCTACGTTCTTTTACGCCGACCTGACAAGACTGTTACTACCGATGATGTCCCCGAGTCTTCCCCTCTCGACGGCCATTTCTTGAGATACAAGTGGTTAGTTTCATTTAGTTTATACTCTTATCTTTCTTGCTAAATCAATTCCTAGTTTCGTGAATTTCGCATCTGTTTGTGGCTTGTTTAGTTTGAGTTGCTTTCTTGGTAAAATCTTGTTTGAATTTGTGACTTCTTGGTCATTCTTTTGAGGTATAAAAGGTTAGTAGTCTCGTTTTAACTTAACTTTGTTTCTGGTTTGCCAATTTCATTTTAAGATGTGGTTTAATTTTGTTTTGGTTAAATTAATATTTGTCAAAATTTGTTTTAGTTCGTGATTTATTTTGTGATTTATAAGTCACTTTTGTAGTTGATTTGTCCAGAGTTATTTACTTGTCCTTTCTTGGGAATAGGTTTTGAATTTGATTATGTTTGATTGTTAAATGATATTCTGTGTAAATTGGTGTTTAAGCTATGATGCTACTGGAAATTTGCATGGCACGAAGCAATTAAAGACGTCACTCTTTTATTAGAGATTTTGTTTTCATTTATATTATTGGAGAAGATTTCTGTTTGCCTTGGTAAGTGAGTTGCTATTGGTGTGGAGGTTGGCTTTTAGTGTTCGCAATTTAGGGATGTGCAGCGGTTTTTTTTTTTTTTTGGGGGAGATGGTGGTGTTAGTTCTTATTCTAATGTACAAATTAGATCTCATTAGTGTTTTCTTCAATCATTTTTCAGCTTCCTAGTAGAAGTGCTAGACGGAAAAAGGTTAAGAGGCAATCGTTGCAGGAAGTTGGTAAAATCTCAAACTTGCAGTGACATTGGAAGACAGAATCAATCAAAACTAAAAAGAACAGGGTAGGTGGCTATCCGAAGGGACTTGTGAGTAGCAAAATGTCCTCATTAGCAAAAAGAATGGGGATCTACCAACTAATTTTGTCGCTAATTGTGTGGTAAAAAACATACAACCTATTCAGAAAAAGGACAATCCAGATAAAGTTGTACGGAGAGAGGATGTTTGGTGTAAAGTTCACACAAAAAAGAATGGGGATCTACCAACTAATTTTGTCGTTGATTGTGTGGTAAGAGCACCTTTTTATTAATGATCTATTTCACAGTTGTGTTTGACTATTTTATATCTTATTAGTCTATTGTTTATAAATTTTCTAGACTAAAATTAAAGAATTCAATTCCTCGCAAACCTCTCCTGGGAGTTCAGTACCTATAACAGAAGATGCGCTTTCTCATGCACTCGGACCCGAACGGAACGGAAGAGTGAGAGGGATGGGATTTTGTATTACCCCTTCTCAAGTTGATATCCACATGAATAGCAAAATGAAAGCACAGGTATTTGAGAAAGAGATGTCTGAAATGAAGAAAGAAATAGCAAACCTAAAAAATCTATTAATGGAGGCAAGTCTTCTACAATAAAGCACATTGTTTAAGAGACTTTTTAAATTTTTCACTTACATGTTTATTTGTGCTTGTCCACAGACTATCGCTTCAAAGGGTAACAGAAATGGAAACACACCCTCTCCTTGCTCACAAAATGGTAGCTCTCATGTTGTGGGTAGTACCAATTTAAATGCAATAAATGAAAGAGTTAATGGCGATGTTGGTAGAAAATGCAAGCTAATTTCTTAGCAAAAGACGGTTGTTGCTAAGGCTGAAATAGCATCTATGGATCCTAATGATGTGGCACACAATGTTCCTCTCGGAAATGATGTTTGGAAAGTTTGGGTTACTGTGCTGTTGATTCTTATTTGTATTAGATTTATATCTGTTCACACATTACACTAGTTTTATACTTCAGTGGCTAATCGGGCTGCGTATCAATTAGCGTGGCAACTGTGTATAGAACTTTGCCATAGTATAGTTTATAGGACTTCACAGGTTCAACGGAAGCCCTCTTCAAAGCTTCACCGGAAGACCTGCTTCAACATACAAATCGGCAGACCTTGTATACACCTGGTCAATCATGACGTGTTCTGTCCAACAATGATTAATGGATCAATTTAAGTTTATCCTCATCTCTGTTTGAATTTAAATTGAGACATTTCCTGACATCTCAAACCCACCGAAAGCATCTTTCTGAAAAGCAGGAAGACTTTTTCGCATCGTGAAAGCGGATCGCCACCTGCGCAACAACTCTCTCATATCTGACATCAAGATTGCCCAACTTCCAGAAGATCTCAGTAATCATTCCCTGCTTTATATCTATGAAGACGAAATTCCTGATTGACAGCCCCATGCATTTAATGCATTCAAACTAATAGAGCTGTTAAGTCTTCGTCTTCTCCAACGGGTCTCTAGAATGCACCTGCTATAAATGCTGCCAATAAAGACTGAAGAAAGATCCAACAATCGAACACTTGAAGAATTGCTCTGAAATTCAATAACTCTAAGTCTTACAACTCAGTGCATTCAAGAGATCTTCAACAGATCCAGAAGTCCTTGTCAACAACAAGAAGCCGTGCATCAACATTTATTGTTTAACTTCTTGTTGTTATTCATTCTATAGCTATACTTCTACACGAATTAAATATCCTGTTTTCACAGATATTTAATTCCTTAACCCCAAACACAAGTCAATATTTTGTACACGGTCCATTGGGAATATTCTTTGTAATAGATCTAGTGGAAAACATAGTGCACTATTTAAATCCAAGGTTGACTGCCTTGGTGGTGGACGTAGCACTCTTTATAGTGTGAACCATCCTAAAATACTTGTGTTTATTCCTTTACTGATTGTCTGCTCTTTGATTTGTTTATTACTTCAGTTATCATTACCCTTTACAGCATATTTAAGTAAACTGTTAAGGTCTACCAGTTGTCCTTATCGGCAGACTTGATTCAGCCTTATTGAAAGACCTCCGCTGCTTCAATCTTTTCAATAGATTGAGAGTACCTTTCAAAGAACTTACTTAAAAGTTTTTAATTGTATAATAAGCTATTCAACCCCCCCTTCTAGCTTATTGTTGTGCTCGTTAGGACCCACAATTGGTATCAGAGCCTTACTCTTTGAAAACAAGTTTCTCCGAGATTAAACTCTTGAGAGATTCGATCCAATGGCACAAACACACTACATGCTGCCTACATCTAATGCGAACCACGTCCCAATATTGGACGAAGGCCATTTCGATGTATGGAAGGATAAGGTAATGCGTTTTATGACCTCTATTGACAACAGACTATGGAAGTGCGTTACAGACAACATGTACCAATGAAGGCCAACCTTCTAGCCTCCATCGGCAGAATCTGTAGAAGTTCCCAAAGAAGAATCGAGAATGGACGGAGGATGTAAAACTGGTAGAGCTTGACAAGAAAGCAATCAATATCATTACTAGCTCTCTAGACACAAGCACATACGTAGTGATCCGATGTACAAGCTGCAAAAGAGATGTGGGAAGCTCTTGTGGAATACTTGGAAGGAGACCAAGACACAAGAGATAACGAAAAGTACACATACATCCAGCCGGTTTGATTCCTTCAAAAGGATCCAAAGGAAACCTTGAGACAAGCATACGATCGCTAAACTGTGAGGTAATAAATAGTTGCTTTTCTCTTGGTAAAACTTATGACAAAAAGGAAATGAACATGAGGTTTCTAGGCTCTCTAGGTAGCTTATGGCATGTTAAGACCATGGCTATGAAAGAATCCAAAAACTTAAACGAGATGACTCTCCGTAGTCTCTACGCAAGTTTGAAGGTTTATGAGCTCGAAGTAAATCAAGCTCTAGAGCAAGACAAGCAGTTCGAGCGTGTCCTTGCCACCATGGTCCAAGAAGAAACCATTGTTGAAAACAAACCTTCCACTTCCTCTGTGAAAATGATTTTCTCTCGGATGAACAATTTGCCATGTTTGTAAAAGCGTTTTCAAAAATTTGCAAAATATGGAAGGAAGAACACACACCAACAACCTTTTAGAAAGGCGGTGAAAGCTCATCTAAAGAAGAGCTTGTGTGTTACAAGCGTAGAAAACACAGTCACTTTGCCTCCAAATGTCCAAAGCCAAAGTTTGAAGCATACAGAAAACCTACTTATAGAAAATTTCCAAAACAAAAAGGTATGTTGGCTGAAGACATAGAAGACAAACAGGTTGCTACATGGTTTGAGACTGATTCAGAAGAGGAAGAGGATGATTGTGGGCAAGCTAACATATGCTTAATAGCTCATGATTCAGGTCCTACCTATGACTCTGAAAATGAAGTCGAAATCTCACATAGTCCCTTAGATAAAAGTGAGATCAACAGTGAGAACTTCAGTAAGGAAGAACTCCTCAAGGATAATCAAGATATGCTTGAAGAATTTAATTCCTTTAGAGTAGCCTATGTTAAACTTGCCAAGAACTGTGAGAAACTTAGTGCTGAGAAATCTCTGATGGCAGCTGAGATTCAAACTCTCAATAGTTGTCAACAAGAAAGTATCAAGCTGAAGGAAGAAAACAAATTCCTTTGTGACAAAATTGAATGTCTATCTGAGCACATCAAAGGACTTGACCTAGAGAAAATTTCCTTGCAAAAGACAATTGACTCCTGGAACAGCTCCAAGGATGCCTTCGAAGAAATCCTTTCAAGCCAAAAATCTAGTAAAGATAAAAATCTGGCATAGGATATTCAAATGAGCCCAGTATGACATTCCCATCGGTCACAGAGAAAGGTGAATCCTCCGAGACTGCTAATGATATCTCTTTCTCTAAACAGACGTTCGGAAATAAGGGAAAACAAGGCCTTGGTTATTCAAGTGTCCCTTATGTTTATCCCAAAGCTCAGAAAGGAAAAGCCAAGATGACTGATTCAAACGAGAAACCTGAGAAAGTAACGGTAGAGAAACTAAAGTCTGCCGGCAACAACTCTGCTAAGGCAAAGGCTGCTGGCGGTAGACCTACTAAATCTCTACCGGTAACTATCAAGTTTGTCTATGAAACAGGCAAGGCTCCTGTACCTGTTGGAAGTAAACTTAAAGGTATCCTACCGAATCCTCCTAAAAGGGTAATCAACAGACAAGCTAAAGCTAAGTCTGGTGGTAACCCACCTAGGAAGATTCAAAAGAAACCAATTAAGTCTACCGTCAACAAGCAAACTGAACCAAGAATGGATATTAAGAAAAAGGATATTCATAATCACTCCTCAGTTAAGGACACTGACAGTTCTCTATGGAAATTTCACTTATGTCATTCTTGCAATTGCCTAGGCCATCTGGCCCCAGAATGCCTGCTAAGGTTTACTCCAAGATCTGAGAGACCTAGTTCTCTCAAGGTTAGGCAGGTATGGGTTCCAAAAGGTTGCTAATCCTTAGGACCCAAAAGAAAATAAAGGGGACCTTGTTGCTTTAAATCTTTTTCAGGAATGCTTCATGGCTACAGAATCAGAAAACAAAGACATCTGGTACCTGGACAGTGGCTGCTCAAGACACATGACTGGAAACAGAAGTCTACTTACAGATATAGCTGAAGCTAAAGGACCCACTGTTATTTTCGGAGACAATGCAAGAGGAAAGACAATTGGATATGGCTCAATCACTAGAGGAAGTCTCTCCATCAACAAAGTCTCTCTAGTGAGTGGATTAAAGCACAATCTTTTGAGCATATCTCAATTCTGCGACAAAGGATTACTATGCCAATTCAACTCCAACCAGTGTCTCATCAAAGACAGTGAATCCTACTCTACAATACTGACCGGCAATAGACAAGGAAACGTCTATGTCGTGGACTTAAATCTTCTAGGGAGATTCTCAAGCCTTTGCCTAGTAGCTAACAACGTTCGTGACAACAGTTGGCTATGGCACAAGCGTCTCAGTCACCTCAACTTCAAGCACCTCTCCAAGCTCTCCAAAGAAGGGCTTGTCAAAGGTCTACCTACGGTGTGTCCATGACAGAAGTTGTAAAGCTTGCCAACTAGGAAAACTTTCCAAGTCTTCCTTCAAAAGAAAGTCTGTCTTGTCAACAAACAGACCTCTTCAACTTCTGCATATGGATCTCTTTGGACCAATCACTACAGTCAGTATTTCTGGAGACAAGTATACACTTGTAGTAGTTGACGACTACTCTAGGTTCACTTGGATTGAAACAATGACTTCAAAAGATGAGACGTATGATCTAGTCACCACTCTTTTCAGAAGACTTCAAACTCAAAAGCTTGAAGACATTAGTGACATAAGATCAGACAATGGCACTGAATTCAAGAACAATGGTGTAGAAAGATATTGTGATGACCACAGGATCGGCCACAACTTCTTTGCTGCCGGAACTTCTCAACAAAATGGTGTAGCTGAACGGAAGAACAGGACACTGATTGAAGCAGCAAGAACAATGCTGGCAGAAGCAAAACTTCCAAAGTACTAATGGGCAAAAGCCGTCAACTCTGCATGTTTTACCCAAAACAAATCCCTGGTAAACAAGTTTCATAACAAAACTCCATATGAAATATGGAGAGGAAGAGCCGCCAGCATAGGATTTCTCAAAATCTTCGGCTGTAAATGTTTTATTCTTCATAATGGAAAAGAATATAGAGGAAAATTTGATGCAAAAATCGACGAAGGAATTTTTTCTGGGTATTCCAAACATTCAAAAGCATTCGCATTTT
Organism: Codonopsis lanceolata; assembly: GCA_013146195.2. NCBI lineage: Eukaryota > Viridiplantae > Streptophyta > Magnoliopsida > Asterales > Campanulaceae > Codonopsis > Codonopsis lanceolata. The sequence goes on along the minus strand of CM028382.1, from coordinate 70,849,076 downwards.
TCAAGAAAACTCATTTGAAAATTTTAGGACCTCATGCATGTTTCTTTTGATGAATATGACTTATTAGAGCATAGAAAGGCTCGAATGTTGCTAATGATTCGATAATGATGAGACATGTACAATACAAAGATCTACTTCCACCTCATCGAAAAACGACAAGCTCCAGTACTTCCAAAGGCCGCTTAACCCTTCACCCGCCCGACTTGACTGCAGGATACGGTTCAACTCTTGGTGATCGAGAACCCATCTCTTCTCGCTTTTACCCCAAACACCTTTGCAGATCACTCATCCTTCTTGTTCACCAGAAAATGAAGGTTCTGAAGATCCTATCTCTTCTGAACCTGATCTTAGTGAATCTCCTTCTCAACCTACTCTGGAATTCTTAAGGGAAGAACCCACCATAAGTGATCTTCCTCCAAACATTATTGAAACAAGAGATCATCCTATTTCTCAAATCATTGGTGATCTCAAAACAGGAGTTCGTACGACGAATAAAGTTCGAGAAGAGACTATGTTTTCATATGCATTCGTATCTGAACTCGAACCAAAGAAGATTGATGAAGCTATCGAAGATCATAACTGGATTGAAGCTATGCAAGAAGAGCTGAACCGAGTTTGAAAGATGCAGGTGTGGAGCTTAGTTCAAAGGCCGACTGATCATCCAGTTATCGGCACCAAATGGGTTTTCGAAACAAAGAGATGAAGATGGAAATGTCACGAAACAAAGCTAGACTGGTTGCTCAAGGCTACCGACAGGAAGAAGGAATTGACTTCGATGAAACATTTGCTCCTGTTGCTAGATTAGAGGCAATCAGACTCTTTCTAGCCTATGCCTCGTTCATGGACTTCAAAGTGTATCAGATGGATGTAAAGAGTGCCTTTCTAAATGGTGATCTTCAAGAAACGGTATACGTTGAACAGCCTCCAGGATTTATTATTCAAGACAAACTGGATCATGTCTACCATCTCAAGAAAGCTCTCTATGGCCTAAAGCAAGCTCCCAGAGCTTGGTATGAAACTCTATCCAAGTTCTTAATAGAACAAGGATTCGTGAGAGGAAGGATAGACACTATTCATTCTAAGCACAAAGGTCATTCTCTTCTGGTACAAATCTATGTGGACGACATCATCTTTGGATCAACTAACCAAAGCCTGTGTAAAAGATTCGAGAAGCTGATGCAAAGCAAGTTCGAGATGAGCATGATGGGTGAACTTACCTACTTTCTAGGACTGCAGATTCAACAGACTTCAGACGGAATCTTCATCAGCCAAACCAAATATGCAAAGGAACTAATCAAGAAATTTGGTCTTGATTCAGCTAAAGGATTTGAGACTCCAATGTCTACCGACTGCCATCTTGATAAAGATGAAAAGGGAAAGCAAGAGAACATAACCAAGTACCGAGGAATCATAGGTTCACTTCTTTACCTTACTTCCATTAGACCTGACATTATGTTTGTTGTTTGTGTTTGTGCAAGATTTCAGGCAGATCCAAAGGAATCACATTTGCTTGCTGCCAAACGTATCATCAAATATGTTTCAACAACAACAAATCTAGGCATCTGGTATTCCAAACACAACAACTTCGATCTAGTTGGATACTCAGATGCAGATTATGCAGCCTGCAAAGTGAGCAGAAGAAGCACCAGTGGGACTTGTCAATTCCTTGGAAATAGACTTGTCTCATGGTCTTGCAAGAAACAAGGTTCGCTTAAACTCAACAACGAGGCGTATCATTGCCGCCAATAGTTGTTGTTCTCAACTTCTATGGATGAAACAACAACTAGTGGACTACAACATAAAGACCGCAAATTGTCCAATTATGTGTGACAACACATCAGAATTTCAGCTCCAAAATCCAAGGATGCACTCAAAGACAAAGCACATTGATATCCGTTATCACTTCCTCAAAGATCATGTGGAGAAAGGTAACATCGCCCGAATATGTTCCAACCGAGCATCAATTGGTCGACATTCTCACAAAGCCACTGGATGCCACCAGGTTTGCTTACTTAAGGAGAAATCTTGGTATGATTGGTCCTACTGCTTAATTTCAAAGTTTTATTTCATACCGGTAGACTTAGTTTTAGACTGATTGGAAGACACAATTTTCCTTTTAGCGGAAGACTTAAGGTTAGTATCTCTACTTAGTCTATTTTTATTAAAGAGGTTTCTAAAGCAATAAAGGGGGTCAAGGATAAAATTTGGTACTTAGAAAATATCTTAAGTTCCCGCTTTTGCGCTAAATTTTTTTTCACTTTAAATAGACCTTGAATCGCCTTTTCAAAACCTTTACGAAACCCCTTTGTCTAAAAAATCTCTATTCAAACTCTCTATCTCGTGTAACCGCTTCTCTTCATTCCCAAAATCTTCTTGTTTCTTCTTCTCATCAACATCAATGGTATGTTCTTCGCTACTCTACTACTTGAAATTTATCACTTCATCGCTTGCATTTCATTTCATAACCTAAATTGTTTTGGAATACAAACACTCACGAAGTTTCAACAGATTCGCCATTGTTGTTTTAAAAATCTAGAAATTAACAAATAAGCATACTTTCAATGTTCATTCTCTTGAAAACTTATGTTATACATTTCTATGGATTGCTTACACTAAACATTCTAGGGTTTCAAGTTTTCATTCAAAAATTTTCAATAAATCTCGAAAAACTTGAAATCTCGCTTGTTTAGCTCTCAAGTAAAAAGCCCTAATTTTTGATTGCATTTCTTTCAGCAAAAAATCAAAATCAAAAGTGATGATAGAGAAGCTAGACCCGTAAACCCATTCCTCCAAGTTTGATGTCAATCTTCCGATACATCCTACCTTTCCCGCTCATGACGTCATCATTGCTCGACCCAAAATCAGATATTCCTCGGATGTGCATTGACCTCCAATCCGCACTATAGCCGCCGGAGTCAAGGCAGGCGAGACATGAATGCCTCGAATTCTTCCACTCTTCCGCCTCAACGATAAAGACTACAAGATCTTCTTGGCAAAAGAGTTCTACCAAAGGATGGAGTGATGAACAAGAACGCCCGCGTGGATGGATTGAGGCCGCCCTATCTTCATCACCGCTAAGACCATCTCCACCATCATTGGTGTGCATTTCTTTTGGTGGTGCTCTCTTGAGTCGACTCATTGGCCGAGGCTAACCATGCACTCGATGTAATGAGGGAGTTGATACCCCTAGAGAACCGCTGCTAGAAGATGCTATGAATCTTCCCCTTAGACGCCTTCAAGACAAGCCACCCGGCTGGACAAGTGGCTACTTTTTCGAAGAGTGGCACATGATATGTTCATAGCTCAACAACAACCCCTTACATGTGCCGCCTTTTATCTC
>CM028382.1:70757506-70845636 GCA_013146195.2 Codonopsis lanceolata | reverse complement strand
ATTGAGTTTAAATTATGAATTTAGGGACTAGAATTCCTTTAAGTGGGGGAGGATGTGAGAACCGAACCCATTGCATGTTTGTCATCATTATAACATGTTTGTAATATGTCTTGACATATTTGAGACTTCATTTCATTCATATCTTGCTTGCATTGAATTGTTTAAGGCCATAAGAGTAATGGTCTTCCATGCGTTGCATGCCATGTTGTTGTTCTTTCGGTGTTGTATTAACGTGTTAGCACCTTAATAATTCTCATGAGAGTCTTAGTACCTTGCATTATGACTTAGAATGTTCATCTTAGTTGTTTCATGCTTGGTTGGGAGTTTGAAGCTTCGTTGCTTCGTTTGTGTTTTTGGTTAAACACCATTGCTTGTTTTGCCTTCATTTCGTCTCGAGAGAAGTACGGTTGAGTTCTAGGTCTTGAATACAAGCCATAACCATGATTAAACAAGCCTAACACATGTTCATTCTATCCTAGTTTGAGTTGGGATTGATTCGTGTTTGATGCGTTGGCCAATTGCCGGGTGGTTCCAGCCATGTTTGAGCTTGTTTCGGATGTGTTTCGGGTGTGTTTCCGACTTGTTTTGGGCTTGGTTACACTTTAGGATTGTTGCCAATGAGTTTGAGATCATTTAGGGTCACTTAAGATCAAGTTTTAAGGCAGGACCTCGCGGCGCATGGCTTTGATCGGTGGCTCGCATGGAGATCTTGAGAGCATGTCCAAAAGTGCAACTGGAGGAGCAGGACCATGCGCTCGCATGGTCCAAAATCAATGCGACCGCATTGTGCAAATTTCAGCCTATTTTCATTTTGAGTGGAATTTGGCTAATGTCTCTTGGACCCTTGCCCTTGGCCGACCTTGGGCACTCAAAGCCACCTTTGTTGACTTGTCTAGGACTCTTATTGACCCTTGGATCATGGCTTATCAATGGCTCTCATGCCATAGCCAATTAGAAGTCTTTTAAAGCCTATCACTTGGATTGGGGGTTTTAAGGGAAGTATATAAACTCAATTGCAGACCTTCCAGCCATTTTAGCTCATCTAAAACCAGAAAACTTCAGGGACTTAAGCAATTTTCGGCCATGGAAGAAACCCTAGGTTGAAGGGCCATTTCAGGAGATCCGGTGGTCCGATTGACGAAACGTGACCGTGGCCAAATCGAAGCTCTTGATCACCTCTACAAGAATCCTTGCTCTAATCCACCTTTCCTCCATTAATCATAGGACTAAGGTGAGTGACAATTCCCTGAGATTTTCATGTTGAACAAAATAGCATGACCCCTTCATTATAGTTGTTTTAATGTTGATTTTGAACATCTTTTGTGAAGACACAACCTTCAATTCAACATATAAAATGTGAGTATGATTTTATGAAATCTCTATGAAGTTATGATTTTGACATTTATTAAAGCATGAATGTTGTTTGTATTAAGCTTGGGAATAACTCTTGTGAAAGAATTCGGTTCAATTCATGGTTTAACAAAATCACGAAACTAGGGTTTGAAACTTCGAGATTGTGTTTAAGGGCTAGTTCGAGGACATGAACGGCTTAGTTATCAAGTTCTAAATGATCGGAGAACTTAGGAGAGGGCAATGTGATACATATAGTGTCGATGCTCTTCTTGGTTGAATTTTAGTAAAACTCACCGGAGTTGAAATTAGGGAGTTATGAACAATACCGACTCCACAATCAATCCCTACGACGAATGTAGTTCGTTAGACTAATGAATTAGCTTTCGATACTTTGAGATGGATTGATGCTTATGCCTTGAGGTTTGTGTGCTTTTAAGACTCGATTGAGTTCTTATGCGGTTTATGAGATCATGTGAAGTAAATGCATGATTGAGAGCATGTTGTAGAATAACGTATCTATTTGACATGTTGAATTCGCTCTTGTCGAATTCTTGTGTGGTTCCTTAAGTGAGTAAACAACTACTTGTTGAATAAGTTCGCTCTTGTCGAACTTATTCCTTATTGAATTTCATGACGAGTAAACACCTACTTGGCATTGCATGAGTCAGTGGCATATTTGATTGAGTCATTGGGGTGACAATGCATCGCCGTCATGAGTTATGGGACTCATGATAGTGATGGGTTGTTATACTGGGTTTTTATCACACACGCCTCCTTTGTTGGCCACGGTGGGAAGTAGCACCTTTCTTTGTAACCAAGAGAGCACATTGGAAAGTCTAATTACCAAGTAGAGAGCTTGGTACCAGAGAGCTCTCGGAGTAGAGAACTTCGGTACTTTGATACACTAATCACGGGTATCATTGGCACGAATGTTACGTGTGTATTGCGGGAGCTACGTGGCGGCACCGGTTTCATATCATATCCTCTTTATATGTGGTTTACTTTTATAGCACTTATGTGAAACAACGTGCTACCATGGATATGTGTTTTAAGTGTTTATTAAATGAGCGCTTTGATTGACTTGATATTAAAATTGATATCTTGATATGTATCTTTGCATGATGCCATGACATGCATAATTGTTAACTCACAAAGTCTTTATGACTTACCCCTCCCTTTTCTTGCTTTAGATCCGAGCCGATCAGTGCTGCTCGTTGAGGTGCGGCGAGATTCTCTCTTGTCAGTGATCGCAGCGACGAGGTTGTGATTTTAGATGTCCTTGTTTTGTTACGTTTTGTAAGGGCCATTGGGTATAGCAAGTCATATAGACTTTGCTTGGGAACTTTGTGTATTTGGATTTATTGTCCTTACTTGTAGTTCATGTATCCTATTTTGTGTCTTCGGCGCATATGCGCGAGCCTTGTATAAACTGTATTATGGTTCATCTGTTTTAAAACTTCATTGGGCATTACTTTAGCTCTTATTTAAGTATGTTGTTCTCAGGCATGTTATAGCCGTCGAGGTATATTTGCATGAACTGTGTAGTGTTGGGTTCCGGTAGTAAAGTCGCCGATGATTTGGTATAATTGTATTAATTGTTATATCGGGTATAAAAAGTTTTAAATTATTAGGCCTTTTGGTGCCGAGTCGCTTCATCGAAATGTTGCGTCACGTCGTTTTCTAAAGTTTTCTAAAATTGAGTCTTTGCATGTATTGTTGTCCTATTTGGGCGACTTGACTTGTGATTCCATCTCGGGGGTTCGGTCGTCACGGTTGGTATCGAGCTTTATAGGTTAGCTATCGGCGGGATAGGTTCCATGGCACAGGTGGGTTGGTTATTTGTGTGATTTCTAACGTCGAGTGATTTCTTATAGGTTCACGATGGTGGAGACTAGAGACTAGACACGATGCGAATCAGGAGTGCTTGGTCCTAGCCCGAGGGAGGCGGTGTTGGTCGAGGTGACAGAGAGGATAGGCAGGGGTGAGACCTCCTCGGCGGGAGAGCGGGTTGACCCTAATGCGCACATGGCGGACATGTATCGCCGTATGCTTGCCTTTATGGCGAGATGGCCGGGGAGGTCGGCCGGGGAGTACCACTTGCACCACCACCACGGAGAACGAGGTGAGGCAGCCGCCACCTCGTATTGATGTGCCTGTTGATCCTAGAGGTAGGAACAACGCTATTCTGGAGAGATTCTTGAAGATGAAACCTCCATCTTTTGAGGGTGAGTCGATGCCGTATTCTTTGAATTGTGGCTTGAGGACTTGGAGAAGATTTTTGCGGCTACGGGCTGCTTGAGGAAGAGGGTTGTACTAGGCGTTTATATAAGGGAGCCGCCAACCATTGGTGGAAAGTCTTGCTTGCTAGCTGGAATCGAATGGGGTCCCTAGAGTGTGGCCTAACTTTGAGAGGGAGTTCGGGGCTTCATATGTCCCTATGGTAGTGAGGCAGGAGGAGAGAAGGAGTTTGGGACTTGGAGCAGGGTTCTATGTCCGTGGCTCAATATTCATCTAAGTTCACTGAGTTGTCGCGGTATTGTGCACATCTTGTACCGGATGAGCCTCAGAGAGTTCTCAAGTTCGTTAAGGGCTTGAAGACAGAGTTTAGGAGGCAGCTTTTGTCTCTTCAGTTGACTGATTATCGGGGCGCGGTAGATCGTGCCTATGAGATAGAGAGAGATATTGAGGAGCACGGCGAAGCCTTACATGCGATCTTCACATCAGCCTCAGTCATCTCAGGGAGCTTCGCAGCATTCTGGGAGAGGCCAGAGTTCGGGGAATCGGTCTGATCGTAGGGGCAACCGTCGTAACGGTGGCCATGGTAGGCAGCGATGCAGGGGGCGATGCAGGCGGCCGTCGAGAGTCGGGATAGTCGCGCTCCATCTTCTCGAGGCGGCGAGGGCAGAGAGGAGCGATTACGTAGTATGTTCTCATTGTCGGCGCACGCAGTTGAGCAGTGTTGGACTAAGACTGCTAAGTGTCACGGGTGTGGGGAGACGGGTCATTTGAGGAGAGATTGTCCTAAGTCTGGTGCTAGTCAGTCAGTGGGTTCTGTTCCACAGTCAGGGAACAAGAGAGATAGTGATGGGCGACCGAAGGCTCAGGCACGAGTATTTGCGCTTGATCAGCGTGGTGTCCCAGAGTCTACTTCAGTGATTGGAGGTACACTCTCAGTTTTCGGTCATAGAGCTCGAGTTCTTATAGATCCGGGGTCTACTCATTCATATGTCGCATCTCATTTTATTGATCATTTATGCGTATTGCCTGCTCAGTTGCCATATGTGCTTGAGGTGTCTACACCGTTGGGTGATTGTATGCTTGCATCTGAGGTCTATAGGGGTTGCGATGTTCTTGTTTGTGATCGGGTTTTGCATGCGGATTTGGTAGTATTGCCTATCAGGGATTTTGATGTGATATTGGGAATGGATTGGCTATGTGTTTACCATGCTTTAGTAGATTGCCGAGAGGTTACTTTTGCCATGCAGGAATTCGGAGTTTGTGTTTATTGGCGATCATGCTATGAGAGGTATACATGTTATTTACGCTACGGGCTAGAAAACTTCTATCTCGAGGGGTGTCTTGGGTATATTGCTTGTGTGCTTGATACTAGCATGTCTCTTGTTAGTATAGAGGATGTCTTAGTTAATGAATTTCGGATGTCTTTTATTGATTATGCATTACCTCCCGGCCAGAGTTAGAGTTTTGCATTGAGTTATTGCCCGGTACTTCACCTATTCTCTAGAGCACCGTATAGGATGGCTCAGTGAGTTGAGAGAGTTGAAGGAGCAGATTGCGAGGCTGCTTGATAGAGTTTATTAAACCGAGTGTGTCTCAGGTGGGGTGCACGGTTTTGTTTGTGGAAGAAGAAGGATGGTAGTTTGCGGTTGTGCATTGACTATCGTCAGTTGAACCAGAGTTACTATAAAGAATAAGTACCCATTACCTCACATTGATGACCTCTTTGATCGGCTTCGAGGGTGCATTGTGTATTCCAAGTTAGACTTGAGGAGTGGTTACCACCGGTTGAGGGTTCGCGGAGGATGTCTCGAAGACGCCTTTCGTGCAGCGTTATGGCCATTATGAGTTTGTTGTGATGCCGTTTGGGTTGACAAGCGCGCTTTTTTATGGACTTGATGAATAGGGTGTTTCATGAGTACCTTGATTGCTTTGTAGTGGTGTTCATTGATGATATCCTTGTGTACTCGAAGTCACGAGAGGAGCATGAGCATCATTTGAGAGAGGTTCTTGTGTTGTGCGTAAGAAAGCGACTTTTTGCTAAATTTAGCAAGTGTGCTTTACGGCTAGAACAAGTTGCTTTTCTTGGGCATGTTGTGTCTAGTGATGGTATCGCGGATGGATCCATCGAAGGTTGAGGCGTTACCAAGTGGAAAACTCTGAATACGGTGACCGAAGTCCGTAGTTTCTTGGGCTTGGCGGGTTATTACCGTAGGTTCATTGAGGGATTTTCCAAGATTGCCACTCCTATGACTAATCTTACTCAGAAGAAGTCTGCTTTTATTTGGAGTGACAAGTGTGAGGCTAGCTTTCAGGAGTTGAAGAGGAGGTTGACTACAGCTCCGGTTTTAGCTTTGCCTAGTGGTTGTGAGAATTTCGTGGTTTATTGTGACGCTTCTTTGGAAGGCTTGGGTTGTGTGCTTATGCGAGCAGGAAGGTTATTGCCTATGCTTCTAGGAAGTTGTCACCGTATGAGCGAATTATCCGACTCATGATCTTGAGTTGGCAGCTATTATCTTTGCGCTTCATAAGTGGAAACACTATCTGTATGGAGCTAAGTTTGAGGTGTATACGGATCATAAGAGTCTGAAATACCTTTTCTCGCAAAAGGAGTTAAATATGAGACAGAGGCGATGGATGGAGAAGCTTAAGGATCATGATTGTACTATCTTGTACCATCCGGGGAAAGCGAATGTTGTTGCGGATGCGTTGAGTAGGAGATCCTACATGTCGTGTTTGATGATTAGGGAATGGAAGATGCTCGAGGATGTCCGTGAGTGGAGTCCTGTTGTGAGTGAGCATAGTGTTCTCTTTGCTAGTGTTCGTGCTACACCAGTGTTGTTTGGGTTGATCAAGGAAGCTCAAGCTACTGATCCAGTTTTGATGAAGATTATCGATGGATTGGGTGAGAATAATACACCCGAGTTCGCGATAAATAGTGATGGGATCTTGACATTTCAGGGTAGGGTTTGCGTTCCTTCTTCTGATGAAGTGAAACGTATGGTTCTTGATGAGGCTCACAAGGCCAAGTATACGATACATCCGGGGAGTACTAAGATGTACCGTGACTTGAAGAGGCAGTTTTGGTGGAATGGGATGAAGAGGGAGATAGCTGAGTATGTTTCGAGATGTCTTACGTGTCAGCAGGTTAAGGCTGAGCACCAGAGACCTGCCGGTTTGCTTCATCCACTTGAGATTCCGGAGTGGAAGTGGGAGCATATCACCATGGATTTTGTTACTGGGTTGCCACGTACTCGTAGAGGCTTTGATGCAGTTTGGGTGGTCGTTGATAGGTTGACTAAGTCTTCTCATTTTATCCCTATTGCGATTTCCTACAGTTTGAGTCGGTTAGCGGCGTTGTACATTCAGATTGTGAGACTTCATGGTGTACCGGTTAGCATTGTGTCAGATAGAGATCCCAGATTTACTTCTAGGTTCTGGCATTCTTTGCAGGAGGCTTTGGGTACGAAGCTGAATTTCAGTACTGCGTTTCACCCACAGTTTGATGGTCAGTCGGAGCGATTGATACAGATTTTGGAGGATATGTTACGTGCGTGTGCTATGGATTTTAAGGGTAGTTGGGATTCGCATCTACCGTTGGCTGAGTTTGCGTATAATAACAGCTATCAGTCTAGCATTGAGATGGCGCCGTACGAGGCATTGTATGGGCGTAAGTGTCGATCACCGATTTGCTGGGATGAGGTTGGTGAGGCTAAGTTATGGGGTTCAGAGATGGTGCAACAGTCAGCTGAGAGTGTGAAGCTGATTAGAGACAGATTGCTTACGGCTCAGAGTAGACAGAAAAGCTACGCTGACAACCGGAGACGAGATCTTGAGTTTCAGGTTGGTGACTTTGTGTTCCTAAAGGTATCGCCCCGGCGCGGTACTAAGCGGTTTGGGAAGAAAGGGAAGCTTTCTCCCAGGTTTATTGGTCCGTTCGAGATCTTAGAGCGGATTGGTTCTTTGGCGTATAGACTTGCGTTACCACCGTCTATATCGGGTGTTCATGATGTGTTTCATGTTTCGATGCTTCGTAAGTACTTGAAGGACGAGTCACATGTCCTTACTTACGAGGAGATTACCTTTGAGCCCGATCTTTCTTACATTGAGAAACCGGTGAGGATTCTTGATACCAAGGAGCAAGTCTTGAGGACCAAACGGATTCCTTTAGTGAAGGTCCTGTGGAAGAATCATGATATTGAGGAAGCCACATGGGAGACTGAGCTTGAGATGAGGGAGAAATACCCTTACCTGTTCGAGATTTCTGGTATGAATTTAGGGACTAAATTCCTTTAAGTGGGGGAGGATGTGAGAACCCGAACCCATTGCATGTTTGTCATCATTATAACATGTTTGTAATATGTCTTGACATATTTGAGACTTCATTTCATTCATATCTTGCTTGCATTGAATTGTTTAAGGCCATAAGAGAGTAATGGTCTTCCATGCGTTGCATGCCATGTTGTTGTTGTTTCGGGTGTTCGTATTAACGTGTTAGCACCTTAATAATTCTCATGAGAGTCTTAGTACCTTGCATTATGACTTAGAATGTTCATCTTAGTTGTTTCATGCTTGGTTGGGAGTTTTGAAGCTTCGTTGCTTCGTTTGTGTTTTGTGGTTAAACACCATTGCTTGTTTTGCCTTCATTTCGTCTCGAGAGAAGTACGGTTGAGTTCTAGGTCTTGAATACAAGCCATAACCATGATTAAACAAGCCTAACACATGTTCATTCTATCCTAGTTTGAGTTGGGATTGATTCGTGTTTGATGCGTTGGCCAATTGCCGGGTGGTTCCAGCCATGTTTGAGCTTGTTTCGGATGTGTTTCGGGTGTGTTTCCGACTTGTTTTGGGCTTGGTTACACTTTAGGATTGTTGCCAATGAGTTTGAGATCATTTAGGGTCACTTAAGATCAAGTTTTAAGGCAGGACCTCGCGGCCGCATGGCTTTCTGATCAGTGGCTCGCATGGAGATGCTGAGAGCATGTCCAAAAGTGCAGACCTGGAGGAACAGGACCATGCGCTCGCATGGTCCAAAATCAATGCGACCGCATTGTGCAAATTTCAGCCTATTTTCATTTTGAGTGGAATTTGGCTAATGTCTCTTGGACCCTTGCCCCTTGGCCGACCTTGGGCACTCAAAGCCACCTTTGTTGACTTGTCTAGGACTCTTATTGACCCTTGGATCATGGCTTATCAATGGCTCTCATGCCATAGCCAATTAGAAGTCTTTTAAAGCCTATCACTTGGATTGGGGGTTTTAAGGGAAGTATATAAACTCAATTGCAGACCTTCCAGCCATTTTAGCTCATCTAAAACCGAGAAAACTTCGGGACTTAAGCAATTTTCGGCCATGGAAGAAACCCTAGGTTGAAGGGCCATTTCCCGGAGATCCGGTGGTCCGATTGACGAACCGTGACCGCCAAATCGAAGCTCTTGATCACCTCTACAAGAATCCTTGCTCTAATCCACCTTTCCTCCATTAATCATAGGACTAAGGTGAGTGACAATTCCCTGAGATTTTCATGTTGAACAAAATAGCATGACCCCTTCATTATAGTTGTTTTAATGTTGATTTTGAACATCTTTTGTGAAGACACAACCTTCAATTCAACATATAAAATGTGAGTATGATTTTATGAAATCTCTATGAAGTTATGATTTTGACATTTATTAAAGCATGAATGTTGTTTGTATTAAGCTTGGGAATAACTCTTGTGAAAGAATTCGGTTCAATTCATGGTTTAACAAAATCACCGAAACTAGGGTTTGAAACTCGAGATTGTGTTTAGGGCTAGTTCGAGGACATGAACGGCTTAGTTATCAAGTTCTAAATGATCGGAGAACTTAGGAGAGGGCAATGTGATACATATAGTGTCGATGCTCTTCTTGGTTGAATTTTAGTAAAACTCACCGGAGTTGAAATTAGGGAGTTATGAACAATACCGACTCCACAATCAATCCCTACGACGAATGTAGTTCGTTAGACTAATGAATTAGCTTTCGATACTTTGAGATGGATTGATGCTTATGCCTTGAGGTTTGTGTGCTTTTAAGACTCGATTGAGTTCTTATGCGGTTTATGAGATCATGTGAAGTAAATGCATGATTGAGAGCATGTTGTAGAATAACGTATCTATTTGACATGTTGAATTCGCTCTTGTCGAATTCTTGTGTGGTTCCTTAAGTGAGTAAACAACTACTTGTTGAATAAGTTCGCTCTTGTCGAACTTATTCCTTATTTGAGATTTCATGACGAGTAAACACCTACTTGGCATTGCATGAGTCCAGCTGGCATATTTGATTGAGTCATTGGGGTGACAATGCATCGCCGTCATGAGTTATGGGACTCATGATAGTGATGGGTTGTTATACCGGGTTTTTATCACACACGCCTCCACTGTTGGCCACAGTGGGGAAGTAGCACCTTTGCTGTAACCAAGAGAGCACATTGGAAAGTCTAATTACCAAGTAGAGAGCTTGGTAACCGAGTAGAGAGCTCGGTACCCGAGTAGAGAACTCGGTACTTTGATACACTAATCACGGGTATCATTGGCACGAATGTTTACGCTGTGTATTGCAGGAGCTACGTAGCGGCACCGGCTTCATATCATATCCTCTTTATATGTGGTTTACTTTTATAGCACTTATGTGAAACAACGTGCTACCATGGATATGTGTTTTAAGTGTTTATTAAATGAACGCTTTGATTGACTTGATATTAAAATTGATATCTTGATATGTATGCTGCATGATGCCATGACATGCATAATTGTTAACTCACAAAGTCTTTATGACTTACCCCCTCCCTTTTACTGCTTTAGATCCGAGCCGATCAGGTACTGCTCGTTGAGGTGCAGCAGGATTCTCTCTTGTCCGTGATCGCACGCGACGAGGTTGTGATTTTAGATGTCCTTGTTTTGTTCTGTTTTGTAAGGACGCTGGGTATAGCAAGTCATATAGACTTTGCTTGGGAACTTTGTGTATTTGGATTTATTATCCTTATTTGTAGTTCATGTATCCTATTTTGTGTGCCGGCGCATGTACGCCGAGCCTTGTATAGCTGTATTATGGTTCATCTGTTTTAAAACTTCCGCTGGGCATTACTTTAGCTCTTATTTAAGTATGTTGTTCTCCGGCATGTTATAGCCGTCGAGGTATATTTGCATGAACTGTGTAGTGTTGGGTTCCGGTAGTAAAGTCGCCGATGATTTGGTATAATTGTATTAATTGTTATATCAGGTATAAAAAGTTTTAAATTATTCCGGCCTTTTGGTGCCGAGTCGCGCTTCATCTGAAATGTTGCGTCACGTCGTTTTCTAAAAACTGAGTCTTTGCATGTATTGTTGTCCTATTTGGACGACTTGACTTGTGATTCCATCTCGGGGTCCGGGTCGGGTCGTCACATGAACGGCTTAGTTATTAAGTTCTAAATGAACGGAGAACATAGAAAAGAGCAATGTGATGCAGATAGTATCAATGCTCTACTTGGTTGCATTTTTAGTAATGACTCACCGGAGTTGAGATTAGGGAGTTATTGAACAATACCGACTCCACATTCAATCCCTACGACGATTGTAGTTCGTTAGACTAATGTATTAGCTTACGTGACTTTGGGATGAATTGAAGGGCATGTTTGATATTTGTGCTTATAAGACTCAATCGAGTTCTTTTGCGGTTTTTATGATTGTGTGAAAGAAATGTATAATTGAGAGCATGTTGTAGAATGATGTATCTATTTGACATGTTGAATTCGCTCTTGTCGAATTCCTATTTGCTTTCTTAATGAGTAAACACCTACTTGTTCAATAAGTTCGCTCTTGTCGAACTTGTTCCTGATTTGAGTTTATATGACGAGTAAACATCTACTTGGTATTGCATTAGTCCAGCTGGCATATTTGGTTGAGTCGATGGTGTGACAATGCATCACCGTCACGAATTATGGGATTCGTGATAGTGATGGGTTGTTATACCGGGTTTTTATCACACACCCCTCCACTGTTGGCTACAGTGGGGAAGTAGCCCCTTTGATGTAACCAACAGAGCACATTGGCAAGTCTAATTACCAAGTAGAGAGCTTGGTACCCGAGTAGAGAGCTCGGTACTTTGATACATCAATCACGAGTATCACTGGCACATTAATGTTAACGCTGTGTATTGCAGGAGCTACGTAGCGGCACCAGTTCCATAACATATCCACTTAATGTGTGATTTACTTTATCGCACTTCTGTGAAACCAATGTGCTACCATTGATATGTGAACTAAGTGTTTATATGAATTAATGCTTTGATTGGCTTGATATTAATGATGATATCGTGCTATGTGTCAGACCCCGAACCTTCGTGTAGTTGACTTTCTCGTTTTGCTTGCCGTTTAACCGTGACCTCACTTACTAAACTAGAGGAAAGAACCTTGATTTGTGTAGGTAGGCTATCTAGAATACAATACCTTAATTCCATATGTTCGATAGACTTTAACTAGTTAAATTTACAAGTCGTATACCTACGTTGTTCGTGACATGACTCGGTTGAGAGTTTTCTCGCGTAGTGTGAGAACCCAAACCCCTTTACATGTATAACATTATTATAGCATGTTTATTGTATATCTTAACATGCTTGAGACTTCGTTTCATTCATCTCATGATTGCACAACCAATTTTCATAGATTTGTTGCATTTGGAAATAAGATGACGAACATATCACTTCACAGATTCAGTCCTGTTTTTGGGCGAACTTCGGGAAAGTTCTGGTACAAATTTACTAAAGCGAATTTTATAAAAAATTATCATGTTTTACCTTCATATGTTAGGTTACTCCCTGTAAAATTTGGTAATTTTCCAAGGTGTCTAAGTACCTCATTTAGGTCTTGACTTATGGCTGTGCCAGAATTCTATTTTCAGGAAATCAGCTTCCATACTGGATTTTGTTGTAACTTTATTTTGATGAATATAAGTCCAAATTGAGTAATTTAAAATTCTAAAATATAGTTTAATGAGTCTACTTTCAGAAAAATAAAAAAACACCTGATTTGGAGTTGTGAGATATTTATGGTCGATTTTACAAGATCGACTATCTAGTAACACCAGTATGGAAATTGGTCAGAAATTCACACATACGGGTTTTTGGTAAGTTTTGGTTGATGACCCTCCTACCCTTGGCCCTTGGACGTCCAAAGTGACTTGAGCCTCCCTTGTTGACCTTATTCAAACCTCTCTAAACTCTTGGATGAGTCCTTATCAAGGGCTTGCATCCCTTGGCCAATAGGAAGCCATATAACCTCCATCACTTGGATTATGGTTTTCTTGGGAAGTATATAAACCAATTTTCAGCCTTGGCAGCCATTAGTGATCACCAAGCTTCATATTTACAGAGAGTAAGTCTCCATTTTCGTCCATAGGAAGAACCCTAACTTGAGTGACCATTTGTCGGAGTTCCGGTGATCCGATCGGCGATCCGAAACTGCCGAATCGAAGGCCTTGCTCTCCTCTACAACAATCCTTGGTTTAATCTTCCTTCCATCCTTTATTCATAGGCTTAAGGTGAGTTGACAATTCCCAGAATTTTCATGTTAAATATTATGACATGTTCCCTTCATTAATGTTGTTCTAATCATGCTTAGGAACACTTTTTTTGAAGTAGAATCCTCCAATTCAATCTATGAAATGTGTGTAGTATTTTATGATTTCTTTATGAAGTTGTGATTTTGACTTTGTGCAAAGCATGAATGTTGTTCTATATGAGTATAGGATCAACTCTTGTGAAAGAATATGTTTCAATTGTAGGTTTAACAAAATCACCGATTCTAGGGTTTGAAATTCGGGAATGTGTTTATGGCTAGTTTAAGGTCATGAACGGCTTAGTTATTAAGTTATAAATGAACAGAGAACATAGAATTGAGCAATGCGATGCATTTAGTATCTATGCTCCACTTGGTTGAATTTTAGAAATGACTCACCGGAGTTGAGATTAGGGAGTTATTGAACAATACCGACTCCACATTCGATCCCTACGACGTTTGTAGTACGTTAGACAAATGTATTAGTTTACGTGACTTTGGTATGAATTGAAATGCATGTTTGATATGTGTACTTATAAGACTCAATCGAGTTCTTATGCGGTTTATATGATTGTGTAAAAGAAATGCATAATTGAGAGGATTTGGATTGGGACTATCTTTAGTACTCTATACATGGAGTCTACTTGTATAAGACGCTAGGATAACCATGTTGTTATTTAAGACTCATCGGTATGGTTTGACCTTACGGGTTATTACCGCTCTAGTGTTGCTTAAGTTTTCGACTACTATCGACTTTTGCGTTACTGAATAAGTTACTATTCTAGGAAGAGTTTAGTAAATGGCTTCATGATCCTAGACTAACGGAGTAGTCTTGGATAGTACATAATGGACTGATGGTTAAATTGTGACTCTGCTAAATTTCATAAGTGAATATGGAATACTGTGTATATTTTATATTATGACTAAATGCATGATTTCCTACATTCTCAATAATTGATTCTTCTACGTGTTTCTATGATATGACTTATGAGCATATTGAATGTATTTGCCTTGTGCCCTGATCGTTCTCTGATTAATGAATTGTGGTGAACTTGGATTCTACTATTAAGTGGAATTATGAATCAAAATTGAACTAAGCTTGATTTCACAATAATCTTTTATTTATTTTTTTTTTTTTGGAGAAGCAGGGCGGCACCTGCGAAGATTTATTGAAATAAAGAAAAGGTACAAACTAGAGGGGGACAACCAGCCTTGCCCTTATAATGGGAGGACGGAGGAGCCTAACCTCGAAAAGGAGATACAAGAAAAAGAAAGGCAATAACCTTCTATTAACATAAACAACTACGATTAGGCCTAAAAGAGAGGAAGCCAAAGTTGTCCATAGCAAGTAACTGTTTGATCTCTCCAGGAACATTCGTTATTGAAATAAAATTCTTGCACCCCTTATGCAGATGAGCAATACTAGCCAGTCGATCCGCCACCCGATTTTGCTCTCTGTAAACATGAGAAATGCTGAAATTTCTAGATAAACTTCTACACTTTCTCATTTCTCTGTAAACATGAGAAATGAGAAATGGTGAAATTTCACAATAATCAACTTAGGCTTCCCTTATATAATTGACTTGGGACTTTGAACTAAGATTCCTAAATGGAACGAGAACCTTGCTATGCCTCAAACGAGAACATAGAAAAGAGTCTTGGAACACATATAGTGTTCAAACTCTATTTGGTTGGGATTGTAGTAAAGACTCAACGGAGTTGAGTTAAGGAACAATTGAACCTTACGAGGATCGTGGTGAGATCATATGATAATTACATTCCATTTGACTAGATTACTAGCTTTTGGGACTTGAATCGAATAGAGTGAACAACTTGACACTTATGATTTAGAGACTCAAATGAGCTCCTATTGTGGTTTTGTGGTTATTGTAACAATGTGCATAATCGTATGAGTTTAGTAGATCATTATATCTACTTGAGAATTCGCAAGTAAACATCTACTTGTGCATTACATATAAGTCCAGCTGGCATTACTTGAGTTTTCATGTTGAAGGTGGGACGATGCATTGTCTTCACGAATTATGGGATTCGTGGTTGCAATGTATCGCCGTACCGGATTCGGTTTTCACACACCCCTCCACTGGTAGCTACAGTGGGGAAGTAGCCCCCTTTGTCGAAACCAATTGAGCACTTTGGCTAGTGCTATTTTCCCGAGTAGAGAGCTCGGACCCGAGAAGAGAGCTCGGTACTTTAATACCTGAACACGGGTATCACTGGCACGATATGATTAACAGTTGTGATTACAGGAGAAATATGACGAAAGTGATTTGGTATCTTCTCTATCTTTTATGTGCCTTACTATGGGCACTTATGTGATAACAAAGTGTTAGTGAACATGAGATCTTATTGACCATGTTTGTGTTGGTTGGTGTTATATGGAAGACTTGAAATGTGTATATACATATGCACACTTATATATGACTAATATATGAAAGAATTGATATGTATATATAGAGATATGCATCCTTATATATGAGATATATATATATGAATGACTTGATGTGTGTATATATATATAGATATGCACACTTATGCATGATGATTATATGGGAGATTTGATATGTATATATAGAGATATACATACTGATATAGGTGTATATATATAAATATGCACCCTTACACGTGGTAATAATGTGAATAGCTTGATTTGTATAGATAATGATATGTATACTTGCATATGATGTTTACTGCACAAGCCACCTTATTGACGTCTACTGCACAAGCCACCCCTAGGGAATCACAAGGGAAGATGCTGAGGAATCTCTTCCCTCTGGACGTCTACTGCACAAGCCACCTTATTGACAAGGGGCTTCTTTTCAAGAGTGGTGCGCATGACATGTTCACGGCACAACAGCTCAACCTGACATGTGCTGTATTTCTTCAGACCCACCTCAACTACGGTGCCATCATCTTCAACGAACTGAAGCAGTGGGTCGAGAAAGTGAAGAACAACCCCACTTGCAAGCGCCCATTCGTGAGGCTGATCAACGCTCTCCTCAGAGACAATGAGGAAGTCAACTCTTCCTTAAAGGAAGATGAACTGATAGTGGTGTCCAAGGACAAGCAGCTAACCGCTTCGTTCTTCAGTAAATATACTGAGTATGAAAACAAGCGAAGGCTGCAGAAAGGTCTTCCGCCGGTCTCCTTCGACAAAGTTGCTAAACCTCTACCGCTCATAGTGACTCGCTTCAACATGGAAGCTTATGACGCGGACAGCAGAACCTTCAAGAAGGCTTCTGCAAAATTTGATGAACAAGTTGCCTCCACCATCCATCAACAGGCCAAAGATGGGCCGATGAGGCGGAGCTGCCGCGAGCGCAGCAAAGGCAAAGGCAAGAAGACAAGGCCAGAAGATGCAGTGCCTACTGAAGAGGAGCAGGCAAGGTGGATCCGGAAGGAGATAAAGGAAGGCCAAAAAGACAAGAGTCCAGCCAACCCAATTCCAGCACCTTCCCCAACCCAACCCTCCCCAGCCCAACCTTCACTAGCCCAGCCATCCTCTCAAACACATCAAACCTCTTCTTCTCAGCCTTCTTCAAAAACCAAACGACCACAATCACCCTCACCTGTACCCTCACCTCAACCAAAAAGAAGGAGACTTCGAAAAACCCATGCTGACCAACCACCAGCAGACATTCCTGCCTCTACCACTGCAGCAGCTGAGTCTCCCATTCAGCCGCTAAGAAAGAAAAGGAGGTCTGCCGGTACCAAGCCAACTACAGACGCCCAACCAACTACCGACACCCAACCCTCTACCGTTAGCCAACCATCTACCGCCACACCTAACCAACAACCTATTCCCCCTGAGTCATCTGCTCAGAGGAATTCACCACCTCCGGAGGAGTCTATCCCTCAAGAGGAGCCTCATATACAGGAGGAGCCTACCCGAACCCCCACTCCTCCTCCTCCTTCACCCTTCAACTACTCGCCTGACCCATCTACCCCTACCTCACCTCACCAATCCCAAACAACTTCATCAACCACACCTCAACCAACTCCAAACCCTCCCACAAAGCCAATAGACTCAACCGCTGCCAAGTTTCTTTTTGATCTTTCTTCAGTGGCAGATCTCTTCTCTTCTGACCAACCATAACCTTCTCCTCTCTTTCGTAAACCCAAAAGCCTTTTCTACCCTGCCCCCTCTTATTGGTTCTCTACCGACCCCTTACCCGAATCCTCCCATGTCAGTGAAAATTCTGATACTGACATGGAACTCGATTCCCCACCAACCCCTCCTCCCCCTCCACCTCAAACCATCTCTTCCTCTACCGACACCATACCAACCCAGGACTCTTCCTCTTCCGACTCTATCACTCTTCCACTCCAACAGCCCTTCCGGCTAGTGTCTCTTGAAGCCACTACCTCTGCCGGTACCGCTCCCTTTCACATTGGCCAGGTAACCTCTTCTTTTCAGCCGGTTAATGCTGAAGTTTTGTCAAGGCTGGACGCCATATATGAACGGCTAGGTGCTCTCACTAGCATCACTACCGCTACCGGTGAGATAGCCACTGCTGCGTCCAAGGCCAACTATCGAACTGCAGCTCTTCTACGACAGTTTCAAGAGGATGTCTGGACTCGTTTTGGACAGATGCGACACGATTTCACAGACGTCAAGATCAACATTGAAGCTCAACGAGACGAATGTGTACGTATCTCCTCCTCCCTCTTCTACGAGCTTTTTCATGTCATCACTCTACATCTCGGCAATGGCCGCCCTCCTGTTCTAGAGCTCAACAACCTAGCTCGAGACTCTGCTCACAATGTTATGAATGCCCATCGTGATCGTGATCTGGCCATCACGGAGGAGAAGCAAATGAGATCTATCAACCGTATGCTGATGGAAGAGAACAGTCGTCTTCGTGAAGAACTCGACTACCGCTCTCGTTCCACCAGACCTCCTACTGATGCCGATGACGAGTACGTACGTAGAATGGAAGAGATAGAGAGAGAACGAAGGGAAAAAGAAGCTGCAGACAAAGGCAAAGGGAAAAGACCTTGGTAGATGTGAAATCTTTTCTTCCCTTCACCTTTGTATCTATCTTGTTTTTGAAAAACTCTGTAATCTGTAAACATCTTGTTTATAATACAGAAGGTTATCTTCTTTTCAAAAATTATCTCTTGTTTAAATTCTTGTTATTTCATTTTCTATATCTGCTTAGAATTTAAACACTCAGTTTAAATTTATATTTGAACTGTTTTTTGGTACTGATTGTGTGCTATTCTATGATTTCCTTATCCATCTATGCACTTAGATTAGTCTTTACACTTGAGGTGCTCTTATGTTTGATAGAGGCATGTCTTCCGCTACTATATATATAAATCTCTTAGACATGCTATTATCTATCACATAGTCGGTTATAGCCCTCATTTGTAGTAATGATGACCAGATATAAATAGGAGGAGATTGTTGATTCTTATGTTAGATTTATATCTGTTCAGTTCATTACCCTAGTTTTATACTTCAGTGGCTAATCGGGCTGCGTATCGATTAGCGTGGCAACTGTGTATAGAACTTTTCCAAGTATAGTTTTTAATAGGCCTTTACAGGTTCAGCGGAAGACCTCTTCACAAGCTTCACCGGAAGACCTGCTCAAAGCTTACAAACGGCAGACCTTGTGTCCAACCTGGTCATTCATGACGTGTCCTATCCGGCAATGAATCAATGGATTAATTCAAATTTATCTTCATCACTGTTTGAATTTATCTAAGACATTCCCTAACACATCAAGCCCGCCGAAAGCAGCTTTCCGAAAAGCACGAAGACTTTTCGCAAACTGAACAGTGAAAGTAGGAAAGCAGATTGTCACCTACTGCGTAACAACTCTCGATCGACACCCATTGCCCAAGTTTTAGAAGATCTCGAAATCATTCCCTGCTCTAGATATACGTGAAGACGAAATTCTGATCGATGCCCATGCATTTAATGCATTTTACCTTTAGCATTAGTCTTCATCTTCTCAAACGGATCTTTTTGAGTGCACCTGCTATAAATGCTGCCATTAAAGACTAGAGATACACAACATTGAACACTTGAAGAATTGCTCTGAAACTCTACAACTCCAAGTCTTACTACTCAGTGCATTCAAGAGATCCTCAACAGATCTAGAAGTCCTCGTCAACAACAAGAAGCCGTGCATCAACATTTATTTCTCTACTTCTTGTTGTTATTCATTCATTAACTATACTTCTGCACGAATTAAATATCTTGTTTATACAGATATTTAATTCCTTAGACCCCAAACACAAGTCAATATTTTGTACACGATCCATTAGGAATATTCTTTGTAATAGATCTAGTGGTAAACATAGTGCACTATTTAAATCCAAGGTTGACTGCCTTGGTGGTGGACGTAGCACTCTTTATAGTGTGAACCATCCCAAATTACTTGTGTTATTTCTTTATTGATTGTCTACTGTTTGAACTGTTTATTGCTTTAGTTATATTTATCCTTTATACAGCAGAACTTAAGTAACTTGTCAAAGGTCTACCGGTAGTCCTTATCGGCAGACTTGAAACAGCTACTTTGAAAGTCTTCCGCTACTTCAATCTTTTCAATAGATTGTAAGTATCTTTCAAAGAACGAACTTAAAAATTTTAAGTGTATAATAAGCCATTCAACCCCCCCCCTTCTAGCTTATTATTGTGCCCGTTGGGACCCACAATAGGTTCCATGGCCTAGGTTGGGTTTGGGTTTTCGTCGAGTATTTACCGTCGAGTGTTGTTTATAATGCCTTATTGGCATATTCTTTGGTACAAGTATACGACTTGGAGTACTAAGTTCGTTGGTCTAGATTGCCGTGAGTGAAGGTTTGTGTCTAGGAGTATTATATTTCTCCTTTATTGCTTATGAGTTGCAGTTATACCAAGAGTAGGTGATGCATTTCAGTAGAGCTGTTGTTTCTTGTTCCATTTTTAGGAATCAGAGAAGCTAGACTGTCGGTCCCAAGGGTAATCGTCGTGTTAATCATTATGGCGAAAATTCGTTGTAATACGTTTCGAGAGCGGAGTGGTTAAGCCTCCCATGGTACCTATTAGTATTTCATAGATTACTATATAGGTGTATATAGTTATGGTAGTACTTAACCACCAGTTCTTGTATTATTTGTGTTGGGAATTTGAGACCCCATTCCCGATGGTTGTGTTTTGGTATTTGGGGGACTACCTTGATCAAGGTGAAATTCCCTCAGGATATGTTGGAACTTGGTGATTGGCCAGAAGGTGATCACGTGATGATTGGTTGGATTGGTTGTTGACGCGTATACGATTTGACTTATAAGGATTAGTCGTATACTAGTTAGTAAGAGTATGCTACCTAGTGACTCGTGAAATGTTGTATTGTCTTTTTATTAGTCTAATACATTGATATTGTATTAGCCTTGTATAATGTGTTTTATCTACCATTAATAGGTAGTTAGTAGTATGAATATTCCATACTTGGTATACATACATAGTAAATTAATATGCTATGTTGCATGATGCTGATGCCATGCCTATATGTGCTTAGGATTGCTATTGTTGAGACCTATATAAAGGATGTTGATATGTGATTCATGAACACCCCACATCCTGTACAACGAAAGCTTTTGAAGTCACTTCAGAGGGCCCCTGACTTGATTATCAAGAGGTGTTCGTCGGAGAACTAGAATGGTATAATATGAGATAGGAATTGACTGAACCCGTTACCAAATGGAATGGAATTGGAAAATATTGGTATCTTGTTTTGCTTGTGCAAATACGTACAACATGGATATTGAAGTCATGCTATGAATGAATTAACCTTGTGACTTGATTGGAATGAAGTACATCGCATTGAATGTCTTCCTTGTAAGGTGAATACGTGGTCTATGATGATGATTGACTACTTGATTATAGTGTAAGGGCGTTAGACCCTAGAGATTCGTGTTGTGGCTGGAATAATTTAGCTAGCCCAGAAAAATTCTTGGTTGGGAAGTTAGTTAGTTTGGTGCAACTATTGCACATGCATGAATTACTTGATTAGTTGATAGAGAGGCATTTAAACCTTGATATCCACATTTGTTGGAACTTTGTAAGCTTTGCTAATGTCTTTGAACTCCGTCAAGAGTCAAGATGACTTGATTTTGGAATTTATTGTAGTTGAGATTTGAGTATTTCTCCCCCTCGTGTTTTGAGGCATACCTTGGGGTCACCTCGACTTCATGTGCAGGCCAGAGTATTGAACTTTTGGTTGTTTTCGAGTTTTGAATTCGATGACGAATTCTTTTAAGGTGGTGAGGATGTAAGACCCCAAACCTTCGTGTATTTGACTTTCTCGTTTTGCTTTCCGTTTAACCGTGACGTCACTTACTAAACTTGAGGAAAGAACCTTGATTTGTGTAGGTAGGCTATCTAGAAGCCAATACGTTAATTCCATATGTTCCATAGACTTTAACTAGTTAAAGTTACAAGTCGTATACCGACGCTGTTCGTTACCTGACTCGGTTGAGAGTTTTCTCGCGTAGTGTGAGAACCCAAACCCCTTTACATGTATAACATCATTATAGCATGTTTATTGTATGTCTTAACATGCTAGAGACTTCGTTTCATTCATCTCATGCTTGCACAACCAATGTTCATAGATTTGTTGCATTTGGAAATAAGATGACCAACATATCACTTCACAGATTCAGTCCTGTTTTTGGGCTAACTTCGGGAAAGTTCTGGTAACAATCTACTAAATCGAATTTTCTAAAAATTTAGTATATTTTACCTTCATATGTTAGGTTACTCCCTGTAAAATTTGGTAATTTTCCAAGGTGTCTAAGTACCTCATTTAGGTCTTGACTTACGGCTGTGCCAGAATTCTATTTTCAGGAAATCAGCTTCTGTACTTGATATTATTGTAACTTTATTTTGATGAATATAAGTCCAAATTGAGTAATTGAAAATTCTAAAATATATTTTAATGAGTCTAATTTCATAAAAATAAAAAATCACCTCATTTGTAGTTGTGAGCTATTTATGGTCGATTTTACAAGATCAACTGTACAGTAACAACAATCTGGAAATTGGTCAGAAATTCACACATACGGGTTTTTTGGTAAGATTTGGTTGATGACCCTCCTACCCTTGGCCCTTGGACGTCCAAAGTGACTTGAGCCTCCCTTGTTGACCTTAGTCAAACCTCTCTAAACCCTTTGATGAGTCCTTACCAAGGGCTTGCATCCCTTGGCCAATAGGAAGCCATATAACCTCCACCACTTGGATTGTAGTTTTCTTGGGCAGTATATAAACCAATTTTCAGCCTTGGCAGCCATTAGTGATCACCAAGCTTCAGATTTACAGAGAGTAAGTCTCCATTTTCGTCCATAGGAAGAACCCTAACTTGAGTGACCATTTGCCGGAGTTCCGGTGATCCGATCGGCAATCTGAGACTGCCGAATCGAAGGCCTTGCTCTCCTCTACAGCAATCCTTGGTTTAATCTTCCTTCCATCCTTTATTCATAGGCTTAAGGTGAGTTGACAATTCCCAGAATTTTCATGTTAAATATTATGACATGTTCCCTTCATTAATGTTGTTCTAATCATTCTTAGGAACACTTTTTGTGAAGTAGAATCCTCCAATTCAATCTATGAAATGTGTGTATGATTTTATGATTTCTTTATGAAGTTGTGATTTTGACTTTGTGCAAAGCATGAATGTTGTTCTATATGAGTATAGGATCAACTCTTGTGAAAGAATATGTTTTAATTGTAGGTTTAACAAAATCACCGATTCTAGGGTTTGAAATTCGGGAATGTGTTTATGGCTAGTTTAAGGTCATGAACGGCTTAGTTATTAAGTTCTAAATGAACGGAGAACATAGAATTGAGCAATGGGATGCATTTAGTATCTATGCTCCACTTGGTTGAATTTTAGAAATGACTCACCGGAGTTGAGATTAGGGAGTTATTGAACAATACCGACTCCACATTCGATCCCTAGGACGTTTGTAGTACGTTAGACTAATGTATTAGTTTACGTGACTTTGGGATGAATTGAAATGCATGTTTGATATGTGTGCTTATAAGACTCAATCGAGTTCTTGTGCGGTTTATATGATTTTGTGAAAGAAATGCATAATTGAGAGGATTTGGATTGGGACTATCTTTAGTACTCTATACATGGAGTCTACTTGTATAAGACGCTAGGATAACCATGTTGTTATTTAAGACTCACCGGTATGGTTTGACCTTACGGGTTATTACCGCTCTAGTGTTGCTTAAGTCTTTGACTACTAGCGACTTTTGCATTATTAAATGAGTTACTATTCTAGGAAGAGTTTAGTAAATGGCTTCATGATCCTAGACTAACGGAGTAATCTTGGATAGTACATAATGGACTGATGGTTAAATTGTGACTCTGCTGAATTTCATAAGTGAATATGGAATACTGTATATATTTTATATTATGACTAAATGCATGATTTCCTACATTCTCAAGAATTGATTCTTCTACGTGTTTCTATGATATGACTTATGAGCATATTGAATGTATTTGCCTTCGTGCCTGATCTGTTCTACAGTTAATGAATTGTGGTGAACTTGGATTCTACTATTAAGTGGAATTATGAATCAAAATTGAACTAAGCTTGATTTCACAATAATCAACTTAGGCTTCCCTTATATAATTGACTTGGGACTTTGAACTAAGATTCCTAAATGGAACGAGAAACTTGCTATGCCTCAAACGAGAACATAGAAAAGAGTCTTGGAACACATATAGTGTTCAAACTCTATTTGGTTGGAATTGTAGTAAAGACTCAACGAAGTCGAGTTAAGGAACAATTGAACCTTACGAGGATCGTGGTGAGATCATATGATAATTATATTCCATTTGACTAGATTACTAGCTTTTAGGACTTGAATCGAATAGAGTGAACAACTTGACACTTATGATTTAGAGACTAAAATGAGCTCCTATTGTGGTTTTGTGGTTATTGTAACAATGTGCATAATCGTATGAGTTTAGTAGATCATTATATCTACTTGAGAATTAGCTAGTAAGCATCTACTTGTGCATTGCATATAAGTCCAGCTGGCATTACTTGAGTTTTCATGTTGAAGGTGGGACGATGCATTGTCTTCACGAATTATGGGCTTCGTGGTTGCAATGTATCGCCGTACCGGTTTCGGTTTTCACACACCCCTCCACTGGTAGCTACAGTGGGGAAGTAGCCCCCTTTGTCGTAACCAATTGAGCACATTGGCTAGTGCTATTTTCCCGAGTAGAGAGCTCGGACCCGAGAAGAGAGCTCGGTACTTTGATACCTGAACACGGGTATCACTGGCACGATATGATTCATAGTTGTGATTGCAGGAGCAATACGACGAAAGTGATTTGGTATCTTCTCTATCCTTTATGTGGCTTACTATGAGCACTTATGTGATAACAAAGTGTTAGTGAACATGGGATCTTATTGACCATGTTTGTGTTGGTTGGTGTTATATGGAAGACTTGGAATGTGTATATACATATGCACACTTATATAATTAAAAAAATTAAGGGTTGGGGTACGGTCTATGTCCCCTCCAACCTTTAAATATATATATATATATATATATATATATATATATATATATATATATATATATATATATATATATATATATATATATATATATATATATGAAAGACTTGATGTGTATATATATATCTAAATATGCACACTTATGCATGATGATTATATGAGAGATTTGATATGTATATATAGAGATATACATACTGATATAGGTGTATATATATAAATATGCACCCTTACACGTGGTAATAATGTGAATAGCTTGATTTGTATATATAATGATATGTATACTTGCATATGATGTTTTGTGGGAACTACCTTCTAATTCATTTGATTTGTGTTTAAATAGGGAATTACACCCTGGTTCATTTGGATGGTTTAGTAAGTAAGAAGAAATGGATATCTTGTGGAGTATCGAAACGATACGACGCCTCCTCATGGGTTTCTCTGTCATTTATAAAATGACACCATGGTTATGTTTATGTTACATAATTATATGTTGCATATATATTGTAGTATCGTGCTGGGTCATTATGACTCATCCCGTACTTGTTTCTAGTTGCAGTAACTGATAGCTGCACTGAGGTCGAGTAGATCGTGACTATAGCAGTGCGCAGCTGGTCGATAGATCGAGATTTTTTTTATGGAAGCAGGGCGGCACCTGCGCAGATTTATTAAAATAAAGGAAGGGAACAAACTTTAGAGCGTGTGGTTCGTGTTTGTAGTAGCCGACTTTCCCGAGTAGCAGGTTGTGGAGTCCTGTTCCTTTATAACATTGTCATTGATGTCCTGTAGTTTGTTATTCTTGTGAGATCGACTTTTTGTAAAGTTATTTAGACTTTACGGTCGGGTAGAATACTTGAGTATTTGTATTGGCTCTTTCTTGGGCCGACGTATTGTGTCGTGCCTAGTCCGTGGATTTCGTATTTATTTCAGTTGTCTCCCGGGCACGCAGTAGCTTTGGGGAATTTCCTTATTCTAATTTTTATATTTGTTGGTTGACACCGGTATGCTTTAGCCGTTGGGTATTTGTTATATCAGGTTGGTTCTTTGTTGAAACGCCGGCCTGGAGTGCCGATGGTTTGTTCGGCGTCCGCAATGTTGCGGCACGCGAGTTTTGTTTCTCCTCCTTTGAGAGATAATGTCTCACTTGGTTTCATTGGCGTTGGTTTCGAGCTTCATGCTTGGGACTTCTTTCCTTATTGCTTTCGCTTATTCAATTTTTGAAATACCGTATTTTAGTGCGGCTTTATGTTCACGTTTAGAGCGTCTTAGCTCGACTATTCGACTTGCACTACTGTTTAGCAAGTGCTTGTCCTTTTCTTGTTAGTTCCAGCGACACGACCATGGGATTTCGTGTTGGAATCCGGGTCGGGTCGTTTCACTATGTATGTTGCATAATGCCATGACATGCATAATTGTTAGCTCACAAAGTCTTTATGACTTACCCCCTCCCTTTTACTGCTTTAGATCCGAGCCGTCCAGGTACTTCTCATTGAGGCGTTGCAGGGTTCGTGCTTGTCCGAGATCACTCGCGACGAGGTTGTTCTCTTTAGATGTCCTTCTTTTGGAACTCTTCTGTAAGGACGTTGGGATTAGCAAGTTATTTAGACTTCGCTTTGGGAACTTGGTTTTATTGTATTTATGTCTATACTTGTAGTAACATGTAACCTATTTTGAGTGTCGGCGCATGTACGCTGAGCCTTGTATAGATGTAGTTGGTTCACATGTTTTAAGTCTTCCGTTGGGCATCACTTTAGCTCTTATTTATTTATGTTGTTTCTCCGGCATGTTGTAGCCATCGAGGTATATTTGCATGAATTGTTTAGTGTTGGGTTCCGGTTGTAAAGTCGCCGATGAATTGGCATACTTGTCTTTAATGGCTATATCAGGTTTAAAAAGTTTTAAATTATTCCGGCCCTTTGGTGCCGAGTCGCGCTTCATCTACAATGTTGCGTCACGTCGTTTTCTATAATTGAGTCCTTGCATGAATTGTAGTCCTATTTGGACGACTTGACTTGTGATTCCACCTCGGGGTCCAGGTCGGGTCATCACATTTTTTAATTTGAGACATATGCGTGTTGAACTCTTCTATGGTATAATTCTCTGCCGCTCTCATAAAACGGGATACATGTCAGGCTTACGAGTTACAACCCTTATGTTTCCCTTTATATTATAGATACAATGAGCATGATGTGCACTCTGATAAACATTTTGGACTGCAGTTATAAGACTCATATCTCTATCAGAAATGATTTCAAGTGATTCATTATCACCTATTATTTCTTTCAACTTCATAAAAAACCAAGCCCATGATGCATCATTTTCATAATCGACAATAGCCCATGCAAGAGTATATATCTGCATATTACCATCTTGACAAGTTGCAATAATCAACGTACCTCTATATCTTGCAGTTAAAAATATTCCATCCACAATCACTACTAGACGCCTTGCAATGTAGAATCCGAGAATGCAAGCCCCATACGCCAAGAAGAAGTACTTGAATTTGTGTTCATTATCAAGCTCTAAAAGAGTATACTGTTGATGGATTGACCAATTGCAAGTTGTGGGCATATGTGGCCAGCTTCTTGTCACTATCCTCAGCTGAAACCCTAAATTGTCTTTAGGCATCTTCTCTAGACCTCCTCGCTTTTTGGTAATTTAGTGAAACCCCGAATGTTCTAGACACTTCCGCAATGATTTCCTTCGGTTGTAACACAGTGTCGCGGTCCTCCAACCTTGGTAAAAATATGTTTCCCAATCATACGTGTTGTCACTTGCCTATGATTAGCCATGCACATATTTTAGGGGCAACAATGTTCGGGTGTATATTTTCGAATCTCAAAATAATCACTTTCTAAGTACTTTG
Organism: Codonopsis lanceolata; assembly: GCA_013146195.2. Lineage (NCBI taxonomy): Eukaryota > Viridiplantae > Streptophyta > Magnoliopsida > Asterales > Campanulaceae > Codonopsis > Codonopsis lanceolata. The sequence goes on along the minus strand of CM028382.1, from coordinate 70,818,082 downwards.
TTGCAAACAAATGCCATTTGCAATTATCATCAACACAAACTAAAGTGTACACAGTCTTGTTGGATTTTTTTTGTTTTGAACTCAAACTTATGGTTCAATGCAAGCAAGTGCACAACATCCTGAAGCTCCTTCTTGTTATTGAATACTTGTCCAACATTCAAATCAATCTCCTCCGGTATCATTCACGTTGTACTTGCAACCGAAGAAGTCCCTAAATTTTTGCTTGTGAATTGATTGTCTTGATCTCTGTTGTCATGACTAAACCCATCAAACATCTGTCTCGTGGGTGTAGCAAAATCATTAGCGTTATTGGATAAAGGTTCCTGTCTGTTGTCTTCATCTTAGTTCTCTTGACTGAACCCATCAAACTATCTCGATGGTGAGGCAAATTCAGTAGGGTTATTGGAAAAAAAATCTTCATGTTCCATTTCTTCCTCTTCTCCAGTCTTTCCATCTTCTCTATTATTTTCCTCTTCTCCATTAGTTTCCCAGTTTCATTATTTTCTCCTCCGTTCGAGTCCAAATTTTCCATGAACAAACGGGTAACAAAAAGTGGAGATTGAACTCCTAGGTTGTTAAGGTTCAAGTACCATTCAAAATCTTCATCTTTATGAATTAAGACGGGAAATTTTAAAGCAGTTGCCATTGCTAGAGTAAGAATCTTATCTCTATGTCATCAACTTGGAAAATGGTTCGTACTTCAGCATATAACTCTTCACATGTACTTTCATTACAGATACCATCTCCTCTTGGATTCCGTTTTTCAATAAAATTCCATGAGCATCCGACAATGTCATCTTCAACAAAATGCCCAAAATAAATAACCGAGGGTCAAAAAGCTGAAGTCATATATGCAATACTGAACATAATAAATAAGTACATTCATATACTCAATGTATTCCAATGTTAAAGGAATAAATTGCCTTAACAAACCATGTTCATTTAATAAACCATTTGCATTTTGCAACCATAAAAAAGAGGTACTTATACATTCATGTCAGTTTGCAAACCTGTTTGGTAACATGTTTCATAAACCACAAACCAGTTAACAAAAACTGACAAACTGGTTTATAAATGGTTTCTCAATAAACCACTTGATAAACCATTTGATAAACCATTTTCATTAAGCAACATAATGTGTAACTAAACCAACATAAACTAGTTAACTGAAAGTGTGATGGTTTATCAATAAACCAGTAGATACACCAGTTTGCAAACCTGTTTGGTAATAAGTTTAATAAACGACCACACACTAGTTAAAAGACACTCACCTAGTTTATCTATGGTTTATCAATAAACCAGTTGATAGACTAGTTTGCAAACCAAGGTGCAAACCTGTTTGGTAACCTTTTTTATAAACTACAGACCAGTTAACACAGTTAGCAGATAATGACATGGTTTATCTATGGTTTATTAATAAACCAATTGATAAACCAGTAGATACACCAGTTGATAATTAAACCAGTTTACAAACCTATTTGGTAACCAGTTTCATAAACGACCACAGACCACGTAACAGACACTCACATGGTTTATATATGGTTTATCAATAAACCAGTTGATAAACTAGTTTGCAAACCAAGGTGCAAACCTATTTGGTAACTTTTTTTTATAAACCACAGACGAGTTAACATAGTTAAGAGACAATGACATGTTTTATCTATGGTTTATTAATAAACCAATTGATAAATAGTAGATAAACCATTTTACAAATATGTTTGGTAACCAGTTTCATAAACGACCACACACTAATTAACACACACTCACCTGGTTTATCTATGATTTATCAATAAACCAATTTTCAAACCAAGGTCCAAAGCTGTTTGGTAACTTTTTTATAAACCACATACCAGTTAGCACAATTAACGGAAAATGACATGGTTTATCTATGGTTTATTAATAAACCAATAGATAAACCAGTTGATAAACTAGTTTGCAAACCTGTTTGGTAACCAGTTTCATAAATGACCACACACCACGTAACAGATACTCATCTGGTTTATCTATGGTTTATCAATAAACCAGTTGATAATCCAGTTTACAATCCTAGGTGCTCACTTGTTTGGAAACTTTTTTTATAAATCACAGACCAGTTAACAAACATTGACATAGTTTATCTATGGTTTATTAATAAACCAGTTGATAAACGAGTATATAAACCAGTTTGCAAACCTGTTTGGTAACCAGTTTCATAATCTACCACACACTAGTTAACAAACACTCACTTGGTTTATCCATAATTTATTAATAAACCAGTTGATAAACCAGTTTGCAAACCAAGGTGTAAACCTATTTGGTAACTTTTTTTATAAACCACAGACTAGTTAACACAGTTAACAGACAATGACATTGTTTATCAATGGTTTATTATCTAACCAGTTGATAAATCATTTTGCAAACCTGTTTGGTAACCAGTTTCCTAAACGACCACACACCACATAACAGACACTCACCTGGTTTATCTATGGTTTATTAATAAACTAGTTGATAAACCAATTTGCAAACCAAGGTGCAAACTTGTTTGGTAACCTTTTTTATAAACTACAGAACAGTTAACACAATTAACATACAATGACATGGTTTATCTATGGTTTATTAATAAACAAGTTGATAAACTAGTAGAAACACTAGTTGATAAACCAGTTTGCAAACCTGATTGGTAACTAGTTTCATAAACGACCACACACCAGTTAACATACACTCACCTGGTTTATCTATAGTTTATCAATAAACTAATTGATAAACCAGTTTTCAAACCAAGGTGCAAACCTGTTTGGTAACCTTTTTTATAAACCACATACCAGTTAACATAGTTAGCAGACAATGACATGGTTTATCTATGGTTTATTAATAAACCAGTAGATACACCAGTTGATAAATCAGTAGATACACCAATTGATAAACAGTAGATACACCAGTTGATAAATCAGTTTACAAACCTGTTTGGTAACCAGTTTCATAAACGACCAAACACCACGTAACAAACACTCACCTAGTTTATCTATGGTATATCAATAAATCAGTTGATAAACCAATTTGCAAACCTAGGTGGAAACCTATTTGGTAACCTATTTTTATAAACCACTGACTAGTTAACACAGTTAAAAGACAATGACATGGTTTATCTATGGTTTATTAATAAAGTAGTAGATAAACCAGTTGATAAACAAGTTTGCAAACCTATTTGGTAACTTGTTTCATAAACGACCACACACCACGTAATGGAGACTGATCACATGGTTTATATATGGTTTATCAATAAACCATTTGATAAACCAATTTGCAAACCAAGGTGCAAACCTGTTTGGTAACCTTTTTTATAAACTACAGATTAGTTAACACAGTTAATAGACAATGACATGGTTTGTTTATGGTTTATTAATAAACTAGTTGATAAACCAGTAGATACACTAGTTGATAAACCAGTTTGCAAACCTGATTGGTAACCAGTTTAATTAACGACCACACACCAGTTAAATGACACTCACCTGGTTTATCTATAGTTTATCAATAAACTAGTTGATAAACCAGTTTTCAGACCAAGGTGCAAACCAATTTTGTAACCTTTTTTATAAACCTCAGACCAGTAAACATAGTTAGCAGACAATGACATGGTTTATCTATGGTTTATTAATAAACTAGTTGATAAATCAGTTTTCAAACCTGTTTGGTAACCAGTTTCATAAACGACCAAACACCACGTAATAGACACTCATCTAGTTTATCTATGGTTTATCAATAAACCAGTTGATAACCCAGTTTGCAAACCAAGGTAGAAACCTATTTGGTAACCTTTTTTATAAACCACGGACTAGTTAACACAGTCAAAAGATAATGACATGGTTTATCTATGGTTTATTTATAAAGTAGGAGATAAACCAGTTGACAAACAAGTTTACAAACCTGTTTGGTAACCAGTTTCATAAACGACCACACACTAGTTAATACACACTCACCTGGCTTATCTATGGTTTATCAATAAACGAGTTGATAATCTAGTTTGCAAACCAAGGTGCAAACCTGGTTGGTAACCTTTTTTATAAACTAAAGACCAGTTAGCACAGTTAACGGACAATGATATGGTTTATCTATGGTTTATTAATAATCCAGTTGATCAACCAGTATATACACCAGTCGATAAACCAGTTTGCAAACCTCTTTGGTAGCCAGTTTCATAAACGACCACACACCACATAAAAGACTCTCACCTGGTTTATCTATGGTTTATCAATAAACCAGTTTTTTCAAACCAAGGTGCAAACCTATTTCATAACCTTTTCTTATAAACCACAGACCAGTTAACAGACAATGACATGGTTTATCTATGGTTTATTAATAAACCAATTGATAAACCAATAGATATACAAGTTTGCAAACCTGTTTGCTAACCAGTTTCATAAATGACCACACACTAGTTAACAGACTCTCACCTAGTTTATACATAATTTATCAATAAACCAGTTGATAAACCATTTTGCAAACCAAGGTGCAAACCTGTTTGGTAACCTTTTTTATAAACCACATACCAATTAACAAACAATGACATAGTTGATCTATGGTTTATTAATAAACCAGTTGATAAACCATTAGATAAACCAGTTTGCAAACCTGTTTGGTAACTAGTTTCATAAACAACTACACACTAGTTAATAGACACTCACCTGGTTTATCTATAATTTATCAATAAATCAATTGATAAACCAGTTTGCAAACCAAGATGCCAACCTGTTTAGTAACCTTTTTTATAAACCATAGACCAGTTAACATAGTTAACAGCCAATGACATGATATATCTATAGTTTATTAATAAACTAGTTTACAAACCTATTCGATAACCAGTTTCATAAACGACCACACACCAGTTAACACACACTCACCTGGTTTATCTATAGTTTATTAATAAACTAGTTGGTAAACCAGGTTGCAAACCAAAGTGCAAACTTTTTTGACAACGCTTTTTATAAACCACAGACCTGTGAACACAATTAAACAAGAAATGACATGGTTTATCTATGGTTTATTAATAAACCAGATGATAAACCAGTAGATACACCAGTTGATAAATCAGTTTGCAAATATGTTTCGTAAATAGTTTCATAAATGACCATACACCACATAATAGATACGCACCTCGTTTGTGAACGGTTCATCAATAAACCAGTTGATAAACTAAGTTGCAAACCTGTTTGGTAACCTTTTTTATAAACCATTGACCAGTTAATTCAGTTAACAGACAATGACATGGTTTATCTATGGTTTATTAATAAACTAGTTGATAAACTAGTAGATACACCAGTTGATAAACCAGTTTCCTAACCGGTTTGGTAACCAGTTTCATAAATGACCGCACACCACGTAACAAACTCTCACTTGGTTTATTTATGGTTTATCAATAAATCAGTTGATAAACCAGTTTGCAAAGCAAGGTATAAACCTATTTTGTAACCATTTTTACAAACCACAAACCAGTTAACACGGTTAAAGACAATGACATGGTTTTTCTATGGTTTATTAATAAACCAATTGATAGACCAGTATATAAACTAGTTTGCAAACCAGTTTGGTAACCTGTTTCATAAACGACCACACACTAGTTAACAGACACTTACCTGGTTTATCTATAATTTATCAATAAACTAGTTTGCAAACCAAGGTGCAAACCTGTTTGGTAACTTTTTTTATAAATCACAGACAAGTTAACACGGTTAACAGACAATGACTAGGTTTATCTATGGTTTATTAATAAACCAATGGTGGATATTTAGAAATAAAAGTTTAAGCTCTAGGGTTTGCTCTCTCTTGGATTTTGATTGACAGCCATGGTCATGGCTGGGGAAGCAGTTCCCCCTCTGGCTACTATCCCATCCCCAAACCCTCCCATTCCAGCCCCATCTTACGTGGAAGTTCTTTCTAACTCGTCTATTCTTTCTTCTGCCTCCTTCGCTATTCCGCCTGCTTCCTATAAAGGAGAGCCTTCTCTCAAGCTTTCACCTAAAATCATTACATCCCTTGCTCAACCTTTCCGTCTTGCTCTCATAGATAAGTTCTCTCATGATCGACCATCCATGGAGGCCACCAAAAAACTCTTCAATACTTTTGGTTTAAAAACAGCCTTTACCATTGGTCATCTTGACACGAAACATATCCTCATTCAAGTCCATTGTGATGAGGACTATCAACGTCTTTGGATCAAAGACCAGTGGTACCTAGGTAGGTTCCCGATGCGAGTCTTTAAATGGACTCCTGATTTTCGTTCGGATGTTGAAATCTCTATTGTTCCGGTTTGGTTCTCTTTACCCGGACTGCCAATCCACCTATTCAATAAGTCGGCTCTTTTCTCTCTGGCATCTCTTTTTGGTAGACCTTCGATGCTCAATCAGCCAACCATGAATTTGTCTAGACTAAGTGTGGCTTGTGTGTGTGTGGAGATTGATCTCCTGAAGCCTTGCCCTAATCGTGTTTGGGTTGATTGTGGCGGAGTCTTTCCTAGTTTTTGGCAAAAGGTTGATGCTGAGAATAAACCATCTTATTGCACTCACTGCATGTAATATGGGAAAACATAAATACAAACTTGAGGGGGACAACTAGCCGAGCCCTTATAATGGGAGGATAAAGGAGCCTGAACCTCGAAAAAGAAAGATACAAAAACCGAGAAACTTAAGTAATATGAATGTAAGGGGTCTCATGACTATCAAGGTTGATGAGACCACAAATTCTAACCGGAAGAGAAGAAACTGTCAGAACCTTGATCACCTCTAACATTGGCTAAAGCAACAGCAACAGCATTGGCCTTGCGATATACATGACAGAATTTGATCTCCAAATAAAGGGACAAGGAAATGATTTTACGAATTAAATAGCAGCTCTGCCACGGGGGATGAATACCCTTCAAGATACAATCAATAAGAAGCTTTGAATCAACTTCAATCATAGCCTTTCTATATCCAAGAACAATCAGCCATCGAATACCTTGGTAAAGAGCAGCACATTCAGCAAAAAAACTGGAAGAGAAGCCATAAAAAGAAGCAAAAACCACAATAAGCTTGCCTGAATGGTCCCTAATAATTCTGCCTCCCGAACTAGGGCCCGGATTGCCACGACAAGCCCCATCGGTATTAAGTTTTACCACCCCGATGAGAGGCTTAGACCAAGACACAACACGGATGTTTCTGCTGGAGGGGCGGCTCAACTTCGAATAAAATATCAAATTCCAGTCCGTTTGATTTTGAAGTGAAAAGCCAACTGCTTGAATGATCGAAGAGACCATGTACTTAATCTTATCAATCACTATATTGGTAGGACGTCTAACACCTTCATGGAGAGCTTCATTCCTATATTTCCAAAGTTCCCACAGAATAACGGAGGGAGTAATGGCATGAATGACTGATGAGCTATGCTTATACCACCAAGAGAAACAGACTTGTTTGATAGAACCATGGGGAGAAAACACCTCGCCAAGGTTGTTAAAAACAGTCCAAACCGAACGAGCTATGGGACTGGTCAGAAAAACATGAGAGTAAGACTCAGTTTGGCCCAAGGTGCAACACGAGCAACAGGATGCCATTTGAATTCCCTTCTTCATGATGCTTTCATCAACAACAAGACGATTCTGCCATAATCTCCACATGAAGACACTGATGTATCGAGGAAGATATTTGTGCCAAATGAAATTGGCTGAATCCATAGAAGGCCATTTAGTGCGTACCATCTCCCAAGCCGAGGATAATGAGAAAATTCCCGAAAAAGTAAGGCTCCAGACAGCACTATCAGGTATATCAACAATAAAAATGTTGTGTTTAGAAATAAGATCCACAATCTGGGAGTTTAAAATAAGTCGAGCTGCCTGAGAGATATGATTCTCACTATCAAAAATTTCTTTAACCAGACGAAGGTGGTTAGAACCCGGATGAATAATAGGGCCACAATCCAACCAGTTATCTAGCCAAAGAGAACAATCCCCTCGACCAATAATCCATCTTATGGCTGCCTCGACATCATGACGAACTAAGCACATACGACGCCAAATGAGAGACCCACGACTAGCAGCGCAGGACGGATGAGAAGAAAAACAATAGCTTTTTTGCATGAAAGAAGCCCACAGATTGTTAGAGGTCTGAAATCTCCACCACATCTTCAAGGAAAAAGCCTGAATAACATCTGAAAATGAACGAATACCGATACCACCTTCAGAAACAGGTCTACAACATTTCTCCCAAGCAATCCAGTGGGATTTTAAATGTCCGTCAATGGACCCCCAGAAGAAGTTGGCCAACATACGGTTAATTTGTTTGATGATAGAAACAGGAGGATCTAGAGAGGCAATTTGATACATCACAATGGAATTAAGGACCGAATTAATGAGAGTAATTTTTCCCGCTTGATTGAGAAATGCACCAACCCAAGAAGCGATTATATTCTGAAGTTTGCCCAGGAAATTATCAAAAAGAGATTTAAAAAGAGGACATCCCAGATAATTCACAGGAAAAGCTTTATGACTGAACCCCAAATGATGCCGAATGGTACTGATTCTTGTATTGGGGGTGGAAGAAGACATCATAAAACAGCTCTTGGCAACATTAATCATCTGACCCAAGCTCCTCTCATAGTCAGAAACAAGCTTGCGATGCTGAAGTAAAGAATGTTTATTTCCGTTGCAAAAAATGACGAAATCATCGGCAAAGGGGAGGTGAGAGATAATAGGGAAGCCAATATGAGAATGATAAGCAAAATGAGGGTTTTCAATTTGCAACTTATTTAAAGAGCGACTTAAAACTTCAGCGGCAATGATGAACAGACTAGGTGAGAGCGGATCACCTTGTCGCAAGCCCCTTGAAGAATTAAAAAAACCAGTTGAAACACCATTAACAAGGACATAGAACCAATTATTAGAAACAATACGCCAGATCATGTCAATAAAGACCTCACTAAACCCAAATTTCCTCAACACATTAATCAGAAAAACCCAAGAAATTCTGTCGAAGGCTTTGGCCATGTCCACCTTAATAATGACGTTGGACCCATTAATTTTCTTCTTCAGATGATGAGTCATTTCATGGGCTAAGATTAAATTATCTTGAATGATGCGCCCCTTGGTGAAAGCACTTTGATTTTCAGAGATGGTTGAGGGAAGAATAATAGCCAGCTGGGACGAAAGAAGCTTCGAGACAACTTTGTTGCAAAAATTACACAGACTAATAGGCCGTAAATCCTTGAAAGATGAGACATGATCAGATTTAGGTATGGTGATCATAAGCGTGCTTGTCCAAGATCTAGGCATATCAAACCCTGAAAATAACTCTGAAATAGCCAGATGAAAGTCGGAGACGATAATATCCCAGCATGAGGTATAAAAGGTACCTGAAAAACCATCGGGGCCTGCAGCGCTGTCCCCCTTTAAATCAAAAACAACCTTTCGAAGTTCCGCAATGGTAGGGGGAATAGTAAGAAGGGTATTTTGCTCTAGAGTAAGGAGAGAAGGAATAACCGAAATGTTATCCCCTCAGAAATGGAGCAAGCTGAAAGTTGATCACAAAAAAATTCTACCGCTGCCCTTTTAATATTCTTCATCAGTAAGAGAATTACCATGCATGTCTTGGATTTTATGAATGAAAAGTTTACTTCTCGTCTACTTGACAGAAGAATGAAAAACTTTCGTATTACCATCGCCATCTTTCAACCATCGAAGATGCGATTTTTGCCGCTAGAAATCCTCTTTGATTTTCAACTTAGACTGAAGATTGGCCTTTGCAAGATGAAGCAAAGATCTATTGTGGCTGGAATTGTTGGCCTCATAAAGCAGTTCCTTTTCAAGCACCTGGTCCTCGGCCTCTTTAACAGCCTGAAAATTGTTGCCAAAAATGTTTCTATTCCATGATTTAAGGGCTGCCCGGTCAGCTTTGAGCTTATTAGCAAAACAAGTCATGGGACGTCCATTAGCAGGCTGATTCCAAGCATCTCGAACAACATCAGGAACTAAGTTATCGCATAAAAAACCCTGATTTGGCTGCTCAAAACCCTAACCCTATGGCCAAGGAACCCCAAACTAAGCCAGTTTCTGCAACTACCAATCAGCGATGGACCCCCAAAAAGAAAGTTTCAGATGCTCAAAAGATCTCTCATCAGATGGACACTAATCCCAACCCCTCTATCCCTTCGGCCACGGCAAACCCAAATATTAATGAGACCATAGCACACCCTAATGCTGATGATAATCTGGCTGCAGAAAATCCTAATGTTGATGTGGTAGTAGACAAGCCCAAAGCTAATGATGATAATGGCCCAGATACTCCTAAGACTGGTCCTGATTTGAACACATCATCCAAAAGGCCAAAGGATCACTCCCTAGGATTGAATTATGTGCACGAACCAGTGAATAAAGAAGTCGAAGAAGTCTCTTCCAGCTCGAATTTTTTGGATGACACAGCCACAAATGATATGGAAACTATTCCTGCATCAATTATTTTGCCTAACAATTTTGTTGTCCTAAATATATTGGAGGATGAGGAAGTTTCTGACCATAGCTCAATTGATGCTCTAAATCTGGAAGTCTCAAAGAAGCCAAAACCCTCTATCCCCCCGACTGATCGAACTACTCGATCTCAGGCTAACAAGCCCTCTAAAGGTTCCACTTCCAACACGTCAAGTGGATATTAAAGCCCTCTTCTGGAATGTTCGTGGCATAGGTAATGATCCTACTGTCAGCCGTCTTAAGCATTTGGTCAAGCTTCATAATATTTCTTTCATAGCAACTTTCGAGCCTAAGCTGGCTATTGATAAGATAAATCTCATATCCCGTAAATTGAACTTCAGGCTTTCTCACTCTAATACCTCTAGTACCATATGGGTTTTTATTAAGTCTTGTTTCAGTTGTAGTATTATGTATGATTCCTCTCAACAGATTACTCTTAAAATTCAGCATTTTTCTTGGCCCTTTCATGCCTTTGTCTCTTGTGTTTATGCGAGGTGTGATCTCCGAGACCGCCAATATTTATGGGAAGATCTTCTTCAGATAAACACCCAAATTTCTAATGATCTGTGGCTAGTTGGTGGTGATTTTAACATTATCCTCAACCCTACCGAGAAGTCGGAGGGTAATGGTTGGGATCGTATTGGTGGCTTAGAGTTTCAAGCTTGCATTTCTGCTGCTGGTCTGACTGATTTGGGCTACTCTGGAACTGATTTCACTTGGTGGAACAAGCAAGAGGGCACAACTACTATTATGGAACGTATTGATCGTGTCCTTGGGAACACTAGTTGGCTGGATAAATTTCAAGCTACCATTATCCAGCACCTAAACCGAACCTACTCTAATCATTCCCCTTTGCTAGGAACAATCTCTTAGACTGCTACCTCCAAGCCTTCCCCTTTTCGGTATCTTAACATCTGGGCATCTCATCCCTCTTTTACTGAAATGGTCAGAAGCTCCTGGTCTCAACTAGAAATTGGCTCTCCCATGGTTAAGTTTGCTAGGAAACTTCAGAATCTCTAGGTTGCCCTGAGGGCTTGGAACAAGGACATTTTTGATAATCTTCGTCAGGTTGAGGAGGATGCGCTTGAAATGGAGCTCTTGTATGATCTTACTAACTCTTATATTAACTGCTCTAATCTAATGGAGGCTCAAGCTCGTCTCCGTCTCCACCTTTCTCGCGAGGAAGGTTTTTGGCATAAAAAATCAAGACTTAAATGGCTCAAAGAAGGTCAAGGAAACTCCAAACTTTTCCATGCTTCTGTTCGGCAATCTCATCGTCCTCTATTTATTCATACAATCCATAATGTTGATGGTTCTCTTCTGAATAATGAACAAGATATTAAGGAGGTAGCTATTCGCTATTTCTGTGATCAACTCTCTACTGATGATCCAATTCCAGAGTTTAACTTAGATGTCATCCCTAGTCTTATCACTGATGAGTGGAACTCATTGCTTATTGCCCCTCCTGATGCTATGGAGATTAAAAGTGCAGTCCTTGCTCTGAATGGTGATAGTGCCACCGGCCCGGATGGCTTTTCTGGTCATTTTTACTCTTCTTGCTGGGAGATCATCAAAACGGATTTCTACGAGGCTATAACAGAATATTTTTCTGGATTCAATCTTCCTAAGGCCTGGTCCAGCACCCTTATCGTGACCATCTCGAAAGTCTCTCCTCCTTCATCCTTTAAAGACCTCAGGCCCATCAGTTTATGCAACTTCAACTCTAAGGTTATCTCCAAAATTCTTTCTTCCCACCTTTCTTCTATCTTGCCTTTTATTATTCTGGACAACCAAAGTGCTTTCACTAAAGGTCGCATCATCCAAGACAATATCCTTCTTGCCAGGGAAATGATGTATCATATTAGAAAAAAGGTTGTGGGTTCTTACATTATTCTCAAGCTTGATATGGCTAAGGCTTTTGATTGTGTTTCTTGGGTTTTCCTTACCATGGTTCTTCGTAAATTCGGCTTTCATGAGATTTTCATTGATTTAATTTGGCGGCTTCTATCTGATAATTGGTTCTCTATTCTTCTCAACGGGGAATCTGCTTGTTTTTTTCCCTCTTCTCAAGGTTTTCGGTAAGGAGACCCTTTGTCTCCCAGCTTGTTCATTATCATGGCTGAACTCCTTAGCAGAAGTATTGATAAGCTTCATCGCAATGACCCTAAGGTTATGTATTCCACAGTGAGCGGCTATCCTATAGTTTCCCATCTTGCATTTCGAGACGACATTATTATATTTTGCAATGGTAGCAAGCGTTCCCTCCTTCTCCATAGAAACATTATTTCTGCTTACGAAGCAATGTCTGGTCAGCTCGTCAACAGGTCCAAGAGCTTGTTCTATGCTGCTCCTAATGCTTCTAGTCGTTCCCCGGTGATCTCTCACATTCTTGGTTATCAAGAGGGCATTTTTCCTCTCAATTATCTTGGCTACCCAATCTACTTTGGCAGAAAGAAAAAGCAGATTTTTGATACTCTCATTCTTAAAATTCAACGTAAAATAGACTATTGGATGGGTTCGTTTCTTAATTATGCTAGTCGCATTACTCTTATCAACCATGTTCTCCAATCCATCTCTATGTTCCAGCTCACCTCTATTGATCCGCCCTCTTCTGTTATCCAGCTCCTTAACCGTATGTTATCCAATTTCTTTTGGGGCCATATTGACGGTAAAAAGAAGAGCCATTGGGTAGCCTGGAAGGACTGCTGTCCCCTCACTGATAAAGGAGGTCTCGATATCTATTCCATCCTTGATATCGTTAAAGCCTTGGGCCTTTGGATATGGTGGCGTTTCCGCTCCATAAATAATATTTGGTCCCGTATGATCAGTTCTAGGAGCATTGCTGAACCCTATATTAAATGGATTGTGGGCAAGGGTCACTGTTCTATTTGGTATGACATATGGCTCCGGAACTCCTGTATTGATAAGCCCCCCTCCTGTTCCCTTGTCTGCGTTCGGGATATTTTTCATGAAGACTCCTCTATTAATAATGCTGGCCTATTCTCTCTCCCTTTATCCATTCACAATGACATTAAATCCCAAGGTATCTCTATTTGATATGAAGATGACAGGCCCGTTTGGTCTCTTTCCCTAAAAGGGAAGTTCTCCATTTCTTCGGCCATTTCTTTGCTTTCTCCTCCTAGTCATGCTTTGTTGTCTTCTAAATTTATCTGGCACAAAAATCTGCCTAGACACATTAGTATTTTTCATTGGAGGCTCTTCCACAAGCGACTGCCTTTGGATGAGGGCTTATGGTGAAAAGGCTTCCAGCTTCCTTCTAAATGTTTCTGCTGCTCCTCTAGTTCTTTGGAAACTTTCAAGCATGTCTTCCTCAGAAACCCTATATCCAAGGCTATTTGGTGTCATTTCCATAATCTGTTTGGGATTCCTTTCCAACCCCTCCCCTTGCAGTAATCCTGTTTCGCTTGGTGGCTCCATGGGAAATCCCTCATCTTCTCTATCCTTCCTTCTATTATTCTTTGGCACTTGTGGAAAAATCGTAATTTAGTGGCTTTTGAAAACACCAAGCTCCCTTCTTCGGTCATCATCAATAACATCTCTCAGGACATGAAGAATATTATGATCTAAACTGGTTTCCATCTCTCTGATCTTTCTTGTGCTACTTGGTTCTCTCATGGTCGGTTTAAGCAAATAAAAATTTAGTCTGTGAAATGGAATTTTCCTCCTAATGGCTTTTTTAAGTTGAATGTTGATGGAGCTAGTAGAGGAAACCCAGGTCGTAGCGGCGGAGGTGGAATTCTCAGGGACTCTTCTGGTAATTTTGTTTTTGCCTTTCACTGTCATTATGGATCCCATTCTAATATGATTGCTGAGCTCCGTACTCTCTACCATGGTATTCGTTGGCTTTCCACCCATGATTTTTTTGATGTCATTATTGAGACTGATTCGAAAGTCCTCTATGACTGCTTATGTAACGGACAGGGATTTTAGGTCTGCCTCTGCCATTCCTCAGTTCACGCGTGGCCTCCTTTCTCTTGATGCTTTTCATACTCCTTATGTTTGTATATCTTAATCTCTTCTTTTTTGTATTTTCTCTTTCGAGGTCAGGCTCCTTTGTCCTCCCATCTATAAGGGCAAGGCTGGTTGTCCACCTCAAGTTTGTTTTTTTTTTCTTATCAATAAATCCTCATAGGGTGCTGCCTCTGTTTCTTAAAAAAAATATATTAATAAACCAATTGATAAATAAGTAGATAAACTATTTTGCAAACCTGTTTGGTAACCAGTTTCATAAACGACCACACACCAGTTAATAGACACTCACCTGGTTTATCTATAGTTTATCAATAAACCAGTTGATAAACCAGTTTGCAAACAAAGGTGCAAACCTATTTGGTAACCTTTTTTATAAACCACAGATCAGTGAACACAGTTAATAGACAATGACATGGTTTATCTATGGTTTATTAATAAACTAGTAGATACACTAGTTGATAAATCAGTTTGCAAACCTATTTGGTAACCAGTTTCATAAATGACCACACGCCATGTAATAGACACTTACCTGGTTTATCAATAAACTAGTTGATAAACCAGTTTGCAAACCAAGGTGCCAACCTGTTTGGTAATATTTTTTTATAAACCACAGACCAGTTAACACAGTTAATAAACAATGACCTGATTTATGTATGGTTTATTAATAAACCAGTAGATAAACCAGTTTGCAAACCTGCTTGGTAGCCAGTTTCATAAACGACCACACACCACGTAATAGTCTCTCACTTTGTTTATCTATATCAATAAAGGAGTTGATAAACCAGTTTACAAACCAAGGTGCAAACCTGTTTGGTAACTTTTTTATAAACCACAGACAAGTTAACATAGCTAACGAACAATGACATAGTTTATCAATGGTTTCTTAATGAACCAATTGATAAACTAGTTGATAAACCTGTAGATAAACTAGTTGATAAACCAGTTTGCAAACCTGTTTGCTAACCAGTTTCATAAATGACCATACACCAGTTAACAGACACTCACCTGTTTTATCTATGGTTTATCAATAAACTAGTTGATAAACCTGTTTCATAAACCAATTAGCAATGATTTATTAATCAAAAATGATTTTTATTTTTATTTTTTGCAAACTGAGATTGTGGATTGATAAACCAGGTTATGTGCCAATATATATGGTACCAGTTCAAAATGCACATGATTGTCAAATGGTTGTGAATTTTGCAAAGAAAGAACAGTTTTGGGCCATGGTTGAATTTGCAGAAAAATGGATTCAAACGAATGTTTATGGAAATGAACCTAAATACTAAGAACACAATTGATGGGCTAAATTTGAATTTGGAAGAGAACTTTTCTGAGCTCCACGACACAGCTGAGCGAGGGAGTATTCGACGAGGGGGACGAACCTGAATACTTAGCACACAGTTGATGGGCTTCGAATTTGAGAGAAAACACTAGATTTCAAATGTTACGACTTTGAGTAATGATCCTAACGAACTTTGTTCTTGCAGCTGAGGGAGGGAGTATTCGACGAGGGAGTATTCGGTATATGTTTATAGTATACAAACCAATACCAAAAAAAAGAAAAAGATAAATAAAGGGTTGTTTACACATTTCATGACTGAAGTGGCCATATAAGTATTTTTTTAAAAGTTTGGCTAAAAATGACCAAGTCTTGTTTGACTTGGCCGTTTTTGTAAATGCCCCACTTTTAAATACTCCCCCAAGTCAGAATAAAAAGTCATTATTTCCTTTTCAAAGTTTTCTAAGAATATAGGTAATATCCTACTACCTATATTATAAAAGAGCTCACGGTCTAATTGGCGGCCCTGATCGAATTGTAATAAAAACAACTGATGATCCAGATTGATTTGTAAATATATGAGTTACAAATGAACCCCTCAGTTATGATTATGTTTAAATTACCGCTCTACAATTATGCATACAACCTTCAGTTGTGGGTTTTATTTGAATTACCCCGTCAGTTATGGGCTTTGTTTATCCCGACCATTCATTGAACTGATCTCATACCGACACCGTGCCTATGGCACGGATACGCATACTAGTCTTTACTCCCTCCATCTCTAAATTATCGTTCTCCTTTCCTTTTTCGCCCGTCCCAAAATAATTGTTCAGTTTGAAACTTACATTTTTAGAGCATCACTTTTACCACTTTACCCTTACTTTTTCACCCTACTTTAATTATGGGTCACATACACATGGGCTTTTTAGGAAACTACACATTAAATAATCAAGTCAATTGTGTTTTTCTTAATCTGTGTGTCGGGTCAACTAGGACGATAATTTCGGGATGGAGGGAGTATTGTAAAAGAACTCAAGGTCTAAATTAGTGTCCTGATCGAATTGTGCTAAATACAACTGACGGTCTAGATTGATTTGTAAGTATGAGAGTTACAAATGAACACCACAGTTATGAGTTACAAAAGATAAAAACATGGGCATTTGGTCTAGTGATATTTGAATTTTTTTTTTTTCCTCTAAGTGATATTTGAATTCAATTCCAATCTGTTATCAATATATAAAAGGAGTTTTCTCTAAGAAAATGGTTTATATAAAAAACCCATAAACAAATAATCATGAAAGTATTAACATAAGAAATTTTTATCATTAAATTGAGCAATATATGTGGAAATTACGGTTGTATTACTGAAATTTTACCTTCAAATATTAAAAAAAATCCATTTTTTACTTTCCTTATGAAGATATGTATTATATTAATATCTATATTATAAAAGAGTTCGGTGTCTAACTGGTGCCCTGATTGAATTGTGCTAAACAAAACTGACGATCCAGATTGATTCGTAAGTATGTGAGTAACAAATGAACCCCTCATTAATGAGTTACAAATGTTATAAAGAAGGGCGTTTGGTCTAGTGGTATGATTCTCGCTTCGGGTGCGAGAGGTCCCGAGTTCGATTCTCGGAACGCCCCTTCATTAAACATCCATTGTTTTGGACACCAAAATAAAAATAAAAGCATATTTGAATTCAATTCCTATCTGTTATCAATATATAAAAGGAGTTTTCCCTAAGAAAATGGTTTATATAGAAAACATAGACACATATAATCATGAAAGTATTAACATAATAAATTTTTACCATTAAATTGAGCAATATATGTGGAAATTATGGTTGTATAACTGAAATTTTACCTTCAAATATTAAAAAAAAAAGCGTTTTATATATTGATACCCCTTCATTAAAAATCCATCATTTTTGGATACCAAAATAAAAATAAAAGGATATTTGAATTCAATTCCTATCTGTTATCAATATATAAAAGGAGTTTTCCCTAAGAAAATGCTTTATATAAAAAACATAGAAACATATAATCCTGAAAGTATTAACATAATAAACTCTTACCATTAAATTGAGCAATGTATGTGGGAACTACCGTTGTATTACGGAAATTTTACCTTCAAATATTAAAAAAAATCCATTTTTTACTTTCCTTATGAAGATATATATTATATTAATATTTATATTATAAAAGAGGTTAGTGTCTAACTGGTGCCCTGATTGAATTGTGCTAAACACAACTGACGATCCAAATTGATTCGTAAGTATGTGAGTTACAAATGAAGCCCTCATTTATAAGTTACAAATGTTATAAAGAAGGGTGTTTGGTCTAGTGGTATGATTCTCGCTTAGGGTGCGAGAGGTCCTGAGTTCGATTCTTGGAACGCCCCTTTGTTAAAAATCCTTCTTTTTGGTCACCAAAATAAAAATAAAAGGATATTTGAATTCAATTCCTATCTGTTATCAATATATAAAAGGATTTTTCCCTAAGAAAATGCTTTCTATAAAAAAAATAGAAACATATAATCATGAAAGTATTAACATAAGAAATTGTTACGGTTAAATTGAGTAATATATGTGGAAATTACGGTTGCATTGCTGAAATTTTACCTTCAAATATTTAAAAAAAAAATCAATTTTTTAATTTCCTTATGAAGATAAATATTATATTAATATATATATTATAAAAGAGCACAAGTCTAACTGGTGCCCGGATTGAATTGTGCTAAACATAACTGACGGTACAGATTGATTCGTATGTATGTGAGTTACAAATGAACCCCTCAGTTATGATGTATGTTTGAATTACCCTTCTACAATTACATATAAAACCTTCACTTGTGGGTTTTATTTGAATTATCTTGTCAGTTATGGGCTTTGTTTATCCTGACCATTCATTGAACTGATCTCATACCGACACCGTGTCTATGGCACGGGCACGCATACTAGTCTATATTATAAAAGAGCTCAAGATGTAACTGGTGGCCCTGATCCAAATGTGCTAAATACAATTGACAGTCCAGATTGATTCGTAATTATGTGAGTTACAAATGAACCCCTCAGTTATAAATTACAAATATTATAAATAACGGTGTTTGGTCTAGTGGTATGATTCTTACTTTGGGTGCTAGAGGTCCCGAGTTCGATTCTCGGAATGCCCCTTCATTAAAAATCCATCTTGTTGGACACCAAAATAAAAATAAAATGATATTTGAATTCAATTTCTATCTATATAAAAAACATAGAAACATGTAATCATGAAAGTATTAACATAAGTTATTTTTATCGTTAAATTGAGCAATATATGTGGAAATTACGGTTGCATTACTAAAATTTTACCTTCAAATATTTTTAAAAAAATCAATTTTTTTTACTTTCCTTATGGATATATATATATATATATATATATATATATATTAAAAGAGCTCAGGGTCTAACTAGTGTCTTGATTGAATTGTGCTAAACACAACTGATGATCCAAATTGATTCGTAAGTATGTTAGTTATAAATGAACCCCTCATCTATGAGATATGTTTGAATTACCCCCTCTACAATTACATATAAAACTTTAAGTTGTGAGTTTTGTTTAAATTACCTCGTCAGTTATGAGTTTTGTTTATCTCGACTATTCATTGAACTAATCTTATACCGACACCGTGCTTATGGCATGAGCACGTATGCTAGTTTATAATATCATTAAGGGAGAGACTATTTCCACTACGGTTTTTACTTATCCACTACATAATAAATAATAACATTAAATTAACTCTTTTTTTTAATGAAATTACCATAGGATTACCTACCAATTATAATAATACTCCCTCCGTCCCTAAATTATTGTCCTGCTTGACCCGGCGCACAGATTAAGAAAAAACAATTGACTTGATTATTTATATTGGTTTAATGTGTAGTTTCCTTTAAAGCCCATGTGTATGTGGTCCATAATTAAAGTAAGGTGAAAAAGTAAGGGTAAAGTGATAAAAATGATGTTCTAAAAAGATAAGTTTCAAAGTGGACAATTATTTTGGGACGGATGAAAAAAGAAAGGAAAACGATAATTTAGGGACGGAGGGAGTATATCAAATTGCCCAAATTACGCTTCAAGTTTATTTTTTATTTTTAGGGAAAATTATATTTTTGACCATCGTACTATTGCCAGCTACCCAATTTGACCAACTACACTTCATAACTCTCAAATTAACCAATATACCATATAAGTTGGTACGTTATGGTCCATGTCGTTAACATCTCATCCAATTTCGTAACACAGGTGTTAATGTCGACTAACGGAAGGATTTTATGAGGGGTATTTTTGTCCATCTAAATGAAAATATAAAGAAAAATTTAAAATTAAAAAACCTAACCATTTCAGTCTTCCCACATCTCCCTCTAACCCCTCTAGTCTATTACATGTGGCAAAAGAGAGAGACGAGTCGTTAAGGCCTGTTGGCCGTCTCTTCCTTCAGTCGGAGACGCGCCAAATCATCAACTGCATCCTTATTTCCAAACAACCCATCAACATCGACGCCATTCGACCCACCGTCTCGAGATCAATAAGCACCATAGATTCTACTCTCTCCTGGTCATTGATTGTCACGGCGTGAGAACTGGAGAAAAACCCAAGTAAACATCGACGAGCACATCATCGTCCACAACGAACCCCTCTCTGATGACACATCAAACAAGAACAATGATATCTGGTCAACGATTATGTGGATGACCTCATCGTGTCCGCTCTGCTCAGCACTGATAAAACCCTTGTCGAAAATCAACGTATTATTGGCCCACAAGTGTGTTGTCGTGCACGTGCATCACGCTTTGGGGAGTCTTGACTGGAGTCAGGTCAATGGCGGAAGATTGGGGTGATGTAAAAGACGCCGACTGAAGATGAAGCCGGCTGGTTGGATCTTTAGATGGAAATTGGGGCTGGGAGAAGATTGGAGCTCGTTGTGACTGTTGAGGGTAGGAGATAGGAGAGAATTTTTTGCCACTTCGAGATATGAGAAGGAAAAGGGGGGAGCTCGCTAGGCCGAGTTGGATCTGGGCGAAGAGATCGGGGTTGAGAGAGAGAGAGAGAGAGATGGGAGATCTTGATGGATCTGTGGGCTGCGATGGGTGGTGAACTGGGTGGAGACGGTGACTATGGAGAAGACAGAGCTTGAAGGATGATGTTGGTGATGGAGATTCGTCAAAGGAGGAGTCGGAGTGCATGAGAGGTAGGGTTGAAGAGAAGGGAGGTGGTGGTTAGGGAGGAAAGAGGAAGAGATTGGTGGGGTTTGATTATCTCTTCCTACGTCTACTTTGAACCATCACCATCTATGTGCTCCGACCGGCCTGGGAAGAAAAAGGAAAAAGAAAGAAGATGACACTTTTTTGTTTTTTAATTTTTAATTTTTAATTTTTAATTTTTGTCTTTATATTTTCATTTAGATTGAGAAAAATACCCCTCATAAAATCCCCGCGTTAGTTGACATTAACATCTATGTTACAAAATTGGATGAGATATTAATGACATGGACCATAACGTACCAACTTATATAGTACATTGGTCAATTTGAGAGTTATGAACTGTGGTTGGTCAAATTGGGTAGCTGGCAATAATACGATGGTCAAACAAAGAATTTTCCCTTATTTTTATGGATGCTTATCCACTACATCATTAAAAATAATTTTTGATTAACTCTTTGTTTGAACAAAATTACCCTAAAATTACATACCAGTTATAATAACAAAAGAGATTGCCTAAATTATCTTTAAATTGCTTGTTTTTATATTTTTTTATTAGTGTAAAATACGGCTATGGTTAGTACAATTTTTTTAGTTCAAACGGATTTAACAAATAAAAATAAACAACTAAGGTAATTCCTCTCACATATCTAAAAATAAACAATAAAATTCATTTACAAATATACGACAGCAAACGTGACTAGAATCGTAAAAACAAAATCAATAATTGATTAAAAAAAAAGAGTTTCAAATTAAAAAACAGAAAAAAGATGTAGAAAAAGAAAAATAGTACGGTGAACCTCAATAAGTCATGGTTATGCAACCCATTTATTAAAGTAATGAATATTATTAAAATCTCAAAATACGGTGAACCGATAGAAATAAAGTACTACAAGTTACACATATCTCGTTGTGAAAAATATTACATCGATCAACTTTTACGTTATCACTTAATTTCCTTCAAACATAAGGAAATATAGTCAATGTTTACATTTCATCGGTAACAATAAAAGCTAGAAATAACAAGTCCTGAATTTAACATCATAAAAACTTAAAAGAACAAGGTCAAAAATGAAAGAAAAATTTTATGAAAAAGGAATGGTCTTGCAACATAGCGAATTCAGAGGCCAAATGTAACCAGAAGCTCTCGCACAAGATTTTTAATCATCTCTAGCTATCAACTAAAAAATGAGCACTAAAAAAATAATAACAACCTAAAAATATAAATTCTAACAAAAAAAAGGACAAAAAGAATCTGATATGTAATTTTATTTACATGTATAATACATACAACGATGGTCGGTATGAAAATATTATTTTAAAATGAAAATAAAGAATGTTAAACTTATGAAAAATGTATTATATGCATCATTCTTGATTTACCTTGTCATAACAATGATTGGGGGGACAAGACCACGTTTTAAAAAAATAACGAACTAAATAAACAAAACTTACTGAATTAGCTACGTAGTAAGTTCGTAATTGAGCCATCGAATGATCGCGTCAATAATTTCTCACGAATTGTAAGAATTGATGTTGATGGTAGTCTGTAGAAGAAGATAATGGGAGGAGGCAATAAAATGTTAGATCATAATATGCTCTAGGGTTAGCATTAATTTCTTCATATGCTTGTAATTAGATTTTTATTGTATTTAATTATCGTTGATAATTGGCACCAACTAAAGGGTAATTTTGGAATAGTAAATGTGTGTTAGAGACTCTTTAATATGTCAAATGATAAATTTGCCTATTTACACTAAATGTAGTGGATAAGCAAAAACCATAGTGGAAATATCTTCTCCCTATCATTAGTTATCTATTATAACATGTGTGTCAGATTGATAGTCTTTTGGAAACGGAGGTAGTATCATATCTAGGGATGAGGAATAAAAAACAAAAAAATTGAAAAAAAAACCCAAAAAACCCCAAACCATGAAACCGACCTGTTGTTCGGTTTTCATTTTTACAAAACCGAGGGTTTTGGTTTCGGCTCGACTTCCAATTGTCGTACCTGAAATTACAATCGAAGCGAACCGAAAATCTTTAAATGACATCATTTTGATGTTGAAAAACCCAACTTTCCCACCATGAGAGCACTAGCTACTTTAGCACAACTACCTCCATCAATGATCACACTACAAACCTTGTCTTTGATATGCCATCATGTGTGAAAGAGGTTATCACGCTGACGTTCTCCTTCCTCTGTAGCTTGCACACTCAAAACACGACGAGATACCAAATCCTCTAATCATACAAGTTCCCTCTCGGCTTCAATGTCACCATGTTCTTCTTCTACTTCTACTACCACCTCATTTCCACGTACCACCATAACCTGTCGGTTTGCACACTCACTTGCAATGTGTCCCCACCCTTTGCACTTGAAACACTGCACTTCCTTAGATTTCAACCTTGGATTTTCAGCTTTCCCTTGGGGCTCTTGTGAATTCGTAGCCACTTTCTCTCTCTCTCTCTCTAGTAGCGGTAAGAGCCCTAAATCTCTCTTTTATTTTTCTTTTGATTCACTGATTGTAGCTCAAATCTCTTAGTTTAATTTTTTTATCAAGCTACTGATTTGTTGAATCACATAGCTTTTTTGTATTGATTTCTCTTTCACTTTTCAATTTTTTTGCGTAAACATTATCTACTTCCCACGCCAATCCTGCTCTTCTTGGTTTATGACAAGTGTTTTTAGCAACTGCATGTTTTGAGAAATGTATTCAATGTGCTCTTGTTGGTTAATTAATTTGATATATTCTTTGTCATTTTGTAGATGGAAACGATTGAGGTAGATAATGAGGCTGAAAGTGGAATCCTAGGAATGAGGATGAGAGTGGGAATCCTAGGACTGAGGCTGAGATTGGGAATCCTAGCAATGAGGCTGAGAGTGTGAATGAAGATGGAAATGCGAATGGGGCTGGGAAAAATGGGAACGATAATGAGGATGAGGATAATCGGGGTGGTAGATCTTGGGTTTGGTCACATTTTAAATATTTTAAGGGTGCAATTGCTCGTACTGCAAGAAAACAATCGTTTGTGATTCTAGGGTTAATGGTATTGGCACTCTAGGAAATCATTTGAAGTCAGTTTGTCGTACATCCCCTGTTTATAAGAAAAACAAGGATTCGAAGAAGCAATGTGTCTTGAGTAAAGGGAGAGAATAGGTCACTTACTTCTCATTTGTTTAGTCAAGAAAAGTGTAGAAAGGCTCTTGCTAGAATTTGTATCAAAGACAATAGGCCTTTTAGTGTTGTGGATGACGAAGGATTTAAGGAGCACTCATTAGAAATGAACCCAATGTTTAAAATTCCTTCTCGATGGACAATTACTAGAGATTGTTTAGGCATTTGTAAAGAAAAGGCTAATGTTATTAGAAAGCTTTTAAAAAATCAAACAATTTGTCTTATGACCGATACTTGGTCGTTTGTCCAAAATATAAATTACGTGTGTTTGATTGCGTATTGAATTAATGATGATTGGGCGTTAAGACACAAACCAATCATAAGGGTGAGACGATTGGGAATTGGTTTGTGGGTGCTTACAAAAATGGGGTATCGAGCAAGTTTTTACGGTCACTATTGACAATGCTTCATAAAATGACGAGGCCATTAGATATTTGAAAACTATGCTTAGAGGACCTGATTCCATATTAGATTGTTAATACATGCACTTAAGGTGTTATTCTCATATTGTGAATCTTGTCGTGAGGAATGGGTTTGAGGAGCAACATCAATCTATTGCAAAAATCATAAATGCGGTGAGATATGTTATGTCATCTTCTGCAAGGGAAGAAAGCTTTAAAGAATTAGTTGGAAGGACTAAGGTTGATTGTCATAAAAAATATGTCTCGATGTTGATACTAGGTGGAATTCTACCTATTTGATGCTTGAAACTATGAAGAAATATGTTGAAGCTTTAGAAAGGCTTCAATCTATAAATTACAAGTATATGTCATACTTTTCAGGTCGTGATGAGGAAGAATTTGATGGTAATACAAGGAAAAGAAAGAAGAGAGGGAGTGTTGTGGGCCTCTGGAGGTAGAAGATTGGGAGGTTGCTATGCAATCATTGAGCAACTGAGGGTTTTCTACAAGGTAACTGTTAGGTACTCCAAGGGCATACTCAGTACATAGGCTAGAGGGGGTGAATAGCCTATGTTGCATTTATTAAAATTTCATCCTTCTTTTGATAAAACAAAGGGGCATAAGGATAAAGTTTCTCAGGTAAGAGTTGTTAGTCCCAATGGGCACAATAATAAGCTACAAGGGGGGAGGGGGTTGAATAGCTTATTAAACACTTAAAAACTTTTCGTAATAAGTTCCTAGATCAAGCACTTGCAATCTATTTAAAAGATTGAAGTAGCGGAAGTCATGAAAGGAAGACAATTCAAGTCTGCCGGTAAAGCATTACCGGTAGACTTAGTTGTTTACTAAAGTCTGTTGCTAAAGGAATAAGTTAAGGAAATGAATGATAGGATAAAACAGTAAACAACAGAAGAAGATTAACACATGTGTTTTGAAATGGTTCGCACTATAATGAGTGCTACGTCCACCACCAAGGCAGTCAACCTTGGATTTAAATGTGCACTATGCTTTTCACTAGTTCTATTACAGAAATATCCAATGGATCGTGTACAAAATATTTGATTGTGTTTGGGGTTTGGGAAATTGAATATCTGGAGAAAAAAAATATTCATTGTGCAGAAGAATAGTAAAAGGTTACAACAATAAGAAACAAATGATTAACAATTGATGCAGATCTTCTTGTTGTTGTTGAGGACTTCGTTGATCAGTTAATGATCTCTTGAATGCACTGATTATATAAAGCTTGATGTTGTTCGGAAGATTCAGAGCATTGTTTTCTTCAGTCTTTAATGGAAGTATTTATAGCTTGGGCATTCTTGAGATCGTTGGAGAAGACGAAGTAAGTAACAGCTCTATTAGGTTGAATGCATTAAATGCCTAGAGCTGTTTGTTGACTTCTTCCTCAACTAATACTAAGCAGGGAATGGTGAAGAGTTGTTGTAGCAACTAGCAGGTAGGCGACAATCAGAATTACAAACCTGCAGTAGTTGGTACAGTCTGTATGTGTCAATCTGTTCACCTGCTCTGTCACTTTTTAGGAGGTGAAAGTCTTCATGCTTTTTCGGAAAAGCTGGAGGGATGTCTGAGAAGTCAAGCACAGATCTGGAGATGATTTATTTCAAATTCAAACTAATTTAGGTTGAATTAAATAATCCACTTAAGCTTGAAGTCTAGAAGAGTTGAACATGTCATCCTTTCCGTGTGCAGACAAGGTCTGCCGCTAGAGGCTGCTTGAAGTCTTCCTGTGAAGCCTTCAGCCGAAGTCTTCCGCTGAACCTGTGAAGTCTAGAACCTAACTGGTACGTAGCCCATTTAGCCACTATGTATAGAACCTAATGTAATGAATGATCAAATGCAAATCAAGATACAATGAGAAACAACAATCTCCTCCTATTTGCATCTGGTCATCATTACTTACAAGTGAGGGCTATGAAAGCTTAGAGATAGATAATAGCATGTCAAAAAGTATTTTTAAGTCTTATAACAGCAAACATGCCTCTATCAAAAAGAAAACACCTCAAATGTAACTGCTAATCTAAGTGCTTACAAACAGAAGATATGTAAAGAACAGGCACAAGGATTAGTGATAAACAGTTTAAATAAATTTAAACTGCATGTTTAAATTCTAAGCATCTATATGAATTTAAATAACATGAATTTAAACAGAATAAATTTTTGAAAAGAATAAGCTTCTGTAGTACAAACGAGAAGTTTAATTGTACATAGTTTTCAAAAAAAGATAGGTACAAAGTATTAGGGATAGAAAGATATGAGCTACCACGGCCTTTTTCCCTTTCCTTTGTCTATTCTGTCAGCTGCTTCTCTTTCTCCGCGTTGGCGTTCGAGTTCTTCAACTCTTCTGGTGTATTCATCATCGGCAAAGGTTGGTTGTCTAGTAGAGCGATAACGGTAGTCGAGTTCTTCATGTAGTCTGTTGTTCTCTTTCATTAGAGTTCTGTTCATAGACCTTAATTGTCACTCCTCTGTGATGGCCAGATCACATTCACGCTCATCATTGATACGATTATCAGATGCATTGAGAGCAAGATTGTTGAGTTCTAGGACAGGAGGGTGCCCGTGACCGAGATGAAGAGTTATACTATGGAAGAGCTGCCAGAAAAGAGTAGAGCAGAGCCTGACACATTTGCCGCGTTGAGCTTCCATGTTGAGCTTGATGTCGGTAGACTCGTGTCGCATTTCTCCAAACCTGGTCCACATATCCTCTTGAAATTTGTGAAGGATGGCAGCGTTCCTGTCGGCAGCCTTGGACGTTGTCGTTGCAAGTTCAGCAGCAGCTGTGGAAATACTGGTAAGTTATCCCAGTCTGTTGTAGATGGCATCCAAGCGGATTAGGATTTCGGGGTTGGCTGGTTGGGATGGAGAAGGGTCGAGGTCTACATGAATGTGCTCAATGCCTGCAGACGAGGCAGCGTCGGTAGAGTTGACAGAGCAAAAGGGCTGCTGAAGAGGTTGAGATTTGGAGGTTGAGTTGGATGAAGAAGAGTCGGGCGTTGGAAAAGTATGGTTAGAAGAGGAATGTGAATGGGGTGGTGATGAAGGAGGGGTTGGGGGAATTTAAATATCTGTGTCCGAATGATCACAGATATTGGAAGGGGTTGGTAAGGGTTCGGTTGAGAACCAGAAGGAATGAGGGGGATAGGAAAGGTCTTCTGGTCTCACCAGGGTAGGTTTTAGTTTAGGGGGAGAAGGTTTGGGAAAGAGGTCTGCTACTGACAAGAGTTCGAAGATGAACCTCGTAGAAGAAGAGGAAAGGGTAGGGGAAACCAGGGTGTTAGGATCAAGGGAACGGGTTGGCTTGGCTCTGATTGTGTAGAGGGGTTGGTCTGGGTACGAGTGGTCTGGTTTTGTTCGGATGGTGTAGTCGGGTTGGTTGGTTTATGAGGGGAAGAAGATGGGGTAGAGGCGTTTAGAGAGTAGTTGAAAGGAAAAGGAGGGGCTGGAGAGGGTGATCTAGTAGGCTGCTCTTGAGGGATTGATTCCTCAAAAGTTATTGGCTCCTCCTAAGGGATAGGCTCCTCCGGAGGGATTGATTCAATCTGAGTAGATGACTCAGTAGGATTGGGTTGAGAAGGGGTAGATGGTTGGTTGCTAGCAGACTTCCTTCGCTGCCTCAGCTGTTGGCTAAGAGATCCAGATACTTCATCGGCAGAGATGATAGGTCTGCTGGTGGTTTGGACGGTAGACCTTTACGCAATCGCCTGCGTTTAGGCTTAGATGAGGGTGAGGGTTGGTCAGATGAAGGTTTTCATTTAGGGATTTGGGATGGCTGGGGAGTGGAGGTTGTTGGTTCAGGGTTGGAAAGCTGGGGAGTAGATGGTTGTCCAGCAGCGGCAGAGGAGCTGCCAGCAGACTTGTCATGTCTACCGGCCTTTAGTTCCTGCCGAATCCATTTGGCCTGAACCTCGTCTATTTCCGCTTCCTGCCTTGCCTTCTCGGCTACATCAACCTTCGTCTTGGCGAATATGTTAGCCAAGACTTCGGTTTCATCTGGTGAGAAACCAGACGCCTTCTTGTTTTGAGCAGCCTTTCTCCGTTTCTTCATCTACTCTGACTCTGCTGCTAGCTCGCGGGCTTCTTGCAGAATGTCACAAGCAACGGTAGAGGTTGCTTTCTGAAACATTGCCTTGGAAGTGCAGCCTTGGTATTATCATGAGTGTCCATGTCAAAACGTGTCACCATCATAGGTGTGGGGTTTGCTAGCTTGTCAGCAGCAATGCTTGGTAGCCCTCGTTGCTGACTTCTTTTGTTCTCGTACTCAATGTAGTTGTTGAAGAAGGTAGCCGTCATCTGCTTGTCCTTGGCCACTTTTGTTAGCTCATCTTTGGTAATGGTAGAGTTGATTTTAGGTGTATCCACGAGAGAGTTGATGAGCCTGACAAAAGGCCTTTTGGAGTAGGGGCAGTCCTTCACTTTTGCAATGTAGTTGCGAAGCTCCTTGAAGATGATGGCACCGTAATTGAGGTGAGACCTCTGGTAAATGGCGCTTGTAAGGTTGAGCTGTTGAGCTTTGAAGTTGTCATGGGCTCCATTCTTGAACAATAGAGACTTGTCTAGCAGATGACTGGAATAGTAGATGTCCAAGGGAAAGACGTTCCTCAGCATTTTGCCTTGAGGTTCCCTTGGAGTGTTGGTCCCCTCATTGCTTTCCAGGCTCGGTCAGCCTCAGCAATGGATAGCTCAGCATCTCCGCCATATCTAACGCCGATGACCCTGGAGATCACTTTGGTAGAGAGGGAGAAGGGAAATCCACAAATCCATCCTCGGATCACAGATGGAGTCTTGGGATTGCTAACCATTCGCTGGTAGAACTCTTCAGCGAGGAGGTTACTGTAATCATCGTCGTGGAGATAGAAGAGGGAGAGAATCCCAGACTCGTTCATGTCGTCACACATTTTAGCTCCGTCGGAAAAAGTGTGAAGAGTTAACAGGTCAATGCACATGCCGGGCTGGTAAACCTTTGGGTCCAGCTCCTGAATGATGTCATGAGCAGTAGGATAAAGAGGATATCCTGGGATGTTGACGGCAGGACTGGGGTGAATGACGTTTTCCGGGTCGAGAACCTTATTTTTGTCGGTATTAGTTTTGGCAGATGATTTCACCTACAAAAACCATTTTCAGAAATTAGGGCTTTTCACGACAGAACAAACAACAAAGGATTTTTTTTTTTTTAAGAAATAAAATTAATTTTCATACAGAAAAATTGAAATCCTTGAATGTTTGGATAGTTAAAAGAGAAGAAACATCAATAGATTATTTTTGAAGCAATGAGTATTTAAAGTACAGAGAAAACAGTTGGTTTCAAGGTTTTGAAAGAACAACAATGGCAGAAACCGTCAAGATACGCAAAGCGTCTTTTCGGAATCCTCAGCAATATGACTCAAAAAGGAAATTTTAAGCATAAATCAAAAGATAGTACACTAATGATAGGAGAAAGTCTTACCGTTGTTGCTGTTTAGAGAAGAAGAAACAAGAAGTAATCGAAAAAGGCGAAAAGGAGAAAATCTGAGAGAGAGGGTTTGTAAAAGTTTGAAAAAGGTGGTTCAAAGTCTATTTAAAGGACGAGAAAAGTCTTTGTAATGAAAATCCCTTGGATGATTGACAGGTGTCTATCAAAGGGCTTTTAACTTAAGATATTTTTTTAAAACTGACTTTTAACCCCTTTACCTTTTTAGAAAACCTTTTACCCTTTAATAGGCTAAACAGTTAAAGTACTAACCTGGTAACATAGAGCTTAAGTCTTCCGGTTAGTAGTAATGAAGTTTGCCGATATGAAAGAAAACTTGTAAAACTTAAAAATAAACTTTAAGTTGTAGGATCAATCATACCAAGATTTCTCCTTAAATAAGCAAACCTTGTAGCATCCAGTGGCTTGGCGAGAATATCAGCCAATTGATGTTCAATTGGAATGTATTCCAAACTGATGTTACCTTTTTCCACATGATCTTTGAGGAAATGATAACGGATATCAATGTTCTTTGTCTTTGAGTGCATCACTGGATTCTTTGAGACTGAAATGGCAGAAGTGTTGTCGCACATGATTGGGCAATTTGCAGTCTTGATGTTGTAGTCCACTAGTTGTTGCTTCATCCATAGTAGTTGAGAGCAACAGCTACTGGCAGCAATGTATTTTGCCTCTATGGTTGAGTTTGCAATTGATCCTTGCTTCTTGCATGACCATGAGACAAGTCTATTTCGAAGAAATTGACGGTCCCACCAGTGCTTCTTCTGCTAACTTTGCAGGCTGCATAGTCTACATCTGAGTACCCAACTAGATCGAAGTTGTTCCTTTTTGAATACCAGATACCCAAATTTGTAGTTGCTGAAACATATCTGATGAAACGTTTAGCAGCAAGAAAATGTGATTCCTTTGGATGCCTCAAATCCAAAGACAAACACAAACGACAAACATTACATCGTCTCTTCGGCAAGAAGGTAAAGAAGTGAACCTATGATTCCTCGATACTTGGTCACGTTCTCTTGCTTTCCCTTCTCATCTTTGTCAAGATGGCAGTCGGTAGACATTGGAGTCTCGAATCCTTTGGCTGAATCAAGACCAAATTTCCTGATGAGTTCCTTTGCATATTTGGTTCGGGTAATGAAGATCCCGTCTAAAGTCTGTTGAATCTGCAGTCTTAGAAAGTAGGTGAGCTCTCCCATCATGCTCATCTCGAACTTGCTTTGCATCAGCTTCTCGAATCTCTTGCACATGCTTAGATTTATGGATACAAAGATGATGTCGTCCACATAGATTTGTACCAGAAGAGAGTGACCTTTGTGCATGAGGATGAACAGAGTCCTGTCTATTCTTCCTCTCACAAATCCTTGTTCGATTAAGAACTTGGATATAGTTTCGTACCAAGCTCTGGGAGCTTGTTTGAGGCCATAGAGTGATTACTTGAGTCGGTATACTTGATCATGTTTGTCTTGGATGACGAAACCTGGAGGTTGTTCAACATATACCATTTATTGAAGATCACCATTTAGAAATGCACTCTTTACATCCATCTGACATACTTTGATGTCCATGAACGACGCATAGGCTAGAAAGAGTCTGATTGCCTTTAGTCTGGCAACAGGAGCAAATGTTTCATCGAAGTCAATTCCTTCTAGTCTGGCAACAGCATACTCCTCTATCCAATGTCTCATCAAAGATCGTTAATCCTGCTCAACATTGCAGACAGGCAATAGACAAGGAAACGTCTATGTCGTGGACTTAAACCTTCTAGGGAGATCCTCCATCCTTTGCCTAGTTACGAACAACATTCGTGACAACAGTTGGCTTTGGCACAAGCGTCTCACTCACCTCAACTTCAAGTACCTCTCCAAGCTCTCCAAAGATGGGCTTGTCAAAGGTCTACCTACGGTGTCTGCCGACCATGACAGAAGTTGCAAAGCTTGCTAGTTAGGGAAACTTTCCAAGTCTTCCTTCAAGAGCAAGCCAGTTATGTCAACTTCCAGACCTCTTCAACTTCTTCACATGGATCTCTTTGGACCAATCACTACAGTTAGTATCTCTGGAGACAAGTATACACTTGTAGTAGTTGATGACTACTCGAGATTCACATGGATCGAGACAATGACTTTAAAAGATGAGACATATGATCTAGTCACCACTCTTTTCAGAAGACTTCAAACTCAAAAGCTTGAAGACATATGTGACATCAGATCAAACAACGCCACCGAATTCAAAAACAACGGTGTTGAAAGATATTGTGATGACCATGGGATCGACCACAACTTCTCTGCTGCCGGAACTCCTCGACAAAATGGTGTAGCTGAACGGAAGAACAGAACACTCATTGAAGCAGCAAGAACTATGCTGGTAGAAGCTATAATTCCAAAATACTTCTGGGCATAAGGTGTCAATTCTGCATGTTTTACTCAAAATCAATCTCTGGTAAACAAATTTCACAATAAAACTCCTTATGAAATATGGAGAGGAAGTACCCCAAATATAGGATTTTTCAAAATCTTCGGCTGTAAATGTTTTATTCTATATAATGGAAGAGAATATAGAGGCAAATTTGATTCAAAATCCGACGAAGAAATTTTCCTGGGCTACTTCAAATATTCAAAAGCATTTCACATATTTAACGAAACTTCTTTGAAAATCTTAGAATCTGTGCATGTTACTTTTGATGAATATGATTTATTAGAGCCACGAGTGGCTCCAAATGTTGCTGATGATTCTGATGATGTTGAGACATGTACAAATAAAGATATTGCTTCTTCGCCTTAGAATTCGTCAACTACAGACTCTTCAAGTTCTGCAAATCCAGCATCGGCAGACTTCAACTCTGCTGGTACCTCTTCCAACCCTTCTGTTGACCCTGAACCCATCTCTTCTTTCCTACCCCAAACACCTTTGCAGATCACTCACCCTTCTTGTTCATCAGAAAATGAAGGTCTCAAAGATTCTATCTCTTCTGAACCTAATTTTGGTGAATCACTTTTTACCTTCTCCAGACTTGTTAAGGGAAGAACTCACCAGAAGTGACCTCCTCCAGCTGTTATTAAAACAAGAGATCACCCCATCTCTCAAATCATTGGTGATCTCAACTAAGAAGTTCGTACGAGAAATAATGTTCGAAATGAGACTATGTTTGCTTTCGCATTCGTGTCCGAAATCGAGCCTAAGAAGATTGATGAAGCTATCAAAGACCATTACTGGATTGAAGCTATGCAAGAGGAGCTGAACCAGTTTGAAAGATGCAAAGTGTGGAGCTTAGTTCAATGACGTACTGGCCATCCAATTATAGGCACCAAGTGGGTATTCAGGAACAAGAGAGATGAAGATGGGAATGTCACCAGAAACAAAGCTAGACTGGTTGCTCAAGGCTACCGACAGGAAGAAGGAATTGACTTCGATGAAACATTTGCTCTTGTTGCCAAACTAGAGGCAATCAGACTCTTTCTAGCCTATGCGCCGTTCATGGACTTCAAAGTATATCAGATGGATGTAAAGAGTGCCTTTCTAAATAGCGATCTTCAAGAAACTGTATATGTTGAACAACCTCCAGGTTTCGTCATCCAAGACAAACAGGATCAACTATACCGTCTCAAGAAAGCACTTTATGGCCTCAAACAAGCTCCCAGAGCTTGGTACGAAACTCTATCCAAGTTCTTAATCGAACAAGGATTCGTGAGAGGAAGAATAGACACGACTCTATTCATCCTCAAGAACAAATGTCATTCTCTTCTGGTACAAATCTATGTGGATGACATCATCTTTAGATCCACAAATCTAAGCCTATGCAAGAGATTCGAGAAGCCGATGCAAAGCAAGTTTGAGATGAGCATGATGGGAGAGCTCACCTACTTTCTAGGACTACAGATTCAACAGACTTCAAACGGGATCTTCATCAGCCAAACCAAATATGCAAAGGAACTCATCAAGATATTTGGTCTTGATTCAGCCAAAGGATTCAAGACTCCAATGTCTACCGACTGCCATATTGACAAAGATGAGAAGGGAAAGCAAGAGAACGTGACCAAGTATCGAGGAATCATAGGCTCACTTCTTTACCTTACTGCCAGTAGACCTAATATAATGTTTGCTGTTTGTGTTTGTGCTAGATTTCAGGCAGATCCAAAGGAATCACGTTTGCTTGCTGCTAAACGTATCATCAGATATGTTTCAACAACTACAAATCTGGGTATCTAGCATTTAAAAAGGAACAACTTCGATCTAGTTGGGTACTCAGATGCAGACTATGCAGCCTGCAAAGTTAGCAGAAGAAGCACCAGTGGGACCTGTCAATTTCTTGGAAATAGACTTGTCTCATGGTCATGCAAGAAGCAAGGATCAATTACAAACTCAACCACAGAGGCAGAATACATTGCTACCAGCAGCTGTTGCTCTCAACTACTATGGATGAAGCAACAACTAGTGGACTAGAACATCAAGAATACAAATTGCCCAATCATGTGCGACAACACTTCTACCATTTCAGTCTTAAAGAATCCAGTGATGCACTCAAAGACAAAGCACATTGATATACGTTATCACTTCCTCAAAGATCATGTCGAAAAAGGTATCATCAGTTTTGAATACGTTCCAACTGAACATCAATTGGCTGATATTCTCACCAAGCCACTGAATGCTACAAGGTTTGCTTATTTAATGAGAAATCTTTGTATGATTGATCCTACAGTTTAAAGTTTATTTTTAAGTTTTTCAAGTTTTCTTTCATACCAGCAGACTTCATTGTTACTAACCGGAAGACTTAATCTCTATGTTACCAGGTTAGTAATTTAATTGTTTAGCCTATTAAAAGGGTAAAAGGTTTTCTAAAAAGGTAAAAAGGTTAAAGGTCATTTTTTGAAAATATCTTTAGTTAAAGGCCCTTTGATAGACACCTGTCAACCATCCAAGGCATTTTCGCTACAAAGAATTTTCTCGTCCTTTAAATAGACTTTGGACCGCCTTTCTCAAACTTTTACAAACCCTCTCTCTCAGATTTTCTCTCTATTCAAACCCTTAGATTCTCTCTGCAACTGCTTCGCCTTTTTCGATTCCTTCTTGTTTCTTCTTCTCTAAACAACAACAATGGTAAGACTTTCTACACTCATTAGTGTACTATCTTTTGATTTATGCTTAAAATTTCCTTTTTTTGAGTCATATTGCTGAGGAATCCGAAAAGACGCTTTGCGTATCTTGACAGTTTCCACCATTGTTGTTCTTTCAAAACCTTGAAACCAACAGTTTTCTCTGTACTTTAAATACTCATTTCTTCAAAAATTATCTGTTGATTTTTCTTCTCTTTTAACTATCCAAACATTCAAGGGTTTCAATTTTTCTATCTAAAAATTAATTTTATTTCTAAAAAAAAAACCCTTGGTTGTTTGTTCTGTTGGGAAAAGCCCTAATTTCTGAAAATGGTTTTTGTAGGTGAAATCATCTGATAAAACTAATACCGGTAAAAAGAAGGTTCTCGACCTGGAAAACGTCATTCACCCCAGTCCTACCGTCAACATCCCAGGATATCCTCTTTATCCTGCTGCTCATGACATCATTCAGGAGCTGGACCCAAAGGTTTACCTGCCTGGCATGTGCATTGACCTGTCAACTGTTCGCACTTTTTCTGCCGGAGCTAAAATGTGTGACGACATGAATGAGTCTGGGATTCTCCCCCTCTTCTGTCTCCACGACGACAACTACAAAAATCTCCTCGCTGAAGAGTTCTACCAGCGAATGGTTATCAACCCCAAGACTCCATCTGTAATCCGTGGATGGATTCATGGATTTCCCTTCTCCCTCTCTGCCAAAGTGATCTCCAGGGTCATCGGCGTTAGATATGGCGGAGATGCTGAGCTATCCATTTCTGAGGTTGACAGAGCCTGGGAAGCAATGAGGGGAACCAACACTCCAAGGGAACCTCAAGGCAAAATGCTGAAGAACGTCTTTCCCTTGGACGTCTACTGTTCCAATCATCTGCTTGACAAGTCTCTGCTGTTCAAGAATGGAGCCCATGACAATTTCACAGCTCAACAGCTCAACCATACAAGCGCCATTTACCAGAGGTCTCACCTCAATTACGGTGCCATCATCTTCAAGGAGCTTCGCAACTACATTGCAAAAGTGAAGGACTGCCCCTACTCCAAAAGGCCTTTTGTCAGGCTCATCAACTCTCTGCTCAGGGATACACCTAAAATCAACTCTACCATTACCAAAGATGAGCTAACAAAAGTGGCCAAGGACAAGCAGATGACGGCTACCTTCTTCAACAACTACATTGAGTACGAGAACAAAAGAAGTCAGCAACGAGGGCTACCAAGCATTGCTGCTGACAAGCTAGCAAACCCCACACCTATGATGGTGACACGTTTTGACATGGACACTCATGATAATACCAGTGCAGGCTTTCGTACTTCCAAGGCAATGTTTCAGAAAGCAACCTCTACCGTTGCTTGTGACATTCTGCAAGAAGCCCGCGAGCTAGCAGCAGAGTCAGAGCAGATGAAGAAACGGAGAAAGGCTGCTCAAAACAAAAAGGCGACTGGTTTCTCACCAGATGAAACTGAAGTCTTGGCTGACATATTCGCCAAGACGAAGGTTGATGTAGCAAAGGAGGCAAGACAGGAAGCGGAAACGGACGAGCTTCAGGCAAATGGATTCGGCAGGAACTGAAGGCCGGTAGACGTGACAAGTCTGCTGGTAGCTCCTCTGCCGATGCTGGACAACCATCTACTCCCCAGCCTTCCAACCCTGAACCAACAACCTCCACTCCCCAGCCATCCCAAACCCCCAAACGAAAACCTTCCTTTGACCAACCCTCACCCTAATCCAAGCCTAAACACAGGCGATTGCGTAAAGGTCTACCGACCAAGCCACCAACAGACCCTATCATCTCTACCAATGAAGCAGCCGGATCTCCTATCCAGCAGCTAAGGCAGTGAAGGAAGACTGCTGGCACCCAACCATCTACCCCTTCTCAACCCAATCCTGCTGAGTCATCTACTCAGATGGAATCAATCCCTCCAGAGGAGCCTATCCCTCATGAGGAGCCAATAACTTTTGAGGAATCAATCCCTCAAGAGGAGCCTACCAGATCTGTGGTGACCCGACCCAGATCCCAATACGAGACCCCGAGGTCGTGCCGTCAAAAACACACAAGATAACAAATAACGGGTAAGGCCATAACGGCGATACGCCAATAACTTTAATACATGCGAAAGCGTATAACATAATTAAACGGTGGCGCCCGAGCTAACAAGCTCAAACTAACACAACCAAAGAGATAATGAATCTCTAGCTTGGTCCAAAAATTAAAATCACGTGACGTAACATTGGGCACGTAAAACAAAACCACCTGTCATGCAATATCATTAAATATCAATTTATATACCAAGTCATCGACGAAGTTACAGCCGGAACCCAACATTAAACTAAGTCTACAACTCTAGTCTAGCATGCTTAATGGCTAAAAACATGTCAGAGTAAAACATAACCAACGATATAAATAATTTGATATGGATAGAACAATATTATTATTAACATGGCGCGACTAACATCCGTCGGCTCACAAAAGACTAA
Source organism: Codonopsis lanceolata (assembly GCA_013146195.2). Taxonomy (NCBI): domain Eukaryota; kingdom Viridiplantae; phylum Streptophyta; class Magnoliopsida; order Asterales; family Campanulaceae; genus Codonopsis; species Codonopsis lanceolata. The sequence goes on along the minus strand of CM028382.1, from coordinate 70,780,460 downwards.
ATAACATAAACAAGTACCAATTATATAATGACAAGGCTTACTACCCATACTGAAGTTTATATAACTTCACTTCCCAATCGACCTTTCCAAAACAAGGACTACAAATATATAAACTAGTAGCAACCTTCTCACAGAACGACACGTTCTATCGTAGACTCGGCGGATTCCTTCAAATCACTATCTCGGCTCGAATCTAAGGAAAACAAGGTAAACAGAGTAAGTCATAAAGACTTAGTAAGCTACTAAAGATGCAATGTCATGGCATGGCATTATGCTCAAATAAAACATATACATCTCATATCATGCTCATGATATAACATTTCATGGAATAACCCACAACACAAACCGAAACCTAACCATAGTCTCATAGAACATCATTTGCATAATTCATCATAAGTAATTCATCTCAATAGAATATAATTCTCAATTCCAATATATTTAACATGTTATCTTCATATCGCACTGTTCATCAAAACATCATTCACATAACTCAACTATTCCATGGGCCTCACACTTCATCCTTTAACATAATTCATATAAGAACTTATATATGAAAGACAACGGTTTCCATTCTAATCATGATTAGCATGTTATATCTCTAGTATAACACTATATCAAAAGTCATCATTTCATTAGCATGTTACATTTCTTATCATAACATTTCATCAAGTAATCATCATCTCATGTATATCATATCATAACCACGTAGCACAACAATTCATACAAGTGCTCGTAAAATAAACCACATAAGAGAGAAGATGATTTTCCTTTCCGTTACCAGCGTGCAACTCCTGCGGAAACAAACGTGTCCTCGATAACCCCATTCGTGGTATCGACGTCCCCGAAACAATCCCCGCTCGGGTTCCATAGTGATCAGAGTCGTGTTTACTTACTACAACTAAGATCAATTACTTCCCCACCGTGGCCATCGATGGAGGGGTGTGTGCAACCTGGCACGACGATCCATTGCAACCACGAATCCCACAATTCATGAAGACAATGCATCGTCCCACCAAAGACTCAAACCAAAAAGACGCCAGCTGGACTCAAACGACAATGCATAGTCCAATAATCGATTCCGTTGAGTCATTTCTACTCTTTTCAAATTTGAAGGCATAGAAGCTATTTCCATCATAGCCCTCCTATTATTCATTAGCTATCATTCATGGCCAAGTTCTTAGGGTTAATAACATTATGTAACCCAATAATTCATACCTTCCCAACAACAACCCCAAATCATAATTCATAAGTCAACACTTAATATTTAAAGTCAACCATAACATTTCAAGCATGTATCTCAAGTTAGCATTTAATCAAGCATGCTTTCATTCAAAATAACCATTTATCCAAACAAGATGTAAATTCATCTAGCATACTCATAATCAAGATATAAATTCATCTAGCATGCTCATAACCTTCAATTCATGAATTAGTGTTGACCAACATGCTCTTATATGCATAAAAGTCAACTCAACCAAATAAAGTCAACATTATATTTTATTCATGTAATCCATAACGATAATTCATTATACATGTCCATAAACAAAAATTCATGAATTAGATGGCATCACTCTCTTATATACATGATAGTCAACTCTATTCATAAAAGTCAAACGAAACATTCAAACATGTAATCTATTGTGAAAATTCACCTATCATGCACACAACCAAAATTAATGGTTCAATAAGTATTTTTCCAACTCCCAAACATATATCCATTTATAATTCTAACAATTCATAATATCCGATAAACTCCAAAAATCATGTACATCATCAATAACCCATTTACTTCATCAACTTATAATCAAACCCTAGGTTTAGGAAATCATATAACCATCATGTCAAAGTCCAAGCTTACACAATGAACCTTGCTAACATACTTCACAAATCATAGAAATCAACCTACACATGATTCTTAGCAAGTTCACTCTTAACTTGAAATAAAATCGCACAAAGCATGCATGTGTACTCATTGACCTCAAATAGCACCCTTGTTTTCCTTAGGGTCAATGAGCACCAAAAATCATATAAGAAGAGTATAGTAGCTTACCTACAATTAGCCCTACAAATAAACAAATCGAACATGCAAAGGGTGGAATGGGTTCTCCTCGTCTTCCTCTTCATTTCTATGGCTTGGATTTATAGATGGACTCCTCAAGCCTTGGCCACCATTGATGAACACTCAAGAACCTCCCAAGAACTCTCTCAAACCTTCAAGAAATGCTCAGCCACGTTTTTTGAGAGAGAGGCTGAAGAAAATGGCTTTGGTGAATGTATTTGGTCACCTTTTGGATGAATAGTGGGGTGGGAGGAAGTGACCAATGCATGTTGATGTTCCTTCTTGCCAAGTGGTTTCCATGCACTCAAAACTCCCAAAAGATGTTAAGCATGCATTGGTTGATAGGTAGGGTGGTTTAGGAGTGGTTTAGGATGGGTTTGGGTGGGTTTAAGTGTGGTTTGATTGGTCAACAAAGACTACAATTCAAAACAGTCTGAATATGTCCCCCAGGGGACCATGTGGTCGCATGGTGTCCCCCCCATACGAGCGCATGCTCCAGCTTTGCAAAAATCTTGGTTTTGTTGCTTGCCTTGCTTCGTCTTGGTCTCTCCCGCATGCAACCACAAGCCTTAAAGCTTCGAAACGGCCTATAATTCAACCCTTAATGTCCTCATACTCTTAGAGAAACCATCCAAGTCTCAAAACACTTTTAAAGTAGGTCTAAACTCTCATAAACAACGCCCGAAATAACTCGGAGCGAAACCGGCGCAAGTTACAACAACGCGCTAACGAAACGACGAATGAAACCGCAAACCGACGGGAAACAACCCAAGGTTATAAACACTTCAAAAGGCTACTAAATAGGCCTGAATTCTCCTCAGATGATTAACAACAAATAGGAGAAATGAGCTCCCGAAAGACGAGACGATCACCCGGCTCAATCTCAAACTACGTGATAAGGAGAATTGTTATCCTCGGAACGTCAAAACTTCACGAGACTTAAGGAATACATCCAAATAGAAATCTAACACATCTAAACATGTTAATCAATCATCATGTAAAGATCTAGGACCATATCGAGGTCAGGATCACAAAACCCGAGTAAACTCTCAATCGCGTCACATTTCGACTATCGTCGAGTTACGACTTGTGACTTTAGCAAGTCAACAACTAAATGACATCTCTTAAAAGTATTTTGGTCTTAATGTGATCTCTCATACACATCTGGAATCTCTCACGAATCAAACAAGCGATCAACCAAGGAAGAAATGCGAGCATTGCACGCAATGCAAGCTAACCGGGAATCGGGGTCTTACTTCCTCTCCCCCTTAAAAAGAATTCGTCCCGAATTCTAAACCGTAATATAAACCAATGTTAGGTCATCACCCAACAACCAATACCCAGACACAACTACAGTGTCTCTCAATTCCGAGTGAACACTCAACGTTCAAAAATCATAAACTTCGACTCAATCTCCGAGTCTACTATCACAATAACCGAACTAAGCAATCAAGAATAAAACTACAAAATCCACATTTACTTGTTCAAAAATTTCCAATAATCATAGAAATTCAAAACACTTAAGATTCAAAATAACTTGACTCATACTTGAGTCACAAAAGTACACACAAATTCCATTACTGATTAATTAGCCACGCGAATCCTTAACATATCACAAAAACAAAGTCAAGACTTTATAAACATCAATATCCCGAAACTATATGCCTCGGTGCTACAACATGAGACTTCAATACAACAAATTCTAAATCATAAGACGTAAAGATTGCCGATAGAGCAATTCACAAACAAAAGAAGAGTGTTTCGCAACACGCTCCTAAAACATTAAGTCAACATTCATGATCATGCAAGCTACACTTGAAATTTTCCAATTCGTGGATAAAACACATAACAACACATAATAGCATTGATTAAAAATTCATTCCATTTCTGTTCATTCCCTTTGGTAATCGGTTTAGTCAATTTCTAACCTACTTGCTACCAATCCTAGTCCATCAACGAACCTCTTTTGATCACCAATTCAGGGTACCGACTAAATTGGATTTCAAAAGCTTTCGTTGCAAGGAATGCCAAGGTCCATGAGGAAATTTCTAAGCATCCTTCCCTACAATCCCACATAATCATGCAACAGACTAAGCAAGTTACCTTTACTACTAATGCACATAAGCATGTTCATACTCAAATACAACTATACCCGTTAAGTACATTTTATTGTTTTTGAAAACCATACCTTTACTCATAAATCAATCTTTAAGCAAATGACAAAATTCCTATTATTAACAATACCACATGCATACACGTATATCATGCAAATGTGATATATAATCACCAAGTATCATTATACTTCTACTCATATAATCCATTCAATTCATGCAACTCAAATAAACCGTGAAATTTATGTAACTCTTAGCCATGCATATGGCACAATCAAGTAACTACTATATCATGTACAATTACTAATCCAATCATACATACTCATAATACAAAACTGAGAAAACATACTCATAAGGTACCATCACGATAATATATCAAGCAGTTAAAATTTTACCGAATAACATGGTTCATATATCTAGTGTACTCGCCTAACGAAAATTTCATAGTAAATCCAAAGAAAAGAGACAATATTCACTCTAGTACCCTTTAACCAATAAAACTCCGTAAGATCTATTATTATCTTAAATTAAAATCTTGTCTACCACGAGGCACACACATAATATCTTAACGCAATATCAACATCTCAATAGTCGCTGCAAAATGGTATACTCACCCGTAATAGTCATAACTTATCTCATAAACACCGATTTATCTTCCGGGCAATTCGAGCGTATCCTACTCGCATAATAATCGCATAATAACGTATAAATATATCACTCATAACATTACACGTATATCCATAGAGTATATAAACTCAACGCACCACTAGTAAACATTATCACGTTTTCATTCTTTATATATGTATAACAAGGCCATCTATATAGGCTTACAAAATCACATTTCCATACCGCAATTAATTGCTTACCGAAAAAAATCAAAATTCAATTATACCATAAACAAATCCCACACCGGGACATCATCCTTTATCATATCAATAAACCCGAGAAACCAACAATCAATAGATTTCAATACACAATGCAATGTATGTATGAATGCATGTGAGCTAACGATACCACGCATACTCATAGTAGCGATAATAATAACCATAATATATAAATAAGAAGTTACCTCCTATCTCGGTAGGTCTCAAAACTCCGCAATGGCCAACCGCCACGCGCGCACACAACCTCAAACTCTAGGTCGTTTATCACCATCTCACTAAGAGTCACTAGACCGTTTACTAGCACTACTAGAATCGTTAATCCTCAACTTAAGGCAATCCTTTCAAACTGCCCTCTAACTCATCATCATCCTTAACAGTTCTCGAGGTCCTCTGCTGAGCGTATCCCTCGATATCTAACTCTTTCTCATAAGTACAGTCCACAGCCCCTCGATAATCCGCAAGCTGTAATAGAATAAATTGCCTATAATATTTCATCCTTAATGCTTAACTCTTTCACAATTCATGGAGTTTTCCTAGTCTCACCCGGTACTAAGTACTCTACTCTAATGAGCTAACTCCGTGAACATCACTAAATATTAAACCATAATCTCATAATATTTGCCACCAATTCTCCGGTGGATTTTCAAACATGGATACTACTAATACTACCTTATACTCATCAATACTGGCACCTCTACTAGTGCAAACACACATTCTAGATTCAAACATCTTAATCTCACAATAAATCTCGACGTTAATATACAACGATTCACACAAAACCAACCCCCAAACTAGGCCAAGGAACCTATCCTGGCAGCAGCTAACCAATAGCTCTGATACCAAATGTGTCTACCCGACCCGGATCCCAATACGAGACCCCAAGGTCGTGCCGTCAAAAACACACAAGATAACAAATAACGGGTAAGGCCATAACGGCGATACGCCAATAACTTTAACACATGCGGAAGTGAATAACATAATTAAATGGTGGCGCCCGAGCTAACAAGCTCAAACTAACACAACCAAAGAGATAATGAATCTCTTGGTCCAAAAATTAAAATCACGGGACGCAACATTGGGCACGTAAAACAAAACCACCTATCATGCAATATCATTAAATAGCAATTTATATACCAAGTAATCGACGACGTTACAGCCGGAACCCAACATTAAACTAAGTCTACAACTCTAGTCTAGCATGCTTAACGGCTAAAAACATGCCGGAGTAAAACATAACCATCGATATAAATAATTTGATATGGATAGAACAATATTATTATTAACATGGCGCGACTAACATCCGTCGGCTCACAAAAGACTAAATAACATAAACAAGTACCAATTAAATAATCACAAGGCTTACTACCCATAGTGAAGTTTATATAACCTCACTTCCCAATCGACCTTTCCAAAACAAGGACTACAAATATATAAACTAATAGCAACCTTCTCACATAACCACACGTTCTATCGTAGACTCGGCGGATTCCTTCAAATCACTATCTCTGCTCGAATCAAAGGAAAACAAGGTAAACATAGTAAGTCATAAAGACTTAGTAAGCTACTAAAGATGCAATGTCATGGCATGACATTATGCTCAAATAAAACATATACATCTCATATCATGCTCATGATATAACATTTCATGGAATAACCCACAACACAAACCGAAAGCTAACCATAGTCTCATAGAACATCATTTGCATAATTCATCATAAGTAATTCATCTCAATGGAATATGATTCTCAATTCCAATATATTTAACATGTTATCTTCATATTGCACTGTTCATCAAAACATCATTCACATAATTCAACTATTCCATGGGCCTCACACTTCATCCTTTAACATAATTCATATAAGAACTTATATATGAAATGTAAGACCCCGAACCTTCGTGTCTTTGACTTTCTCGTTTTGCTTGCCATTTAACCGTGACCTCACTTACTAAACTTGAGGAAAGAACCTTGATTTGTGTAGGTAGGCTATCTAGAAGCCAATACCTTAATTCCATATGTTCCATAGACTTTACCTAGTTAAAGTTACAAGTTGTATACCGACGCTGTTCGTTACTTGACTCGGTTGAGAGTTTTCTCGCGTAGTGTGAGAACCCAAACCCCTTTACATGTATAACATCATTATAGCATGTTTATTGTATGTCTTAACATGCTAGAGACTTCGTTTCATTCATTTCATGCTCGCATTAAGCTGGTTATGATCATAGTAGAGTGATTGCCTTCCATGCGTTGCATGCTTTGTTGTTAATGCGTTGAGTGTTCGTCTTAGCATGTTAGCACTTAACTAGGTCTCATTGGAGTCTTAGTACCTTGCATATGAGATTTATAATGTTCATCTTGATCATAGTATGCTTGGTTGAAAGTTTGGAAGTTTAGTTGCGTCGTTTGAGTCTTAAGGTTTCTCGTGTTTGCCTTCGTTGCTTGTATTGTTTGTGCTTTCAACTTGCGAGAAGTTCATTTAAGTTCTAGACCAAGTGTACTAGTATTTCTCATGCTTGCACAACCAATGTTCATAGATTTGTTGCATTTGGAAATAAGATGAACAACATATTACTTCACAGATTCAGTCCTGTTTTTGGGCGAACTTCGGGAAAATTCTGGTACCAATCTACTAAAGATAATTTTCTAAAAATTTATTATGTTTTACCTTAATAGGTTAGGTTACTCTCTGTAAAATTTGGTAATTTTCCAAGGTGTCTAAGTACTTCATTTAGGTCTTGACTTACGGCTTTGCCAGAATTCTATTTTCAGGAAATCAGCTTCTGTACTTGATTTTGTTGTAACTTTATTTTGATGAATATAAGTCCAAATTGAGTTATTTAAACTCTAAAATACAGTTAAATGAGTATAATTTCATAAAAATCAAAAATCACCTCAATTGGAGTTGTGAGGTATTTATGGTCAATTTTACAAGATAGACTGTCCAGTAACAATAATCTGGAAATTGGTCAGAAATTCACACATACGGGTTTTTTGGTAAGTTTTGGTTGATGACCCTCCTACCCTTGGCTCTTGGACGTCCAAGGTGACTTGAGCCTCCCTTGTTGACCTTAATCAAACCTCTCTAAACCCTTGGATGAGTCCTTATCAAGGGCTTCCATCCCTTGGCCAATAGGAAGCCATATAACCTCCATCACTTGGATTATGTGGTTTTCTTGGGAAGTATAAAAACCAATTTTCAGCCTTGGCAGCCATTAGTGATCACCAAGCTTCAGATTTTTTTTTTTTTGAGGAAACAGGGACGGTACCCTGCTAAATTTTATTGAACCAAGCTTCAGATTTACAGAGAGTAAGTCTCCATTTTCGTCCATAGGAAGAACCCTAACTTGAGTGACCATTTGCTGGAGTTCCGGTGATCCGATCGGCGATCCGAGACCGCCGAATCGAAGGCCTTGCTCTCCTCTACAACAATCCTTGGTTTAATCTTCATTCCATCCTTTATTCATATGCTTAAGGTGAGTTGACAATTCCCAGAATTTTCATGTTAAATATTATGACATGTTCCCTTCATTAATGTTGTTCTAATCATGCTTAGGAACACTTTCTGTGAAGTAGAATCCTCCAATTCAATCTATGAAATGTGTGTGTAGGATTTTATTATTTCTTTGTGAAGTTGTGATTTTGACTCTGTGCAAAGCATGAATGTTGTTCTATATGAGCCTAGGATCAACTCTTGTGAAAGAATATGTTTCAATTGTAGGTTTATCAAAATCACCGATTCTAGGGTTTGAAATTCGGGAATGTGTTTATGACTACTTTAAGGTCATAAACGGCTTAGTTATTAAGTTCTAAATGAACGGAGAACATAGAATTGAGCAATGGGATGCATTTAGTATCTATGCTCCACTTGGTTGAATTTTAGAAATGACTCACCGGAGTTGAGATTAGGGAGTTATTGAACAATATCGACTCCACATTCGATCCCTACGACGTTTGTAGTACGTTATACTAATGTATTAGTTTACGTGACTTTGGGATGCATTGAAATGCATGTTTGATATGTGTGCTTATAAGACTCAATCGAGTTCTTATGCGGTTTATATGATTGTGTGAAAGAAATTCGTAATTGAGAGGATTTGGATTGGGACTATCTTTAGTACTCTATACATGGAGTCTACTTGTATAAGTCGCTAGGATAACCATGTTATTATTTAAGACTCACCGGTATGGTTTGACCTTACGGGTTATTACCGCTCTAGTGTTGCTTAAGTCTTTGACTACTATCGACTTTTGCGTTATTGAATGAGTTACTACTCTAGGAAAAGTTTAGTAAATGGCTTCATGATCCTAGACTAACGAAGTAGTCTTGGATAGTACATAATGGACTGACGGTTAAATTGTGACTCTGCTGAATTTCATAAGTGAATATGGAATACTGTGTATATTTTATATTATGACTAAATGCATGATTTCCTACATTGTCAAAAATTGATTCTTCTACGTGTTTCTATGATATGACTTATGAGCATATTGAATGTATTTGCCTTCGTGCCTGATCTGTTCTACAGTTAATGAATTGTGGTGAACTTGGATTCTACTATTAAGTGGAATTATGAATCAAAATTGAACTAAGCTTGATTTCACAATAATCAACTTAGGCTTCCCTTATATAATTGACTTGGGACTTTGAACTAAGATTCCTAAATGGAACGAGAACCTTGCTATGCCTCAAACGAGAACATAGAGAAGAGTCTTGGAACACATATAGTGTTCAAACTCTATTTGGTTGGAATTGTAGTAAAGACTCAACGGAGTCGAGTTAAGGAACAATTGAACCTTACGAGGATCGTGGTGAGATCCTATGATAATTATATTCCATTTGACTAGATCACTAGCTTTTGGGACTTGAATCGAATAGAGTGAACAACTTGACACTTATGATTTAGAGACTCAAATGAGCTCCTATTGTGGTTTTGTGATTATTGTAACAATGTGCATAATCGTATGAGTTTAGTAGATCATTATCTACTTGAGAATTAGCAAGTAAACATCTACTTGTGCATTGCATATAAGTCCAGCTGGCATTACTTGAGTTTTCATGTTGAAGGTGGGACGATGCATTGTCTTCACGAATTATGGGATTCGTGGTTGCAATGTATCGCCGTACCGGATTCTGTTTTCACACACCCTTCCACTGCTAGCTACAATGGGGAAGTAGCTCCCTTTGTCGTAACCAATTGTGCACATTCGCTAGTGCTATTTTCCCGAGTAGAGAGCTCGGATCCAAGAAGAGAGCTCGGTACTTTGATACCTGAACACGGGTATCACTGGCACGATATGATTAACAGTTGTGATTGCAGGAGCAATACGGCGAAAGTGATATGATATCTTCTCTATCCTTTATGTGGCTTACTATGGGCACTTATGTGATAACAAAGTGTTAGTGAACATGAGATCTTATTGACCATGTTTGTGTTGGTTGGTGTTATATGGAAGACTTGAAATGTGTATATACATATGCACACTTATACATGACTAATATATGAGAGAATTGATATGTATATATAGAGATATACATCCTTATATATTAGATATATATATATATATATATATAGATATTCATACTGATATAGCTGTATATATATAAATATGCACCCTTACACGTGGTAATAATGTGAATAGCTTGATTTGTATATATAATGATATGTATACTTGCATATGATGTTTTGTGGGAACTACCTTCTAATTCGTTTGATTTGTGTTTGAACAGGGAATTACACCCTGGTTCATTTGGATGGTTTAGTAAGTAAGAAGAAAGGGATATCTTGTGGAGTATCGAAACGATACGATGCCTCCTCACGGGTTTTTCTTTCATTTATAAAATGACACCATGGTTATGTTTATGTTACATAATTATATGTTGCATATATATTGTAGTATCGTGCTGGGTCATTATGACGCATCCCGTACTTGTTTCTAGTTGCAATAACTGATAGTTGCACTAAGGTCGAGTAGATCGTGACTATAGCTGTGCGCAGCTGGTCGATAGATCGAGATTAGAGCGTGTGGTTCGTGTTTGTAGCAGCCGACTTTCCCGAGTAGCAGCTTGTGGAGTCCTGTTCCTTTATAGCATTGTCGTTGATGTCCTGTACTTTGTTATTCTTGTGAGATTGACTTTTTGTAAAGTTATTTAGACTTTACGGTCGGGTAGAATACTTGAGTATTTGTATTGGTTCTTTCTTGGGCCAACGTATTGTGTCGTGCCTAGTCCGTGGATTTCGTATTTATTTCAGTTGTCTCCCGGGCACGTAGTAGCTTTGGGGAATTTCCTTATTCTAATTTTTATAGTTGTTGGTTGACCCCGATATGCTTTAGCCGTTGGGTATTTGTTATATCAGGTTGATTCTTTGTTGAAACGCCGGCCTAGAGTGCTGATGGTTTGTTCGGCGTCCGCAATGTTGTGGCACGCTAGTTTTGTTTCTCCTCCTTTGAGAGATAATGTCTCACTTGGTTTCATTGGCGTTGGTTTCGAGCTTCATGCTTGGGACTTCTTTCCTTATTGCTTCCTCTGATTCGATTTTTGAAATACCGTATTTTAGTGCGGCTTTATGTTCACGTTTAGAGCGTGTTAGGTCGACTGTTCGACTTGCACTACTGTTTAGCAAGTGCTTGACCTTGGGATTTCGTGTTGGAATCCGGGTCGGGTGGTTACATGAAAGACAACGGTTTCCATTCTAATCGTGATTAGCATGTTATATCTCTAGTATAACACTATATCAAAAGTCATCATTTCATTAGCATGTTACATTTCTTATCATAACATTTCATCAAGGAATCATCATCTCATGTATATCATATCATAACCACGTAGCACAACAATTCATACAAGTTCTCGTAAAATAAACTACATAAGAGAGAAGATGATTTTCCTTTCCGTTTCCAGCGTGCAACTCCTGCGGAAACAAACGTGTCCTCGATAACCCTATTCGTGGTATTGACGTCCCCGAAACAATCCCCGCTCGGGTTCCATAGTTATTAGAGTCATGTTTACTTACTACAACTAAGATCAACTACTTCCCCACCGTGGGCATCGATGGAGGGGTGTGTGCAACCCGGCACGGCGATCCATTGCAACCACGAATCCCACAATTCGTGAAGACAATGCATCGTCCCGCCAAAGACTCAAACCAAAAAGACGCCAGCTGGACTCAAACGCAAGCACAGGTAATCCATACTCAAATGCTCACCAAGGAAAAGTACAACACCACGCACTAATCCAATCAAGTAGATATTTACTTCTAACCCACATAGTTATGCATCTCTATGCTAACTAACACATAAACACATTAGAGCAATATTATCAAGTCTCTAATATCAAGTGTTCTTCATACACTTGTAAACGCTCGGAGGCTTAACCTCCATCAAAACTACCCCAAATTCCATAGGATCTCAATATGTGATTAAGTATATTCATATTAGTCCAATAATTGACTTCGTTGAGTCATTTCTACTCTTTTCAAATTTGAAGGCATAGAAGCTATTTGCATCATAGCCCTCCTATTATTCATTAGCTATCATTCATGGCTAAGTTCTTAGGGTTAACAACATTATGTAACCCAAAAATTCATACCTTCCCAACAACAACCCCAAATCATCATTCATAAGTCAACACTTAATATTTAAAGTCAACCATCACATTTCAAGTACGTATCTCAAGTTAGCATTTAATCAAGCATGCTTTCATTCTAAATAACAATTTATCCAAACAAGATGTAAATTCATCTAGCATACTCATAATCAAGATATAAATTCATCAAGCATGCTCATAACCTTTAATTCATGAATTATTGTTGACCAACATGCTCTGATATGCATAAAAGTCAACTCAACCCAATAAAGTCAACATTATATTTTATTCATGTAATCTATAACGATAATTCATTATACATGTCCATAACCAAAAATTCATAAATTAGATGGCATCACTCTCTTATATGTATGATAGTCAACTCTATTCATAAAAGTCAAACAAAACATTCAAACATGTAATCTATTGTGAAAATTCACCTATCATGCTCACAACCAAAATTAAAGGTTCAATAAGTATGTTTCCAACTCACAAACATATATCCATTTATAATTCTAACAATTCATAATATCCGATAAACTCCAAAAATCATGTACATCATCAATAACCCATTTACTTCATCAACTTATAATCAAACCCTAGGTTTAGGAAATCATCTAACCATCATGTCAAAGTCCAAGCTTACACAATGAACCTTGCTAACATACTTCACAAATCATAGAAATCAACCTACACATGATTCTTAGCAAGTTCACTCTTAACTTGAAATAAAATCGTACAAAGCATGCATGTGTACTCATTGACCTCAAATAGCACCTTGTTTTCCTTAGGGTCAATGAGCACCAAAAATCATATAAGAAGAGTATAGTAGCTTACCTACAATCAGCCCTACAAATAAATAAATCGAACATGCAAAGGGTGGAATGGGTTCTCCTCGTCTTCCTCTTCACTTCTATGGCTTGGATTTATAGATGGACTCCTCAAGCCTTGGCCACCATTGATGAACACTCAAGAACCTCCCAAGAACTCTCGCAAACCTTCAAGAAATGCTCAGCTACGTTCTTTGAGAGAAAGGCTGAAGAAAATGGCTTTGGTGAATGTATTTGGTCACCTTTTGGCTGAATAGTGGGGTGGGAGGAAGTGACCAATGCATGTTGATGTTCCTTCTTGCCAAGTGGTTTCCATGCACTCAAAACTCCCAAAAGATGTTAAGCATGCATTGGTTGATAGGTAGGGTGGTTTAGGAGTGGTTTAGGATGGGTTTAGGTGGGTTTAAGTGTGGTTTGATTGGTCAACAAAGACTACAATTCAAAACAGTCTGAATCTGTCCCCCAGGGGACCATGTGGTCGCATGGTGTCCCCCTATGCGAGCGCATGCTCCAGCTTTGCAAAAATCTTGGTTTTGTTGCTTGCCTTGCTTGGTCTGGGTCTCTCCCGCATGCAACCGCAAGCCTTAAAGCTTCGAAATAGCCTATAATTCAACCCTTAATGTCCTCATACTCTTAGATAAACAATCCAAGTCTCAAAACACTTTTAAAGTAGGTCTAAACTCTCATAAACAACACCAGAAACAACTCGGAGCGAAACCGGCGCAAGTTACAACAACGCGCTAACGAAACGACGAATGAAACCGCAAACCGACGGGTAACAACCCAAGGTTATAAACACTTAAAAAGGATACTAAATAGGCCTGAATTATCCTCAGATGATTAACAACAGATAGGAGAAATGAGCTCCCGAAAGGCGAGACGATCACCCGGCTCAATCTCAAACTACGCGATAAGGAGAATTGTTATCCTCGGAGCGTCAAAACTTCACGAGACTTAAGGAATACATCCAAATAGAAGTCTAAAACATCTAAACATGTTAATCAATCATCATATAAAGATCTAGGACCAAATCGAGGTCAGGAACACAAAACCCGAGTAAACTCTCAATCGCGTTGCATTTCAACTATCGTCGAGTTACGACTTGTGACTTTAGCAAGTCAACAACGAAATGGCATCTCTTAAAAGTATTTTGGTCTTAGTGTGATCTCTCATACACATCTAGACTCTCATGAACCAAACAAGCCATCAACCAATGAAGAAATGCGAGCATTGCACGCAATTCAAGCTAACCGGGAATCGGGGTCTTACAAGATCACCCTCTCTAGCCCCTTCTTCTCCCACTACAAGAAAACAGGGCAACAGCAACGGAAATTCGCAACGGAATTGAAATCAGTTGCAATTTGAAAGGCAAGCTACGAAATCCAACGTGCTATTTAATTTTTTAACGGACACTGCAACGGAAACTACTTTAGTTGCAATTTTGTAACGGACACTGCAACGGAAACTACTTTAGTTGCAATATTTTTGGTGGGAAAGATTGGAGGGAACTATGCCGCCCAATTAGAAACGAATCTTGCAACGGATATAATTCTGTTTCAAGATTATGTTTCAAGTTCTGTTGCAAACTAAAAAGTGTACGTCTTATTGCTAACCTGAAACCCATTTTAATTACGTATTTTTTTGGGAAAAATGGAGGGAACATATGGCGCCTAAATTGCAACAATTTTATACCAATTTAAAATTTTTATTTTGTTAAATTGCAATACCTATATAATAGAAAAACCTAAACCTAGCCTAAATTAATTAAAACCCCCAATTTCACCCAACAGTTTTTCTCTCTGTGCGCAAACTCTCTCAAGCTCTCTCTCCTTCGGCCTCCTCTTCTTTCGTCTTCTTCCAGCGCCACAACACAAGCCGTCATCCTCACTCTCGGACTTCAAAGGAGTTTGGTCATCCGCCATTTGTGCGCCTCTCTTCTCTTTCTCTCCAGGTATCTCTCTCTGCAATCCTCTCATCTTGGTTTCTTGAAGGATTGTTATCAATTTGGACATCCTTTGCTCTGATTCTAAATCATGTAAATCATGGGCTGTTATGAATTCAATTTACACCAATGACTGTTAACAATTTTTGACTATGCGCACAACCACCGGTATATATCCCCTTCCATGACTCCCACCACTACTTAGAGTTCCACTGCTGCCTCCACCATAATCACAATCATCACCACACTACTCCAACTCCTTACTGCCTTCATCTTAATTAAAAATATCCCACTCAAATAGTATGTTATTGCTGTTTGTCAGTGTCTTTAACAAAAATGAAAGCCTGCATATATATATATATTGTGGGTAGTAAAGTATTTTTAAAAATTGAAGGATTGTTATCAATTTGGACATCCTTTGCTCTGATTCTAAATTTCTAATAGAGTGTTAACTGTGTGAAATTGAAAAAATTGTATGGTTAGTAAACATCCGCTTTCTAAATCATGGGTCGTTATGAATTCAATGTTCGCTTTTAATTTGATTATCCTGCTTATGGAAGAAGTAATAGTAATACCTCAATCAATTTGTTGGGTTTACTTGCATTTTGCTTCCATATTCTTGGGTTTGCAATTGTGTTCAGACCTCTTATATGGTATGTAACATTGATCATTCTGTGCATAATGTTGTCACTTTAGTACTATACATGGGATGTGCTCTTTTGTGACTAAAATGATAAACCCCAAACTAAATACCACTTCACTCAAAGTACTCTGCTTAGTTTATTTTTTACAGCTTCGGCCAAAACAACCAATAATGTACTATTTCTTCCATTTTCTTTTCTTAAACCTCTTTTCACAAGTTATATTGTTATAGTGTAATACAGAAAAATTGAATTGAGTATATCAAAATTCCAAAATAAAAAAAATAGGTACCACAGGGCCACAAACAAAGTTTGTTAGGTCTTTGTTTCATTGACCATATGTTTCTCTCTATTTTCTTTCTTTTTCTTTGAGTGTGTGAGGGAGGTAGGAGTGTACATTCGAATCGCCGAATCGTGAAATCAAGTCGAATCGGGAGGTTTGGTTTGGTTTTCGTGTATAATGGTTCGGTTTTGGTTTGAATTTTCTATAAACCAATCTATTCGATTCGGTTTGAGTCATTTTTTTTATTTTTCAAAGCCAATTAGAAGTTGAAGCTTTGTGGTTAAAAAATATTTCTTGATCAATTTATCTGCTTGATTTATGTGTTATCTGTTGTAATTTTCTTTTGTTGTTCATTTTAATTCCGATTTCAGTTTTTTAGTTTAATGCTGATGTATTTTGAAGGGTACTTTGTTTA
This sequence comes from Codonopsis lanceolata, assembly GCA_013146195.2. Lineage (NCBI taxonomy): Eukaryota > Viridiplantae > Streptophyta > Magnoliopsida > Asterales > Campanulaceae > Codonopsis > Codonopsis lanceolata. Next base: position 70,763,711 of record CM028382.1, on the reverse strand, counting down.
CTATACCGTTCAGGTTTTCCTTCGGCCTATGTTTACTGAAGTACTCATTTTTTAATGCAGGACAAGCTTTTGGATCCAACAAGCGTCACTCATCTGTTGCAATTTACCAAGTTATTTTCTTGGCACAACAACTTCTTCTGGTAGAGTCTCCTTTTTCTTCTTCTGCATGTATTAACGTAATCTTCTTCCAATTTTCTGTCGTGCTAATTGTTCTGTTTTCAAATATTTGGGAACACATACATCTGCAGTGTGAATGTAGTCCATTCCTTGATTACTTTGAGCCACGATAAGATACATTTGGATAAAAGTGATCGATACGTTGTTTTCTCAAGTTCATTACTGCATTTGTTTAGATTCATCATAAAATAAAAAAATTACTTGGGTCAAGGGTGGGTATGCACCACAATAAGATACATTTGGAAAAAAATAATTGTTGATGTGTTGTTTTTCACAAGTTTAGTCCTGTATTTGTTTGGATTCATCATAAAAATTAGTAATACAACCTATCAAAAAATGTACTTCGGTCAATGTTGGGCATCCACCCTTTCTAAGGGCACATAAGTGCACTCCTGTTTAATCAAGGTTTGACCTTTTTGGCCAATATGCTTTACATACTTGGGCTTCAAATTGAATCTCAAGCGATTGCAACTTCCTAAGGCAACCGCTATATATATTTTGAAGCTCAAGAATAAACTTAAAACTTCTCATCATACATGGTATGATATAGTGTAACCCTCCTAATGTTAACTCACAAGAAGTCCTGCACCAGTCAATGAGTAAACTGTAGGTTATTGAGGCCAAGGTTTGGCCTTAAAAAGTAAAAAAAAATTCCTTGACAGGTCGCAAAGGTAGAAATCTATTTCTATTGAATCATTTCTTATACTTCCCATCCCCGTAGCAACTTGGCTTGCTTCCTCGTACATCATCTGCAACAAGTTAGATGTCAAATAAACATGCATGAAAAAGATGAAGGAGGATTTTCTTATCGAATCAACTTGAAACTTGTAAGAGCAATGCCTAGAACATGTAAGACGACTAATCTAATGTAGTTTTGAGCCGCTGACTTTGAATGACAATAAAACAGCCCACGACCCATAAGTTAATCAAGAATCACCTCTTGAATTGAAAACATAGATTATAATTCATAATATAAGATACAAACCTTTGCATCGCACGAACCCTTTCGAAACTTCACCGAACAAATCCATTGGCGCCTATGAGGGGAACCATAGCAAGAACTATAAGAGCCAATTCCCAACTTGTCGCAAAAGCAATTCCCAAACCAAGAAGAAGAGGTAGAATCCTCGAACAAGCCGACCAAGCGCATCTCCAACCAAATCAAGCACACTAGCCGCATCTGCAGAGAGCCTTGCACCAATTGCCCCACTTGAGTGCTTGGGATCATCAAACCAACCGACCTCCATGTGAATTACCTTCTCAAAGCACATTGTTCGAATTCGTCCAATTAACTTGCATCCGACCACGCGAAAAAGTATGACCGCGGGAAAGCTAAAAGTGATATCACTCCAAGCAATACAAATATTAGCGCCCAAAATCGGCATCTTGCCTTAGTTCATGCGGCGGCTCGTAAAACGTTCGATCATGCCGTAAATTAGTATACCAAAACAGAAGTACGCCCCATTGATTATAGCAGCTATAGACCCGACAATCAAGACCGGTATTTCCGGTTTGTTTAGATAGACAAGGCGGCGGAGTGGAACTTTTGAGGCTTTTCTCGAAGTTTTCTTGAGTGGGCCTTCGTGTTCTGTTGAATCAGTTGTAGGGGCACCGAGTCCCGTGTAGGCATACCAAATGAGACAGATAACGAGTGGCGGCTACTATTTCCTACCCCCACGATTCCCGACTTATAGATCGCTGGTATGATCTTCTTTGACTTGACCGTCTTTGGGATTCAAATGTAAATTTCAGATTTTTCTTGGTCATCTCGCACCTTGGTGTTCGAATCATTATTCATTTCTTGCAGCCTTATAAGTTGAGCGTATGCTCCTTCGTGATCCTTGAGTAGTTCCTCGATGTGACCACGATTACATGATCGAATATTTATGGGAGGTTAAATTGGCAAACATTCACCAAATCCTAATTGGCTGGAATTGAAATATTAGAGAATGGATTGGGGAGCAAGGCGAAAATAATCCCAGCTCTTGGATCACACAAATGTCAAGTTTCTTCCGCCAAAGTTCTACAAATCCATAAGCATGACACGAACCGGTATATTACACAAAATGTGAGATAATAATGAAAATTGTACCTTTTTCAACCATCTTTCCCCGATGAATCACAACAATCATATCGGCATTCCTCACTGCTTAGACGATGTGCAACGATAACGCTTGTTCTTGCCCATAATCCTATCAAGTGCCTCCTCGCACAATTCTCTCGGATTCTCGCATCAAGGGCACTTGTTGCTTCATCCAAAAGAAGAATCAGGGGATCTTTTAAAATTGCCCTTGCTATGGCAACTCTTTGCTTCCGACCACCGAAAGCTGGGTACCATGCTCACCAACCATGGTGTCTATTCCCCGAAATGCCATTTGTTTAAAGGTTTAAGGGAAACATAAAGAATTTCATGTTCATCGAGTTCAAGTATAACAAGGTGAGTAATGTTTTGTACAAGTAAAAGTAACTAAAAAAGCTCGGAACCCGAGGTAATTTATCAATGAATTTAGCCGCATTTGCTAGCTCGGCTGCACGGATCTCTTCAATAGTTGCGCCATCTTTCCCGTATGCAATATTATCCTTAATGCTGGTTGCAAATAGCACCGGTTCTTGGCTAACAAGACCGATCTTCTCCCTAATCCGTTTCAGCTGCAATTCTTTCAGATTAATTCCATCTATAAGAACTTGGCCGGCTTGTGGATCATAAAATCTCTCTATAAGGCTGATTACTGTTGATTTCCCACTTCCACTTTGCCCAACCAAAGCTGCAGTGGTGCCACTCGAGATGACAAGAGAGAATCCATTGAATATTTGCTCATCCGGTCTGGCAGGGTAGCTGAAATGGACATACTTGGGCTTCAAATTGAATCTCAAGTAGTGCAACTTCCTAAGGCAACTGCTTATATATATTTTGAAGCTCAGTAATAAACTTAAAACTTCTCATCATACATGGTATGATATAGTGTAACCCTCCTAATGTTAACTCACAAGAAGTCCCCGCACTACCAATGAGTAAATCAGAGGCTATTGAGGCCAAGGTTTGGCCTTAAAAAGTAAAAAAAAATTCCTTGACAGGTCGCAAAGGTAGAAATCTATTTCTTTTGAATCATGTGCATTACCAACTTAGGAACTTAATGAGTTTGTTCATTTTGATTCCGATTTCAGTTTTTTAGTTTAATGCTAATGTATTTCCATATAAAAAAATTATAAGTTTGAAAATTATAAGTTTCACATAGAGAATGAAATTGCAACACATATGACTCATCTACAAACTCTCTCATTACATATTGAGTCATTTTTTTGACTTTTCAAAGCCAATTAGAAGCTGAAGCTTTGTGGTTAAAAAATATTTCTTGATCAATTTATCTGCTTGATTTATGTGTTATCTGTTGTAATTTTCTTTTGTTGTTCATTTTAATTCCGATTTCAGTTTTTTAGTTTAATGCTGATGTATTTTGAAGGGTACTTTGTTTACTATACCGTTCAGGTTTTCCTTCGGCCTATGTTTACTGAAGTACTCATTTTTTAATGCAGGACAAGCTTTTGGATCCAACAAGCGTCACTCATCTGTTGCAATTTACCAAGTTATTTTCTTGGCACAACAGCTTCTTCTGGTAGAGTCTCCTATTTCTTCTTTTGCATGTATTAACGTAATCTTCTTCCAATTTTCTGTCGTGCTGATTGTTCTGTTTTCAAATATTTGGGAACACATACATCTGCAGTGTGAATGTAGTCCATTCCTTGATTACTTTGAGCCACGATAAGATACATTTGGATAAAAGTGATCGATACGTTGTTTTCTCAAGTTCATTACTGCATTTGTTTAGATTCATCATAAAATAAAAAAATTACTTGGGTCAAGGGTGGGTATGCACCACAATAAGATACATTTGGAAAAAAATAATTGTTGATGTGTTGTTTTTCACAAGTTTAGTCCTGTATTTGTTTGGATTCATCATAAAAATTAGTAATACAACCTATCAAAAAATGTACTTCGGTCAATGTTGGGCATCCACCCTTTCTAAGGGCACATAAGTGCACTCCTGTTTAATCAAGGTTTGACCTTTTTGGCCAATATGCTTTACATACTTGGGCTTCAAATTGAATCTCAAGCAGTGCAACTTCCTAAGGCAACTGCTGGCAAAATAGTACACATAGTGGCTGATTGCAAATGTGCTTAGAGATTGCCTAATTAAAAATTATGAAATGTTACTTCAGTTTCATTTTCACAATGAAACTGAAAATTATAATCTCTATGCTTTTGTGTATTTTTGAAAATTATAATATGCATATAAAAAATTAAATCGGGGGAAGTATACGATATAATATGCATATAAAAAATTAATAATTGACCGTAAACCCAAAATAAAAAAAACTCCCAAGTACTACTTTTTTTTTTTTTCCTGTTTGTGTTTTTGTATTCTCTTCATCTCTATGTTTTGTGTATTTGTGAAAATTATAATTTATTTTTAGTTTCTCTACAATTTGGTTATTTGGTAGTCATTATGTCAGGGTTTCGAATAGTCTGATGTAGTTTATTTCTACATGTTGGAATGTCTATTTATTAGCACCCTGTTTACAACAATAGAGTATTCATGTTCAAAAGCAGTTATAAGCCTTGATAACCAAAAAAGAGCAATTTTTTACACTGCATCGGTCAGAAGTTGAAATGAATGATGATGAGCTGCAACATCTATCTGTTACCATGTGAGTAAGGTAAGCACATTCTTGTTTTGGTATGCTTGTTTGGTATCCTTTGTAGGGCCTTTTCTTTGTGTTACCATGTGAATCCCCTTGTTTTAGACACGCACTGTGTTCTAAATAAGAAGATGACACCTAAGAATCTTATAAATAGTTTTATGGCTCTATGATTGATTAATTTGGAAAAATTTAACTGAAATTAGCTCAAGCGTTAGTCCCAAACGCTTGAGTTCTTCAGTTATTATTTTTCCCGCAATCAAAATGAATTCATGTTTGATTTGAGGTGGCTCTGAATCTATATACAATGATTTTCAATTCGGTGATCGTTTCTGGCATAACATCCAACACCCCCAAATCACGGGGACTTTGACGGATCATGCAATGGTGATGACGGGACAACGATTTAAATAAGTCACATGAATCTTGTGTGTTCATATTACTCATCAATAGCTTCTTTATTTTTAGCAAGTTCTCATGGAGTGTCAAGGAATGGTCGTCTTCGTATCACCTAATCTCGTTTTTTAGCTCTTTCCTAACTTAGTGTCGTTAGTGGGCGTGGCGGACCGCAACTCTTCTATTGTTTTCATTATCGGTCTTTCTTTTTTACTTATAAAAAAAATGCTATGCCTGTTGAGAATTTAGCGATGAAGATAAAATTCAGCAGAGTTGACAGTGTTACATGATTACGAGACTTTGGTTTACTGGCAGCCTGGCACGTTTAGCAGAGTTTCTTTTTGACCTTGAAATGATTTTTTTAACATTTCGGGTTAGTAGTTCCGCCCAAGCAGACGATGGTATCAAGTTTCCTTGTATTGCTACGGGATTAGGAATGCAATTCAGGGAAATTTGTTGTGGGTGATGATGGCCCCACATGGAAGAAAGTGTCTCGAGGAGATGAAAGATTATTATTTTAGGGAATGGAATGTAAAAATCTTTATATTCAATCTTGTTAATTAGCTATTTCATTTATCTTTGAAATAAAACATTAGTTTCTTTGACTTGCCATTTGCGAGACACTACAAGTGTGTAACAAACATTCAGAAAAGACAGATAAGAAAAATATGGAATGCAATGGCGAGCTTGCCAATACAGCTTATGTGTCATAGAGGACACCAACAGTTCAAGCGAAGTGGCGCATCCATCTTGGTGCACAGAGCACGATTGAATCGCTATTTGTTGTTTTATGCAAATGACAACTCAAGAAAGAAGTGTGAACAAGCTACTAAAAATCGAGGTAATGGCTTGGGATTATCTAAGCATTCAGGGGTTCTAGGAGTTTTGCGTCTCACCGAGCTTGTCATGGTAAGAGTTTATTACTTGTTTATCC
>CM028382.1:70667421-70757406 GCA_013146195.2 Codonopsis lanceolata | reverse complement strand
TGTGTGTTAGAGGCGGTTAACACCTCAAAATTGTGTAGGCAAATCAGTAGACTAGTAAGCGGAGTGATGCTTTTACTTAAGTCATAGATGAAGAGGTGATAAATTGTTGTATAAATTTGTTTGGGAAATGAAACAGGCGTAGGTGTTGGAGCAATCTGTGAGTTAAGTTTTGCTTATGGTGGTGATCCTATTAGAAAGGATTGCCTTAAGTTGAGGATTCTGACTCTAGGAGTGCTAATAAGCGGTCTAGTGACTCTTAGTGAGATAGTTCTGAGGCGACCTAGAGTTTGAGGTTGTCTTGTAGCGTGGCGGTTGGCCATTGCGAGGTTTGAGACCCCAGAGATAGGAGGCTATCTTATACGGATATTATGGTTGTTATTGTGTGAGTGCACGTTGTATCGGTAGCTCGTATGCATTCATACATACATTGCATTGTGTGTTGAGATTTGTTGATTTTTGCTTTCCCGGTTTATTAATATGATTGAGGGGATATCTCGATTTGGGATTGGTTTATTGTTTTGGTTGAATCTTGATTTGTGGTGGGCAATCAATCATGGTATAAAAATGTGATTTTAGTATGCCTATATATATGGCTATGTTATGCATATATGAAGAATGTATATGTGATAATGTTACTAGTGGTGATTACTAATGGTGTGTTAAATTTGTATAAAGATATGTGTAATTATGTTATTAAAAAATATAATTTTTTTATCTCAGTAGGAGTGCGCCATGCATGCAGTGATAACTTGGTGGTTATGGGATGCGTTAAGATTATTACGGATCGGTATACCGCTTTATTGCGACTAGTAGAGTGTCGTTATCACGCGAGGGTATTTCGTGTGTGTTTTGAAGGCAGATTTTGGAGTTAAGGTAATGATAGACTTTAAGAAGTTTTGGTGGTTGTGGGCACTAGGCGAATATTACTTCCGTTACTTGGATTTATTATGAAAATGTTGTTAGGCGAGTATAGTGGATATATGAACCTTGTTATTTGATAGAAGTATTAATTAATCGATATACTATTATGATGGAAACTTACGAATGTGTTTTCTTAGTGTTGTGTTCTGGTATATGCGATTGGATTAAAAATTGCACATGATATTAGTAGTTGCTTGATTGTACCAATATGCGTGGCTATGAGTTGTACGAATTATATGAGTTGCATGAATTACATGGAGTATATGAGATGAAGTATGGTGATACTTGGTGATTTTTATCACATTTGTATGATATACGTGTATACATGCGGCACTACTAATTATATGAATTTTATCATTCGCTTGACGAATAAATTATGAGTAAAATATACTTGTTGATTATGGAGTATAAACATGACTAGTATCGAAACATGTATTGTATTTGTTATGGGAATTAATATATTACTTTTATAAGGGTATGCATAATAAATGCACTTTGTTAAAAGCAAAGATGTGGTTTACAAAAGTAATAAATGTAATTAATGGGTATGGTTGTATTTGAGTATGAACATGCTTATGTGCATTGTTAGTAAGAATAACTTAGTCTATTGCACGATAGGATCATGATTATCATTGCTTAATGATTATGCCATGTTTAAATTGTTGCATGATTATGTGAGATTGTAGGGAAGGATGCTTAAGATTTTCTCATAACCCTTCGCATCCTTGCAACGAAAGCTTTTGAAATCCAATTTAGCCGGTACCCTAAATTGGTGATCAAAAGAGGTTCGTTGGTGGACTAGGATTGGTAGTAAGTAGGTTAGAAATTGACTAAACCTCTTACCAAAAGAAAAGGAAAAGAAATTTAATGAATTTTCGTTTAATGTTATTATGTGCTCTTATGTGCTTTATCCATGACTTGGAAATTACGAGTGTGGCTCGCATAATCATGAAGATTGGTTTACTTGTTTTAGGAGCGTGTTGTGGAGCACTCTTCTTTAAAATTGTGGATTGCCCTATCGGCAATCTTTACTATTTATGATTTAGAAATTCTTACATTTAAATCTCATGTTGTAGCTCCGAATCAAATAGTTTCGGGAGATTTATGTTTATAATGTTCTTGAATATGCTCCGATGATATATTTGGAATTCACATGGTTAATTAATTAATAATGGAATTGTGTGTGCTTTTGCGACTCAAGTATGAGTCAAGTTAATTTTAATCTTAAGTGTTTAGTATTATGGTTATTAGTAATTTTTGAACTTGTGAATGTGAGATTTTTGATAGTTTGATTTTTGAATACTTGGTTTGGTTATTGTTATGATAGACTCGGAGATTGAGTCTAGGTTTATGGTTTTGAGCATCGAGTGTTCACTCGGGATTGAGAGACACCGTAGTTGTGTTTGGGTATTTGTTGTTGGGTGATGACCTAATGTTGGTTTGTTATACGGTTTAGAATTCGGGACGAATTCTTTTTAAGGGGGAGAGGATGTAAGACCCCGATTCCCGGTTAGCTTGAATTGCGTGCAATGCTCGCATTTCTTCCTTGGTTTATGGCTTATTTGATTTATGAGAGAGTCTAGATGTGTATGAGAGATCACATTAAGACCGAAACACTTTTAAGAGATGTCATTTAGTTGTTAACTTGCTAAAGTCACAAGTCGTAACCCGACAATAGTCGAAATACGACGCGATTGAGAGATTACTCGGGTTTTGTGTTCCTGACCTCGATTTGGTCCTAGATCTTTACATGATGATTGATTAAAATGTTTAGATGTATTAAGACTTCTAGTTGGATGTATTTCTTAAGTCATGCGATGATTTGACGCTTCGAGGATAGCAATTCTCCTTATTGCTTAGTTTGAGATTGAGCCGTGTGAGCGTCTCGTCTTTCGGGAGTTCTTTTCTCCTATCTGTTGTTCATCATCTGAGTGACATTCAGTCCTATTCTATAGCCCTTTGAAGTGTTTATAATCATTTTTATAAAGTTTACATGTGGTCACGACGTTCAAAGTATAGTCGTCGTCATATGTTTGATTTCGCGATTCGCGTTTTGTTAACGTATCGCTTTTCGTATTTTCCTTACACTTAGTTTTGGTGTAACATTGGGTATGTGTTTGAGACCTTTCATTAGTCTTAATTATATATGCTTTAGTCTTAGTTTTGCGTTTGGTTCAGGAAAAAACATGCGGGTCGACCCGATATTTTTCCGGGTCTTCGCTCTAAAACGATGTCGTCTAAGAAATTGTGCCGTTGTGTATTCCCAATTCTTAAATACAAATTTGGAGGAACAAGGATGAGATCAGGAGTTTTAATAACCCTATTCCTATAATCCTATATATGGTCTACAAAAGTACTCCTCTCTGTTTGTTTATGGATGTTTAGAAAGAGAGAGAGAGAGAAAAGGATATGGCAGGCTTTATCAGAATGGGAAGTTGTTGTTGGCTACATATTAGTCGGCTACTCGGCTGTTTTCGTCCTTCCTGTCGGCCCCAATCCTATAAATCAGAGAGAACGTGGCCTTCACGATCCTCCCCCTTCCCATATTGTTCTTTTGACCTTTTTTGTTTATATTTATTTACTGTTTTGGGGCATTATATAAAATTCTTTATTTACTTAATTTGTGACAGCCCGACCCGGACTCCAATGCGAAATCTCAAGGTCGTGCCGTCAAGACAAGCTAAAAGACGGACAAGCACCTGCTAAGCGTAGTGGTGCGAGTCAAGAGTTGAACCAACAAACTCTAAACAGGGATGTAAAGCCATAATGGCAAAACCGAATAACCAAAAACTAAAATCTGCGGACGCAAATCATAAGTGGAACCCAAACTTATAATTATAAACTAAGGAATGCAAGGCTGAGAGACGACTATCTCTCGACAAATCTACGACTCGCGTGGCGCAACATTGCGCCGTACAACAAACCATCGGCAACCTAAGGCGGCGAATCAACGAAATACCAACACGATAAACAACCACTCAACGGCTACAACATGCCGGAGGGACAAATCAACTAAACGGATATGATATTAAATACTAACAACTAAACCAATGTCTCTCGACTAAAGTTGTCGGAGACAGAAATAACAATAACATAATACTAGAACTTGCGAGCTAAAACCTTGCTCGGAAAGACAACAAAATAACCTCTAAATAAATACAATAGCTCAACCAAACAAGTCGGCTCCCAAAATAATACGATAATGAAATGCTAACATAACTACCCAAGTAAAGTTTACATAACTTTACATCCGAGTCTCACAAGATATTAAATACAATAATAACAATAATAATAACTCCAAGCTATTGCCCGGAAGACCACCTGCTAACCGACAAGCACCCGAAGCTGCAACGTGCACTAACGAGTTTACTGCAAAAACTAAGGAAAACAAACACACGGAGTGAGTCATAATGACCCAGTAAGTTACTAAATGCAAATGTATGGCATAGCATGACGTGGCATGGCATAATGCACAAGCGTATATAAAATCATGGTATCTTAATAGCATACCAACAATAAACCACATATCACGTTATCTTTCATATAAGTGCCTATACATAAGCACGTAAAACCAAGACCTGGGCCTAGCCCTCAAATGATCACAAATTTGCACTTAGCAAGTTATTCACATAAGTGCAAGTATTAAACATCACAATAGGATATGTTATGGGCCCGGCCGCTACGTAGCTTCTGCAAGAAAAACACTGTTATACGGGTTTGTGACTACGATGCTCTTGTCTTCGCGATATATCGATATAGCTGATAGCGCCTGTCGCACGTATTGTTACGGCAAGGGGCTACTTCCCCATTGCGGCCTACAATGGAGGGGTGTGTGAGGTCCCAGGTACGGCGATCCATAGCGAATACGAATCTGACGATTCGTATAGGCAATGTATCGTCCCACCCTGACATAAAAATCAAACCAAATAGTGTCAGCTGGACTTAATGCAATGCACAAATAGATGTTTACTCGTAAAGACCAAATAAGGATCGGATTCGACAAGAGCGAACCCGTCCGACCAAATGCTCAAGTATGTATTTACTCAATATAAACAAATAAGGAATGGATTCGACAAGAGCGAACTCATCCGACCAAATAGGTTATTATTCTCTATCATAAATCAAGTCAAGACAAATACATTGCTCACAGCCAATAAATCTTAAAAGATCTCAAGTCACCAATTAAATTAAGAATAGTATAAACCCACCAAGAATCATATTATGAGATCTATAATGGACCTCTACTAAAATCAAACCAAAGACTACACCGTAGTCATAACCCACAAGTACGTTCATGCACAACCGATCATTTCCCAAAAGTGAGAACTAACCCAATAATTATCTTTCAACCATTCTCGAGACCATAGGTTGGTCTTTAATGTACCGTGCTCTCCCGAGCACGCTTCCAAATAAATCCCCTAATAAATCTCTAATAAATCTCTATAATATGGACACCAAGTGTCTCAATCGAGATGGACACCAATCGGGTGCTCACCATCATGACTTACCAAAACCCGAACATCGTAGGAATTCATCCCAACGGTTATTATCATGTTATTGAACTTGTTATTAACGAACTTGAGTCTTAGCACTAGTCTTAGCACTACGTACATTTCATTATTTATATATATCATAAATCCCCAAATTAACACTCCATTCAAATATATGACAAAACACTAAAATTCATTCGGCTTGATTCCCAAGCCTAAAAATCCAAGAACTCATCGTAATCATAATCTCACTCGAAGTTTAGAAACTAAGTGCAGCACAATCATAATTAAACGAAACACAAACATCGTAGGATTTCGACCCAAGTTCACTAACACATTATTGAACTTGTAGTGACTCCGTTGAGTCTTACTATTAAGTTTCATTATTTACACTTTCCATAAATCCCAACATTATCATCCTCTTCAATTATAACAATTTCTAAAATAATTCGGGCTTGATTCCCAAGCCCCGAAATTCATAAAAACCTAAACAAAGGGATAACCCATTTCTCCCAACACACAACATCATTCAAATCATCCTACACATTAATACATACTTTAATTAACAACAATTTCTCCAATAATTCGGGCTTGATTCTCAAGCCCTAAAATTCGTAAAACTCAACATAAATCACAACCCATATTTTACCACACATAATAACATTCAAATCATATTAGTCATGTTATTAACAAGTTCATATTTCCAAAAATTCACAAAATAGGCATACAAGGTGTTCATTGCCCACAAATAGCACATATATTGTTTTCCTTAGGGCCAATGAACCAAAATAAAAAGAAGGTAACTTACTTAGCTTGAGTGAAAACTCAAGAGAACGCAAATCCGATCGGTGAACTTGTACTACATGTCGAGGGCTTCAAGATTCCGAAGTTTGAAGGCAATCGGATGGATGGATCGTCTTGGATCGAAGAGAGAAGGAGCTAGGGCTTGAATCTCCCATGGAGTCTGTCTCTCTCTAACTCACGGTTTGTGTGGAGGAAAATGAAGAGGTTTGGCTGATTTTGTGAAGAGATTGGGCTATTTATACTTCCCAAGCAATGAGGGCAAAACAGGGAATTCTTTGGTACAATTAGTAGAGATTAGGATTAATCAATCACTAATCTAACCTTAATTAATTTCCAACTAATGTTAGGACATGATTTGGGTTAAGTATGGGTGGTTAGGAAGGGTTTAGAGGGGGTTTAATGAGGGTAGGATAGGTATAATTCGTCCAAACACAAAACAGGGAAAAATCCCAGTAATCGATGTTGAGGCGGGCGCCTCAACATCCTCAAGCGGGCGCTGAGCCATCTCCTGATTTTGTAATTACTCCCAGTACTTGAGGCGGGCGCCTCACAAGATGCCAGGCGGGCGCCTGGGCTTCTGGACCTTCTATATGTCCTCAAAACATGGTCTAAACATGTTCTAAATTGTCCCAACTTATGGGCAACCATTCTAAGGTCTAACCCAACTCAAAACAAGTCGGAAACACACCCGAACAACATCCGAAACAACTCCCGAAACAACTCGGAGCGAAACCGGGAAGGGGTTCAACAACGTGCAACCGGAACGACGAATGAACTCGCAATGAAAGGAGACTTTTAAGGCAAGTCTAAGGGCTAATGAAGAAGCTTAAATACTTCTAGGAAGTTGAATAACAACTAGGGAAATAAGAATTCCAAAGGAGAGACGATTACACGACTCAATCCCCGAACTACGCGATAGAGACGAACGCTATCTCCAAAGCTTCCAAATCATCGATAGACTTAAGGAACACCTCCAACTTGAAGTCTAATACATCTAAACATGTTAATAAACCATCTTATAAAGGTCTAGGACCCAAACCGAGGTCACGAACACAAAACCCAAGCAAACCCTCAATCGCGTCGCATTCCGACTATCGTCGAGTCACGACTTGTGACTTTAGCAAGTCAACAACTATATGGAGTCTCTTAATAATGTTTTAGTCTTAATATGGTCTCTCATACATATCTAGACCCTCTCGCAAACCAATCATACAATCAACAAAGGAAGAAGTGCAAGTATAGCACGCAAACCGAGATAACGAAGGAGCGGGGTGTTACATAATTACTCGCATCCTATTACCTACTCACACGCAGATGAAAGATAAATTTGGCCTGAAACAAATTAAATGGACAATTTGTATTATATGAGTGCGAACAATGGGTTCTACTTGTGGAGCTTAACATTTCTGACCAATCAGTGTATTGTTGTAAAAAAAGTTGTGTGTGTGTGAGAGAGAGATAGAGATAGAGATAGAGATAACCTGTTATTTTGAGCATAGCCATTAATAGACCTAGAAGGAGGAGCATGGATATGGACAGTGTTCTAAAACTCTCCGTCTAGCTCCGTTTAGACCATGCCTAGGTGCTAGATCCCTCTCTACCTCCGTTTAAAGATAGACCTTATTAAAAAAAAAAAAAGATGGTCCTTATTGATTTTCTAGGGACATCCTAAACATTGTTTATTTTATATTTTTATTTTTGTATTTATTCATATATTGTTTTTCCTAACATTTTTCGTGTGTTTGCCAAACACCCGTAAATGTTTTCTGACATATTCTCAAAAGATTTACCAAACACCTGAAAATGAAATCTTTTGATTTTCCGAATTTTTTTTCCATAAATCATTTTCTGGAAATGATTTTCAGTAAAATAAACGGGGCCTTATTTTGGGACGGACGAAAAAGTAAAGAAGGACGATAATTTAGGGATAGAGGGAGTACATGAAATTTATCTATATTCATTTTCCTTAAAGTTGGGGAAAAAAAGATAAAAAGGAAAAAGAGGGTGTTAATAGAAAAATCAAATAGGGTAAATTAGTCATCATGCCAAAAGAGCATAAAAGGTTGAAAGAAACGAAAAGGCAATGGTTGGGTTATTTACAGTTGAAATTCCGACACGTGTATATATATAAAAACTCCTAAAATCTCAGTGAAGGACGAAAAGGTATTGAAAAATGGGGATGTACTTTTTTTTTTATATAACCAGGTTGAATCCTGGGATAGTAGTTTCGGTCCCTCACTGCTACTACCAGGAAAATCGCTGGATGTGCCCGAAATGATATAGGGTTTGAGAACATTGCAACTGATAACACATACAAGGTCTAACCTCAGAAGAAAGTAAAGAGCTTCCACCAAGTATCGAACCATGCTGCATACCTCCAGAATTTAATGTTTCCCTCCTTTTACCACTCGACTATGTCCCGAGGGACAAAAATGGGGATGTACTAGTATGATCAAAAATGGGGATGTACTAGTATGATGATTATGTGGTTCTTTTCATGTGTTCTCCGGTGGGCCACCATCTGTGACATGTGACATAAACCACGACAAAACATACACTCTCAAATCTCAATCACATTGATGTCCACAATTGTGGGCCACACAAAATCAGTACGGAAAGAGTATCACAATTGTGGGTCAACTGATGCTCGGGCGTATCACGCATGGAAGTTGTTAACATAAGACAAAGTTAAACTTAAACTTACAATTTTTAAAGAATATTTCTTTTTTTTTTCAATTATACTCGTATTTATTGAATCTGTAACTTGTATTTGATTCTTTGGGTAAAAATATCAAGACACCTCATTAATATTTGGATAGGGATAGTTTAGTCTTTATAATATGTTTCCTTAGTCTGTATGAAAGTCTTCAAAACGTCATATATTTTGGAACGGAGGGAGTAGCATACACTATACATGGGTGTTTTTGGAATATAAATTAATGGTGCATTCCGTAGTTATTCGTTGCGCCTCTTACTCATTAAGGGTATCATAGACTTTTCGCGTCCAAAAGTGATTTTTTCAGGTAAAAAAACAATGTTCTAAAAATCGTTAGGCGGCCGTTATGCGGCATACTAGCGCCTAGGGGACTAATCGGGGCCTAGGCGGAGTCTAGAATTAAGGTATAATTACCTCTTTTTTTTTTTGATAATTTACATCAAAGATCAAACACATTAACTACAAATTTAATTATTTTTTTTATGTTTGTCATTTTATCAAATACTTGTCTATATTTGTAAAATGAACAAAAATATACAAACCTACCACTAATCTCAATTCCCAACAACCTCAAAGCAATAAATCAGACAAGTTTAGAACTAAAAACAAAAAAATATTACTCCACCTACCTACTGCCCCTATAACCCACAGTCTAACTTATCCTCCCTAATCCCTCCTCATTCTAAATTCTGAGTCCCGAGACAAACCCCTTCTTCTTAATCTTTTTTTCTTCTTCTTTCTTCTCTCTATTTGGCAAACCGACAACCTTTTTTTTTTTCTTTTTTTTTTTTTTCTCTCTCTCTTTCTCCGACATACCGACTCTCCTTATTTTTTCATCCTCCAATCTCTTCCCTCATAGATCTAACTCTTTAATCTATCATCTCTCTTAGCCCACCGAATATCCACAAAATCAAACCCCTTTTCTTTCTACCCCCCTCTCTTCCTCACCATTACCACTTCCCCTTCCTTCTCCAGTTCGCCCCCCTTCTTCTCCGGTCACTGCACGCCACAAAATCAAAGTTACAAAAATAAATTAAGGTCGGCGGAATTTGGCGTAAGCATTGACTAAAAACCCGCGGCAGTGGAGAGACGCTTAGCGCCTATGCGAGCTAGGCGAGGAGGTTTAGAACACTAAAAAAGTGAGGGTACTTTAGCGGTTATAAACATTTAAAAATGGACTGGCCTGAATTTCACCCATATTTTTGATTCATGAAATACGAAAATATAATGGATATGTGCTGGATTGAAAGATTTTTTGGTTGAGACGAAGGCTGAGAAAAATGAGAAAGAAGAAAGCTTACGACGGAGGAGATTGAAGAAGAATGAGGAGGACGTAAACTGAGTTTTTATGCTATTGTATTGTGGTGCAAAAATAAATTAGATAATATTTGTACACCGCGATTCAAAGTTTAATTTCCTAATCTATTTTTGCACCGCAATTCATAAGTTTCATTGCATTACTTTTACAACGTGATTCAAAGTTTAATTTCCTAGTCTATTTTTGCATCGCGTTTCATAAATTTCACTGCATTATTTTTACACCTCTGTTCAAAGTTTAATTTCCTAATCTATTTTTGCACCGTGATTCATAAATTTCATTACATTAATTTTGCACCGCGATTCGAAGTTTAATTTTATATTCTATTTTTGCACCGCAATTAATAAATTGAATTGAGTGATGAACGTGTTATACATTGCAAAATAAAATGATTAAATTGGAAAAAAAATTGTAGAGTCACCATATTGCAATAAATGAAAAAGTAGGGTGACTGATCACGCTTTTTCGGTGGTGATCTTGTCTTGTCGTCCACGTGTGAGCGAGGATGATGTGGCGATTGCTGGTTCGTCCTTTTTTCCTGACCTGCACAATTTAAACAATAACACCGTTAAGGAGTCAGCGGCCCGACTAAAACCCTCCTGTGAGAGTAAGGTTTCCGGTGGAGAGATGGTAATAAATATGCCGTGATAAGTGTTTGATAGGAAGCTGTGATAAGAGAGTTGTAATATCGCTGAAATTGCTTACTTTTGCCATGAATGTGTGTTCTCTTATTTATACCTGAAGTTTATGGCGACGTGGCTGCTGGTGACTGGGGGGCATAAAGCGGCAATCATTAAATGCGTCAGAAATAAGTGAAGCGGCGTTTTGCCGTGGAGTTGGTAGTTGCGTGCAACGTTTTCTGCCTAGGGAAGTGGTTTGTCAGGGCGAATGATGATTGGTCCGAAGCCGAGGCCGAGTGGTTTTATGACAAAAGCGTTTTTATTATTGCCGAGGCTGTGGATGCTAGAGACCGATTTTGTGACGATGCCGAGGGTTTCAAAGATCGTTCTGGCCTGCCGAGGCTGAAGCTATTTTGGAGAAAGCGAGTTTATCTGCTTGCTAGGCCACAAACATGCGCATATTTTTAGGGGCGAGTGGTTCTGTCCTCGTCACTAGTGGCTTTCAAGGTGGGGCCCTTTATTTATGCCGAGGGTCAAGATCTTGGCGCATCGAGGGTCACCCTCGCTTAATCCTTTCTGGCCCCTACTTTTGGCCGCCGACGCCGAGGAGGCCAAGATGTAAAATCGTGGCTCGGCGGTGAGAGGTCGGCGTCGTGTTTTTTGCCGAGGATTACTGCGGGATTTTAATTCGAGGATGACGTCGAGTTTTTTTGACGAGATTGCTGGAAGTTTGTGGGGTGTTTTCGTATACGAATTAAATCTGGACGTTTTGTCTTTTCAGTCACTTCAAGAATGCAGTTTTGGGGCTTCTGCTTTTGGGCGGCTTTTCGAATTTCGAAATGCCATTAATGCCGCCTTTTTTCTTCCCGAATCCAGAGAAATTAGTGACACGGTGGCATTTTGCGTTTGGTTCAGGAAAAAACACGCGGGTCGACCCGATATTTTTCCGGGTCTTCGCTCTAAAACGATGTCGTCTAAGAAATTGTGACGTTGTGTATTCCCAATTCTTAAATACAAATTTGGAAGAACAAGGATGAGATCAGGAGTTTTAATAACCATATTCCTATAATCCTATATATGGTCTACAAAAGTACTCCTCTCTGTTTGTTTAAGGAGTTGGGGCGGCCCGACTAAAACCCTCCGGTGTGAGAGTAAGGTTTCCGGTGGAGAGATGGTAATAAATATGCCGTGATAAGTGTTTGATAGGAAGTCAGGATAAGAGAGTTGTAATATCGCCGAAATTGCTTACTTTTGCCATGAATGTGTGTTCTCTTATTTATACCGAAGTTTATGGCGACGTGGTCGCTGGTGACCGGGGGCATAAAGCGGCAATCATTAATGCGCCGAAATAAGTGAATGCGTTTTGCCGTGGAGTTGGTAGTTGCGGCAACGCTTTTCTGCCTAGGGAAGTGGTTTGTCGGCGAATGATGATTGGTCCGAAGCCGAGGCCGAGTGGTTTTATGACAAAAGCGTTTTTATTATTGCCGAGGCTGTGGATGCTAGAGACCGATTTTGTGACGATGCCGAGGGTTTCAAAGATCGTTCAGGCCTGCCGAGGCTGAAGCTATTTTGGAGAAAGCGAGTTTATCTGCTTGCTAGGCCACGACACGCGCATATTTTAGGGGCGAGTGGTTCTGCCCCCGCTAGTGGCTTTCAAGGTGGGGCCCTTTATTTATGCCGAGGCTCAAGATCTTGGCGCATCGAGGGTCGATCCCCTGCTTAATCCTTTCTGGCCCCTACTTTTTTTCGCCGACGCCGAGGAGGCCAAGAAGTAAAATCGTGGCTCGGGTGAGAGGTCGGCGTCGTGTTTTTTGCCGAGGATTGCTGGATTTTAATTCGAGGATGACGTCGAGTTTTTTTGACGAGATTGCTGGAAGTTTGTGGTGTGTTTTCGTATACGAATTAAATCTGGACGTTTTGTCTTTTCAAGCTGTCACTTCAGTAAATGCAGGTTTTGGCGGCTTCTCGGTTTTCGTTTTGGGCGGCTTTTCGAATTTCGAAATGCCATTAATGCGCCTTTTTTCTTCCTGAATCCAGAGAAATTAGTGACACGGTGGCGTTTTGCGTTTGGTTCAGGAAAAAACACGCGGGTCGACGACCCGATATTTTTCCGGGTCTTCGCTCTAAAACGATGTCGTCTGCAGGGGGGGTATAAGAGCTTCCTTCTCTTTCTTTTCACTTTTACCGTTTTCATTCTATCTCTTTACCAGATTTTCTTCACCAGTCTAGGCGATTTTCGGCGTCATTCCGGCTTCTTCCCATCCCGTTATATCCTTGTCTGCCCGCGGCTCGTAAGTGTTTTTCTTCTTTTTCCACGTTTTCCTCTTCTTTGGGTGGTTTCCACGGTGATTTTTGTGTTTTTCCGGCCTGTTACTAAGTTTAGGGCCGTTCCCCCGTTTTGGGTTTTAACTTTTTCGGCATCTTTTGACTCTTTTCAGGTGTGTTATTCCACTTTCCTGTAGATTTCCCCGGAGGTCTTCCAGTTTGACTTCATTTGGTACGGTTTCTTTCCTTTGCTTTGTTTTCCAGAGTATGTCTCGTAGGATCCCTTTTCCCATTTTTTCTTCTTCGTCCTCTTCTAGTAGTTCCTCCATGGAACTAATAGATTACTGGAATAGGGTAATTAGAATACCCGTGTCGGTCAGAAGTCCCCCTCTTTTTCTCCCTAGTAACGTGGCCGAGGCTTCTCCTTCGGCCGAGAACGTTCCGAGTGAGTCTCCAGTGGCCGAGGATCTTTCTCGTGCCCTGGTACCCTTTCAGGGGGTAGCCCGTCCTTTAGCCGAGGATTCGTTCGAGGTTTTGGTCAATTCTAATGCCGAGGATGCCGACCTCAACGATTTTGAGGGCGGCGATTTATGTGATGACGAGGCTGAGTTTGTACCTCGCGGCCCTGCTTGGAGAGGTGTCGAGGTGAGGGTTTGTTTAGCCGAGGAGATTGTGGTAGACACAGTGATTTATAAGGAGACGACCGTGAGATCGCTTAGCTCGGAGAGCTCCGGGTCATGCTCAATCTCTTCGGTAGACTCGGATGGCGAGAGCCCCTTCCTTGAGTCAGTCTTTGGGAAGTCTCCTCGCGGGGGTCCTATGTATAGGCAATGTGAGGATAGGTGGGTGGCAGTTACTCCTCGACAAGCGAGGTTTCTCCTTGCGAGTTATGGAGTGAAAGTTAGCCCACACTGGAAGTTCGGCGATGAAGTTTTTTCTGCCCCGGACTATCCATCTGACGCCCCCATGAGAGTGTTTTCGAGCCGAGATCGTATTGGGTTAAGTTTGATTACTCAATTTTTTACCAGGGAAAGAGTCTTGCACTTTCGGCAGATCGAGAGAATTTTGCATCGTCGGTGGCTTGACAGAATAGCGAGTGGAACCGAGGCTTCTGTTTTCGGCAGGGGAGGGGACGAGGGTGAGAGGGCGTCTCGTGTCTTAAGGCCTTTTGAGAAAAAGATAAACCTGGCTGACGTGGAGGCGTGGTCACAAGCGTATGGTTCTGAAACTTTCCGAGGTTCTGTTCCGGATTCGAGATTGGGGATCTACGAGCTGCGCGGTCTTCGTAGTCATGTTGGTTTTTATTTCAGTCTTTTCGAATCCTCGGGGCTGCGCTTGCCTATCGATCCTTTTATTTGCAAGTTTCTGACCTAGACGAGCTCGGCGCCGCTGAACCTCTCGCCCAATCTGACCCGAGCATTTGTGAGTTTTGCCTTTTGCACCCGAGCAAGGGGTTTCGAGCCTACGTTGGGCCTCTTCTGCTACTACTACAAGGTCAGCGTTTCTATGAACCGGCTGACCACTCTCAGGCATCCTCGGGGATTCCCTCTCTTGGCAAGTTTTGGAAACAAAGACCATAGGTGGTCCGAGAAAGTTCTGCTCGTGGAGTCGAGCTATGGGTGGAATTTTGAGATTCCTGAAGGAAAACCTCACGGTCTTTTGAGGACGAAGACTTTGAATTCTGCCGACGAAGCTACAAGGATTGCTATCGAGGCCCCCTTGCTTAACGACAAAGGGGTGCAAGTTCGGTCCTATAATTGGAAGGTCATAGTGGAGGATGAGGGCCTCCTATCAAGGTTACAGGTCTCGGCATCGGCGTCGAGGGAGTGGGCAGGCGTGATGCGGTTTTGAATCACTGGCAGTCGAGTGGGCCACGCATTTGGATGTTTGGCTCGGCATGTCCGAGGTGTGAGGGTATAGATGGGCTCGAGTGTATCTGGCCGAATTTTTTGCCATTGCCCATCCTTGCTCTTTGTCGCTGGGTAATGTCCCCTGGTCGATGTACTTTTTGATGTCATTGATCCAACACTCTGTAGCTTGATCCAGCATCATTATCTTTTCTTTGTTAATGGATGGGGTATCAAGGATTTCAATCCATATTTCTGGAGGGAGCTCGCCGAGCTCACTTGTGGCCATTTTGGAGAGGTGGTCTGCCTTCGTGTTTTTAGCCCTTCCTATTTGTTCCAATTCCCAGTATTCGAATTGGGCGAGGATACCCATGGCTAGCTATCGGTATTTGTTCAGGGTTGGGTGGTTTACCCCATACTCCCCCGAAATCTGCTTCACGATGAGCTGAGAGTCGCTGAAGATTAAGATTTGGGTAGCTCCTATCTCGGCGGCTAGTTCGGCACCAGCTATCAATTCTTCGTACTCGGCAACGTTGTTTGACGCTGGGAAATTCAGCTTAAGGGCTTTACTGATCTCTGCTCCATCTGGAGTTACGAGGAGGATACCTGCTCCGTTGCCACTTTTGCTAGATGATCCATCCACGAACAATGTCCAGGGCTGAGATGGTTGCGTTTTGCGAGGCCACTCTTGCCTGGGCACTTGTTCGCTTGTGGAGGGTCCTTGATCCGGTGCATCGCTCTTTCCTTCTGCCGAGGTGAAAGAGGTTTCGGCAATGAAATCGGCCAGGATTTGAGCTCTAATGGTTTTTCTTGAAAGATAAACAATTGCATATTCTGTCAATTCGATGGCCCACTTCATCATTCTTCCAGCGACGTCTGGCCTGTGCAATATTCTTCGCAGAGGTAAGTCGGTATATACCCCAATTTCATGGGCTTTGAAATACGGCTTCAGTTTTCTCGCCGTTATCATTAACGCGAGAATCACCTTCTCGATCTGCATGTACCTCTTCTCTACCTCGGTCAGTGCATGGGACACATAGTAGATGGGTTTCTGGAGCCCTCCTTCCTCTCGCAGTAGTACCGATGCTATGGTTGTGTCCGTGACCAGAGATAGACATAGAGTCTTTCCCCAGGTGTGGGGCAGCTGAGCAAGGGCAAGCTGCCGAGGTATTTTTTGAGTTCGGCAAAGGCGAGGTCACACTCTTTGTCCCATGTAAACTTTCTTGCTCCTTTTAAGATTTTGAAGAAAGGGAGGCTTTTCTCGGCTGACTTCGAGATGAATCTTCCCAGGGCCACTATTCTTCCATTCAGTTGTTGCACTTGTTTGATGCATATTGGGACCTTCATCTCGGCCAGTGCCTTTATATTTTCAGGATTTGCCTCGATGCCACGCTCGTTCACCATGTACCCCAAAAACTTCCTCGCCGTTACGCCGAAGGCACATTTGGCGGGATTGAGCTTCATTTTGTTCTTTCTGAGGTTTGCGAAGGTTTCTTTGAGGTCGTCTATGTGGCCCGATTCCTTCGTCTTGATCACCATATCGTCTATGTAGGCCTCCACATTCCTCCCTAACTGGTCCCCAAAAACTTTGTTTACCATTCGCTGGTAAGTGGCCCCTGCATTTTTCAGGCCGAACGGCATCATGTTGTAGCAGTAGAGTGCACCTGCCGCTCGGAAAGTTGTATTTCCTTGATCCTCTTTCCACATCCTGATTTGGTGGTACCCTGAGTAGGCGTCCACGAAGCTTAAAATTTTGTAGCCCGAGATAGAATCGACCAACTGATCTATCCTCGGCAGTGGGTACCAGTCTTTCAGGCATGCTTCATTCAGGTTGGTGAAGTCCACGCACATCCTCCATTTTCCATTATTCTTTTTGACCATCACAACATTTGCAATCCACGTGGGGTAGTGGATTTCCCTTATGATCTCAGCTCGAAGTAGCTTGGCTATTTCCTCCTTAATTGCATCTTGTTTTTCAGGAGAGAAATACCTCGGCTTTTGCTGAATGGGCACAAATGCTGGATCGATGCTTAATCGGTGGACCGCTACTTCCTCGGCAATGCCCTCCATATTCTCGGCTCGCCATGCAAAGACGTCCGTGTTGTTTATTAAGAACTCGATGATAGCTCTTCTTTCGTTGCCCGCTATTTTCATTCCCACCTTTATTTTTTGGTTGGGGTAGTTGAAGTTTATGATAACTTCCTATACATCTTCCATAGGCTGTAAGACTGGATGGTCTCGTACATCGAGGCTTTCGATCTCAGTTTTCTCGGTCTTGGCGCTCGATGTTCCTTCTTCCTGACGCGGGCCAACCTCCTTGGCTTGCTTTGATTGCTACGGGGTAGAGCTCTCCCCCATCGAGCCCTCGGGCTCGTTTGGCAACTTGCTCATCTTCTTTTCTCTCAGCCTCCTCCGGCCTTTTCAATCTTTTCTCAGCCTCTTTCTTCTCATTGATGAGGTACTCCAGGGTAGTGTGAGCATCATTTTTGAGGACCCCCACTCCGAACGAGGTCATGTACTTGACCCACTGATGGGCCATTGATGCGACCATTCGGAATTTGGCTTTGAGAGGGCAGTGCGTTATGCGGGGAGGAGATCGGGGACTAGGAAAGTGACTTCCTCGCTCTGGTGGTATCTGCGGAGACTTTGAGTGACGGTTCCCTTTCTTTGTGACCTTGTGCCACGGTTCCCTTTCTTTGGACCTTGTGGCTGTGACTCGGCTTGGAGTGAGGTGGGTATCACCGAGTCCTAGTGCCAGAAAGCACTTGTAGTACATCACATCCCTTCCGGCCCCTGTATCTATCAAGACCCGTTTGACAAGGCTGTTGTGTATACCAATTTGCAGTGTCAATGGGTTTTGTCGAGTGTAATCATTGACCGCCAGCTCGGTATCCCTAAACACCATTTCGTGCTCGATCATCCTTTCCATAACGCTTTTTGCCGAGTTGTTCAAGCAGTTGATTGCATTCTTCAACTGCGTGATACTTTGGGTTTCTTCTCGGATGGTATTTACCAGCGGCTTTGTTGTCGGTACATGCATTTGTCGCCCTGGAGCCCTTGGTCCGGGGGCGCGAACATTGGCCTCTCTCGCCACAAACCTTCAATCTCCCTCGTTTATCACCCTCTGTATTGCTCTTTTGAGTTGTATGCATTCCTCCGTGACATGGCCAATCTCGTTGTGGAAGTTGGATCTTTTTCGGGGGTTTCGTGTGTCGAGGGGTGACTTCATGGGGAAGGGTGGGCGTATCTTGTTTTCTGTCAGGAAAACGTCCATGATGTGTTCCCTAGATGCATTGAGGGGGGGTGAAGTCTTCCAACTCGAAGTCTCGTCTCGGCCCCCTAATCTCGCCGGTGAATTTGGCGTTTTTTTCCTCCTCTCTCCTTTTTGCCGGGTGGGCGTCCTCTTGCCGAGCCTTTTCCTGCTCTTTTCCCTTGCTTGCGAGCGTCTGGTCAGCAGTATTAGCCGTGCCCGGAGGGGATGTGACCGCTCATGAGCTTGCTGCGGTGGAGGGTTGCTCGCCGTCTAGCAAAGCCACCCTCTGGGCTGTCAGGAACATTTCGCCAATCGTGTCCCTTGGTCGCACCAGGCCTACTCCGAAACACATCCTTACGGAGGTGTCGGGAATATCTGGGATTTGGTCCAGGACATCCTTGAAGTGAGCCATGTATGATAGTACGGTCTCTCCACTCTCTTGTTTCACGCTGCACAGGTCTGTCTCGCTTTTTGGGAGAGCACCTGCCGAGGTGAATTTTTTCAAGAAGGCTCCTTTAAAGTCATCCCAACAGGTGATAGAGTCATGTGCTAACCCATTATACCACTGTTGGGCCTGCTTTTTCAGGGTTCCGGCGAATACCAAGCACCATATGTCGTCGAGCCTAGTTACTATGATCATTTTTAACTCAAACCCGACACATGGTCCAGGGCCGTTGTGTTTCCGGTGTAGTCCTCGAAGTATGGAAGCTTTACTTTCGAGGGTACTTCCACTTCTCTTATTTGTTTGATGAATGGCCCTCCGATTTTCTTGACGACCGAATTAATTCCGGAACTCTGCCGAGCCTCTAACTTCTCCATCCATGCCCTTATCTCGGCATCTGTCATTGGTCTGTCACCCTGTGCCGAGCCTACGGCTGGTGTGGGGATGTCGTTAGCTCCTTTGTCTGCCTGTGGTACCTCGGGCTCTTCCTCGGCCATGTTTCTTATTTGGGACCCCAAGCGAACCTCCTTTGCTAGTTGGCGAGACGGGTGTCGAGATCTGGAGGGAGCTTTGTTCGTCGTGGACTGGGCGCAGGGCCGAGATTCCCCTTCCTCGCT
The DNA here is from genome assembly GCA_013146195.2 of Codonopsis lanceolata. Lineage (NCBI taxonomy): Eukaryota > Viridiplantae > Streptophyta > Magnoliopsida > Asterales > Campanulaceae > Codonopsis > Codonopsis lanceolata. The sequence goes on along the minus strand of CM028382.1, from coordinate 70,738,113 downwards.
GTAGGCCTGATGATTGTCCGTTCCGGGGGGAATCGCAGGCGAGAATGAACGCTCGTCCTTGATCCCTCGCCGGTCACCCTCTTCCCAAGTCTTGACTTGACATTGGTGGTAAATTTTGCTTTTTTGGCTTTCGCTGCTTCCACCCTCTGCCAGACCGAGTTGGAACGCGCCGGGGTGCTTTGCACATTTATTATGGGCTCGGGTTCTGGGGCCCGGGATTTTTGCCTTAGCTCGTGCATTTTGGTCTCGGCCTCCTGTATTTTTCTTTACAGGGTTTTTTGGTGCTTCCAGTATGCGTATTCCTGTTCGGCCTGTTCTTGAACCGTGGGTTTATTCGCTCTGCCGCGAGGTTCCTCCTCGTTGGCTCTGGAAGACTCGACCTCAGTGAATCGGCCGTCTCGGGGGTCGGCGTCAGCCTCTCTATTTTTGTTAGAGAGTCGTTTGGCCAGAGCGAGCCTTCTTTGGTCCCTTGCCAACACTCCCGGTACCGAGGCGCCGGAGTCCTCCCTTGCGTCCCTCTCCTCATTCCGTTCGGCAGGTTCTTTCTCTGGGCGAGTGGATGCAGTGGGGGTGACATTTTTAGAGGCTTGCTTTCTGGACTTCACCATCCTTCCTCGTCTGTGGACGATGTATTGAGAAAAGTCGTTTCCCGGCAATGGAACCAAACTGATCACGCTTTTTCGGTGGTGATCTTGTCTTGTCGTCCACGTGTGAGCGAGGATGATGTGGCGATTGCTGGTTCGTCCTTTTTTCCTGACCTGCACAATTTAAACAATAACACCGCTAAGGAGTTGGGGCGGCCCGACTAAAACCCTCCGGTGTGAGAGTAAGGTTTCCGGTTGGAGAGATGGTAATAAATATGCCGTGATAAGTGTTTGATAGGAAGCTGTGATAAGAGAGTTGTAATATCGCTGAAATTGCTTACTTTTGCCATGAATGTGTGTTCTCTTATTTATACCTGAAGTTTATGGCGACGTGGCTGCTGGTGACTGGGGGGCATAAAGCGGCAATCATTAAATGCGTCAGAAATAAGTGAACTGTGCGTTTTGCCAGGGAGTTGGTAGTTGCGTGCAACGTTTTTCTCGGGCCTAGGGAAGTGGTTTGTCAGGGCGAATGATAATTGGTCTGAAGCCGAGGCCGAGTGGTTTTATGACAAAAGCGTTTTTATTATTGCCGAGGCTGTGGATGCTAGAGACCGATTTTGTGACGATGCCGAGGGTTTCAAAGATCGTTCTGGCCTGCCGAGGCTGAAGCTATTTTGGAGAAAGCGAGTTTATCTGCTAGCTAGGCCACGGACATGCGCGTATTTTTAGGGGCGAGTGGTTATGTCATCGTCACTAGTGGCTTTCCAGGTGGGGCCCTTTATTTATGCCGAGGGTCAAGATCTTGGCGTACCGAGGGTCAGTCCCTCGGTTTAATCCTTTCAGTGACCAAATTGCGATTTAAGCTTAAGTAATTATACTCCCTCAGTTTCGGGCAAAGAGTCAACTATTTCATTTTTGGATAACACACTTAAAGAGTCCACTTTTAAAAATTAAGGCATAAAAGTGTTATTTTATTACTAATTGACTACTAAAATTGTTATTTCCTTAAAAAGTTTGACTTTCAAACGGGACTTTTTGCACGGAACGGAGTGAGTAATACAGTTCCAACCAAGTTACCAAAGTATATATCTTGAAAATACACATGCATAATAGGCAATATTGAAAAGTTGGAAGTCTGGAACCACCGACTAGTTTGGTTTAATTTTGGTTTAAGACACTTTGGTATTAGCTCTAACTAGTACTCTTGCTCGTGCCAATGACACAGTGCCAGTTTGGAAATTTATCAATAAATGAAGCAGATACTGTGGAAATGAACTACTAAAAATATTATTTTCTTCAAAAAATTGACTTTCAAACAGGGCCTCTTTGCCCGGAACAGAGGGATTAATTAATAATTTGTATAAGAAATTGCGGGCCCGACAAAAATTAAATTGCTTAAGTTAATTACGATAAAAGTTAAAAAGAAGAAAAAACAAATATTTCAAATTACAAAAATTACGTTTTTTTTATTTTTTTAATTTGTATACGAAATTACGGGTCGGAAAAAAATTAAATTGATTAAGTTAATTACGATAACAATTAAAAAGAAAAAAATACAAATACAAATTTTTCGCAACCATAAAACTGTAAAACTATAAAACCGTAAAATATTAATTGTAAACCTTAATATCTCGGTAAAAGAGTAACTAATTTTCGCAAATGTAAAATAATAACTTTAAAACAGTAAAATATTAACTGTAAAACCGTAATACCTCGGTAAAAGAATAACTAATTTTCGCAAAATGTAAAATAATAATGTAAATCATCTCGTAAACCGTAATATCTCAATAATTTTCGCAGTAATAAAATAGAAATGGAAAAAAACGTGTTAAAAACGATTGAGATTGTGAGATTAAACATGATAGAGAGACATTCTTAATTATATTTCATATATATCAATATTACATTGAAATAAATGCCCGCACATAATTTTTCATTTAAAAATTTGACATTCGTCAATAACTTTAACTTATACTTCCTAATTTAAACATGTGCTACTATAATTAAGAATATTTCCAACCTATTTATAAAATTTTAGGAGAGATTATTGAAATTACTTGGACAAAATTGTAATCTTTTTAAAAACTACAATGAAAATTCTTATAAAAAAATAGAGAGACATTATTTGGAAATTGGTGTTGCAAAATAGTTTTTTATTCAATAGCCGTAGAATCTTGGTAAAACAATAAATTGATTAATTTGTATACGAAATTGCGGGCCGGACAAAAATTAAATTGATTGAGTTAATTACGATAACAGTTAAAAAGAAAAAAAAACAAATATTTCAATTAATTTGTATACGAAATTACAGGTCAGAAAAAAATTAAATTGATTAAGTTAATTACGATAATATAAAACATTAAAACTGTAAAACCGTGATGGGGAAGAGAAAGAGTCAGGAGGAATTGCAAGAAAGAAGGAAAGAATACTCGCTGGGAAAACCGTCATTCGCACATACGAGAGCTGAGGGAAATAAGGGCCGTTGGATCACCGTAAAACAGTAAATCTTGATCTTTTTTTATCCCAAGTCAATTGTAAGCTTACAACACTGACCTCTATTAATTTAAAACTCAATCGATTTGGTTTGTGATTTTTGTACTTAAACCAAACTGAGCCGAACTATTATATAAAAATTATTTTAATATTTTATTTGTGATCTTGCTTTTAAAATGTTATTTTTAATATTTGATGTTAATGAACAATTAATATCTCATTCACCTCTATTTTAATGTAGATCTATCAATATTAAAAGTATTTATTTAATAATATAACAATGATTAATTTGATTCATAAAAAAATTATTTGAACTCTAAAACTGAACCGAACCAAACCAAATTAACTAGCTTGGTTCAGTTTAAAAAATGAAAATGAAAGATGGTTTGGTTCGCGATTTTAGCCTAAATTAAACAAAACTGAACCGTTGTTTACATATTGTCTACACAAATCAAAAAAGTGAGGAAAAGTAAGAAAGATAATATTATCTTACAGTCTTTAAATTAGTGTTTGTTTTTATTTTGATAGTACATGTGTGTGTGTATATATATGAATATTCTTAGTATTCACACTATATATAATATTGCAAGCGCATATTAAAACTTACTCTATCCGTCTCAAAAAATAGTTCTTCTTTCCTTCTTTGTTGTCCCAAAGAGTTAATTTCATTTGTAAAAACTAGGACTATGGACTCAGGACTCAGGAGCAATACAAACTCTCATGCTATAGCCAAGCCATTTAGAAGCAAAATGACATCGTTTTGGACATAAATGATAAATGATACATAACGATCGAGTTTCTACACAATCTTCAAACTCGGTCCCTTCTTTTCACGTGATAGCCATTGGTTGGACCAAATTACTTTTCCTTCTTTTGTTGTTTTCGACCAATTTTCAACCATAAAAATCATTTTTTTATATTTAAATTAAAGTACATATTTTCACCTATATATAACGACTTGGATATCATTAAAAAAAAATTCTATGATTTTTTTTTAAGTTTCTAGCCATTTTTCTCTCTTCTCTCTCTTCAAATTTGACTTCTTACTCAATATTAAGTTATTTAAAGGTTAATATATTACTAATGTATTTATTTACTCGTTAAAGTAATTTATAATTATTTACTAGATAAAATCAATATATAAAGTTGTCAAAATTCTATAATAGTCTTTATAGTTGTGAGATAGAAAATATATGTGTTTATTGATTTGACATTTGTAAAAATAATAAAAATAAAAAATTCAAATACCTTATTAAAATTTGTGTAAACAGTCAATTAAAAAATGCATATTAAACTAAAGAAATGAAATTGAGCCAACTGTTAATTTAATAAAAAGAAATGAAGCAGTAAATGAAGAATGTGCAGTACAATAAGTTGATGTCATTTCGATACAATACTTTACAAAATAAAAAATAAAAAACTTATATTCATTAATCGTTGAGAATTGCATATGTGATGCTCAAACTTGACTTGGACTCTGCATTGTACATATAAATATGCAAATTTGCATTAAAAAAGTATAATGCTTCGGTGGTCTAACAAAATAAACTACTCTAGCATAGAAAATACATATTTAGGCATCTATATTTTATGAGTCGTCCATGAGAATTCGTGAGCCTTAGTTTAATGTTCAAACTCGGCTCCATTAGCAAGCGCGACCTAGAAGTTTTGTTCGAGCTGAGCACAACTTCTTCATCAAGAGCTCGATTCATTTCCAGCCCTACTTAGAGTTGGTCATGTTACAAAATACTTGAGCATTTAGCTTCATTGTCACAAAAATTGTAGTCATCATCTTTGAATGAAAGAAGTAGGTTCCAATGCTCATCAAACTATGGTATACGTAATTTCATGGTACAGGTTTTACGAGATGAAGAGACTCGACCAACAAATCTTTTATTTCACCTCGTCACACTCTTCGTCTCATTGTAAAAAAAAAAAAGGTAAAATAACAAAGAAGTTAGATGGACAAATGATCATCCCAATGCACAAAGTAACTGGGATAAAGCAATGCAAAAAGAACTCAATATGTGATCGTTGGATTATAAATTATACGCATGAACTAAGACAAAAAATTAAGATATAAAAGTGTCACTTTATTACTAATGAACTATTAAAAATGTCACTTTCTTAAATAAAAAAAATTGACTTTTAAACGGATATTTTTTACCCATAACTGAAACAATAATTGACCACAAAGAGGTGTTTTGAGACAAACGAAATAAAACTTGTATATTTTTGGGATAAAGAGTATATTCTCACTCTATCTATCCAGAGATCTGGACAATACTATCTCTCTTTTAATTATAGTTATTTTTAATTAAGGCACTTTATAATACATTTGATCAGAAATATCGTGAAATTGTTGTGTATCCTAGTTATTCACTAATAAGATAATAGGGAACGTAAATTAAAATGCTTATAGGTGATAAACAAGCGAATTGGACGATGTTTTGTGTGCTGCGGGCTCAAATGGACGAGTAAGTGAATGTCCGATTGATAGCATGGATATAAATATGCAAATTTGAATTAAAAAAGTATAATGCTTCGGTGGTCTAACAAAATAAACTACTCTAGCATGCATAGAAAATACATATTTAGGCATCTATATTTTATGAGTCGTCCATGAGAATTCGCGAGCCTTAGTTTAATGTTCAAACTCGGCTCCATTTAATTATACTTTCATTTAATTATCCCCTCCACCCTTTTAAAAAAAATACTTTCATTTAATTACTAACTCATGGTTATTTGTTTGATAAATACGTAATAATATGAAAATAACAACTTTAGCCATTGAGAGCGAATAAAAGTGAAAAAATTAAGATATTTAAAGCTAAAAATGAAGAAAATATAAAGATATCTATATAAAATATGACGGAATTTTTTTATCTCATATATTTTAATCATATTCGTACTACATTCGTATAAACATATAAAAATATTTTTCTAGTTCACGTATTCTAATGCTAAATTTTTCATTGTAACTTTGAGAAAAAATCGGTATGAAACTTATATGTTTTTCCAATGTAATATATGAGTCCCGTACATTACCAACTATGGTCGCCAGAGGTTATCGTTGGAGAAGTGGTGATCTTCAAAGGTTGTCACCGGCGGCGGTGGTGATCGGTGTTAAATGAAGTCAAAGAAGGCCAGTTTACGCCAGCCATAGCTCACAAGCCATATAAGATGGAAAATAAGGTGGACAAATTGGTGTGTGCGCCAAGTAACAAATGAACTTGTCCCTTCTTTTATTCATTTACTGTAACTTTGTAAAGAAAATCACAATACAAAATGGCTGTACACTCAAACATCACAAGTACAAAAATGAAAGATCTATTCCATGACAATTGACTATATCACAAAGTTCATTCTATCGAACCCACCTGACTTCTTTGAGATAACAAGCCAACAATTTCAAGTCCCGTGAATCTGCATCCGTCAGTACATGTAATTGCATCTGTATACGTACTTCTCAGTTGCAGAAATACAGTCATCGCACTTGTACATGTCGCCAACGGCAGATCACTACAAACACATTGCTCACTCCACAAAGAAAGCTATGTACACCACTTAAATCCCCAAAATATGTTCAGAGCCATCTTCTCTTAACTTTCTATAACAAAAATCCTTGCAGTCCTTAGCATACACCACAAACACAAGCTTTCAATGCGCCACCCATTATCTGTCCACGACTCGTTCTTCAGTTGTGCTAAGCATGACGCATGTTCTCAAGCTAGATACGGACGCTGATAGAACACAGAGCTCAGCTCACAAAATTCATTCAGCTCTCCCCTCACTGTTGCACATTTTTTACTTGAAATCTCCTGATTTGTGTAGCAAACCTATCAAAAGTGATCATGGATACCTGCTTGGTTGGGGCCTTACAGGACCTCTAGACTGAGAACTTCCATATTGTCTCCAAACCTCTTGCCATTGTCGCCTACTGCCACTTTGCTCAAATGGAAAACCCTGGGCATCCGCAGACATTCTTGACGTACCGCTTCCAGTAAAATCTATTCGGTTCATTTCTCATCTCTTCATCTAGATCATACCGTGATCGCTACAAAGATTGTAGTAGTTGGCAATGTTAGTATGAAGATTCAAAACAGTACTATATAGCATCAACAAAAATGCAGTCACCAAGCTATTTCAGTCTTTTTAAAGAGAGTATACTCTCCCTCCATTCGACTCAAAGAGGTCCTTTTTCCATCTCAGGAGTCAGGATGGTCCACGGGTGTTTGTACATGTTTTTACTTTAAACCTAACGGACTTTGACGAAATGCCGACACATTTAAAGTCACACGTGACATATTTAAAAGACAAAAATAACACATTTTAAGGTCAAAAGTAACACTATAAAGGGAAATTTATTATAATTTTCATTAAAATACAAAGTAACACTCTTAATACTAAAAAGTGACACTTTAAAAGTGACACATTTAATACTAAAACGTAACACTTTAAAAGTGACATTTAATACTAAAACGTGACACATTTAAAACTAAAACGTGACTCTTTCATTGCTATAAAGTGACACTTTCACCGTTTCACGCCAAAAAGTGACGGTTTTCATTTATAATGCAAAGTAGCACTTTTTAAAGTAAAAGTGACACGTTTAAGACCAAAAGTAACACATTTAAGGCTAAAAAATAACATATTAAATGCTAAAAAGTAACATCTTTTAAAGGGAAAAAATGATATTTTTTATTAAAAACGCAAAGTGACACATTTTATGTCGAAAAGTGATACATTTTATACTGAAAAGTGATACTTTTAATATTAAAAAATGACACTCTTCATTTATACACGTGAGGGGTGACGCTGTAATTTTCAAAAGTCGAAGGGTTACACTGAGATTACTGAATCTTGGCCCATTTAACATGGATAGGTTCGTCTTACGAATTAAGGCCGCCTTACATGAGACCTACTTTAGAAGGAATGCACAAGATTGGGATGAAGACATACTTGGGCAGCTTTTTGAGCTGCTGTATAATCAGAAGGTGAAAAGGAACGATAAAGATTCTGTGGTTTGGGTAGGGGAAAAGAGTAGGAAATTATCGGTTAAGTCCTTCTACCAAAGGCTGTCGACGGGGCATGAAATTCTCTGTGTTTGGAAGACTAAAGCTCCATCTAGGGTGGTTTTTTAAGTGGGAAACTGCAAATGAAGCCATTGTTACAGGAGACAATTTGAGGAGGAGAATGATATGTCAATAGGTGTTTCATGTGTAAAAGGGAGGAAGAAAGTGTAAATCACCTACTTTTACACTGTCCAATGGCCAAGGAAATTTGGGATTACATTCTTAATTTATTTCAGGTGGCTTGGGTGAATCCTCTCTCTGTCAAAGATATGTTGATGAGCTGGTCTTTCTATAAACAAAAGAGGAAACCTTGTAGCTTTTGGATGGCTGTGCCGGCAGCAATTTGCTGGGGTATTTGGAGAGTGAAATTCAGGGCGTTTGAGAATACAGAGAGGAGCTGTGAGAAACTTAAAGAGCAAACAATCCAGCTTTTGTACTTTTGGTGCCACGATGCGACCTCGCATGGGTTAAGCCCCTTTGTAGAGCTTGTGGATAACAGTTATGTAGGGGTGTAGGAGGTCATGGATGTTTACTATATTTGTAAATAGTACGCGTCACCTTTTTTGACGCCCTCTATATATTTATATATACTCTTTACTTATCAAAACAAAGAAAAGATTAACCACTAACTTCCTGATACACCCTACCATTGAATGGATAATTCCAAGTTGATTTAGTTGATAAGACATGATTTTCTCAATCACGAATTCAAAGGCTATTAAGGACTTTATGTTTAAAAATAGTTTCTGAAAGAGGAGATATATGTCTTCAATTGGGACATATTATAAAGGAATGTATACCTCTTCAATTGGGAGGGAGGGACAAACCATAGTGACAAAAGCAAGATCAATGATTTTTTATTTTTATCTTCTTGGATAATCAAGGTGAAACACCACTGCAGCAGGATTACCCACCTATGGGACAAAACCTACCATGGGGGATCTGCAAACTACCATGTGCCAAAGGATCTAGCAAATCTGGAAACATAGAATACGTGAGTCAGTCTTGGGACATGTGGGCTGTGATTTACCACGTTCCCTAATTTTACTTTAACCACTAAGCGAGATGAACAATTTAACCTGACGAGGAAAGGGCATATTCAGAAAGCAACAAGCCTTAAAGTTTGATTTATATAAAGGTTAACTCATATCCTCAACAATAATTCTTTCTTAACTTTTTTACTTGTTTCTTTTCTCTTTATTTTACAACCCTTTTCACGTGACATCTCTGCACAGCAAATTACTTCTACCAGTCAATAAATCAACAGGCGCTTATTTTCTGCGACAGCTGCAATTCGAGAGATGTTACCTACGACAGTATTCAAATTCAAATAATACAAGATAAAGTTTTGTGAACGAATCAGGTATGGACAATATGTTGAATATGGGGGGTCCAACTCAGTACCAATTGACCTATGAGTGGTCTGCCCCACGATCTTAAATATTAAATTGGACGGATCCAGTAAAATGAAGTAGAATCTACATCTTAATACCTTGCAACCAGGCTTGAGGATTACATGAAGACATATCAAACTAGATGACACAAATTAAGAACGACGGTAGCTACCCTGGAACGTTTTGAAAAGCTTCTTTAAAACGATTTTGAATATTTGATCCAGCTCGAAATGAATTGTATTGCAAGTGGTATGGCAGAGGTTGGTGTTGTTGGTGTCAAAGGTTGATAATGGTGTCGAGTTGGAGTATTTCCCATGATAATTGTAAAGAGAGATGTGTAAAGAAACGGAGAAGAGAAGAAAGAAGAAGAATATGATTTGGAAGCCTTAAACCCTAAAAAGGTTAGGCTAGGGTATTTATACATATGTGCATATATTAAGAAGTTACACATAACCCCCTTTTATAATACCCCTTATTCACTAACACTCCCCTCAATTTGGAGCATAAATATCATGCATGCCCACTTGTTACACATATAACGCAACCTATTTCCAACCACCGACTTTGTCGAACATCGACTATCGATCACCGGACTTGACGTAGCCTTTGACAATAATCTTTTGTTGTAGCTTCGCGAATGAAATGACAGTCAACCTCAATATGTTTTGTGCGTTCATGAAACACGAGATTCGATGCAATATGGATGGCGCTTGATTGTCACACCATAGGCTGCATAGGTGTTGAACTACCAAACCCCATCTCCTCAAGTATTTGGCGAATCCACATCAATTCACAAGTCGACTGAGCCATGGCCCTATATTCCGCCTCCGCACTGGATCTCGACACAACCTGCTGCTTCTTGCTTTTCCAAGACACTAAGTTGCCTCCAACAAATATACAATATCATGTGGTTGACTTCTTACTAATAGGGCATCCACCCAATCGGCATCACAAAAACCCTCAACTCTTATGTGCCCATGATCTCGATAAAGTAACCCACACTGGAGCTCCTTTGAGATATCGGAGGATTTGTACAACTGACCTCCCAAATGAGTAGATCGTGGAGTCAACATAAACTGACTGACTTTACTAACTGCAAACGCAATGTCCGGTCTAGTCACAGCTAAATAGTTCAACTTCCCTACAAGCGTACGATACCTCTCCGGATGATTCAATTCTTCACCATCATCATCTCTAAGCTTCACATTAGCATCCATAGGAGTCTCGGTTTTGCCCTAACATTCCAGTGTTAGTAAGTAAGTCCAAGACATACTTAGTTGAGAAAGAAAGATGCCTTGTTTCGAAGCGGGCAACTTCAATTCCCAAAAATGCTTGAGGTTCCCAAGATCTTTTGTTTGAAATCTCTCTTGAAGGAAAGACTTTAGAGCATAAATTCCCACACTATCTCCGCCAAGAATGGACGATATCATCAACATACACAACCAAGAGAATACACCCGCTTGTCGATAAAAGATCGAATGATCACTGCACCGCATAAGGCCAAACTCTAACACAACTTCACTAAATCGACCAAACCAAGCTCGAGGTGACTGTTTCAGACCATACAACGACTTTTTTAACTTGCACACCATCCCTGACTCCCCCTGAACAACAAAACCAGGAGGTTGTTCAAGATACACATCCTCGTGCAAGTCACCATGAAGAAAAGCGTTTTTGACATCTAGTTGGTGAAGCGGCCAGTGGTATGATGCAGCAAGAGAAACAAGCAACCGAACAGAAGCCAACTTCGCAACTGGAGAAAAAGTTTCTGAATAATCCACACCATACGTTTGGGCATAACCCTTCGCAACCAGACGAGCCTTCAATCGAGCAAGAGAACCATCAGGATTCACTTTCACTGTGAAAACCCACTTACAACCAATTGCCTTCTTATTCGCCAGCAAAGGTATCAAATCCCAAGTCTGATTCTCCTCAAGAGCCTTCATCTCCTCTTCCATAGCGGTTCTCCAACCAGGATGATCCACTGCCTCAGACACGGACTTAGGAATAGGATAAGACTCGAGAGAATTAATTAAGGAAGATGTAGAAGAAGACAAACCAGAATAACTAACGTAGTTAGCAATGGAATATTGTGCACAACTACGCTTACCTTTGCGAAGAGCAATCGGAACATCTAGATCAGATAGAGGTGGCACAGGAGTGTCAGGATCTGTAGAAGAGAGGACTGGCTCGGTAGTGACCACATCAGGAGGTGCAGAAGAAGGTCCCTCTCGTTGACGGCGAGAGTAAACTTGCTGAATGGGGGGACGATAAGGAGGTACGAGATGGGCGATCGAAAAAGTGATAGACAAGGAAATCATCATCAGTGTCTGAAGAGGATGGGTCAACAGAAGGCAGAGGATAGAATGATTGAGATTCAAAAAAGGTGACATCAAGAGACACGAGATAACGATTCAACTCGGGAGAAAAACAACAATACCCTTTTTGAGACCGAGAGTAGCCAAGGAAGATACATTTGAGAGACTTAGGATCCAACTTGGTTATATGAGGTCGATGATCGCGAACAAAGAAAACACAGCCAAAGGTCTGCGGTGACACAGAAAACAACGAACGGGACGGATATAAGACACGATATGGAATCTCCCCCCCTAGAATCGAGGATGGCATCCTATTAATAAGATGACAAGCAGTCAAAACTGCATCAGACCAGAATGACTTAGGCACATGCATTTGAAAGCTAAGAGCCCTAGCACTTTCCATTAGATGACGATTCTTTCTTTCCGCCACCCCGTTTTTGTTGAGGTGTATCAGTGCAAGAGGAGTCATGAGTCATGCCATTGTTATGCATAAAAGTAGAGAAAGGGGTGGAGAAATATTCTTTTGCATTGTCACTACGAAGAATTTTAATAGGCACACCAAACTAGGTATTAATTTCAGCACAAAAACCACAAAAAATGGAGAATAACTCAGAACGATTTCTCATTAAATAAATCCAAGTTACACGTGAAAAATCATCGACAAATGTAACGAAGTACCGATAACCAAGTTTTGACACTACCGGAGACGGACCCCAAACATCAGAATGAACCAACTCAAACGGGACACAAGCCCTTTTATTGACTCTAGGAAAGTATGAAACACGATGGTGTTTAGCATACTGACAAGCTTCACAATTTAATGTAGACAAATACTCTAAACTAGGACACAATTTCTTCAAATTTGAGAGACACGGATGACCCAAACGACAATGAATCTGATGCGGTGTAAGGGAAGTGACACTGGAACATGCAACAGAGAGACAACATCATCCGACAAGTAAAGCCCTCTGATTCGTAGCCTCTACCAATAATCCTCTTCGTCGTAAGATCCTGAAAGACACAAGAATCAGAAAAGAATGAGACGCTACAGTTGTAATCACGAGTTAATTTAGTGATAGATAGTAAATTGAACAAAAAACCAGGGAGGTAAAGGACAGAAGACAAAGACAGAGATGGAGTGATACTAGCGATCCCGCTCCCCTGAACACATGTAACAGACCCATTGGCTAAAGTGACACTAGGCAATATAGAAGAGGTAAAGGAAGATAAAATACATGCATCACCGGTCATATGATCGGTAGCACCAGAATCAATGACCCATTTGCGACTCGAGGAGGAAAGACACGCAGTGGGTTTACCTGAATGGACAAGAGTGGCTGCAGAGGAGGAAGATGAAGACGGTTGAGAGACTAAACCTGGGTATACCTAGCATACTCGTCATCTAACATCATAACCATCTTACATGCTCAGCAAAGGAGAGGACTGACTAACAGGGTCGGGATGAGTAGCGATATTAGCAAATCGGTTACCAGTAGGTTTCCCATGTAACTTCCAACAATTGCGTTGGAGATGCCCCGTGTCCCCACAATGGTAACATAACTTGACATCCTGATGCCCCCCATGGCCATGGGCATCATCACCACCACGACCACCCCGACCTCCTCTACCACCTCTGCGTCCACCACCACCACGACTACCATGATCAGAACCTCGATGCCCATGAAATGCTTGTGCGGCAAGAGCAGAAAACTCACCCGTATCTCCTTCGACTGGAGGAGGCTTGGGAGATGTGCGTAAAACCCGCGAGAAAGCCTTAGATAATGAGCAAATGTCAGTACCTGACAAAATCTGCGAGCGAGCAGTAGCAAACTCAGGGCGCAAGCCAGCTAAAAAACCCATGACGAGGAGTCGTTTCACGCCAGGCTCGCATCACCTTAACATCGGCCGTAATGGAAGCAAAGTGGAAGCAAAGTGCACCATTCGAGACATTTTCTTAAAGTCTCGCAGAAATCGAGTCACGGTGCGATCTCTTTGATTCTGTCGAAACACATCGATCGACAAGTCATACAAGCGATTGATTATCACGACCGAATACAACACCTCCAAATACTCCCAAAGATCTTTGATGCTTCGGTATGTGAAACTAACTCGGCAACATTATCAATCATGGAATTCATCATCTGACCAAAGAGTAATGCATCATCTCGAATCCAAGCCTTTGCACCTTCACCCGTTTTAATATCCGTGAGATGATCGCCCTTTTCCATACCAATAAGACTCTTACTAACCACCTTACGCCGCATCATATAGTTTGTACCATCAAGCTTCTTATCTGTAAGCTTATTAGGAGTGGTGATCACTGCCGAAACAGGCTCAGAAGTTGACATACCGCAGAATCGAAGAGTCCCAACGAAAACAGAAACCAAGAAACCAAACAAGTAGCAGCAGAGGCACAACACACGGCAACTCCAGAAAAACTAACCACACATGTAGACAACCCTTGGGCGAACCGAAACGAAGAATTTTCGGCGAAATCCACGTGGTCTGCACTCCGGCGACGGCGACGTTTTCCGGCGACGAAGAACACTCCTCCGGCGTCGCCTAGAGGGGGCGAATGGATCTGGGTGGCGCGTGGGTCGAAAAACTAACCAGAAAACAGCCAAAACACGAGGCGAACGGTAGCGTACTGTGATGAAAGCGACGCCCAAACCCTTGCGCACAACAGAAACTTGCGCACCCTCAGCCACAAACACAACTGGCAAACCACAACCTGGGCTAGCCGATCAATCAAGGTTGCACACTCCGGCAACTCTGAGCATCGCTGACTGGCGACGCAAATAAAGGAACTCGGCGTCCTTACCGCATGCATGCAGAGAAGGAAAAGAATAAAAAATAAATAAAATAGAAGTGTACCAAACCAAGTTTGTTATTGAGAAACCTGCTCTGATACCATGTAAAGAAACAGAGAAGAGAAGAAAGAAGAAGAATATGATTTGGAAGCCTTAAACCCTAAAAAGGTTAGGCTAGGGTATTTATACATATGTGCATATATTAAGAAGTTACACATAACCCCCTTTTATAATACCCCTTATTCACTAACAAGATGGAATATGCAAGAGATGAAAAAACTAGCAGAGAGAGGGAGGAAAGGGAAGTGAATGAAGACGCTAATTAAATGACCACATTAATCAAGAGAACTTTGTTCGTTAAAGCTGTATAGAGGAGCCATGTGCCTTGCACATGCTTTCTTTCATTAATTTATCTCATAGCCCAAAACAGAGCATTTATCTCCACATATTCAAGACAACTAGGAAGTGTACCCATTGGGTCTGAGAAAGTTATAGTTCACGGGGTGTGGGTGTTTCTAATTTTCTCCTATTACATTTAACTCATAAGTCAAGGGTAGAGGATTTATCAGGTTGGGTAAAAACCAGAATTGAAGACTTTCGAGAATTTTTAGTAGTGTCTTATGGTGGTTATGAAGACAAAATTTTGGAACTGCTCAGGGATATTGATCAGAACCGCAAGGTGTCGAAGGATAATAGTATCAAAAAGCAAAGCAGTTACAGTGCAAAGGGGTTAAGGGAATTGAAGCAACTGCGATGTAGCTTAAACTTTGAGCAGATTGATAACAGTGGGTCGTTGGACAGGGTTGAAAATAGACTTTAATTATGAATACACGAATTATTGCATGGAATGTGTGGGGACTTAATGACAAAGATAAGAGGCTTCTTATTAGGGCTGCTTTTCGTAGGTGGAAGCCACATGTAGTGTGTCTTATTGAAACAAAAATTGAGGTTATGGATTGGGGAATGGCAAATAGTGTCTGGGATAATAGATGGGTTGACTAGGTTTGTTTAAAGGCTGTGGGTTCCGCAGGTGGAATTCTTGTCATGTGGGATTAGAGAATCGTCTCAAAGGTAGAAGCGATTGTCGGTGTTCACTCAATTTCTTGTGTTCTGAATTTTGAGGAGACCAATAAAAATTGGTTGTTTTCTGGAGTTTACCGTCCCTCTTCAATAGTGGACAGAAGGAACTTATGTGTGGAATTAGAAGCAGTTAGGAGGAGGTGGAATATTCTGTGGTGCATAGTGGGTGATTTTAACGTTGTCCGCTTCCCTCATGAGCTTGTGCATTCACGTCTGCGATGACAGAATTTAATGATTTCCTCAATGTAGTAGAATTAGTGGATTTTCCTTTGGAGGGGGGGGGATTTTACTTGGTTCAGAAACGGAGGTAGACATCAGTTCTCAAGGATTGACAGGTTCCTCGTATCCGCAGATTGGGGGGAAAGTTTTTGTGTATCTAGACAGTCCTGCCTTCCCAGTGTCTGACCATATTCCCTTACTTCTTGAATGTGGTGATTTGATAAGCAGGAAAAGTCCTTTCAGATTTGAGAATATGTGGCTTAAAGAGCAGGGATTTGTGGAGTGGGTCAAAGCGAGATGGAATTCGTATGATGTTGAGGGGGATCCAGGTTTCGTCGTGGCTCAGAAGCTGAAAGCACTGAAGAAGGATTTAAAAACATGAAACAGAGAAGTATTCGGAAGGGTAGATCTCAAAATCAAAGATTTGGAAGAGAAGATCAGGAGTATAGATGAAAGAACTGGGGGAGAAGGGAGAGATGAGGTTGAGGTAAATCGTAGAGGAATTCATTTTAGAGCTGAAACGTCTTCTTAAAAGTAAGGAGATAAGTTGGGAGGCAAAAGTCCCGAATTCAGTGGCTAAGGGAAGGAGACAAAAATACTAAATTTTTTCAACGTATGGCGAGTGTTCATTCTGCAGCAAACCAGATCCATAAGGTCACCATAGATGGCATTACTCTGCAAGATCCTGAAGAGGTTAAGAAAGGCATTGTGGATTTCAATCAGAATATGTACAGTGACAGAAGTGAATGGAGAGCTGACCTGGGCGGTGTCAGTTTCAAATCTCTGAATTCCGAAGACGCTGATGGACTGGAACAGGTTTTTACAGAGGAAGAAGTGGTGGCAGCTTTGCGTAGCATGAGTGGGGACAAAGCCCCGGGGCCTGATGGTTTTCCCTTGGCCTTTTTTGTGGTGAAGGACGACATTCTGAAGGCTTCTAATCACTTCCACGATAGCTTACGGTTTGAGAAGAGCCTTAACACTGCCTTCATAGCGTTGATTCCAAAGAAGAAAGGAGCCAGTGACGCCAAGGATTTTAGGCCGATCAGTCTAGTTGGCGGGGTGTACAAACTCATCTCTAAGGTGATGTCTCAGAGGTTGGGAAATGTGTTGGGCAAGATTATCTCCGAATCTCAGCATGCTTTTGTCATGGAGAGGCAAATTCTTGATGCATCGTTGATTGCCAATGAAATTTTGGATGCTAGGTTAAAAAGTGGTGTTCAGGGAATTCTTTGCAAGCTGGACATTGAAAAGGCGTAAGATCATGTGAATTGGGGTTTTTTCCTGTACCTTATGGAAAGGATAGGGTTTGGTTACTAGTGGAGGAGATAGGTCCAGTTTTGCATATCTTCAGCTAGGTTCTCGGTCTTGGTAAATAGAGAACCCGCGCAGGTTTTTTCCCGAGCTCGAGGGGCTTGAGACAAGGAGATCCTCTCTCCCCATTTTTGTTCATCATAGTCATGGAGGCCCTTAGCAAACTTCTGGAGAAATCTGCTTTGGGGGGTTACATTACATGTGGGTTCAGAGTGGGGGTGGGGGTGATACTTCGGAAACTTTGGTGTCCCATCTCCTCTTTGCAGACGACACCCTAGTTTTTTGCGGTGTGAAGCAGTCCCAATTGGGTTATCTAAGGATGGTGCTGCTTTCAGGCAGCCTCAGGGCTGCGTATCAATATTTCCAAAAGTGATTGCCAATCTTCCGTCCGTTTATCTTGGCTTGCCTATTGGAGCCCCGTATAAGAACAAGAATATGTGGAATTCAGTGATTGCAAGATTTGAACGTCCTTTGGTGGGTTGGAAGTAGTATTTGTCAAAGGGGGGGGAGATTGGTATTGGTGAAAAATACGCTATCGAGTTTGCCTACGTATTTTCTTCCACTCTTCATAGTTCCAGCTTCAGTCCGAAATAGATTAGAGAAGCTGGAGAGGGATTTTTTGTGGGAAGGTTGTCGTCTGTACGGAAATTTCACCTTGTTAAATGGGATACAGTGTGCTCTGAATTGGGGAAAGGGGGTTTAGGAATTAAAAACCTCAAACTATTTAATGAGGTTTTGCTTGGGAAGTGGTTGTGGAGATACTTGTCGGATAAGGGGGCCTTTTGGAAGAAACTGGTGGAGAGTAAATACGGCATAGGGAACCATTTGTGGTTTCCGGCAGAGATCACTAAGACTTTTGGGGCAGGAGTGTGGAAAGGTATTAGAAAAGTCTGGAATGCTTTTGGTAAAGATATTTTGTTTGATATCGGGTCGGGGCAACGGTGAAATTTTGGAAAGACTTATGGTGTGGAGACGCGGAATTAACCAGATCCTTTCCAGAGCTCTTCTTTATGACTAGGGAAGAGAATAGTTTCATCGGCTCGGTGCTCTCTTTAGAGGGTGGTCGAGCATCTTGGAACCCGACGTTTAGAAGAAATTTTCAGGATTGGGAGATGGATTCGGTGACAAGATTTTTTGAGCTTCTTTATGCTCAAAAAGTTGGGTGCGAGACTAATAGGGTGGTTTGGAGAGGGCCGAAGTACATCATATTCTCAGTGAAAGGCTATTATTCCAAGCTGATGGATAGAGAGGGGTTACCATTTCCATGGAAGTCGGTTTGGAAGACGGTAGCTCCAAGCCGTGTAGCCTTTTTTGTTTGGGAAGTGGCGAACGAGGCTATTCTAACCGGGGATAATCTGAGGAAAAGAGGGATGATATATGGGGATGATATATGTTAACAGATGCTTCTTGTGCAAGGAGTGCGAGGAGAGTGTAAATCACTTGGTTCTGCATTGCCCAGTGGTCGGGGAATTGTGGAACTTTATGTTTCGCTTGTTCAAAGTGGCGTGGGTGCTTCCGGAGGCCTCCAAAGATTTATTATGGAGTTGGAGGTATTTTTGGCGGAGGAAAGAAAGAAATATTTTGTGGGAAGTTGCTCCGTTGGGGGTGTGGTGAACAATCTAGAAGGAAAGAAACCGAAGAACTTTTTATGATTCCTGCCTCAATTAGGCAAAGATTAGAAAAGTTGGAAATAGACTTTTTATGGGATGGGCAAAAGGATGAGCATAAGTTTCATTTAGTGAACTGGGAAAAGGTGTGCTCGAGGGTTCAAGAGGGAGGTCTGAACATCAGAAAACTCAAATTATTTAATGAGGCTCTGCTGGGAAAATGGTTGTGGAGGTATCTCACAGACAAGGAGGCTTTTTGGAGACAAGTGGTGGTTTGCAAGTATGGAGTAGGGGATCATTGCTGGTTCCCGAATGAGGTCAATTCTTCTTATGGGGTGGGAGTCTGGCGAGGTATAAGGAAAGGGTGGAACTCTTTTGAAAGATTCATTGCTTTTGAGGTGGGCAATGGGGCCTCAGTGAGGTTTTGGGATGATAGATGGTGTGGGGATACTTGTTTAAAAAAACAACGCTGGGCTAGAGGGGTTACTAATTGTATAGATGTGGCCTCCTATAAGACGGTCTTACGAATCATTATCCGTAAGACAGATCTATCTAAATTAAATGGGGTAAAATCCAAAAATCTCAATGCAACCCCTTAATTTGTTGAAAATTACAGCGCCACCCCTCATATTTATATATGTTGAGTGTCACTTTTTCATATTAACAGTGTCACTTTTTATTATTAACAGTGTCACTTTGTAGTATAAAATGTGTCACTTTGCATTTTTAATGAAAATTATAATTTTTTCCCTTAAAAAGTGTTACTTTTTGGGCTTAAATGTGTCACTTTTAGTCTTAAATGTGTTACTTTCACTTTAAAAAGTGTTTCATTTTTTTATAAATGAAAACCATTATGTTTAAATCTCAATTTGGTCACCCTACTTTCGGCCAAAATTCATTAAGCTCATTCTATTTTTTTTTTACTTGGCTTCGAAAGTCAATAACGTCACTAGAGTCATTTCCGTTAGTTAACTTGGATGGAAATCGTTGAAAAGATAATAATGCCCCTTACCTTTGAAAGGTGTGTTGACAAATTCAAGTCACACAATAAGAAATTATGTTTGAGAGAAGAAGAAGACCCTCAAAACCCCCAAATTTAGTAAGGGTATTTTTTGATTTTTCTAAAAAAAAATAAACTTTTCATCCAAATATATGGATGGAGTGATGAACGTGCTAATTATGTGAAAGTAGAGTGATTAAATTAAGGAAAAAAAAAAAAGTAGAGTGAGTTTAATGAATTTTGGCCGAAAGTAGGGACACCAAATTGAGATTTAAACCAAATCATCACGTTTGACATTAAAGTGTTACTTTATAACATTAAAAGTGTCACTTTTTAACATTAAATATGACTCTACAAGTGTTATTTTGCTTTATAAATAAAAATCGTCGTTATTGACCTTAAAAGTATCATGTTTTAGTATTAAATGTGTCATTTTTTACAGTCAACGTTAGTTTTAAAGTGACACTTTTTAGTATTAAATGTGTCACTTTTTAGTATTAAAAATGTCACTTTTTAGTATTAAGAGTGTTACTTTGTATTTTAATGAGAATTATAATAAATTTCTCTTTATAGTGTCACTTTTAACGTTAAAATGTGTCACTTTTGTCTTTTCAATGTGTCACGTTTGGCTTTAAATGTGTCATTTAGCATTTCGTTAAAGTCTGTTATGACCCATCAAGTATCCCAAGGCAATTGATGCTAACGAATGACTAACGGAACTGACAAATAATTAAATTGTAAAGTGTGGGAAATATAAAAATTTTGACGGTAAACCTTGAAAGTGTAGGAACACCGGAGCAAAATGAGAAACTTCACATTAAACCTTAAGAGTTCGATGTGGACCATCTTGACTAAATTATTTTTATGATTTTTTGTAACATGTTTATTTATTATGACCCGTCAATTTCTAAATGAGGTTGTGTCTTATGGATTTAGGATCCGTAAGGTCATCCTACACAAGTCTTTGCCAATTGTATAAAAAAGACCGGCCAGAATTTTACACAAAAAAATATAATGTACTGTAGCAATTGAAAACTTTTCAAAGTAGACCGGCTCAAATTTACCCCTAATATTAGTTTTTGGATTGCAATATAAATGATTTTATATGAATAACTTAGAAAATGGAAAATAAATAACTGAAAAGGAAAGTGATAATAGGTCAATTTTTTTGTGCTTACCAAGAAGAAACAATAAATAATGAGAAAATAAAATATTTCCTTTGAAGAAATTGAAGGAAAAATATTTGACGATACCCATTTTAATTTGTTAGTGTTGACAAATAGATATAGTTTAATGATAAAAATTAAAAAAAAAGTTATAAAGACAAATATTATTTGAAGGGAAGTGTGTCATGACAATAATTTATTTAATTAATCTTAAATTAATATATTGGTCCTGATATGCAAAATTTGTAGTGAAAATAGACTACGTCCATAAATTATAGAAACAAAATAGAATATATGTATATATATATATATATACTACAGCGTATGTCTAATTAATATGGTACTGCGAATAACTTCCTCTTCAAGAATGAAAAGGAAACCAATTATGTCTCGAATTCGACTTATTCATCCCCATAAAAGAAACAGTAACACACACACACTGTCTGAACTCAGTTGTGCTCGATCTGTATTTTGTTTTTGGTAAAAACTTGTGTAGGACGGTCTTACGGATCCTAAATCCATAAGACGGAGCCCCATTTACAAATTCAGGGGTTAATAAAAAAACATGTTAGTGATAAACACAAAAACCGACTAGACAAGTTGGTGATAGGCGAAACTTAAAGCTCTCGCCCAAGGAGGTCTGCGGTTTGATACCTTCGGCTTCAACATTAAGTTTTAATGCTCATATTTCCTCTATTTGCTCCGGTACCCCTCCACTTTCAATGTTTTGCCGCCGAATTCCCACGCCTTGCAATCTAATCCTTTGTCAGCTCCGTTAGCATCAATTGCCTTGGGATATTTGACAGATCCTAACGAATTTTGATGCAAAAGAATTCACTTTTATAATTCTACAATAAGAGTGCCACTTTTAGGCTTAGAGTGACATTGAGTGTGTCTCGTTTAGGCATTGAGTGTGTCACGTTTAAGCTTGGAGTGTGTTACTTTTGACTTAAAATGTCAATTTAAATCCATCAATTTGTAACAATCAAAGTGACATTGAGTGTGTCACTTTTAGGTTTTAAGTGTGTCACTTTTACGTTTTAAGTGTGTCACTTTTAGGCTTGGAGTGTGTTACTTTTGGCTTAAAATGTATTCATCAATTTATAACAATCAGAGTGTCACTTTTAGGTTTTAAGTGTGTCACTTTTAAGTTTTAAGTATGTCACTTTTGGCAAAAGAATTCACTTTTATAATTCTACAATAAGAGTGCCACTTTTAGGCTTGGAGTGACATTGAGTGTGTCTTGTTTAGGCATTGAGTGTGTCACGTTTAAGCTTGGAGTGTGTTACTTTTGGCTTAAAATGTCAATTTAAATCCATCAATTTGTAACAATCAGAGTGACATTGAGTGTGTCACTTTTACGTTTTAAGTGTGTCACTTTTAGGCTTGGAGTGTGTTACTTTTGGCTTAAAATGTATTCATCAATTTGTAACAATCAGAGTGTCACTTTTAGGTTTTAAGTGTGTCACTTTTAAGTTTTAAGTATGTCACTTTTGGCAAAAGAATTCACTTTTATAATTCTACAATAAGAGTGCCACTTTTAGGCTTGGAGTGACATTGAGTGTGTCTCGTTTAGGCATTGAGTGTGTCACGTTTAAGCTTGGAGTGTGTTACTTTTGGCTTAAAATGACAATTTAAATCCATCAATTTGTAACAATCAGAGTGACATTGAGTGTGTCACTTTTAAGTTTTAAGTGTGTCACTTTTAGGCTTGGAGTGTGTTACTTTTGGCTTAAAATGTATTCATCAATTTGTAACAATCAGAGTGTCATTTTTAGGTTTTAAGTGTGTCACTTTTAAGTTTTAAGTATGTCACTTTTGGCAAAAGAATTCACTTTTATAATTCTACAATAAGAGAGTGTCACTTTTTAGTATTAAGAGTGTCACTTTTTAGCATTAAGAGTATTACTTTGAATTTTAATGAGAATTATAATAAATTTTTCTTTATAGTGTCACTTTCAACCTTAAAATGCGTTACTTTTGTCTTTTTAAGGTGTCACGTTTGGCTTTAAACGTGTCATTTAGCATTTCGTTAAAGTCCATTAAGGTCCGTCAAGTATTAAATGTGTCACTTTTTAGTATTAAAGGTATCACTTTTTAATATTAAGAGTGTCACTTTTTAGTATTAATAGTGTTACTTTTTAGTATTAAGAGTGTCACTTTTAATACTAAAAAGTTACACATTTAATACTAAAAAGTGGCATTTTAATACTAAAAAGTTCCACATTAAGAGTATTCCTTTGAATTTTAATGAGAATTATAATAAATGTTCATTTATTGTGTCACTTTCAACCTTAAAATGTGACATGTTTGACTTTAAACATGTCATTTAGTATTTCGTTAAAGTCTATTAAGATCCGTCAAGTATCTCAAGACAATTGATGCTAACGGGGCTGACAAAGGATTAAACAATAAGGCGTGGGAAACATAAGAATTTCGGCGACAAACCTTGAAAGTACAGGGGTATCGGAGCAAAATGACACATCACAATAAAACTAAAAATCACACAGAGGGGTTTCGAACCCCGAACCAGTGCTCAATGCGCCAAGTCTTCAAGGTCTGCTGCGAGCCAACTAAGCAAACTTGTTTTTATGATTATGTATAACTTATTATTTATTTATTATGACCCGCGAATTTTAAATGGGGCTCCGTCTTACGGTAAGACCGTCTTACAAGAGACCACCTCTTTGTTTTTTAAGAGTACTAGTCTTTGTGCTCGTGCCTATGGCACGACGCGAGTAGGGAGGATGTCAGTACTGGAGGGTGTCAATATTTAAATAAATAAATATATATTTTAATCATGTTTCAAAAAAGTCTAAAATAACAAATTGAAAATGAAGACCTCTCGATAATCAATTAAAACATTATGATCATTCAACGGCGGAGAAAAAAAATTAAAACTTTTATTTGTAATTTTATTTAAGAAAACAGAGGCGATACCTTGTTAAATTTTATTAATAGAAATAAAATTACAAATTTGAGGAGGACAACCAGCTTTGCCCTTATACAATTAATAATTTTTCGTTAAAATATAAACTTTTTTTAACACATACACCAAGGGTATTAATTTTTTAACTTTTTTTTAACCGCGTAACTTGTTTTATATTATAGATTTACTGTGGAAGATAGACACTAAACAATTAATATCTCTTTTTTTATGTTAGTATAAAAAAGTGATTATGTGTTTAATGAAAAGTGTATTTTATATTTTTTTTACATATTATTAACAACGTAAAAAATTGGAAGAATTCCAAATTAGTAATTATACATATTATTACTTATTCTATTTTTAAAAAATAAAATAAAAACAGTTTATCTTTTAGAGTGATCTTAATAACATAAAAAATTGGAAGAATTCCCAATTAATGGTTATACATATTTTTAGTTAAACCAAAAAATTTCCAAAAAGTTAATACTCATTTTAAAACCCAAACCACCTAAAGAAAAACTCAATAAATTGTGTTTTAGATATTTTTAAAAATCGGAAGAATGTTTTATACACTCAATTTAAATTATTATTATCACTTCTATTGATTTAAATTGACTATTTTTCAATTTAAAATTTTGGTATTTTTCTTAACTTTGTAAATAAGACAACATAAAAAATAATTATTTTTCTTAAGAGTCATGAGAATCTAATTTAGTCGTCCAAAATTATTACAATAACTCAACAGTTTTGATACCGCCTTCGAGGCATCAAAACTGCTGTCATTTCAAGTCCATAATAACATACACTGAGTGTAGATTTTTAATTTGGTATTTTGAAATTTTGTACCTTATTGTAATTTTAGACAGGTAGGGGATTAGTGAGACAGTACACTATACTCCCCTTTCCTACCAGATAAAACGTTTGGTTTTTTTCAGAAATAGGGTCGGTGTAAGGATTAGAGAGGATTTCCTCCCTAATTTTACAATTGAGTTGACATGTCAATTGAGTTGCATATTTAGAATTTTAATGATGTGCTTTGAATAGTCAAATCAGGGTCATAAAAAGTTTGTTCATTATTAAACAAATAAAAGAAAAGAGGGGAAGTTGGAGATGGGAGAAGTGGGGGAGTTGGAAAGGGGTTGCACAACTACCCTTCGCACATGTGAAATCTAGACGAAATTGGGACCGTAGGATATCGGTAAATGAATTGATCTCAGCCGCTCTTTATCTATACTCAATTGCACACGTGTTTTCCAAGATGTTTTATAATATAGATGGTTAGAAAACCAAAAGTATATATATCTTATATTGCTAATAATAGTAAGTCTTTTATATAATCTAAAATAATTAAAAATCAACATCATTTTTTAACCAATGTGAGATATACATTTTTTATTGGTAATAATGGTAGAAGTTTTTTAACAAAAAAACTTTAAAAATCAACACCACTTTATAACAAATGTATGATACATCTTTTCAATTAGTAATTAATAATAATATTTTTAATACAAACATCAATTTCTAACCAATGTGTGATACATCTCTTCTATTGGTAATAATAGTAGAATATTTTGTAACCATGTGAGATACATCTCTTGTAAAAGTGAAAGTCTTTAGTCTTTTAAAGACTTTAAAATCTAACATTTAAACTCAACATCATTTTCTAGTCAATGTGAGATATACATCTTCTATTGGTAATAATTGGTGAGGAGCACTATGGTTGTGCCACCTCACCACCTTTGGATATATCTTCATTCTAAAGCATCCATGTGGAAGCTTTAAAAACTTTTGATTTTCTAGTGACTTTGAAAATCAACATCACTTTCCAACCAATGTATGATGCATGATGCATTTCTACTATTGGTACTTAATAATAGAATTTTTAAAACCAACATCAATTTCTAACCAATGTGGGATACATCTCTTATATTGTTGAAAAATTAGTGTTTTTTGTTAAAGAAATTGTGTAACTTGAGGCACGGATTTCTTTACGTGTCGTTTGTTTGTTAACGAAGGTAATTGCGCAAATGTATTCTACTCGGTGAGAGTATCAAAATGATATATTTATTTGTCCAAAATTGAGTTTTTGATAATAAGATATCAAGACTTAAAGTATAATACTTGTTAAAAAAAATTAGTGTTTTTAGTGAGAGAAATTATGCAACTTGAGGCACGAATTTCTTTACGTGTCATTTGTTTGTTGGTAAATGTAATTGTGCAAATGTGTTCTACTTGGTGAGAGCATCAAAATGATATATTTATTTGTCCAAATTGAGTTTTAGATGAATAAGATATCAAGAGTTAAAGTATAATACTTATTAAAAAATTAGTGTTTTTAGTAAAAGAAATTGTGCAACTTGAGGCACAAATTTCTTTACATGTCATTTGTTTGTTGACAAAAGTAATTATGTAAATGTGTTCTACTCGGCAAGAACATCGAAATGATATATTTATTTGTCCAAATCAAGTTTTGGATGAATAAGATATCAAAGGTTAAAGTATGATGTTAAAAGTGAGTCATTAGAAGTAATATCTAACCTTGAAGAGTTTTATCCCACATTGGTTAGAAGTAATGTTAGTTGTAAAAGTTTTTAAATATAAGTCTTCTACTATTGACAATAGAAGAAGTTATATATACTAATACTAATACTCCTTATCATATTGATTGTTATTAGGTATTATTATTAGCTAATGGCTAGAAAACCAAAAGTTTTTAGAACATCCACATGGATGATTTAGAATGAAGATTTATCTAAAGGTGGTGACGTGACACAACCATATTGCTCCTCACCAACTTTAAATATATATATAGATTTCTAGCAATTGATTCATCATCAATGACTATGGCTGATCAGAGCGTGCCGGCATGGGAGAAGGAATTTTGCCTAAAGGTTGGTTTATTCCAATGGGATGAGTTTGTCGAAGCCAAGAAATTAATCCATGAATACCAATACATAATGGTATGGGACGATTCAGCTAGTAAAGAAGCCTTCAACAATGCTAAAGAAAGATTCAAAGCTCGCTCCTTCGCCCTCCCATACATCCCTCCTACTCCACTACTCTTTGGCCTCGAAGTTTGCCCTAACGACCTCGACTACTCCAACCCCGAGATCAAGAACGAGAACGACAGAGAGAGCGACATAGGAGTAGCAGAAGATAGAAACTCTTCATGGAAGAAGATTTGCCAAATGAATAACTGGACAAATTGGCTCGTAGAGATTGCCTGCAGTATGTGTTGTCGAAGTAGAAAGTCGTGCATGTCACAAAATTCATGATTTTCTTGAATTTTGTAGTAGTGACTAGTGATCAAATTAAATTTGCTGTACTAGTTATATTATTTAGCTTCTATCTCAAATTATAAAAAAACAACTTCCTTTGATGGTATGAAAACTCGTTAACTCACCCAACCCGAACTAAAAATTACCCAACACAACCCAGCCCGTTAACATTTTTAGGTTGAAACGGGTAACTCAGTTCAATCAAAAAAAATATATTAACTGGTAGTTGGTCGGGTCAAAACGGGCCGAACCCATTACCCACTTTGACCCGATAGTTTTCATCCTGTAAATATATGAAATTTTGGGGGAACCCGGGTTAAGATGGGTCGACCCGTTATAACTCCACCCGACTCATTTTGACTCGTTCAATATTCGGGTTTTAATGTGTTTCGACCCGTTACACGTCACAACCCGACCTAACTCACCCAATTACCAAGCCTAGATGGTAGTAGTAAGGTTTGCTTAACACCAAGATCTATCACGTCTACATTTAGGTCGTAGGTTCAAGCTAAACGAGCCTCACGAGAAGGGGAATCGGTTAAGAAGAGAGAGGGCTAACCCTATTATTTTTCTAGCCTAATGTTTTTCACATTGATGCATTCGGGAGTGATTCCAAATTTCCAATGCTCATAATTTCTTACGATGGACTATAGAGGAACTTGTTAGCAAAATGCAATAAAAATAGTTCAAAATGACCTACGAAACAACCATATATATGAACCAGAAGTAATCAAATTTGCCTTCCAAATTGTGATTGAAAATACTATTGATATTTGCAGTAATCTATATGAGGGGCTTACAGATCAATGAATCGGGATAAAATGTACATGTTTCTTTCTACAAGAATGAAAATAACTTTCGCTTTGGATGTTGTATAAGTAGATTTCACAAGGTTAACTGCTTGGATAGGACTCGTGATCTCCAGCAAATAGGCAAATGTTGTCTACAATGGTGTCGTTTCGTTCACTGAAATTAATGTACAAAACACAGCTGAAAGACCGCTGAACAGCTCTGACTAATCATAACCGGAGATATCAACATGCAAATAACGTAATTTTACCTCATCCACTAAGGTGAAACCGAACAAGATAGTTCTGGATGTCATGAGATTTTACACATAAATTCCTAACCCGAGCTCTTTAGGGTTTGTTTCCACCATCCAAGGAGACCTATTTAAAAGAAATTTTATAAAACAAGGTTCAGATACAGTAAAGTAAAATGAAAAAGAGGGAGGAGGAAGCATTATCAATGAGGAAAAAAAAGATTGATTACTTGTTCATAACGAAATTTATAGTTCCTTGTGCGGCACGTTCAAGAAGGACTTTCCGTGCCTCAATTGCAATTCCTTCAGGCTATATAAACATTAATGTGAATCAAGTTCTAGAGACATAAGCATAAGTTTCACATGTATTGATCGTATAGCTGTTTCACATACCTCTTCTGGAAACCACACCCCTGGTTGTGTGCTTCCCTCAAAAATAGCAAGTGCGAATGCAGCTGTCGACATTCCTACTGACCTGAAAGATGTGAATCGGAAACGCCTATAACTCATGCCTGAGTATGTCCGTAATATGTTTTCACATCTTGGGGTTTGGTTTGGTACAGGAAGCGGAAGTTTAGGACTAACGGAAAATAAGTGAGGGCATGGGCATTTTAGTCTACAAAAAATCATTTCAATGGCACATCCCACTCTGGTGCCCGCTGGGGGAAGGACTTCTGATTCTGCTTTCTGAGGGAATTGCCATTCTGTTCAATTTAGTCATCCATCGCAGGAATGTTTGGTCAACAAAATAGCCCAATCGATTCCAGCTTGATTCCAAGCTACCAAAAACAACCTTGGATACTAAAAAATGTTCAGGAATAAGGAGACATACTCAGAGAGTCTTTTGTGACTGAATACACCGATTGTATGCCGCCCATCTGAACACTCCAAATCAACCTGCTCAGGAGAAATAAAAGAATGAATCCAAACAAAATATGAACAAACGAACAGCAGAAGCGTAACTGATAAAGCAATGTAATTTTAACTGGGCCCTGCTGCATATCTTACTCTCATGGAGACACGCTCTCCAGCGATTCCATCCACAGCTCGGACTAGTGGGTCAAACCATTGAACCAGCTGTTGAACTTTGCTTCTATCTCTTAAATATTCCTGAAAAATTAGAAAGGAAGACAAATAAGTAAACTGAAAGGGGCTGATTTGATACTCCCTCCGTACCAAAATTATTGTCTTGTTTGACCCGACACACGGATTAAGAAAAAACAATTGACTTGATTATTAATATTTGAATAGTGTGTGGTTTCCTTTAAAGCCCATGAATATGTGGCCAAAAATTAAAGTAAGAAGAAAAAGTAAGAGTGAAGTGGTAAAAGTGATGTCCTAAAAAGGAAACTTTCAAACAAGACAATCATATTGGGACGGACGAAAAAGGAAAGCAAGACAATAATTTTGGGACGGAGGGAGTACTATTATTCAGTAATAAATAACTAAAGTTGTTGTAGTTATTAAATTGCATTCAATTAGTAGCTTCTTCGGCATCAAATTCTGTGGCAACATGAAGTATTAGTAAGCTCAGATCAAATTGAGCTTCTATACAAGCAATTCTGAGCACCTATTTATCAATCCACACAATTTTTATTCAAATTCCAAGATTAGATATCGAGGCAAAGAGTAGTTTAGGGATAAGCTAACTCATAAACATTAAAATGATTCTCCAGTGCCATTGTCATTTTTGGTAACTCTTACCAGTTTAGAAAAGATAGAATAGAAGCAATATCAAACACTGATTTGGTATTATTAAGGCGGATGGAACTTTCAGCATGAAGAACTTACTGGAGGAAGAAGATTTGTCATGATTTCCATTCCCCAATTCCAGAAAAACGGTGAGGTTCCAAATCGAGCACTGACAGTTGGCACTCCTAGGATCTCATGGCAACTACGCACCTCCGGCAAATTCCTGAATATAAATGATGGTTCTTTAGTCTAATGTATTTTTTTGGATAGAATAGTAACTTGCAGCTAACAACATTGGGCATATAAGCAGCATTTACTAGGGCAATTAATATGATAAATGCCGAAAGTAGATACAATACTACGGGAAGTTAATGAAATGTTGAGTTGAGCTTGCGGCCAAGTCCTCTATGGCCTCAGATCCATATCTTTTTGTCTTCAGTTTGATTATACCAATACTAACAGAAACAAGTATTGAGATACTACCCCCCTCAATTCCAAATAGAAAAAAATAGTCTTACTTTCCTTTTTAGTTTGTCCCAAAAATATGGTCCCATTTCTAACATTTAAGCTACAAAAGCACAAATCTCCATCTTTTTTCAAATAATTTCTTTCATTTCAAAAACATGATGTTTATCTTAAGTTAAACAAGAAAATACACTCTGTACAACTTTACTGAAATTCAACGAAATAAGCAAGTGTAAAACTACAATATTTAAATGTTTGACTTATCAAATGGGATTGCTTTGTGGGGATGGGGGGAGTATAACAGATTTGATATCATAGATTGGGTAATGGGACAAAGGTAGGGGTAAAAGTATCAAATAACAAAACAAAACTCGTCTTATGAGGAGAAAACGAGGCTGCAACAAATAGTACAAAACCACAATGTGAAACAATATGCAGGGAAGATGCACAAATCTGTCACTATCATCTCTGTTACTTTATTCAAATGAGTAATGAATGATCGGATTTGCGGATGAGAGAGTAATTTGGAAATCAAGAACTTACAAGAGATAGACATCTTTCTTCCGGATCCCTTTACCGAAGTCGATGTTGAGCATCCCACTATAAGGCTTTAGTTTCATTTTTTTCCCTATTGAAAATGGTTGTTGGATAAATAATATAAGGAAGCACATATAAGCAAAGAGGAACTTCTAAATTTAACAGTTAAACAGACCTTTATTATATGCAATAACTTCCTCTCCAAGAAGTAAGAAACTAGTGGCTAAAATTGTTGGGCCAGCACCACCAGAGCCCGCTGTGTAGTAGTAGAATCTGAAACAAGAATATCACCAAGTTTGATTCTAAAAGTTTGTGAAAATGAGAGATTGAAATGAAGAAAAATATTAACAGCTTCTACAATGCATCACACGATTAGCTGAGAAGAGAAGCGGATGCAGGAAGGATAGGGGTAACTCAAATCCGATCAGCAAGCAGAGATAAACCGGGAAGAACCTTCTGGAATCCTTCAATTGGAGCTTCAATTGAAACCGGTTTCAATTAAAGGCGAGCAGCGAATCAGTAAATGAGACCTAGAGCACCCTTTCAAGCCTCAATGATTTATATGGAGGGGAATAATGAACCCATAATGCACACAAGTATATAGCAAAATATCAATAAGCCAAGACTGCCTTTCACTGATTATTAACCAAAAACTTGTATAGGTATACAGAAGATTCTAGATACCTTGTTGCCTTATTTGCCAAGAACGGGGATATTCCCAAATTATAAAAGAATTAGACAAGAAGCGCTCTAAATATACTCCCTAAACTTAACATATTAATACACAAAAAATCAGATAATCCCAGATGCGAGTACCCCGCTCAGAGAGTATGGCTTAATTCAAACGCTAAGATTTTCTTAGGATGGTTAAGTGCTATCAAATGGAATTTGTCTTATAATTAATGGTTAAGCGCGAAAACCATTACTTTCTTTTAACACACATTATCAACTCCTCTATGGACGAAAAACTTCGGTAGCTCCAATGCAGGACCATAAAGAAATTAAACCAAGCATTCCAAGCATCTTGAAGGCAGTCATCGAATGTGGCAAAAATAGAGAAGCAGAAACAAAATAACTTCACTGGCATACAACACTAACCCAAGCTATCAAAAGCTATATCATGCATTTTTCACACTTTCTGCTCTATAATCCATTTGGCTGGTTAGTAGAAGTATCAATGAATATATTAACATAAGAAACAACATGCCAGGAAAAAAAAAAAGAGTCTATGTAATACTATCCTTAGATTGAAGAAAGCAATTACCTTAGTCTCTCAGGCTCACCCTTACCTTCACTTCTCGCACCACGAACTAGCTCTGCTGCCATCACTGGCGTGATAAGAGTAGAAAGAGTTGAAATTTGGACTAAAAGAAGCATATTTGCAGGGTATCCAAAGGTAATAATTTTGACCAAACATCTATCCAAAAAATTCAACTTCACAGTGGTACATGTTCAACATTACTTGATATTCAACAGTGATACCATAATTCTTGTCTCAGTGATTGACAAGTAAAGTTAGCTTAAATTCAAAGACTATCCGAAACTAAAATAGATGATTATATAGCCAAGCATATATAAACTAGAGTGCAGTGTTGTTGACAATAATAATAATTTCATATTTTGATACAATACCACAACCCTAAACTGTATATTTCATTAACCGAAGGAGTGACAAAAACTGGCATGCCTTCAGACCACAAATACTCTGATCCATCATACCATAATCATTCTGATAGAGTTGTACCTCCTACAAAAAATTATGTGTGTTTCGTGTTTGGTGTTTTAAGTTTCGGAACATAAAATTCTAAGTTACTTGTACCATAGTTCTTGCCTTTTGTTTATGAAGGGTTTCTTTTATGTGTGAGTATTACAAGGATGAATAGAGTTGGCACCATTGCTCACTCCTGGATATATTCCTCCAGTTGTTATGGCCGGAATGTTAGCAGCCAATGCTTTGTCCATAAAGGATTTCGCACGCCAAGCGTAGCTTGTATCATCGCAGACGTCGAGATAAGCCGTCTGTTAGAAGAAAAAACATTTTTCAAGCTAAGTTTGCATTCTTTTAAAGTCATAGCATATAAGTTGAAGAATGTATAGAAGTTAGCATACATGCTATAGATCCAGAAAGCTTTTAAATCAAAAACCATGTGATTTACCTTGCTCTCACCTTGGCCCGTATAGCAGCTTCCAGCACAGTGCACTTCTCTGTCTGTTGGAATGGCCCTGCAGCATGCACTACAAGATCGGCATCTGCATAGGAACCAGTGAAAATGTGAATTTTCAAATCTTTGGAAACTTGAAGAATACAGTTGCAGTTAGTTTAAAGCAGTTAGCTTCTCCTACTCGAAGTAAGCCCGTATCTTTCATACAAAAGATTCCCTTATTAATGAGCAGACATCATGACTCGTGTTTATTCACTGCAATGGTGTTATGTTACAATATGGATTGGCGTGCAGCTAAGTCAGGTCTACTGGAGTAATAAACTATAGAGAGAATTGGCAGTTTTTAGGCATTACAAAGATGCTACTAATTGATAGAAAAGAATTATGATTGTTCTCAATGTGATTACTATCAATTTTTCCATATTGAATATTCAAATGCTCCAAAATAATCTTAATGCACAGAGCACGAAGATGATATCAATATGCTTGAACCATCAATATGTTTCATCCGTACAACTATAGAACACACAACCAAGATCCTTGATTTATTGAAATTTGAAAAGAAATTGAAGAACTAACTCACCTGTCAAAGCAGAGTCTAATGATTTAGCATTGTTAATATCGACTTCAGCAAATTCTGAGTTTTCCCCAAGTGTAGCCACCATAGCTGCACCTTTTTCTCTATTATAAAACAAGGAGAAAAGTCGGTCTTATTTGGAGAGGCATCAAATTTCCGAGCAAAATAATTAAATAACACATATAAATGGAACGGAACTGTATCCATTTGGAGAGTGATTATGTGTGTGCAAAGTGGATTGGCATTAGCAAGTGCCTCTAACTCCTGAAAAGGCTCTAAAATTCGAGTGTTGATGTGAACTAACTGTATACAGCGTCCATTATAGGTATGGTAATGCTTGCTTCAACCTCATTTGTTCAACAAGAACACCAAACTACCGATCATTTCTTATATATAAACAGAGTGCTGTTCTCAGTGTTCTGAAATGCATGTCCAGTTACCAATCGTTCAACAAACTAGTACAGCCGGACAGGCTTCCAAGTTTCCTTGTTTTCCCTATGCTATGTATTGGCAACCACATTTGCCATTTAAGAATATCCTTTTGTCCTAGGGTGGATGTCATGAAAATACTTTGTAGTCATTATGTGAGAAGAATATGATCGTAAGACGGACTCTCACAACTTAACTCATCAACAAACCATAGATCGGTTAAAGAGGACCGTCCTACCTAAGTTTGCGGAAGAATATTGAAATACTCCCTCCATTCAAGCTAATGAGTCCACTTTCAAATACTATGTCAGCAATTTTCATAACATTTCAACTTTACCTCCACATTTTATATAAACCTATTGATTATGCTCAAACATTTGATATATCACATAATTATTACATTTTTCAAACATGGAACGGAAGGAATAAAAAATTAAACAAAAATTCCTACATTACATGAAGCCTGATAAATTGAATTAACTCAAACAAAGCCATTACATGTCAAATTATTTGCACAAACATACAACCAATTGGGTTAAGTTCTACAACACCCAAATATCGAAATTTCTTGAATTTTCTTGAGAACCAAAGAGAGGAGAAACTAATATATCCCACCTGTTCCGACCGGCTACTATAATGCGAAGCTCAGGACAGAGCTTGGAGAGAGCAATGGCGGTGGACCCACCGACTCTCCCTGTTCCCCCAAGTACCAAAACTCTTGAATTTCGAGCTTTCTCTGGAAGCTGAACTCCATTTGTTTGTTGTTGACTGTCTTTGGAGCAGGCGGCTATCCTGAAACTGCTCATATGCATACACACTCGCGCCATTTCTTCCCCCTCCCTCCCCCTCAAGAATCCTATCCAGTGTTCGTTAAATATGATTTTGTTCCAGTCTCTACTCTCTTAGTTAACTGACGTTTGTTTTTCTGTCACATATTTTAGAAGTAGTGCAGGAATACCTTCGAATCATGGGGTTTCTTCATAAATGGCCCGGTCAAACATGATGTTTACACAAATGACTGATTCATAGAAAAAAAAATCTTTTATGACCAGATTTGAATTGAAAATCCCAAAATACCCTTACTGAGTCGATTAAACTATCATGAGTCTATTAATCAACTCATGATCGACTCAAGGATCGATTAATCGACTCGTACTATGAGTCAATCACCATCAATCATGGATCGATTATGAATCGGTTAATCGACTCATACTATGAGTCCATCACCATCAATCAAGGGTAAATTATGAGTCGGTTAATCGACTTAGTGAGTCGATTAACTGACTCATAATCGATGAGTGGTGGCGATCAACTCATGAGTCGATTAACCGAATCAATAGTTGATTAGCCGACTTAATAGTCGATGAACAGATTCAATAGTCGACTGATTCATTGCGAGAGATGAACCTATGGTTTCGACCTAGGATTTGAAGACGAGAAAGATAAACAAAAAAAGATAGAGAGGTGAGAGAGACGAACCTTGAACGATGGCTTAAGGCGGACACCGATGGCGGAGGGAGACGAAAGAACTGATTTCATGTGTTTGTGAGTGACACTGAGGGGTGAAAAGGCTATCTAGGTTGGGAAGAGTCTTTTAGGAAGTTTGTATCATTTTTTGGGTCAATGGCCATAAAAGATAATTGGTCGAGTGAAATGGTCATACTTTGTGACGACCCGACCCCAACCCAGAAGAAGAATCGAGAGTAAAGTCGTCCAAATAGGACAACAAAATCATGCAAGGATTCGATTAAAGAAACTGACGTGACGCAACATTATAAATGTAACGCAAGTCGGCACCAAAAGACCGAAATAATTCAAAACTTTTTAAACCTGATATAACAATTAAAGACGAGTAAACCAATTCATCGGCGACTTTACAACTGGAACCCAACAAATAAACAGTTTATAAGCAAGAGTCAAATGCCCAACGATAGACAAACGATGTGAACCAACTACAAATTATACAAGGCTTGGCGACAGCATACAAGTGTCGGCTCTCAAAATAGAATACAAGTTACTACAAGTTTTAAACATAAAGACAACAAGTTCAAATTCCCAAAACAAAGTCTACATGACTCGCTTTACCCAACGTTCTTGCCAAAAGTGAACAAAAGAATGACATTTCTATACAACAACAACCTCGTCACATGTAATTTTAGACAAGCATGAACTCGGCAACGCCTCAGCGGGAAGGACATGAATGTCTTGGATCTAAAGCAGTAAAAGGGAGGGGGTAAGTCAAAGAGACTTTGTAAGCTACCAATCATGCATGTCATGGCATTATGCAACATACATAAAAAGATATCATCATTAATATCAAGGCATACCAATATCATCATCATATAAGCACGTAGTTCATATATCTGAGATGCGCGTTGTTTTCACATAAGTGCTCAAAGGTAAATCACATAGGAGTAGGATATATTATAGAGCCAGTGTCGCTACGTAGCTCATGCAATACACAACGTTAAGCTTTATCATGCCAAAGATACTCGTGCTTGGGGTATCAAAGTGCCGATAACTCTTCTTGGTCATATAGACATGCCAATGCGCACCTATTGATTACGTCAAAGGGACTACTTTCCCACTGCGGCCCACAGTGGAGGGATGCGCAATAAATCTGGTACGACAACCCATCACTATCACGAATCCCATAATTCGTGGCAGCGATGCCTTGTCCCACCATCGACTCAACCAAATATGCCAGTTAGACTAATGCAATGTCAAGTAAATGTTTACTCGTCATTAAAACCAAATAAGGACCCAGCTCGACAAGAGCGAACTCGTCTATGTCAAGTAGGTGTAATACTCTACAACATGCTCACTATTATGCATATTTTTGTCATGACCATGTAAATCACATAGGAGCTCAATCGAGTCTCTCAAACATATGAATCAAGGCATGCATATCAATTCACCCCAAAATCTTGAAAGCTAATACATTAGTTTAACGAACTACAAACGTCGTAGGGATTGAATGTGAAGCCGGTATTGTTCAGTAGCTCCCTAAACTCGACTCCGGTGAGTCATTGCTAAATGTGAAACAAAATAGAGCTTAAATGCTATATGCATTCCAAGTCCCTCTTCTATGTTCTCGAATAGATTAAAGCTAGTTTACTAAGTCCAATAGCAATCCTATCCAAGCAAGTACATAATTCCACACTTGGTGAAACCCTAGGTTACTCATCTCATATAAGTTGATAACCATGATAAGTTCATTCATAATACTTGTTTCAAATTAAGTCTTGAACAACTTTAAAACTCAACACAAAACCAAATACTCAAGTATAGGTCCATACAGATTTTAAAAGAGGATCAAAAGGTGTTTTTCACATGATAGAAGTCTTCCCTGACACGGGATAGACAAGTTTAATGAAGCTAGTATGCAAGGCAACCTAGCATACAAATAATTTGAGAATTGGAAGCTTACTTAGGCCTATGAAAGGCTGAAGAAAAGGAAAAAAAAAAGCAATGATTAATGTTCTCCTTGTCGATAGCTTCGATTTGGTGGTCTCGGATCTCAAATCGGGTGGCCGGATCTCCGGGAAACCTTCAAACACACGCTAGTCTCACCACAATACCCACACAAACTCTCTCTAGCTATGGCTGAAAAATGATTAAGAGGTGAGTGGAATACATGTGTCATACTCTAAGTGGTTAGGATTGAGTCCTAATTAGAGACTTAGGTGTCGTTTGGTAGCCAGGATTAAGGTCAGATAGGATTAATAAGTCAAGTTACCTGATGTTTGGTACGCAATAAGTGGTCGGGACTAATAGCACGAGTTATCCGGATAAAGTCATTATCCCCCTCACTATTAATACCAACAGGGAGGGTGGTATTATTAGCGCCCTCACAAAAAAAATGGGATTAACATTTATAATCTCAAAATTACCCCCGATATACAAGTGAGGATTAATAGCAAGGGCACTAATAGTACTGAGATTAATAATACTGCTTATCCTTGTCTGACTACCAAACAAGCCCTTAGGGTAAAAGACTTGGATTAGGATTAGATTAGACTATTAAGGGTTTAAATATACTAATTGGAGTCACTAATGGTTGGTCTCACTAAGGTTGAATAGGTAACAAAAGGCACAATTACAGAAATCCCCATAAGCTAAACCAGGAGGCATGCGATCGCATGCTCCCCAAGTCATGCAATCACATGGTCTAAGAATCTAAATTTCCAAAGTTTCCGCCCACCTTGCGAGGGCATGCCCAAAACACCTTGCGACCGCAAGGTCTACAGCCCTGAAAACTTCAATTGACAAGTCTATAAAAACCCCCCAAACAATACCAACATCAAGGAGGCTATACACACCACTCAAAACACAACCAAAACGCCTCCGAACCAAGTTTGAGAAAGGAAGAGAACAAAGGTCAAGAATAGCGTAAACAACCAACGATCAAAACCACCAACTCAAACAAGCTTAAAAACTCAATCTAAACATGTTAAAGACTAAGACCAAGATCAAGGAACTAGAGCTGTCAAATAGGGCAAAAGCCCGTGGGCATGCCCGCCCCGCCACCTATTAGGGGCGGGTTGGGCTGGCATATTCAATACCCGTTAGGATACGGGCTTTGCCCGTGCGGGCCGCGGGCTTTCGCGAGTTGGGGCGGGGCGGGCAGCAGGCAGCGGGCAGCCTGCATATTTATCAATAATCAAAATTCAATGCGACCCATGCCCATTTACATTTTAATCAGTTGAGTTGAGGTTGAGGGCCTTGACTCTTTAACTTTAAGGGAGTAAGTAACCAAGTAAAGGTTAGGGACTTAGGGTTCGTCAATCTACAGACTCTACACAACACAATCAGTCTCTCTCTCTCTCTCTCTCTCTCTCTCTCTCTCTCTCTCTCCCATCTGTCCCGTCCGGCCGTCTGTCACTCATCTCACTATCTCAGACTTCTCATTTGTCTTCTCTTCGTCTCGGTCTTCAGTTTACGAAGTAACCAAGTAAGGGTTAGGGACTTAGGGTTCGTCACTTCGTCTACACAGTCAGTCTCTCACTCCGTCTGTCCGTCACTCATCTCAGTCGTCTTCTCTTCATCTCATTCTTCAGTGAAGAGTGAAGACTCTTCACTCTTTAGTCTTCAATTCACGGCGTACAGGTACAGGTCTGCCGATCAGCCAACACGACAGCCGTTCATGCTTGCCAATCCTTCGACAGCCGTTCATGCTTGCCAATCCTTCGACAGCCGTTCACGCTTGCCAATCCTTCGACAGCCGTTCACACTTTCCCTGCCTCCAGATACAGTAATAGTTTGTGAACAACAAACCCACTTTGATACATTGCTGTATGTATGCTTGAATTTTTTTTTATATTAGGGGGAGTGGAAACCATGATGCAGTGATCGAGTCTCGTGGGAATTCCTTGGAGCTGATGTGTATTGATTATGTTTGCATCAGTTGTTACTATATGTTGCAAGAAAAAAGTGCGAGATGTGGAGCAGATATCGAAAGCGTTCATCAGATTTTAATGAAATGCGTTTCTGCCTTACATAATTGAGCCTAAGCCCTTACCTATGAGAAGCCAGTTTACAGACATGAGGATATGCTAACTGTAGGGCATTTGATTTCTAGGGTATGATGGGTTTTATGTCTAAACAATTTTGGAGGTTATTTCTCATTATAATTTGATTCTTATGGTAGATTTGTGATTGAAATAAATAAAAAATGTCTAGCAAAAGAGTTGTCTGCTTTTCACTAAGTGGTTTATTTATCAAAAATTTAAATCGAGCCTGAATTCAAATAATTGTTAATAAATAAATAAAAATTTAAATAAACTCATTTTTTGCGGGCTTGCCCGTTTTGCCCGCGGCCCTACGCGGGGCGGGTTGGGCTAGGAGTTTCTAGGATCGTTATGTTCGGCTTTGTTCACGGGCTTCCCCGGCCCGTTTCACAGCGGGCTTTTTAGGCCCGCGGCAAACCCGCCCCGTAGGCCCGTTTTGACAGTTCTACAAGGAACACATAACAATTCTATTAAGACTCTCATTGACGGAGTAAAGTTCAAGAATGCCAAGGTAATTCAGAGCAACCTAAACAAAAAAAAAACCTAAAAGGTAAAGAAATCTCACAAAGCAACTATGTGAGAACCCAAACCCATTACTTGTTTATTGCCTTAATAACATGCTTGTATTATGCCTTAACATGTTAGACACTTCTATTTGTCCATGTCATGCTCACTTTGGAGTATTACGTGCCTAGTTGCTTGAATACCTTCTACGCATTGCTTGCCTTGCCGTTGTACTTTGAGTGGTTGCCTTAGCATGTTTAGCACTCAACCGAGACTTGTTAGGGTTCTATTGTCTTCCATAGATGACTTAGAACATTCACCTTGATCATTGTAAGCTTGATTGGAAGTTTAGAAACCTTCTTGCTTTGTTTTGGCCTTCGCGATTTCCCTCGTTTCCCGTATTGCTTGTATTTCGACGTGCAAATATTCCTTGAGTCCCCGGACTTGTATTCAAGTCATAACCATGGTTAAACAAGCCTTTTTCATGCCCAAGTTATCCTAGTTTTATTGACGCTTGATTCGGGTTTGGTTCGTCAACCAATCGTCGCATGATTCGAGCCTTGTCCTACCTTGTTCCGGGTGTTGTTCGGGTGTGTTACGGACTTGATTTGAGTTATGTTAGACCCTAGAATGGTTGCCCATAAGTTTGGGACCATTTAGGACTTGTTTAGGTCAAGTTTTGGAGCTCCAGAAGCCCAGGCGGCCGCATGGCTCGAGTGAGGCGCCCGCCCCAAGTACTGAGAGCAATTGAAAATTGGAGAAGGCCCCAGAGGTTGAGGCGGCCGCATGGTCCAGCCGAGGCGCCCGCCTCAACATGTTTTCTGTTTTTACTACGGAATTTTTCCCTGCTCATTATGTCCGACCTTTGACCCTTTAAACCCCTTCCTAATTGGCCCTAATCCTACCTATTAGACCCTAATCAAGTTAGATTAGTATTAACCTCAATCTCTCTCCTCTTGACATGTGGATTCCACCACCTTCCTCCTCTTGACATGTGGATTTCCACCCAAACCATGCAAGGTATAAAAGCCTTCCCTTTGCTAATCAAACTTAAACCTTCATTCTCAGATTTTTCTCTCCTCTCTCCTACCAAGCTTTGTGTGTGTAGAGAAAAGGTGAGATTAGTGTGTGTTGCCTCCATGGATTGAGCTCCCGACCTCCGATTGCCAAACCGAGACCACCGGAGTGAAGCTACCGACGAGGAGCACGTTTCCATCCGATAGTTTATACTCCAACCATCCTTTTCCTTGGTGAAAGTAAGCTATCGATTCCCCTTAGGATGTATGCTAGAATTGCCATGTTTTCCCCTCTTCTTGTAACTCCCATGCTCCTACCATGCCCATGCCATGATTGTTGATGAATTGGTCTTTGGAGAATTTGAATAATATATTCATCATGTTAATTTAGTCCTATGCCTAGAAATAATTGTGTTCTATGTCCCCTTAGGAACAACTATTGTTCTTGGACTAATAGATTTTGACAACCTTTGGAGACTATGATTTCTAAGGTTCCATATGCCATGAATTGTCTATCCTATTGAATTGGGTCCTATGCCTAGAATTGATTATGTTCTATGCCTCCTTAGGAACAACTAATGTTCTTGGACTTACGACTCTTGACAACTCTTGGAGATTATGAATTCTAGGGTTTCACGTGCTATGGATTGTTCATCTTGTTGATTGAGACCTATGCCTAGAATTAATTATGTTCTATGCTTCCTTAGGAACAACTAATGTTCTTGGATTAATAGATTTTGATAACTCTTGGGGATTTCGAATTCTAGGGTCTCCTATGCCATGTATTGATCATCCTATTGAATTGGATCCTAGGCTTAGAAAAGGATTTTGGATGCATCTAGCATCTTAACTCTCTTGGATGAATTGTTAGAGACGACTCAGCGGAGTCAAACTTAAGTGAGCCATTGAACAATACCGGCTCAATGATCAATCCCTACGACGTTCTAAACACGTTCCTCTAAGAATGATAATTCTAGACTCTTGAGAATTGGATTGATTACCTTGCTTGATTCTTGATGTCATATAATAGAATGCCTATTTGACATATTGAGTTCGCTCTTGTCGAACTCATTCCTGCTTGATTATTGATGATAATTCTTAACTATGGTTGTTAAGTAGATTAATGACCTAGCCGATCATATACGAGAACTTAGAAAAGGTTCATGATGCATTTAGCGTCCTAACTCTATTGGATGAATTGTTAGAGATGACTCAACGGAGTCAAGTTTAGCGAGCCATTGAACAATACCGGCTCACCGACCAATCCCTACGACGTTCTAAACGCGTTTCCCTAAGAATAATAATTCTAGACTCTTGAACTTGAATTGATTACCTTGCTTGATCTTGAATGTCATATTATAGAATGACTAATTGACATGTGAGTTCGCTCTTGTCGAACTCAATCCTACTTGGTTATTGATGAGAATAATTTACTTGTCATGAACGAGATCGCTCTTGTCGACCTCGTTCTATACTTGAGAATTTTGTTAAGTAAACATTACTTGGCATTTGCATGAGTCCAGCTGGCATACCTGTCTTTGTTCACACACGCCTCCACTGTGGCCACAGTGGGGAAGTAGCTCCCTTGCTGTAATCATTTAAGAGCATCATTGGTGACTATCCCGGGCATCTCCTCGGAAGATCGATGTACTTACACACATTCGATACCCGCACATTTCCAGATAACGCTTGTATGCAGGAACTACGTGGCGGCCCGGCTCTCCATATATCCTCATCCTATGTGATTTAATTATGCGCACTCATATGAAACAATGTGCATCTTGGATATATGACCTCTATGCTTATGTGACGATATCTTGCCTTGTATGTTGCATATTGCCATGACATGCATGATTGATAGCTTACAAGTCTTTATGACTTACCCTTTCCCCTTTACTGCTTTAGATCCTAGCAATGATGTCCCTTTCGTTGAGACTCGCTGTGTTCGTGCCTTGTGCCCTTTTTGGTGCGCCGTTGATATTTGAAGAGGTGGTTTAGACGTCCTCTTTCTCTTGTTTTATATTTTGTAAGGACGACGGGTTTAAGCAAGTCAATTAGACTATGCTTGGGAATTTGTTTAGAACTTGATCTTGTAACTCTTGCTAGCTAGTAGTTATATCACTCGTAGTACTTGTAATCTCTTTTGTGCCGGCATTGTTTAAGCCGAGCTTCGGTTACCTTGTTAATATTCCATTACGTTTAAGTCTTCCGCTGAGCAGACCATTAGCTCTTATTTAATTCTTGTCCATAAACTGTTAGCTTGGGTTCCGGCATGTAGTGTCGCCGATGACTTGGTTTTATTGTTTAACTGTTTATCAGGTTGAAAAGGTTTTAAAATACCGGCCGTTTGGTGCCGAGGCGTGCTACGTCTCTAATGTTGTGTCACGTCGTTTTCTTAAAATTAAGTCCTTGCATGTTATTTGTCTACTTGTTTCCTTCCTTATTTGGGCGGTCCAACCCTCGGTTCCACCTCGGGCCCGGGCCGGGTCGCCACAAACTATAACTCAACCAAAGTAATACAACCAAAACAAACATGTTA
Organism: Codonopsis lanceolata; assembly: GCA_013146195.2. Lineage (NCBI taxonomy): Eukaryota > Viridiplantae > Streptophyta > Magnoliopsida > Asterales > Campanulaceae > Codonopsis > Codonopsis lanceolata. The sequence goes on along the minus strand of CM028382.1, from coordinate 70,694,376 downwards.
AACACATTACTAGCATGTTTAGCAACATAGCAAACAAGTTATACAAATATGGTTTTGGGTTCTCACATACTTGACCATTTCCTCTCGAGTCATTGATCCTAATTAGGTCTATCAATTGGGTGGGGTGGGTTGGGTATGAGTATGAGTTAGGCTGTGACGGGTAATGAGTCGAAACATGTGGGAACTCATTAGAACCAAAATATCAAACTAGTCAAAATGGGTCAACTGCGTTGAATTTGGTCGGATTATGATGAGTAATGTCTTTAAATAGGTCGACCCGTTTTAACCTGATTTTTCTCCCAAAATTTCATATACTTATAGAGTAAAAATTATCGGGTCAAAATAGGTAACAAGTTCGATTTGTTTTAACCCGAATCGACCCAACCCACAAATATTTTTTGGGTTAAAATTGGTTACCCGTTTTGACACAAAAATGCTAACGGGTTTGGATGGCTCAGGTAATTGTCGGGTCGAATGAGTTAACGAGTTCTGAGTTGTGATTGTTAAGCCTAATCTTAATTAATTTACTAACGTCAATGAAGGGTGTTGATCACAGCAAGTTAGTGAGGCTAATATCTCCCAAAAATGAAAACTCTCTACTAAAATACTACTTTCCCATCAAATTGTTGAGTTAACTATCTTTAATTTTAGGGTTTTGAACTTCCTTATTGTATTCCCTTTATTTAATTTTCACCAACAAAAAACATCTTTCTATAACCCAATAAAATGTAAATTTTTCATCGACCAGCCATGTAGATTTTTTTTTAAACAAGCAACTCTTAGATTATGACATGTATCAATTACAATCTTTGTTTTTATTTTTTTATTTTAGTTGGTCACATGTCGTGATCCAAATTAAGGTCGCTTTCGTAAATAAAAAAAAGAATACACCGTCGTGGATGGAAATTTAATTTAAAATTAAAAAAAGCGCCATTTTTTTGTTAGGTAGACAAGCCTTTTCAAATACTTCATCCGTTTCAGAAAAAGAGTTTTCTATTCCATTTTAAAATGTTTCACTTAAATAATCTACTTCCAAAAATTAATGCATAAAAGTGTCATTTTGTTACTAATGAGCCAATAAAAGTTTCATTTTTCTTTAAAAAATTACTTTCAAACGGGAACTTTTTAGCATATATATTAAATACTAAATAGTACGGGTTTCTTATAATGATGAGTGGTTTTTGATATTTTTGTGAGTTTTTTTTTATAATATCCCACATATTTATAATTTCATGATATCCTCGTCCTAAAATTATTACTCCCTCTGTTTTCAAATTATTATCTACATTTCTTTTTTCGTTCGTTCTTAAATAATTGTATTCTTTCAAAAAATTTCCTTTTAGGAAAACTAGTTTTACACCCATGCGTAAAACGTACGTGTATGTATCTCTTTTAATTAAATTATACTCAAATCAAATAAAAATTATAAACAAAATAAAAAATAAAGAAAAAACATGATGAGTGGAACAAATTATATCGGTATAATTGATATTATGAAAAAACATGTTAATCCATTATTTTATGAATTTTTTAAGTCATTTTCTCGTTCATATTTTCTAGAGTTTAATAATTGATGTTTTTTGTTATTAAAATTTAGAATCTTAAGTAGTATAAATAGTAATTCAAATATATATTCTTCTCTATATAACCTACAGATTTATTAAATATTTATAATTTGTGGTTGATATCTACTACTAAGATTTAATCGTATATATTCACTATGATTTACCAATAAGTTATAATTAATTGTGGTTCATGATTGGCCAAATGATACTCCCTCACCTCACTCCCTAATTGAGTGTCCCTATATAGTTATTTTTGTAAAAATAAGAAAGTTCACTTTATATATACAATGAAGAGGTGGTGAGCCAGTGGTAAGGTTTTCAATTTTGGAGTCCATTAAGTTTGTGAATGAAGTGAAGATGATAGTTGTTCCTGGCAGACACGATAGTATAGGGGAGGAGAGATAGAGAGAGAGAGATGAGGAGAGAGAAAGAAAGGAAGAGGGAGAAAGAAATTCAAGGGCAATAATGTAATATTAAAGAGTTGAATTTTAAAAGTATTCTTTTTGGTATTATTGACCACTTGGACATTCCACTCAACCTCAAATGAGGGAATTTTTATCAATAATTTATTAATATTTAACGATTCAGTTTAAGATAACGGTACGAGTAAATATGTAGCAAAAATGAAGTTCAAAGATCAATATAGGAAATTGGAAACATCTATAAAAGTTAAGTTCAGGGACCAAGTTATATATTAATCCTCAAAACAACTAATCCAATTGGACAATGGTATTCTCATTTCACTTTTTAACCCCAAGCACCTCATTGTGTAGTGCTTTAGAGCATTTCCAATGGAGATTCTTACCAAAAATTTTATTTGGGTAAGAATCCCCAACCATTGAGAGATCAATTTTTTATCAAAAATTCTCAAACAATTCCCCACTTTGCAAAAATAAGAATTTTCTTGAAAAGAGAGAGAGCTGCACAAAGAGAGAGTGTGGTGATCGAGAGTGATGTCCACCCCCTTGCCATTAGGCTCGTGCGTCTCACTCTCCAGCAAAGCGAGTGAGAAGGTGCTGCAATGCGGGTCTCGTATGTCTCTCACTAACTTTTTTTAATTGAAGTTTTTTTAAAATAGACGTTCTCTTTGGTTGTTAATTGCCGAGTTTTTAGATAATTTGTTTTTCAAGTTTTCAAATCTGATTTTGAACAATTGCTGTTTCGTTCTTCTTTTTTTTTTTTCTTTTGTCTTTTTGACCGGCTGGAATTTTTTTTAATGAAAATTATAAATTAACATTTTTGTTTTAAAATTTATTTGTAATATTTAATATTACAATTAAAATAATAAACATATTAAATTATTTTATTTTTAAACAATATTTGAAATTACAATATATTCATAAAATTATAAACAAATTAATTTATTTATAAAACAATATACGATTTAATTAATTTGTTTGAAAAGTATAAAAATAAAAAAAGTAGTGTAAATAAAGTAGATGATTTGGTAGTGAGACTCATGTAAAAATTGAGGAAGAATAAAAACTATTGAGAAGATAAGTTCTTCGAAAGAAATATTTTTAAAATATGTAGGTGACAGTAGGATTCAATTAAAAACTGTATAAGAATCTTCTACCATTGGAGATACTCTTATATGATTTGTACACGTGCTTGTGCATTGTACAATGGATTCTTTTGGTTAAAAGGTTAAGTGAGAATAACAATGCCCAATAGGTACTACTATAAACTCAAGTTGCAAACAACATAGCCTCTATGGGTTCAAGCTACAAACAAGAGAGCTTTTCGACTCGAACAAAATCCAACACTAAAGCTTCTAAGGTACAATCAATATTGTATGCAAAAATTTAGTTAAAACCGTCTTATAAATATATTTTATAAGACATATCATCTTTATTTGACCCACCGTGTGTTGATGAGTTGAACTGTAAGAGAGTGTGGCTTCGTCTTACGAATCAACATCCGTAAAACCGATATTCTGAATCCTTGGAATCAAAAGTTTTATAGAAGAGTTACTTAAGCATGTAACTATAATATTACGAAAAATGACTAGTCCAATATTTTTATTTTTTGGGGACGTAAATAAAAAATGTTTTCCTCCCATGGAGTCCTTTCGGAAGAAGTTTAGATTGATGTCCCTCAAAGTCAAGGATATGCCAAATTATCGCATTGCAGTTCAAACTCCAAACTCCAAATACCATTTTCTTTTTTCTTTCTGCCAAGTTATTCTTCTTCTTTTTTTAAATTCTTTTTTTCATTGCAAGTTTGCAACACAAAAAATCACCATTATTATGAGTTATGTCTCTGTAGTCTGTAGTTATACATTCAAGAATCACCACTTGTGTATAACTGGAACTTCCAAGCTGGTGCAAAATGGGTAAATTGCACTACATAATTGACTGGATTCAATGTGGATTGATAATTGACTCATTTCCATTGTAATTCTAGTCCCCATAAACAAGTCCAATAAAGCTGCAACAAATTATTCAAGAACGGAAAGATTATATTTAGACAATGATCTTGAAATTATTGGTTTCAATCCTCGTGTCAGCAAGAGGTCACACTCACCTGTCAAAAAACGATGAGAGTATATTGTTTCAAAATGAATATTGTTTTATATACCTTTGTCAACTATCGCATCTTAATCTACCTTGCAACGTAGGCCGTAAGCATTAAGAGAATTTAGATTATTTTTATTTTTTTTGGTGAAGAAGAAAGAGGAAAACAACCTAAAACCTAACAAAGCTAACACCTTTACTTCATACGTCCCAAAATGAGCGTTCACTTTTGTATAATTTTACTAAAGCCACCTTTGCTAACAACTACTACCTCATTCCAGGTGAAGATTGAGTTCGTTATACTATTTAGGGCCGGTTCACTATAAAAATTATGCTTACAATTTTCATGAACTTTCATCATTACTCTTTACTTATATTGTAACCATATTGGTTATGCTTAAATATCATTGCAATTATCATCAATTTCAATAACATTAATATATTTCTTAATTATTTAACTTTTCAAACGTGAACTATTTTGGTGGAATTGAACAAATCCGTCCTAGTATTCACTTGCAAATGGTATATGCATATGTACTACAAAAAGGATTTAAAAGTCAACGTTTTTAATTTTTGTGAAAAAAAAAATATAGACAAATGGATAGTGGACTTTTGCGATATCAAAAAGTCTGTGTTTTCAAAATTAGCTCAGATATAATAGAAGTGCAATCAATCTTCAATAGTTCAATGGTTAATGAACATTTGTGATTTCTCCAAAATTGGAAGGGGTGGCTAGTACACAAGTGTAACCACAAGGGGTATTGTGATAGTTCTTTCGTTCTTCCAAGGGCAAGCTGAGGCGGTACACCGTTTCGAATCCTTCACCTAGTCGGTAAAGGAAAGGGTAAGTTTGTAATTTCCAATCAACTTATCTGCCTATAAATAAGCAGGCACATAACGCAGCCATGGTCTTACCCATTCTTATTGTCTTCGCAACGTTTCCAAAAACCATATTTTTTTAACGTTCATTCTTTTTCATCCATTTCCTCCTTCCTCTTTGATTTCCCTCTTCTTCATTGTTTCATTCCAATGGCGACAGTTAAGAGAACTTATAATCATGGTGGTCCGATCTCGAGCCGGAGGCGTAATGCTCAGCCATGCTTAAAGCAAGCCTTACCATTATGGGAGAAGGAGTTTTGCTTGAAAGTTGGTTTATTTTCGTGGAAGAAATTTCTCGAAGTCAAGAAATACATTAACATCTACCCCCGTGTTATGGCTTGGAACGACGTAGCCGGTGAAGAAGCGTTCAAGATGGCGAAAAAACGATTCAAATCACACTACCTTGGCCTCCCATGCAACATTCCCTTGCCTAGTCCAGATGACTGCATCGACGTTGTTGACTGGGATTCCGAAATTGATCCTAATCTTTTAGTAGGCATGGTCTCCTTGGATGACTTGGAACAACTTAACCCGGTGGATGAAAATGCGAATATTGACAATGGTACTCGAGTTGTAGTTGATATACCTATCGAGGCCATTAAACCGACTGGGTGGGAAGTAGACATTGAAGACAAGCCTGAAGATCGTTTGGTGGGTATGATCGTCGGTGATCATTGGAGTAACGTTGTGGACGGACGATGGTGCCCTTGGATCGGAAAAGCAACACCTACCGATCAAGCTGCATATCGAGGTTTGACGATGAAGAAAGAGTGATGAATACTGCTAATGGCCGTTTATGATTGTACTCTATATGGTTTACGTAAGATTGATGATATATAGCTATGTTTATTTGAAATTTTAATGGAGACCAAATTATGATTCTATGGTTTAATTTGTAGTTTGAATATGCTTAATCTACTTCTGTACTCCTTCTTCTTTTTTATTATTACAAGGCAAATATCTTTACAAAATACTCCCACGGCACAAAAAAAAAAGATACTAATAAAAAGCATACATTGGCTTTTCAAGGACAGTTTGATCATTTTCTAAATCAATTTTGATGTACTTTGATGGGGATATTATAATATACTAGTCTTTGTGCTCATGCCTATGGCACGGCGCGAGTAGGGGAGAATGTCAGTATTGGAGGGTGTAAATATTTAAATAAATCGATATATGATTTAATCATGTTTTAAAAAGAGTCTAAAATTAAAAATAAAGACCTCTCGGTAACCAATTAAAACAATATGATCATCCATACTTGAATAAAAATCTAAAGTTACTTTTGTATTATTTTTTTAGGGAAACAGGGGCGGTACCCTGCTATAATTTTATTAATAGAAATAATATTACAAACTTGAGGGGACAACCATTTCTCTTATAGGAGGACGAGGAACCTGACCTCGAAAAGGAAATAATAACAACAAATAAAATCTAATAAATTTGAATTGGAAGTAAACCTTGGGCATCTATAATTATATCACTACTTAATCTTCATCTGGAGGCTCTTGTTTCACAACAATTTCTGATTTTGAAACGCGAGACGCAATAACTCTGTCCAGTATTTCCATCTACATATGAGATAAAAAGGATTCAGTTAGATTAATTTAACTATATTTTATGCATAAAAGTGATTAATTTATTAAAATAAAAAAAACATATCGCCTCATTTACAAAACTCGGATCCTCTCACATATCATCGTAAGGTAGAATTTCAGATAAATTGATCAAGAAATATTTTTTAACCACAAAGCTTTAGCTTCTAATTGGCTTTGAAAAGTAAAAAAAAATGACTCAATATGTAATGAGAGAGTTTGTAGATGAGTCATATGTGTTGCAATTTCATTCTCTATGTGAAACTTATAATTTTCAAACTTATAATTTTTTTATATGGAAATACATTAGCATTAAACTAAAAAACTGAAATCGGAATCAAAATGAACAAACTCATTAAGTTCCTAAGTTGGTAATGCACATGATTCAAAAGAAATAGATTTCTACCTTTGCGGCCTGTCAAGCAATTTTTTTTTTCTTTTTAAGGCCAAACCTTGGCCTCAATAGCCTACATTTTACTCATTGACTGGTGCAGGACTTCTTGTGAGTTAACATTAGGAGGGTTACACTATATCATACCATGTATGATGAGAAGTTTTAAGTTTATTACTGAGCTTCAAAATATATATAAGCAGTTGCCTTAGGAAGTTGCACTGCTTGAGATTCAATTTGAAGCCCAAGTATGTAAAGCATATTGGCCAAAAAGGTCAAACCTTGATTAAACAGGAGTGCACTTATGTGCCCTTAGAAAGGGTGGATACCCAACATTGACCGAAGTACATTTTTTGATAGGTTGTATTACTAATTTTTATGATGAATCCAAACAAATACATGACTAAATTTGTGAAAAACAACACATCAACAATTATTTTTTTCCAAATGTATCTTATTGTGGTGCATACCCACCCTTGACCCAAGTAATTTTTTTATTTTATGATGAATCTAAACAAATGCAGTAATGAACTTGAGAAAACAACCCATCGATCACTTTTATCCAAACTAGACTCATTAAAATATATTTTAGCTTTTTAAATTACTCAATTTGGACTTATATTTATCAAAATATGGTTACTAAAAGTTCAAGTAGGGAAGCTGAATTTTGAAAATAGAATTCTGGCACAGCCGTAAGTCAAGACAAAATTGAGGTACTTAGAAACCTTGGAAAATTACCAAATTTTACAGGAATATCCTAATATATTCAGGTAAAACATACTAAATTTTTAGAAAATTCTATTTAGTATATTGGTACCAGAATTTTCCCAAAGTTTACCAAAAAACATGACTGATCTGTGAAGAAATAAATTGGTCATCTTATTACCAAATGCAACAAGTCTATGAACAATGATTGTGCAAGCATGAGAAATACTAGTACACTTGCTCTAGAACTCAAATGAACTTCTCGCAAGCTGAAAACACAAACAATACAAGCAACGAAGACAATCCCGAGAAACCCTAAGACTCAAACGAAGCAACAATGCTTCTACACTCTCAACCATGCATACTATGATCAAAATTAATGTTATAAGTCATATATACAAGGTACTAAGACTACAATAGGAATTAGTTAAGTGCAAACATGCTAAGATGAATACTCAAAGCATTAACGACAAAACATGCAACACATAGAAGACATTCGAACGACTATGATCATAATCAACATAATGCAAGCATGATATGAACAATATGAACTCTCTAACATGTTAAGGCGTTATAATGATGTTATACAAGTAATGAGTTTGGATTCTCACATAGCATTTGTAGAATATTTGCATAGTCTAACAGCAAAGTACATGGACAAATGGTGTAATTTTCCTTTTCAATAAACTAGTAAGGTTCACGTACGTTGCACGTAGTTAACGCACTTGATGTTAATGGTTTTTTAAAGTGATTTGTCAGTTTCTTAAATTTTTTGTTTACTTTTAATTATTGGATTCTTTTTTTGTTTTAATCTTTATAGTTTTGAGACTTATAAATTGTGTTGTTGTGTGTTTAGGTTTTTTGATACTTTGTTTTTCGATAATTTATAATATAATCTTTTAGTCATTATATTGCAACTTATCCTACACATTTGTCTTTTTTATTAGTTATTTTTAAATCTTTTTTTAATATCAAACATGAATTCATTCACTTTTATCGGTGTTGGAATTGAAAACAATTCAAGCTTACTTTCTTAGATAAGCACATTGTTGTTGGAGACTTAGCTTATGTCGTTTATGAAATTTATGACTCTCTTTAGAAAATAATAAACTGTTTTATAGAAATCAAACTGACAATCCCAAAGTATATACTTACACTCTAAAATACAAAATTCACCCAGAATATCTATAAAGTCTCACTTTACCACCCAACCTAACTTTTGTGTCATTTTCATATGTCATTGTATAAGTTTTTTCTAGTTTGCCCCCTAAACACTACTAAGGTTACCAATATGACGTTAAGGTGCACATGGTATTTCACGTGAAGGACATTTTGGTCATTTTTAACAATGTTTTCTATGCTTTTATTACCCAAAAAAAACTTCATTTTCTTATTCTCCAACAACGCTTTCTCTGCTTCTTCTCCAACAATGACATCTTATTTAAATTTTAAATGAGATAAAACTCAAGAGTGTATAAATCTTTTATTCAAATTTTTATATAGAAAAATAAATAAAAATACTGCGGAATCATATCAGAGAGAGATAAAACACAAGAAGATGATCACATTCAGGTGTCAAAGCTGCCATGAATAAGAACCCACAAAAAATTAAAGTTGTCAGAGCTGTCTATGTTAAATGACCAAGCCATAAGCACAATGCATAAGCATACACGATGAATTTCAAAACTCATATTTGAATTCATCACAGATGCATACGACAATGATGAGGCACGTCATGATTCAATCCGTCTTCATCGTCCCTAGCTTAAACTCCAACAAATTTCTCCTTGGCACTATTGATATGGTTTATCGTTTGAATTGAGCAAATTCTCGATTTTAAACATTAATCACTACCATTTTTATCACTACGATCACCACACGTTATATCACGATCACCAAATTTGATATGGAATATGGAAATGCTACAAAATTACATTGAGGGCCAAAGTGGATTTGGTGGATATCTTAAGGGACAATGTGTATTTTGGACTAATTTTGATGGGGCAAACAAATGATTAGCCCCCAAAATTACACACTAAATCTCACATTTGACCTCAACCTATGAAGTGTCCCACTTTCATACCTTATTTTTCTATTTGTCTCACTTTACTCCCTCCCGTCTATGGGTGTTAAAAATAGTAACGTACGGAAAATGATATCTGCATGTCACATGAATATTATTTTGATCATTTTGCTGGGGGTGGTAAATAAGATTTAGCTATAACTTTATTATATAATTAACCATTTAGTATTTAAAATATGTTTTTAAATAAAAATAATAATAAATAATTGCTTCAATAATTCAAAAATAATTATATGACCAAATTACAATTATCCCCAAGGTATCCACCAAATCGTATAATGTACCCAAACCTAAGGTTTGTTCCATAATGATATCTGACGTTACATTTTTTTTCCATTTTCCAATTTATCGTTGTTTAATTTATTACTCATTTATTTAATGTCGTATTCCACATAAATCACCACTTTCATGCTTAAAATCGCCCCCACTACTATCAGCATCCCTGCAAATGCCGCCACATCTATCACCACCACCAATAAACGTGTCCACCTTGCCTTGCTGAAATGGAAAAAAACATATCTTTAGCTTCCGTTAAGTGGAACTACTTTCTTCAAACGACTTTCCTATCGATTCCAACTTAATCTCTTCTCTAACAAAACGCACAGATTTGTCAACTAAGTTCTCTATTTTTCTTTATCTTCTTGACATTATATCACATTTCCTTAACACGTTTCACTTAGCTTATTCATACGTAATTACTAAGCACGCTATAGATTTGCTTAATATATCGATTCTCACCAACCAATGTATTATTATAGTTACAATTTTTCATATACCTCTAATAATCTCATTCCCAACATATGATGTCTCACTTTCCGACATGTTTTTTATATTTGTCCTCTTCCGTCTATGGGCATTTAAAATAGGGATGAAAAATCGTGTACATGAGGATTATTTTGGTCATTTTGCTTGTGGCTCAAAGTGGGATTTGTTATAATTTCATCATTTAGTTTGCCATTTAATATTTAAAATATTTTTTTAATTAAAAATAATTATTTAAATAATCTAAAATTAGTTATACTTTGTCTGATATTTAAATCCAACATTAAAAAATATATTACTCCAAAAATTGAAATTTAAAATTTATTTTTTAGCCCTCACTTTCTTTCGTCAACCCCATCATTTATAGACTCACCACCACCACCACTAATACCTCAAATTTTACCATGAGTCCAAAATTTAATTTTTTGATTTGATTTGATTTGATTTTCTTTTCTAATTTCTTACTCTTTCCTTCGAAGTAACCAATTTGGAAAACACATCAATGATAGACACGCCACCACCACAACCTTAAATTTCACTTTTTACAAACTCAAATTCATTTTTTTGGAATTTTCAAACTTTCAAATTGAATCTGAAACCCATATGGTTATTTGAAAATTTGATGATTAGGAAATCTCACTACGATGTATTTCATCTAATCCACTACTGTCATCCCTAAAATTACCATCACCACAACCTCTAACACCATCATCCATGCGGTCGTAAGCACCGTCATCACCATCACCAAGAAACGCATTCACCTCGCCTTATTAAAATAGAAACATAGAATCTCTTTAGCTTCTGATTAGTCTGACTTCTTTCTCGAACGTCTCTCATTTCTTACCTCCTATACACTTTCGGTGTCAAATTACTAAGTAAGGAGATAATCTAATTTAGGATGGAACTACTTGAAAGGATGTTGATTGGTGACAATTTCTTTCAATTAAAGGAGAGTTGTGGTAGAAGAAAAGAAAGTTGATAGCCGAGGGAGGGAATAGAGATTCTCACACGTAATTACTCCGGGTTCTATGAAGAGGAGCAAGCAAGTTAAGATCAAAAGAGGTTAGGAGTTTGGAACCATGTTATGGGAAGGAGTAAAATATTTTAAACCTAGTTATTTGTGGTTACTAACAGTGGTTTGTTTATAATATTTATAAGTTAGAAGCAGTATGATAGTTTTTAAGATTTCTTGTAGTAGTCTGAAAATTCAAAGAAGTAAACTGTAGATTTTGGCTTTCTTTTGTAACAAAGCGCACAAATTCATCAATTGGTTCATCATTTTCTTCATCTTATTGACATTATGACACATTTTCTTAACTCACTTCTCTTAGCTTATTCATGGATAATAGCTAAAGACGCTACATATTTTTGCTTAATATCTTGATACTCACTAACAAATCTATTATTATAGTAACATTTTTTCATTTATTTCTATAATGTCTTTACTGAGTAAAACCGTATTATTTAAGAATGTAATATCATATTATTTTTTAGTTTCAAACAAATTTTTAGTCTCTCGACTGAGTAAGGGTATTTTTGTTATTTTAGAAAATATTGGACGACATTTGTAACGATAATGGTAGGAGGGAAAGCGATAAGAAAGTAAAAATACAAGGACGAAATAAATAGAATTCAAACCGTGTAGGACCTAACTTTAAAACATGTACAAGTCAAGGGATGAAATTATTATTTGATTATTAATGGAATTAATTAGTCCCTGATAAATTTACTTGTTTGACCTTAATTAATGGTAGATGATTTATTATATTTGAGGCTATTTTTGTCCAAACATTATTTGTTGTCATGGTAAATTTACTTGTTTTGCCCTTAATTAAATGGTGGGTGGTTTATTTGGTGAAGGGTTATTTTTGTCCATCTATTAAATTGTAAGAAACAAGCTTGACTTTTATAGTAAGAGAGATGTATCTTATCGTGGCTCAAAGTAATCAAGGAATGGACTACATTCACACTGCAGATGTATGTGTTCCCAAATATTTGAAAACAGAACAATCAGCACGACAGAAAATTGGAAGAAGATTACGTTAATACATGCAGAAGAAGAAATAGGAGACTCTACCAGAAGAAGCTGTTGTGCCAAGAAAAGAACTTGGTAAATTGCAACAGATGAGTGACGCTTGTTGGATCCAAAAGCTTGTCCTGCGTTCAAAAATGAGTACTTCAGTAAACATAGGCCGAAGGAAAACCTGAACGGTATGGTAAACAAAGTACCCTTCAAAATCGGAATTAAAATGAACAACAAAAGAAAATTACAACAGATAACACACAAATCAAGCAGATAAATTGATCAAGAAATATGTTTTAACCACAAAGCTTCAGCTTCTAATTGGCTTTGAAAAGTCAAAAAAAATGACTCAAACCGAATCGAATAGACTGGTTTATAGAAAATTCAAACCAAAACCGAACCATTATACATGAAAACCAAACCAAACCTCCCGATTCGACTCGATTTCACGATTCAGCGATTCGAATGTACACCCCTACCTCCCTCACACACTCAAAGAAAAAGAAAGAAAATAGAGAGAAACATATGGTCAATGAAACAAAGACCTAACAAACTTTGTTTGTGGCCCTGTGGTACCTATTTTTTTATTTTGGAATTTTGATATACTCAATTCAATTTTTCTGTATTACACTATAACAATATAACTTGTGAAAAGAGGTTTAAGAAAAGAAAATGGAAAAAAAGAGTACGTTATTGGTTGTTTTGGCCGAAGCTGTAAAAAATAAACTAAGCAGAGTACTTTGAGTGAAGTGGTATTTAGTTTGGGGTTTATCATTTTAGTCACGAAAGAGCACATCCCATGTATAGTACTAAAGTGACAACAGTTTATTGTTCTGATACTTGAGTTCTGCTAGGCGAGCATGGATGTTGCCTGTGGGCCTTTGGATTTGAGATATTTCAGGCCAAATTACCTGGGATTCCAGCATACTTTAGTTAAGTACAGAATGGGATACTGGATTGTTACTTTAGTACCGATTTGTAAATGGAATGCATATGACCATGGTATTTGGAGTACTCTTACTTAATTATTGACAATGGTTTCGGAGGAAGGTGTTGCAAATGGATATATTCTTGTATTGCCACGATTCTATTTTTGATTATATTTTGTGTGCCTGAAGTTTATCTCTGTTCAACCTTTCCTTTACACGGTGGACGCTTTTAACATTATGGTTTCTGGGGCAGTGCATTTGAAGTTTCCTAGGACATGTATCCTTATATTTAAGGCATCAGAATCCAACTAATGCCAAATTCATATGACACATGGATACAACTAATGTTAAATTCATAAAGTAACAAAAAAAAAAAGCAATAGTCTTGTGGGTGGCACTTTTTTATTTTCTTTATTTTGAAGTCCTACTTAACTGCCCTCACTTAAGAAATCACTTTCTGAAACTTTCCCTTCAATGTTATGTGGGTGATGTCATATGGTTGTGTATTTGGTTGTGTTTTTCCCCCAATTTAGGATTTCTATCAAAACATCTTTGCCCTTCAATAAACTGCATTCTCTCTCATTATCATCATACAAATAAATTATTCCATATGCAAATAGTTATTTGTTGGGTTTGCAAGTAAACAAATTTATGAAAGGATTGTTAACTGGACTGGAAGCAAAATGCAAGTAAACAATCCTGGACTGGAAGCAAAATGCAAGTAAAATGATCTAGGTGACTGGAAGCAATTTGATAACTGTATTTGATCCTGGACTGGTAGGAATTGATGAAGGATTGTTTTATTGCAAACCTAATGATGTTGTTCAGTGTAGTCATAAAGGCCACATTCGGAATCAAACCCAACTTTCCAATGCAAAATTGTGTAACCAATTAAGAATTCTAAGGACATCAGAACAAATAAAATTGCATAGAATTATATAATACAAATAAATTATTCCATATGCAAATAGTTATTTGTTGTCCTTGACTGAACATCAAAACTGATCCAAGAAACTGGAAATAACATAACTGAACACAATTGCAAACCCAAGATAACTGAACACAATTGCAAACCCAAGAAACTGGAAGCAAAATGCAAGTAAACAATCCTTCCATACCGAATTTTTAACAATTTCACACAGTTAACAATCCTTCCATACCCAAAATTTAATAAAAATCCAAGAAACCCAGATGAGAGGAATTGGTGTAAAAACAGAAAAAAGGAACACTGTAAAGAGGGATACCTGGACTGAGAGAAAGAGGGAGAGAGGCGCACAAACAGATTGGGTGTGAACGGTCAGAGAGGCGGCGGAAGCCCTTAAGCGTTTCCTCCGACTGCGACAGAGAGAGATCGAACAGCGAGGCGGCGGCGGAGTAGGCTGGAACGGGCAGAGAGGCAGCGGAGGCGGAAGACCTTAAGCGTTTCCTCCGACTGCGGCAGAGAGAGATCGAACAGCGAGGCGGCAGCGGAGAAATCTGGAGAAATCTGTTGGCTTTGAGAGGAAGAAAATGTGGAGGAAGAAAATGTGGAAGAAGGCGCCCTTAATTTATGTTGCCCTTCTCTTGAAACACTCCCCGTCACCGACCCTTGGTTTTGAAAATCCATGGAAAGCGCTAACAGAGGAAGAAAATGTGGAAGAAGGTAGAGATGAATGCCGCAGTCGGAGGAAAAAGGCATAACCGAACGAAACCGCCGTTCGCACATGCGAGTGAGAAAAGGAATTACGGCAGTAGGATTTCAGTTAAACGGTAAATCTCGACCCTTTTTTATATCTAATCAATTGCACACGTATTTTCCAAGCCCTTTTATAATATAGATTGGATAAGTCTTTTGTAAGATCGTCTTACGAATCTTAATTCGTAAGACGGAGTCTCACTCTCTCACGGTCATCAATCTACCAACACACAGTGAGTCTGGTAAGGAGGATATATCTTACGAAAAATATCCGTAAGATCGTCTTACCCAAATTTTTACCTATAACATTAGCAAAATGTATTAAAAGTAAATGTACTATGAATTTTATTTTATTTTTATATATTTATTTGGAAAAAATAAATAAATCCAAATCAAATTTCATTTTTTTAATGATAGGTAAATTAACTTTGAAAATTCAACAATACATCTAATTTGTCAACAAAAAAAAAATATCGAGAATCCCCTCCCTTCTTTCCACTCCACTCTCAAGAGGAACTAGGACCAATTTAGTCTCGTTTTCATGTTCCAATTGAACGCTTTCTATATATATTTTTATTAGTCTCAAAGGAGAAGATTATTTTATCTACCAAAGATATGCAGATCCAATCACGATCTTATAATAAGAACAAGAGATCTTTCTCGATCAATCCCCCTACCCCTCATTCTTCGATGATAATCGTATAGTCTCATTGAGTAATGATGGGGATACATAGTTTTTGCCCGGTTTATTTATAAAAATCTACGTGACAAATATGTGAGTTGTAAGATACTGCATTACTTAGTCTTAACGTGTGATATTACTCTTTAACTCATCACGTTTTTAACAATTAGATCTATACAAGAAAATTGTTCAAAAAACGTTGTTGTAATAATCATATTTCGTGAAACAAATTGGATTTTCCACTCCCATCTAAGCTACACATGCATTGTACAAAAGAGATATTGTAAAATTGTAGTGAACAGTCGACATGAACTATTTCCCAATTTGACACTCAGATCATCTGTGTGCATTTAGTAAATATTCATCTAGTAATTTTCGTATAATAATACATCAATAGTCTCCAGTACTCACGGAAAATGGAGAGACAAAGTGTACCTAATAAGTTTCTTGTTTTAGTTTATTTTATACAACATTTTTTTTATTTTTAGACTATTTTAGCAATTAGTAATTATTTATACGCCAAAATATTTTTATGATTAGTAATTATTTATACAACAAAATCTTTTTTCTTAATAAATAATTACTAAAACCTTGTCATCTAATTACACATTTTTTAAGAAAAAAAACTTTTCAATATAACTGTTGATAAGGATCTATATTATAATAGAGTTCATTCTCACACATGTGCAATTGACTAAAGATATTTAGAAGTTGAGATTAAATTATCTTAAAAAATTTAATGGTTGAGATTCACTCTCACATTCACATGTGTGAGAGTAGTTATCTACTTTTAACTCTCTATTTTCTCTTACCCTGTTATAAAGTTATCCCCTACAATTAATATGATGAGCAGTCACGCCTGAGATTAATCTTTTAAATCATTACCCCTTACAAAACATTAATCTTACATTAATATAATCTCACAATAAAACTCAATTATCACTTGAAGTAATGTACCCATCAACTGTAACATTTTTTAGAATCGCATTTTCTATTTAGACGTTGGCGTTTCAATTGACGAAATCAGATATACTTGCACCGTGCCATAGGCACAGACACGAAGATCTAGTTAACTATATAATACAGCTCAGTCAATTGACTGATCAGCTATTCGACGGTCTGGATCGATCCCGGCCATATGATTCAACAGTTCTGGGTCAGTTAATTACGAATAACCCCATAACAAACAACCCCCTCAATTATGGGTTGCGTTTGAATAACGCCTCTCAACTACCACTTGAAGTAATGTACCACTTTAATTACGTATTTAATATATATTGACACCCTAAAATATACTATCACCGTGCTTATGGTACGGGCACGAAGTTCTAGTTGTAGATATATTATGAGTTATGTCTCTGTAGTCTGTAGTTATACATTCAAGAATCACCACTTGTGTATAACTCGAACTTCCAAGCTGGTGCAAAACGGGTAAATTGCACTACATAATTGACTGGATTCAATGTGGATTGATAATTGACTCATTTCCATAATTCCATTGTAATTCTAGTCCCCATAAACAAGTCCAATAAAGCTGCAACAGATTATTCAAGATCGGAAAGATTATATTCAGACAATGATCTTGAAATCCTTGGTTTCAATCCTCCTGTCAGCAAGAGGTCACACTCACCTGTCAAAAAACGAAGAGAGCAGGGCCGGTCCTGAACTTTTGGGGGTCCAGAGCGAAAAGAAAAAAAGGGCCCTTGAAACATTATAAAAATAAGATTTTTAGACAAACAATTTTTCGATTTTTCATAATTTAAAGTATTGAAAATGTATACTACCTACAAACATATAAGAAAAATAAGTATTAAATAATTATTGAAAACTGTTATTCTTCATTTGCTAAAACAATTTGCAATAAAAAGAATATACTCAATCATTTTTTCTTTTATTTATTTTTTGACTTCTGGATGAATATATTTTTGGTAACATGTGTGCACTATAAATTCCAAGTTAAAAAAAATGTGACAAAGCTAAGAATTAAACGGACATAAGCAATAAAAATTATAGTCACATTACAATAAAATTTGATTTTTGGTTGAAATATTGATATTATATACCCAATGATTATTATAATTACACCTATATTTCAATTTAAATATTGTTATTTATCTTTATATAGTAACTCTTTATCTATTAGCTTCAATTCTTAAGTAAATTAAAACATATATAAGTAGTATTGAAGTTGGTAATAAATAAATAAAAATATTTAACCACAACCATTATACTTACAATGTAATTGAAGGATAAAGATGAAAGATTATGAAAAAATTATAAGCATATTTTTTAAATGATTATTTATGTAAACAAAATAGTATATAAGATTATTTACCCAAAACGGAGAAACATATGATATAATATGCATTAAATAAAATTTAATAATTAACTGTACACCAAAAAAAAACCAAAATTAACATTGGTAGGACTTGAAACAAAGACCTCTACTTCATTATCACTACCAATCAATTGAGCCAGAGAAAAACTTTCGCACTAATACATTATTTATTTTATAGATAACAAAAAATAGCATACATCTATAAAATTGAGTCCTCTTAAATTAGGGGCCCTGTTTCGTCGGGCATGTTGAACGCCTCCAAAACCGGGCCTGGAAAAGAGTATATTGTTTCAAACTGAATATTGTTTTATATACCTTTGTCAACTACAGTGTCTTAATTTAGATACCTTGCAACGTAGGCCGTAAGCATTAAGATAATTTAGATTTTTTTTTTTTTTTTTTTGGTGAAGAAGAAAGAGGAAAAACAACCTAAAACCTAACAAAGCTAACACCTTTACTTCATACGTCTCAAAATGAATGTTCACTTTTGTATAATTTTACTAAAGCCACATTTGCTAACAATTACTACCTCAGTTCCAGGTGAAGATTGAGTTCGTTATACTATTTAGGGCCGGTTCACTATAAAAATTATGCTTATAATTTTCATAAACTTTCATTTTTACTCTTTACTTATATTGTAAGCATATTGGTTATGTTTAAATATCATTGCAATTATCATTAATTTCAATGACATTAATATATTTCTTCATTATTTGACTTTTCAAACGTGAACTATTTGGGTGGAATGGAACAAATCCGTCTTAGTATTCACTTGCAAATGGTATATGCATATTAGAGGTGGCAAATGGGCGGGCGTGGGCGGGCGTAAATGGACGGCGGGCTCAAATGGGCGGGCAAGTAAGTGTCCATTTAATAGTATGGGCATATATGGGCGGGCACTAAATGGGCATGGGCGCCCATTTACTCATTAACATGCACTTATCAAATAAATATACAAATTACAAAAAAATAATTTTTTTTACAAAAAATTATCAAAAGTTACAACTAACCATATATATATATATATATATATATATATATATATATATATATATATATATATATATATATATATATATATATATATATATATATATATATATATATATGTAGATATAAACCTGACCCCGCGTGCGCGTGGGGGGGGGTGTGTGGAATGTTATATCTTAAGTGTAACTCTACTGAGTCAGAAAAACATAAATTTAACACGCAATAGTATAAGACACCAAAACATAAAAATGTAAGTGACTGGTGAAAAGGATTGTAGTATTTTAGGGAATTAACATAGAAAGTGATATATATATATATATATATATGATTACAACCATAATAATTGGAAAAAAGCCGACATATTGCGTGTGCTAAAGTATATTTTTGTAATTAAGACCAACTCTAATGATATTAATATATCTTCTTATTAATTAAACTTTTCAAACGTGGACGCTTAGGTGGAACAGATGGAGTAGTTAGTATTAGAGTTATATGTTCTCTTCTCTTGAACACATATGACACTAATAAAAGGAAAATGATAGGGATCTAATAAAATGTGACAAATGAACTAAGAACGGAAGTAATAGTTTGTGAAGAAAATAACTTTTCTTCGAAATTGCATTTTAATTTTTACTAATAGTTTTATGTATTAGTATGTAAAAATGTATTTTTGTTGTTGTAATCCTCAATTCAATATTCTATTTTGTGGTTATATTTTTAATTTCGCTGAAACCCAATAGACAAACACACGAGTGGAAACCTGACAAAAAACTAAACAAGCTAACTAAGCCACATGCACAAATCTATATGAAAAGGTTCGAGCAAATAAGAATGTCGTATGTTGCACACTGCTCACAAAACCGCTATGAATCCATTTATAGTGTAACAGAGACGGATATTTACAAAATTATAAAAATTGAACAATCTGAGAGTGATGTTGTGTTTCATTTAAGGGTACAGAGTCATAGAATAACATTCCAGGCTTTGTTTTGCAATTTTGGGGTGGCGGTTAGAAGGGCGGGTGTACTATATATATATGTGTGTGTGTGTGTGTGTGTGTGTGTGTATGTGTGTGTGGTTGGAAGAGTGGGTGTACAATATAAATATATTAATTATGTTAAATGTCATTATTAATCTTAAGTATTTTATAATTATGTATGTAATTGATAAAATAAAATTAGAAGAGAAAGTAAATGAGTTTTAGTATGGGTGCCCAAGTGGGCGCCCATTTAGCCTATCATAATTAATGTGCCCAAGTGGGCATGCTCATTTGTGCCCATTTAAAATTTTGGGTGTGCCCATACCCATTATTTATTGGGTGGTCTGGACGGGCAAATGAGCGCGGGCAAAAATTGCCACCTCTAATGCATATGTACTACAAAAATGATTTAAAATTCAACGTTTTTAATTTTTGTGAAAAAATAAAAAAAAATAGACAAATGGATAATGGACTTTTGCGATATCAAAAAGTCATGTGTTTTCAAAATTAGCTCAGATATAATAGAAGTGCAATCAATCTTCAATAGTTCAATGGTTAATGAACATTTGTGATTTCTCCTGAATTGGAAGGGGGTGGCAAGTACACAAATGTAACCACAAGGGGTATTGTGATAGTTCTTTCGTTCTTCCAAGGGCAAGCTGAGACGGTATCACGGTACACCGTTTAGAATCCTTCACCTAGTCGGTAAAGGAAAGGGTAAGTTTGTAATTGCCAATCAACTTATCTGCCTATAAATAAGCAGGCACATAACGCAGCCATGGTCTTACCCATTCTTATTGTCTTCGCAACGTTTTCAAAAACCCTATTTTTTTAACGTTCATTCTTTTTCATCCATTTCCTCCTTCCTCTTTGATTTCCCTCTTCTTCATTGTTTCATTCCAATGGCGACAGTTAAGAGAACTTATAATCATGGTGGTCCGATCTCGAGCCGGAGGCGTAATGCTCAGCCATGCTTAAAGCAAGCCTTACCATTATGGGAGAAGGAGTTTTGCTTGAAAGTTGGTTTATTTTCGTGGAAGAAATTTCTCGAAGTCAAGAAATACATTAACATCTACCCCCGTGTTATGGCTTGGAACGACGTAGCAGGTGAAGAAGCGTTCAAGATGGCGAAAAAACGATTCAAATCGCACTACCTTGGCCTCCCATGCAACATTCCCTTGCCTAGTTCAGATGACTGCATCGACGTTGTTGACTGGGATTCCGAAATTGATCCTGATCTTTTAGTAGGCATGGTCTCCTTGGATGACTTGGAACAACTTAACCCGGTGGATGAAAATGCGAATATTGACAATGGTACTCGAGTTGTAGTTGATATACCTATTGAGGCAATTAAGCCGACTGGGTGGGAAGTAGACGTTGAAGACGAGCCTGAAGATCGCTTGGTGGGTATGATCGTCGGTGATCATTGGAGTAACGTCGTGGATGGACGATGGTGCCCTTGGATCGGAAAAGCAACACCTGCCGATCGAGGTTTGATCGATGAAGAAAGAGTGATGAATACTGCTAATGGCCGTTTATGATTGTACTCTATATGGTTTACATAAGATTGATGATATATAGCTATGCTTATTTGAAATTTTAATGGAGACCAAATTATGATTCTATGGTTTAATTTGTAGTTTGAATATGCTTAATCTACTTCTGTACTCCTTCTTTTTTATTATTACAAGGCAAATATCTTTACAAAATACTCCCACGGCACAAAAAAAAAAAACAGATACTCCCTCCGTCCCTAAATTATCGTCCTCCTTTCCTTTTTCGTCCGTCCCAAAATAATTGTCCACTTTGAAACTTACCTTTTTAGAACATCATTTTTACCACTTTACCCTTACTTTTTCACTCTACTTTAATTATGGTCCACATATACATAGGCATTAAAGGAAACTACACATTAAATCAATATAAATAATCAAATCAATTACTTTTTCTTAAACTGTGCGCCGGGTCAAACAGGACGATTATTTAGGGACGGAGGAAGTACTAATAAAAAGCATACACTGGCTTTTCAAGGACAGTTTGATCATTTTCTAAATCAATTTTGATGTACTTTGATGGGGATGTTATAATATATTGGATAAGTCTTTTGTAAGATCGTCCTATGAATTCACTACTAGAAAAATGACCTTTAGTGACGGAATTTTCCGTCGCTAAAGGCCCCCAGCGACAGAATTTTTCCGTCGCCATTCCGTCGCTGATGCCGACGGATCGATTTTCGTCGCTAAAGGTTGATTTTCAGCGACGGAATTTTCCGTCGCTAAAGGTTTTTTAAAATTAATTAAAATTGAATTTCAGCGACGGAATTTTCCGTCGCTAAAGGGTATTTAAAATAAATTAAAATTGAATTTCAGCGACGGAATTTTCCGTCGCTAAAGGCTATTTAAAATTAATTAAAATTGAATTTCAGCGACGGAAAATTCCGTCGCTAAAGGCGCTTAAAAATTTATTAAATTTGAATTTCAGCGACGGAAAATTCCGTCGCTAAAGGCTTTTAAAAAATAATTTAATTTCAATTTCAGCGACGGAAAATTCCGTCGCTAATAATGTAAAAAAAATAAAAAAAAACTCTCAAAAATACTATTATTATAAATTTTTGTACCTGATAATATAACAATTAATACAAAACTGAAGACACAAAATAAACAATAATATAAAACCAATTTAAAAACATCAAACTATAAATGTTATTACAACAATCCATGTAAATTATACATAACAATTAATATCAAAAACTTATTTCTAGAGTTAACTTGTAAATTTAAACTTGTACAAATCCATGTAAACTATATCTAATAAAAAAAACTAAAAAGAAAATTAAAAAAATCCTACGACATGAGTATCAAAAAAAACTTCATCTTCACGCAATCGCCTAGAAAACCTGTCCAAGTAAAATTATTATTTTGATTAAAAATCAACAAGAAAAAGTACGTCATTGTTTTCATATGATCAAACAAGAAGCTATAGAAGCTTACCATAGGAATACATTTATGGCATAATCATCATTTCTTTGCTTTTTTTGCTGGATGAACCTAAACATGTACAAGTTATCCAAAATCAATTAGTTAATAATAATAACAAAAATGGTCCAACCCTATTTCCCACACCCCATATATGAGTATTAAACCAGAGGAATGGAAAGAGAAGAAATCGAATAAATGTTGCTTGAAAGTAAACACGTTTGGTTTCAAAGTCCCCCAACGTACATACAGTTATGTTGTTCGGTTTCAAAGTCAATTAAACTACAACCATGGATTTCATAGCATCAACATGGCTACCTAGCTAACAAGCGTACATAAATCGATGTTTAAACATTAATACACTAAATTTACACTAACACCCCCTTTGTTTCTTACCATTTACACTAACACCCCCCTAAACGTACATACAATTATCTTTTTTGGTTTCAAAGTCAACTAAACTACAACCATGGATTTCATAGCATCAACATGGCTACCCAGCTAACAAACGTACATAAATCGATGTTTAAGCATTAATACACTAAATTTATACTAACACCCCTTTAATTCTTACCATTTACACTAACACCCCTCAACGTACATACAATTATTTTTTTTGGTTTCAAAGTCAATTAAACTACAACCATGGATTTCATAACATCAACATGGCTACCCAGCTAACAAACGTATATAAATCGATGTTTAAGCATTAATACACTAAATTTACACTAACACCCTTTTATTTCTTACTATTTACACTAACACCCCCCAAACTTACATAAAGTTATCTTTTTTTATTTCAAAGTCAATTAAACTACAACCATGGATTTCATAGCATCAACATGGCTACCCAGCTAACAAACGTACATAAATCGATGTTTAAACATTAATACACTAAATTTACACTAACACCCCTTTGTTTCTTACCATTTACACTAACACCCCTAAACGTACATACAATTATCTTTTTGGTTTCAAAGTCAACTAAACTACAACCATGGATTTCATAGCATCAACATGGCTACCCTAACAAACGATACATAAATCGATGTTTAAGCATTAATACACTAAATTTATACTAACACCCCTTTAATTCTTACCATTTACACTAACACCCCTCAACGTACATACAATTATTTTTTTGGTTTCAAAGTCAATTAAACTACAACCATGGATTTCATAACATCAACATGGCTACCCAGCTAACAAACGTATATAAATCGATGTTTAAGCATTAATACACTAAATTTACACTAACACCCTTTTATTTCTTACTATTTACACTAACACCCCCCAAACTTACATAAAGTTATCTTTTTTTTTATTTCAAAGTCAATTAAACTACAACCATGGATTTCATAGCATCAACATGGCTACCCAGCTAACAAACGTACATAAATCGATGTTTAAACATTAATACGCTAAATTTACACTAACACCCTTTTATTTCTTACTATTTACACTAACACCCCCCAAACTTACATAAAGTTATCTTTTTTTGTTTCAAAGTCAATTAAACTAAAACCATGGATTTCATAGCATCAACATGGCTACACAGCTAACAAACATACATAAATCGATATTTAAACATTAATACACTAAATTTACACTAGCATACGTACCATGCAAACTAACATGGTTGGGGTTAGGTTTAGGTTTAGGGATAGTGTTATGGTTTAGGTTTAAGTTTTAGGTTTAAGGTTTACATTTTAGGGTTAGGGTTAGGGTTGGGGTTTGGGGTTGGGGTTGGGGTTGGGTGTGGTTAATTGGGGTTAGGTTTAGGTTTAGGGATAGTGTTATGGTTTAGGTTTAAGGTTTACGTTTTAGGGTTGGGGTTTAGGGTTGGGGTGGGGGTGGGGGTGGGGTGGAGTTGGGGGTGTGGTTGGGGTTAGGTTTAGGTTTAGGGATAGTGTTATGGTTTAGGTTTTAGGTTTAAGGTTTACGTTTTAGGGTTAGGGTTGGGGTTGGGGATGGGGGTTGAGGTGAGGGTGGGGGGTGGGGTTGGGGGTGTGGTTGGGGTTAGGTTTAGGTTTAGGGATAGCGTTATGGTTTAGGTTTAGGTTTAAGGTTAGTGAACTTAGTGTTACGAATTAGGTTTATGGTTTAGGTTCAAGTTTAGGTTTAGGTTTACGTATTAGGGTTGGGGTTGGGGGTTAGGTTTAGGGATAGTATTATGATTTAGGTTTAGTTTTAGGTTTAGGTTTAAGGTTTAAGGTTTGGGGTTGGGGTTGGGGTTGGGGGTTGGGGTTGGGGTTGGGTGGGGGTGAGGGTGAGGGTTGGGGTTAGGTTTAGGTTTAGGGATAGTGTTATGGTTTAGGTTTAGTTTAGGTTTAAGGTTTACATTTTAGGGTTAAGGTTGGGGTTGGGGTTGGGTTTGGGGTTGGGGGTTGGGGTGGGGGTGGGGTTGGGGTTAGGTTTAGGGACAGTGTTATGGTTTAGGTTTAGTTTTAGGTTTAGGTTTAAGGTTTAAGTTTTGGGGGTAGGGTTGGGGTTTAGGTTTAGTTTTAGGTTTAGGTTTAGGTTTTTTGAATATTTGATGTTAATTCCAAATTAAAATCTTATTTTTATTGTTATTGTAAATATTGGTTAAGTTGATTAAAAAGAATTTATATAAACCACAAAACCAAACCAAACCAAGTGGTTTGGTTCCAAGCCTTGTTCGATTCGGTTTGAAAATTTTGTAACGAATAGGGGGTAGTTTGGTTCGTGTTTTTGGCCTAAACCAAACCGAACCACATACGCCCCATTTTGTATCCAACTTTTCTTATTGACATATACAGGGTAAACTAGAATGGCACAAAAACTGCAAACTTAAATTTCAAAACAGGACTCAATGGAACATCATTGAAAGGAAAGTGAGATTGTTTGTTTAAGATATGTGAGATTATTTCAATCAATTCTCAAAAAGTAGAAGTCAATCCTGTTACTAGATATGGGACTAATTTTTTAAAAGAAACCAAAGAGGAAAGTCTTTTTTGGGGGGACAAAGGGAGTATATATATTTATTTATTGTAACAAATTCCAAAGCATATTATAAATGAGGATAATATATGAAATTAAGTTCACATATAATAGCAACAAGTCAACACTTATCAAAAAAAAATAGTAATAGCCAACAAGTCAACAACTCAAATTCAACGTCCAAACCTAAAATTACATAGCAAAAGTTAAACTTAAGAGTTGATTAAAACTTCAAACAACTCCTACACTTGCAAGCTCAACTACAAAAAAAATTGTCCAACTTAAACTATCAACTAGTTAACCATGTCACTCTTCCTCCAAACTGAACTTATTAGTGTACACCAGCAAGATAGAAAAGAGTAATCCACTTTAAACATAAAAGGGAGCTTACTTGGTTATGTCTTTATAACGCATGTACCAGAACCGCTTAGTCGCATCGGCCAATGGTGAACTTCACCATTAGAACGCTTGAAGGAAGATCCAAATATAGCAGTCGAGTCGTGTCATGGGCGATTCCTTAACAAACGGCAAAGAATACCTCATGCAAGAAGCAACCTCAAACTTGTCACCGCCATCAAGACATCCAATAAAGCAGAGAGCTTGTCACCGTTAAGGTATTGCTATACATAAAGTTTAGGAGCTCCATTAGTGCACCTTCCTCTGCACCATTGACCAAACAAAAAAAATGTCATGCTGAGAAATTAAAAGAAGCAGAGAAACGAGTAACAAATACGGTTATGAACTACATGTCCATACTTCCATACTGTATGCAATTAAAGCTAAATCTTCTTTAGCAGGTACAAGTTCACATTTATCCACCAAGCCAAAAGATGCTTTTCAGAAAGTAATCTTAAGAATATTGATACCTGAAGCATTAATTCTCAAGGTTACATGTCGCTGCTCTGAC
>CM028382.1:70659921-70662421 GCA_013146195.2 Codonopsis lanceolata | reverse complement strand
TCGCCAATAGGCGTAACGTGTTTTAATGTTATAATGGTCCATCGTACTCCATTATACCATTTTATAAAGCGTGTTTTCATGTTATAATGGTCTATCGTACTCCATTATACCATTTCGCTAATAGATGTATCGTGTTTCATGTTATAATGGTCCATCGTTATGTTAAGCTAAGTTAAGTTAAGTTAAGTTAAGTTAAGCTACGTTAAGTTAAGTTAAGTTAAGTTACGTGAAGTTATGTTAAGTTAAGTTATGTTAAGTTAAGTTAAGTTACGTTAAGTTAAGTTACGCTACGTTAAGTTAAGTTACGTTACGTTAAGTTAAGTTAAGTTACGTTACGTTTAAGTTAAGTTAAGCTAAGTTAAGTTAAGTTAAGCTAAGTAAAGTTAAAGTAAGTTAAGTTAAGTTAATGTTAAGTTACATTACGTTACGTTACGTTTTCGTTAAGTTACGATACGTTAAGTTATACCATCTCGTCAATAGGCGTAGCGTGTTTTCATGTTATAATGGTCCATCGTACTCCATTATAACATTTCGCCAATAGGCGTAGCGTGTTTTCATGTTAGAATGGTCTATCGTACTCCATTATACCATTTCGCTAATAGACGTATCGTGTTTCATGTTATAATGGTCCATCGTTATGTTAAGCTAAGTTAAGTTAAGTTAAGTTAAGTTACGTTACGTTTAAGTTAAGTTAAGTTACGTTACGTTTATGTTAAGCTAAGTTAAGTTGAGAGGAAATTTGGAGAAACGCCTTTACACCTTGTGGGATAGGGATGGAGGAGAAGCGAAGCCGTCAAGCTTCGGAGAGGGATTGTTTGAGATTAGAGGAGAGTGTTTGAGATTTGGGTAATGGGCGATGAGAGATAGAGAGGAGATGGGTAAGAATTTGGGCGTGAAAGAGAGAGAGGATTCAATATATTGGGGGAAAACTGTAAGGGCGGGAGAAGAGAGCGGGAGAATGAAATATTGGGGAAAACTTGTTTTATTTTAATTTATTTTGTTACATAGATAAAACAATTTTATTTAAATATTTTCTAAATTTATATTTTTAATTTATAGTCTTTATTTTGTTTGAATTTAATTTAATAAAACAAAAGTGTGAGTGCGTTATAGTTGATTTAGGGATTTCACTGAGGGCAGATTTTGGCGGTAATATGAATAGTTAGGGATTTTGGGGTTGGCGGTGGAGGGAGTTTTAATTTTTCGAGAAAATGATCCTATAATATTTTTATTATTATTTTATTATCACCACTAATTCTTAATATAATTTTTATCTTTAATTTAATTAAAAAAATTAAAGTGTGTGTGCATAATGCATAATATAATATTATTAAAGTGTGTGTGCATGATGCATAATTTAAAAAACAGTTTTTTTTTATTTTTTTCTTAATTTATACTTTCAATTTATAGTTTTTATCTTTAATTTAATTTAATAAATTTATAGTTTTTATTTTTCTTTAATTTAATTTAATAAAAAAAAGTGTGAGCGCGTTCTACGCATGGGTGAGAGATTGAATCAACACGCATTGCTGTCGTCACTGACTCACCGGCCTGGAGAAACTGAGGAAGCCGAAAGATATTAATCAACAAGTGGCTACGTTAAGTTATGTTATGCTACGTAATTAAATTGATACTTGCATTCCTTTCAAATGGTTGTATCGTTTGGATTTCCAACAGTCACCAAAATGACTGCTAATGAAAACTGTCACAGCCGAATTTTAAATATCAAAACAGGTCACACCTTAAAGTTTCGGGGGCCTTGTCCCCGAACCCCTAAACCAGGGCGCTTCGCCCCTGGACCCACTCATTGGCCAAGCATGAGACCCCTTGAGGGTTATTCGTTTCGCTATAAAACAATAAGTCGAAAAGAAACATAACACGTGATTATTAACACCCGTAAGCACGTAAAACTTATGTGAATGTGCACTCTGCATCCCTAGATTCACAATGTAGTACTTCTTGGGGGAAGAAAGTTGTTAATGACAACCAACCTTTGGTGGACTGAAGTGAGCAAACCATTGGTTGGACTGCAGCCAAATCTAAGAAAAATCCGGACTAGCCAGCATTAGTAAAACTCGGAGGCCCGAGGTTGAGACAAGTGTTTTTATGTTATAATGGTCCATCGTAGTCCATTATAACATTTCGCCAAGTAGCGAAGCGTGTTTTCATGTCATAATGTTCACTGCATCTATTATAACATTTGCCTTATAAGCGTGTTTTCATGTTAAGTTACGTTAGGTTAAGCTAAGTTATAAGTTAAGTAAAGTTAAAGTTAAGTTGAAAAGATTAAGAATTAAGCAAGTTAAGGATTAAAAGCTAAGATTAAGATTAAGAGAAGTTAAGCTAAGTTAAGATAAGTTAAGTTAAGTTAAGAAGTTAAGGATTAATTGCAAAAAAGCTAAGTTAAGTTAAGTTCTAATTAAGTTAAGTTACGTTACGGTTAAGTTAAAGAAAGCTAAGTTCGGTTATGTTAAGTTACTTTTAAGTTAAGTTAAGATTA
>CM028382.1:70559268-70659821 GCA_013146195.2 Codonopsis lanceolata | reverse complement strand
TTAAATTAAAAAATATTCACATTACACGATAATGAAAAATTAAATTGAATTCTAAATTAATATAAAATATCAAAAATATATGAAATTAAATTAAAATTAAATTAAATTAATATTTGAAATGTTAATTTAATAATATAATATCAATAATTAAAATGATTAGCATCAATATAATTACAAAAAATAAAACATTCAAATTACAACTTAACGTAACTTAACGTTAACTTAAATTGAAATTAAATTAAAATAATATTTGAAATGTTAATTTAATAATATAATATCAATAATTAAAATGATTAACATCAATATAATTACAAAAAATAAAACATTCACATTACAACTTAACTTAACGTAACTTAACGTAAATTGAAATTAAATTGAAATTAAATTAAAATAATATTTGAAATGTTAATTTAATAATATAATATCAATAATTAAAATGATTAGCATCAATATAATTACAAAAATTAAAACATTCACATTACAACTTAACTTAACGTAACGTAACGTAAACTTAAATTGAAATTAAATTAAAATAATATTTGAAATGTTAATTTAATAATATAATATCAATAATTAAAATGATTAGCATCAATATAATTACAAAAAATAAAACATTCACATTACAACTTAACTTAACTTAACTTAACTTAACGTAACTTAACGTAACGTAAACTTAAATTGAAATTAAATTAAATTAATATTTGAAATGTTAATTTAATAATATAATATCAATAATTAAAATGATTAGCATCAATATAATTACAAAAATTAAAACATTCAAATTACAACTTAACTTAACGTAACGTAACGTAAACTTAAATTGAAATTAAATTAAAATAATATTTGAAATGTTAATTTAATAATATAATATCAATAATTAAAATGATTAGCATCAATATAATTACAAAAATTAAAACATTCACATTACAACTTAACGTAACTTAACGTAACGTTAACGTAACTTAACTTAACTTAATTTAACGTAACATAACTTAACTTAGCTTTAACGCAACTTAAGCTTAACAACTTAACTTAACTTTAACAACTTAACTTAGCTTAACTAACGTAACTTAACTTAACTTAACTTAACTTAACTTAACTTAACTTAACTTAGCTTAACTTAACTTAACTTAACTAACGTAACTTAACTTAACTTAGCTTAACTTAACTTAACTTAACTTAACTTAACTTCTTAACTTAACTTAACTTAACTTAACTTAGCTTAACGTAACTTAACTTAACTTAACTTAACTTAACTTAACTTAACTTAACTTAACTTAACTTAACTTAACTTAACTTAACTTAGCTTAACGTAACTTAACTTAACTTAACTTAACATAACTTAACTTAACTTAAATTAACTTAGCTTAACATAACTTAACTTAACTTAACTTAACTTAACTTAACTTAACTTAATGTAACTTAACTTGACTTAACTTAACTTAACTTAACTTAACTTAACTTAACTTAACTTAACTTAACTTAACTTAACTTAACTTAATGTAACTTAACTTGACTTAACTTAGCTTAACTTAACCCAACATAACTTAACTTAGCTTAACGTAACGTAACTTAACTTAATTTAACTTAAACATAACGTAACTTAACTTAATTTAACTTAACTTAACTTAGCTTAACTTAACTTAACTTAACTTAACTTAACTTAACTTAACTTAACTTAACTTAAACGTAACGTACCTTAACATAACATAACATAACTTAACTTAACTTAACTTAACTTAACTTAACTTACTTGCTTAACGTTAACTGTTGCCATTGCTGCTGCTGCTTGTAAGTTGTTGCTTAACTTAAAACAAGTTAAGTTATGTTACGTTAAGTTAAGTTAAGTTACGTTACGTTACGTTAAGTTACGTTATGTTATAATGGAGTACGATGGACCATTATAACATGAAAACACGCTACGCCTACGGAATTCTTGAAATGGTATAATGAAGTATGATGGACCATTATAACATGAAACACGATACGCCTATTGGCGAAATGTTATAACGGAGTACGATAGACCATTATAGCATGAAACACGATACGCCTATTGGCGAAATGGTATAATGGAGTACGATAGACCATTATAACATGAAAACACGTTACGTCTATTAATGGTGAAATGTTATAATGGACTAAGATGGACCATTATAACATGAAAACACGCTACGCCTATTGACGAAATGGTATAATGGAGTACGATGGACCATTATAACATGAAACACGATACGTCTTAGCTTAACGTAACGTAACTTAACTTAACTTAACATAACATAACTTAACTTAATGTAACTTAACTTAACTTAGCTTAACGTAACGTAACTTAACTTAGCTTAACTTGAATTAGCTTAACTTAACTTAGCTTAACGTAACATAACTTAAGCTTAGCTTAACTTAATTTAACTTAACTTAACTTAACTTAGCTTAACTTAACTTAACTTAACTTCACTGTAACTTAACTTAACTTAACTTAACTTAACTTAGCTTAACTTAACTTAACTTAACTTAACTTAACTTAATTAACTTAACTTAACTTAACTTAACTTAACTTAATTTAACTTAACTTAACTTAACTTAGCTTAACTTAGCTTAACTTAACTTAACTTAACTTAACTTAACCTTAGCTTAGCTTAACTTAACTTAACTTAACTTAGCTTAACTTAGCTTACCTTAACTTAACTTAAACGTAACGTAACTTAACTTAACGTAACTTAACTTAACTTAGCTTAGCTTAGCTTAACTTAACTTAACTTAACTTAACTTAACTTAACTTAACTTAACTTAACTTAACTTAACTTAACTTAACTTAACTTAACTTAACTTAACTTAGCTTAGCTTAACTTAACTTAACTTAACTTAATTTAACTTAACTTAACTTAACTTAACTTAGCTTAGCTTAACTTAACTTAACTTAACTTAACTTAACTTAACTTAACTTAACTTAACTTAACTTAACGTAACTTAACTTAACGTAACTTAACTTAACTTAGCTTAAACGTAACTTAACTTAACTTAACTTAACTTAGCTTAGCTTAAAGTAACGTAACTTAATGTAACTTAACTTCACTTAAACGTAACTTAACTTAACTTAACTTAACTTAACGTAACGTAACTTAACTTAACGTAACTTAACATAACTTAACTTAGCTTAACTTAACCGTAACGTAACTTAACTTAACTTAACTTAGCTTAAACGTAACTTAACTTAACTTAACTTAACTTAGCTTAGCTTAAAGTAACGTAACTTAACGTAACTTAACTTAACTTAAATGTAACTTAACTTAACTTAGCTTAACTTAACTTAACGTAACTTAACTTAAAGTAACTTAACATAACTGAACTTAGCTTAACTTAACCGTAACGTAACTTAACTTAACGTAACTTAACTTAACTTAGCTTAAACGTAGCTTAACTTAACTTAACGTAACTTAACTTAAAGTAACTTAACATAACTGAACTTAGCTTAACTTAACCGTAACGTAACTTAACTTAACGTAACTTAACTTAACTTAGCTTAAACGTAACTTAACTTAACTTAACTTAACTTATCTTAACTTAGCTTAACTTATCTTAACTTAGCTTAACTTAACTTCTTAACTTAACTTAACTTAACTTAACTTAACTTAACTTTACTTAACTTATAACTTAGCTTAACCTAACGTAACTTAACATGAAAACACGCTACGCCTATTGGCAAAATGTTATAATGGAGTACGATGAACCATTATGACATGAAAACACGCTACGCCTACTGGCGAAATGTTATAATGGACTACGATGGACCATTATAACATAAAAACACTTGTCTCAACCTCGGGCCTCCGAGTTTTACTAATGCTGGCTAGTCCGGATTTTTCTTAGATTTGGCTGCAGTCCAACCAATGGTTTGCTCACTTCAGTCCACCAAAGGTTGGTTGTCATTAACAACTTTCTTCCCCCAAGAAGTACTACATTGTGAATCTAGGGATGCAGAGTGCACATTCACATAAGTTTTACGGGCTTACGGGTGTTAATAATCACGTGTTATGTTTCTTTTCGACTTATTGTTTTCGCAACGAATAACCCAAGGGGGTCTCGCCTGCCCCAATGAAGTTCAGTCCAGGCGGCTGTTTAGGTTCGGGACAAGGCCCCAAACTTTAAGGTGTGACTGCTTTGATATTTAAAATTCGTTGGATAGTTTTCATTAGCAGTCATTTTGGTGACTGTTGGAAATCCAAACGATACAACCATTTGAAAGGAATGCAAGTATCAATTTAATTACGTAGCATAACATAACTTAACGTAGCCACTTGTTGATTAATATCTTTCGGCTTCCTCGCTTTCTGTGCCTGAGTTGACGACAAAGAATGCGTGTTGATTCAATCTCTCACCCATGCGTAGAACGCGCTCACACTTTTTTTTATTAAATTAAATTAAAGAAAAATAAAAACTATAAATTTATTAAATTAAATTAAAGATAAAAACTATAAATTGAAAGTATAAATTAAGAAAAAATAAAAAAAATTGTTTTTTAAATTATGCATCATGCACACACACTTTAATAATATTATATTATGCATTATGCACACACACTTTAATTTTTTTAATTAAATTAAAGATAAAAATTATATTAAGAATTAGTGGTGATAATAAAATAATAATAAAAATATTATAGGATCATTTTCTCGAAAAATTAAAACTCCCTCCACCGCCAACCCCAAAATCCCTAACTATTCATATTACCGCCAAAATCGCCTCGGTGAAATCCCTAAATCAACTATAACGCTCACACTTTTGTTTTATTAAATTAAATTCAAACAAAATAAAGACTATAAATTAAAAATATAAATTTAGAAAATATTTAAATAAAATTGTTTTATCTATGTAACAAAATAAATTAAAATAAAACAAGTTTTCCCCAATATTTCATTCTCCCGCTCTCTTCTCCCGCCCTTACAGTTTTCCCCCAATATATTGAATCCTCTCTCTCTTTCACGCCCAGCCCCCCTTACCCATCTCCTCTCTCATCTCTCATCGCCCATTACCCAAATCTCAAACACTCCCTCCCTCTAATCTCAAACAATCCCTCTCCCTAAACGACGGCTCTTCGCTCTCCTCCATCCCTATCCCGTGTGCGTTCTCCAGCCCCTCTCAACTTAACTTAGCTTAACATAAACGTAACGTAACTTAACTTAACTTAAACGTAACGTAACTTAACTTAACTTAACTTAACTTAGCTTAACATAACGATGGACCATTATAACATGAAACACGATACGCCTATTAGCTTAAATGGTATAATGGAGTACGATAGACCATTCTAACATGAAAACACGCTACGCCTATTGGCGAAATGTTATAATGGAGTACGATGGACCATTATAACATGAAAACACGCTACGCCTATTGGCGAGATGGTATAACTTAACGTATCGTAACTTAACGAAACGTAACGTAACGTAATGTAACTTAACGTAACTTAACTTAACTTACTTTAACTTTACTTAGCTTAACTTAACTTAACTTAGCTTAACTTAACTTAAACGTAACGTAACTTACCTTAACTTAACGTAACGTAACTTAACTTAACTTAGCGTAACTTAACTTAACGTAACTTAACTTAACTTAACACAACTTAACTTAACATAACTTCACGTACCTTAACTTAACTTAACTTAACGTAGCGTAACTTAACTTAACTTAACTTAACTTAGCTTAACATAACGATGGACCATTATAACATGAAACACGATACATCTATTAGCGAAATGGTATAATGGAGTACGATAGACCATTATAACATGAAAACACGCTACGCCTATTGACGAAATGGTATAATGGAGTACGATGGACCATTATAACATTAAAACACGTTACGCCTATTGGCGAGATGGTATAACTTAACATATCGTAACTTAACGAAACGTAACGTAACTTAATGTAACTTAACGTAACTTAACTTAACTTAACTTAGCTTAACTTAGCTTAACTTAACTTAACTTAACTTAAACGTAACGTAACTTAACGTAACGTAATTTTACTTAACGTAGTGTAACTTAACTTAACGTAACTTAACTTAACTTAACATAATAACTTAACTTAACTTAACTTAACTTAACTTAACTTAACGTAACTTAACTTAACTTAACGTAGCTTAACTTAACTTAACGTAGCTTAACTTAACATAACTTAACTTAACTTAACTTAACTTAACTTAACTTAACTTAACTTAACTTAACTTAACTTAAATTAGCTTAAACGTAATGTAACTTAACTTAACTTAACGTAACTTAGCTTAAACGTAATGTAACTTAACTTAACTTAACGTAACTTAACTTAACTTAAACGTAACGTAACTTAACTTAACTTAAACGTAACGTAACTTAACTTAACTTAACTTAACTTAGCTTAACATAACGATGGACCATTATAACATGAAACACGATACGTCTATTAGCGAAATGGTATAATGGAGTACGATAGACCATTATAACATGAAAACACGCTACGCCTATTGACGAAATGGTATAATGGAGTACGATGGACCATTATAACATTAACTAGCTTAACTTAACTTAACTTAACTTAACTTAACTTAACTTAACTTAGCTTAACTTAACTTAACTTCACATAACTTAACTTAACTTAACTTAACTTAACTTAGCTTAAACTTAACTTAACTAAACTTAACTTAACGTAACTTAACTTAACTTAACGTAGCGTAACTTAACTTAACTTAACGTAACGTAACTTAATAATATTATATTATGCATTACGCACACACACTTTTTTTTATTAAATTAAATTAAAGATAAAAGCTATAAATTGAAAATATAAATTAAGAAGAAAAAATCAAATAAAACCGTTTTATCTATTTAATAAATTAAATTCAAGATAAACAAAGACAACAAGATTGTGAAAGACTAAATAATTATTATTACTATTATTATTATTATTACTATTACTATTATTATTACTATTATTATTATTATTCTTATTATTGTTCTTATTGTTATTATTGTTCTTATTGTTATTATTATTATTATTATTATTTTTATTATTGTTATTATTGATATTATTATTGTTATTATTATTGTTAGTATTATTGTTATTACTATTATTATTATTATTATTATTATTACTATTATTATTATTATTATTATTATTATTACTATTATTACTATTATTATTATTATTATTACTATTATTACTATTATTATTATTATTACTATTATTATTATTATTACTATTATTATTATTATTATTATTATTATTATTATTATTAATATTATTATTATTATTATTGTTATTATTATTGTTATTATTATTGTTATTACTATTATTATTATTACTACTACTATTATTATTATTACTATTATTACTATTATTATTATTATTATTATTATTATTATTATTATTATTATTATTATTATTACTATTATTATTATTATTACTATTATTATTATTATTATTATTATTATTATTATTATTATTATTATTGTTATTATTATTGTTATTATTATTATTATTACTATTATTATTATTATTATTACTATTATTATTATTATTATTATTATTATTATTACTATTATTACTATTATTACTATTATTACTATTATTATTATTATTACTATTATTATTATTATTATTACTATTATTACTATTATTATTATTATTATTATTATTATTATTATTATTATTGTTATTATTGTTATTATTGTTATTATTGTTATTATTATTGTTATTGTTATTGTTATTATTATTGTTATTACTATTATTATTATTATTACTATTATTACTATTATTACTATTATTGTTATTATTACTATTATTACTATTATTATTATTACTATTATTAATATTATTATTATTATTACTATTATTATTATTATTATTACTACTATTATTATGATTACTATTATTACTATTATTATTACTATTATTATTATTATTATTATTATTATTATTATTATTATTATTATTATTATTATTATTATTATTATTATTATTATTATTATTATTACTATTATTATTATTATTACTAATATAATAATAATAATATTATTATTGTTATTATTATTATTGTTATTATAAATCCACAACTAAAAACACCAAAAATAAAAATAAAAAACCCTAAGTATAAATACAGCTCAAAACCCTAATATCAAACACTTTCTAAACTCACGCACTCACTCCCTCCCTATCCTCTCTCATCGCGCTCCTCTCTCTCCAACAAGCCGCCGCACATCGCTCATCGGTCCTCTCTCTCTGACAAGCCGTCGGACATCGGTCCTCTCCCTTTAATCTAAATTCAAGCAAAATAAAAACTATAAATTGAAAGTATAAATTTATAAAATATTCAAATAAAATTGTTTTATCTATTTAATAAAATAAATTCAAGTAAAACAAATATATTCAAATACATTTTTTTTGGAACATGTAATTAATTTCACTCTCCTGCTCTTCTCTCCCGCCCTCACAATTTTGAATATTTTTTTTAATTTTTACTTAAAAATATTTGTAGTAGTTAATCTTTTGATATTTAAAATAAATTGGATTTGGTAATTTAATAATATTATATTATAAAATATAATAATATTTAACTAGTTTTACACCCATGCGTAGAGCGCGCTCACATTTTGTTTTTATTAATCTAAATTCAAGCAAAATAAAAACTATAAATTGAAAGTATAAATTTATAAAATATTCAAATAAAATTATTTTATCTATTTAATAAAATAAATTCAAGTAAAACAAATATATTCAAATACATTTTTTTTGGAACATGTAATTAATTTCACTCCCCACTCTTCTTTCCCGCCCTCACAATTTTCTCCCAAATTCCCTCCAATCTTTATATAGGTTTTTCCAAAATTTCACGCACTCTCCCGCCCTCACAATTTTCGCCCAAATTCCCTCCCGCTCTTCTCTCCCGCCCTCACAATTTTCCCCAAATTCCCTCCTAACTTTATATAGTTTACCCAAATTTTCACACACTCTCTATTTCTAATTAATCTCACGGCACACTCTCTCATCCTCTGGTGAATCCCTTCGCGTCTTCAAAAATCCTCTAAGGCTCCCTCTTTGCTCCTCCACCTTTGCCGCCTCCGTCTCCGCCTCCGTCTTCTCTTCCAAAGTCAGATCCCAAGCTCTATCTCCCATCCGACCATCCTGCTTCCAGATCCCGGCGGCTTCAGTTCTCGATTTCTTCTCCTCCGGCCGATTTCGCCACTGCGATTTCTACTCCTCCGGCGACGTCACTGTATCACCAGTCACCGCCACAGCTTCAGTGCCCCTCACAGGTACTGATCCCTTTTTTTTCCCCATTAAATATAGAAGTTTGTATTTTTTCTATTTCCCATAAAATAGAGTAGGTCTAGGGCTGGATGGGAGCATTCTTGGCACTTATTTCCCTTGATTCACAAGATAATTTTTAGAAAGTTTACCCAGGTTTGACATGAGAGGAGGTGAAAATATGGGATTTTTGGTTGTCTTGAACATTTTGATTTCAAATTGGAATGGGTTATATGTCCTTGTACTTAATGAATCCCTTCAAGTTGTCAAGTTATATTGGAATTGTATGTTTTTTAATCTAGGAAACAGTAGTTGTAAAGTGTAACCTGAATATCATGTAATTGGTAAGGAGTTAGTTAGATCTAACTTTGGTTATGTGTGTGTAATTTCCAAATTTTAATGATTGTCAAACAGTCAGTCAAAATTCTATCAGAGTCAAACATATCAGATCTTAGCCTGTACTCTATTAGATTTAGCCTATGAGTCTTGAACTGAAATTGACCACTGATTTAGTGTTTATGTAAAGTTTCATTTTGTGATACCCTGGAACCTGCATTAAGCTCTATGCCTTTG
Organism: Codonopsis lanceolata; assembly: GCA_013146195.2. Lineage (NCBI taxonomy): Eukaryota > Viridiplantae > Streptophyta > Magnoliopsida > Asterales > Campanulaceae > Codonopsis > Codonopsis lanceolata. Next base: position 70,649,972 of record CM028382.1, on the reverse strand, counting down.
GTACTCCTTACCTAATTTGTGGTTACGAAAATAAGGTTTTCATATGACTCTCATTCTCCAGATTTTGTAAAGGAAATATGAGTTTTGAATATGAAATAATTTGAAGTCAGGAAGATGCCATGACCGTGTGCCGTTCTCTAACGCCATTGGAATTAGTGTAACAAAATTTGAAGCCTCAGCGGGTTCAATGTAAAATCTTGAAGCTCACAAGGGTGACTAGGAATAGTGTGAAACCACGTGTGGTTTTGTGTAAATATCACCCGCTTTATTTTAGCTAAGATCGGTTATCATGTTTGGTAGCGTATTGCAATTAGTTTTGGATGGGTAGGAAAATGATGTCCCTAAATTAGGGACCCTAATACAATTGGCTAGATTTTTGAGAAGTTTTTGAGTATCGTGTCATGGATTGCTTGTAGAAATAGTGGACTAGGTTCTGTAGCTTACTTCAGTTACTTCAGTTCATTGTTGGGTGGTTTTATTATATGAAAGATGCTACCCATTTAACGGTTAGAGGTTTACCCACGTTTTGTTTTTTTAAGATTGATTCTTATTTAATTCATTTGTCTCACGTAATATATGCTTGCATTTTATTTTCTTAGGAGATGAAGCGCAAATGAAGATGAGAAGCTGGACTATGGAGTGTTCTATTCGAAAGTTAAAACTTTACATATCGGCTCACCTATTTTAGCGAGCAAAAAGTCCATTTTTCTACAAGGTGAAGGTCTATTTTTGAATTGGCTTATTTATTATTACCACAATCTCGTTTATGATGGTTATCTGCTCTTTTGACTTAATGCAGCTATTTTCAAATGGGATGAGGGAGTCAGAGCAGCGACATGTAACCTTGAGAATTAATGCTTCAGGTATCAATATTCTTAAGATTACTTTCTGAAAAGCATCTTTTGGCTTGGTGGATAAATGTGAACTTGTACCTGCTAAAGAAGATTTAGCTTTAATTGCATACAGTATGGAAGTATGGACATGTAGTTCATAACCGTATTTGTTACTCGTTTCTCGCTTTTAATTTCTCGGCATGACATTTTTTTGTTTGGTCAATGGTGCGAGAGGAAGGTGCACTAATGGAGCTCCTAAACTTTATGTATAGCAATACCTTAACGGTGACAAGCGCTCTGCTTTATTGGATGTCTTGATGGCGGTGACAAGTTTGAGGTTGCTTCTTGCATGAGGTATTGCTGCCGTTTGTTAAGGAATACGCCCATGACACGACTCTTTGCTATATTTGGATCTTCCTTCAAGCGTTCTAATGGTGAAGTGTTCAACCATTGACCGATGCTTCTCGGTCGTGCGTTATAAAGACATAACCAAGTAAGCTCCCTTTTATGTTTAAAGTGGATTACTCTTTTCTATCTTGCTGGTGTACACTAATAAGTTCAGTTTGGAGGAAGAGTGACATGGTTAACTAGTTGATAGTTTAAGTTGGACAATTTTTTTTGTAGTTGAGCTTGCAAGTGTAGGAGTTGTTTGAAGTTTTAATCAACTCTTAAGTTTAACTTTTGCTATGTAATTTTAGGTTTGGACGTTGAATTTGAGTTGTTGACTTGTTGGCTATTACTATTTTTTTTTGATAAGTGTTGACTTGTTGCTATTATATGTGAACTTAATTTCATATATTATCCTCATTTATAATATGCTTTGGAATTTGTTACAATAAATAAATATATATACCCCCTTTGTCCCCCCCCCCCAAAAAAAAGACTTTCCTCTTTGGTTTCTTTTAAAAAATTAGTCCCATATCTAGTAACAGGATTGACTTCTACTGTTTGAGAATTGATTGAAATAATCTCACATATCTTAAACAAACAATCTCACTTTCCTTTCAATGATGTTCCATTGAGTCCTGTTTTGAAATTTAAGTTTGCAGTTTTTGTGCCATTCTAGTTTACCCTGTATATGTCAATAAGAAAAGTTGGATACAAAATGGGGCGTATGTGGTTCGGTTTGGTTTAGGCCAAAAACACGAACCAAACTACTATTCGTTACAAAATTTTCAAACCGAATCGAACAAGGCTTGGAACCAAACCACTTGGTTTGGTTTGGTTTTGTGGTTTATATAAATTCTTTTTAATCAACTTAACCAATATTTACAATAACAATAAAAATAAGATTTTAATTTGGAATTAACATCAAATATTCAAAAAACCTAAACCTAAACCTAAAACTAAACCTAAACCTACCCCCCAAAACTTAAACCTTAAACCTAAACCTAAAACTAAACCTAAACCATAACCCGTCCCTAACCCCAACCCCACCCCCACCCCAACCCCCAACCCCAAACCCAACCCCAACCCCAACCTTAACCCTAAAATGTAAACCTTAAACCTAAACCTAAAACTAAACCTAAACCATAACACTATCCCTAAACCTAAACCTAACCCCAACCCTCACCCCCACCCCCCCCCCAAACCCAACCCCAACCCCAACCCCAAACCTTAAACCTTAAACCTAAACCTAAAACTAAACCTAAATCATAATACTATCCCTAAACCTAACCCCAACCCCCACCCCCACCCAACCCCAACCCTAATACGTAAACCTAAACCTAAACCTGAACCTAAACCATAAACCTAATTCGTAACACTAAGTTCACTAACCTTAAACCTAAACCTAAACCTATAACCCCTAAACCACCCCCAACCCCACCCCAACTCCCCACCCCCACCCCACCTCCCAAACCCCAACCTCCCTAACCCTAAAAGCGTAAACCTTAAACCTAAAACCTAAACCATAACACTATCCCTAAACCTAAACCTAACCCCAACCACACCCCCAACTCCACCCCACCCCCACCCCAACCCTAAACCCCAACCCTAAAACGTAAACCTTAAACCTAAACCATAACACTATCCCTAAACCTAAACCTAACCCCAATTAACCACACCCCTAACCCAACCCCAACCCCAAACCCCAACCCTAACCCTAACCCTAAAATGTAAACCTTAAACCTAAAACTTAAACCTAAACCATAACACTATCCCTAAACCTAAACCTAACCCCAACCACACCCCCCCCCCACCCCACCCAACCCCCTTAACCCTAACCCTAACCCTAAAACGTAAACCTTAAACCTAAAACCTAAATTAAACCTAAACCATAACACTATCCCTAAACCTAAACCTAACCCCAACCATGTTAGTTTGCATGGTACGTATGCTAGTGTAAATTTAGTGTATTAATGTTTAAATATCGATTTATGTATGTTTGTTAGCTGTGTAGCCATGTTGATGCTATGAAATCCATGGTTTTAGTTTAATTGACTTTGAAACAAAAAAAGATAACTTTATGTAAGTTTGGGGGGTGTTAGTGTAAATAGTAAGAAATAAAAGGGTGTTAGTGTAAATTTAGCGTATTAATGTTTAAACATCGATTTATGTACGTTTGTTAGCTGGGTAGCCATGTTGATGCTATGAAATCCATGGTTGTAGTTTAATTGACTTTGAAATTAAAAAAAAGATAACTTTATGTAAGTTTGGGGGGTGTTAGTGTAAATAGTAAGAAATAAAAGGGTGTTAGTGTAAATTTAGTGTATTAATGCTTAAACATCGATTTATATACGTTTGTTAGCTGGGTAGCCATGTTGATGTTATGAAATCCATGGTTGTAGTTTAATTGACTTTGAAACCAAAAAAAATAATTGTATGTACGTTGAGGGGTGTTAGTGTAAATGGTAAGAATTAAAGGGGTGTTAGTATAAATTTAGTGTATTAATGCTTAAACATCGATTTATGTACGTTTGTTAGCTGGGTAGCCATGTTGATGCTATGAAATCCATGGTTGTAGTTTAGTTGACTTTGAAACCAAAAAAGATAATTGTATGTACGTTTAGGGGGGTGTTAGTGTAAATGGTAAGAAACAAAGGGGGTGTTAGTGTAAATTTAGTGTATTAATGTTTAAACATCGATTTATGTACGCTTGTTAGCTAGGTAGCCATGTTGATGCTATGAAATCCATGGTTGTAGTTTAATTGACTTTGAAACCGAACAACATAACTGTATGTACGTTGGGGGACTTTGAAACCAAACGTGTTTACTTTCAAGCAACATTTATTCGATTTCTTCTCTTTCCATTCCTCTGGTTTAATACTCATATATGGGGTGGGGGAAATAGGGTTGGATCATTTTTGTTATTATTATTAACTAATTGATTTTGGATAACTTGTACATGTTTAGGTTCATCCAGCAAAAAAAGCAAAGAAATGATGATTATGCCATAAATGTATTCCTATGGTAAGCTTCTATAGCTTCTTGTTTGATCATATGAAAACAATGACGTACTTTTTCTTGTTGATTTTTAATCAAAATAATAATTTTACTTGGACAGGTTTTCTAGCTGATTGCCATGAAGATGAAGTTTTTTTTGATACTCATGTCGTAGGATTTTTTTAATTTTCTTTTTAGTTTTTTTTATTAGATATAGTTTACATGGATTTGTACAAGTTTAAATTTACAAGTTAACTCTAGAAATAAGTTTTTGATATTAATTGTTATGTATAATTTACATGGATTGTTGTAATAACATTTATAGTTTGATGTTTTTAAATTGGTTTTATATTATTGTTTATTTTGTGTCTTCAGTTTTGTATTAATTGTTATATTATCAGGTACAAAAATTTATAATAATAGTATAATAATAGTATAATAATAGTATTTTTGAGGGTTTTTTTTAAATTTTTTTTACATTATTAGCGACGGAATTTTCCATCGCTGAAATTAAAATTTTATAAATTTTTAAACGCCTTTAGCGACGGAAATTTCCGTCGCTGAAATTCAAATTTAATAAATTTTTAAACGCCTTTAGCGGAATTTTAAATTCAATTTTAATTAATTTTTTTAAATAGCCTTTAGCGACGGAAAATTCCGTCGCTGAAATTCAATTTTAATTTATTTTAAATACCTTTAGCGACGGAAAATTCCTGAAATTCAATTTTAATTAATTTTAAAAACCTTTAGCGACGGAAAAATTCAATCAACCTTTAGCGACGGAAATTTCCGTCGCTGAAAATCAACCTTTGAAATTTCCGGCTAAAAAACGGAAATTACGGAACGAAGATTAGCGACGGAGATGGCGGCGGAAAAATTCCGGGGGCGACAATTTAGCGAAAAATTTCGTCACTAAAGGTCATTTTTCTAGTAGTGCGACAAGCTGGCGTCAATTTGGCATGATAAAAGCGTAGAGGATCCCGGTCTCCCATCTTTCTTTGACTTGATTTATGATTAGGGCAGAGTCTCCGTAGACTTCGAGATCTTTAGCTCCTCTTTTGAGAGCTTCTTCTAGGCCAGCAATGCAGGCTTCATATTCCGCCGTATTATTTGAACAATCGAACTCCAACCTTATAGCCAGCGGAGTATGAGAGTCAGCCGGATCGATTAACAAGATTCCTATGCCAAAGCCTCTTTTGTTCGCGACTCCGTCAAAGAACATCTGCCAACAAGTGTCATGGTCAGTAATTTCCAGGACACCTTCATTTCAGGACACCTTCATCGAAACAGGCTCGGTCGCATCTTCGGCCTTCAAGGTAGATCGGCTAAGTGGTCTGTAATGACGCTTCCTTTGATAGACTTGAGTGTGACATAAGTTATGTCAAACTCATTGAGAAGAAAGGACCACTTGGCTAGTCGGCTGGATAGTGATGGCTTACTAAAGATGTGCTTGATAGGGTCCATTCTAGATATGAGTTTGATGGACCTCCCTTGGAGATAGGTTTTGAGCCTTTGAGTAGCCCAGACTAGGCCGGTGTAGCTTTTCTCTAGTGCTGAATAGTTTAGCTCGCTTCCCTGTAGCTTCCTACTTATGAAGTATATGGCATTTTCGACGTAGGAATCTTCCTTTTCTTGGGCGAGCATAGCCCCTACTGACGTGTCTGTGACGGTTAGGTATATGAGGAGAGGTTTATGTATATGGGGTGGAGCTAGCACAGGAGGATTGATAAGGTAGTATTTTATTTTCTCGAAGGCTAGCTGGCACTTTTCGTCCCAGACTTGGTCGGTATTCTTTTTTAGGAGTTTAAAGAAGGGCTCAGATGTGGTCGTTAGCTGTCTGATGAAACGGCTGATGTACTGGAACCGGCCTAGGAAGCCTTTGACTTCGGTTTGAGTTTTCGGCTGTGGCATTTCTAGGATGGCTCTGATCTTTGCTGGCTCAATCTCGATGCCTTGCTCGGTCACTAAGAATCCCAGGACTTTGCCTTTAGTAACCCCGAATGTGCATTTGGTGGGGTTAAGCTTCATCTAGTGCTTCCTTAGTCTTTTGAAGAACTTTCGAAGATCTTTGATATGGGCACCGTTGGCGTCGCTGGAATGCACGATCATATCATCAACATAGACCTCCAATTCTTTATAGATCATGTCGTGGAAGAGGGTGGTGGCGGCCCTCTGGTAAGTGGCTCCGGCATTCTTTAGCCCAAATGGCATCACAATATAACAATAAGTACCCCAGGGAGTAGTGAATGAGGTCTTCTCCTGGTCTTCTGTTGCCATTTTGATTTGATTATAACGAGGATCGGACTTTGTCTACCACAATATCGGACTATTGGGCTTAGAGGAAGTCATCTTTGGGTGGCGCTTTGTTGACGGTCGCGAAGTCTACAGTCGGACTTTCCCGTTGGGAGCAGTCACTATATTGAGTTGAAGTTGGCAACCAGCCTTGTTTCATGATTTCTTCTTTGACTTGTAGTGACCATTCTGGCTTGATGCGGCGGAGTTTCTGTTTGACTGGGCGAGCATCCGGATATGTGGGAATCCGGTGTTCAACTATGGATGGATCTAGGCCGGGCATATCTTCGTAGGACCAGGCAAATATGTCTACGAACTCTTTAAGGAGATCAATGAATGCCTTTCTTTCTGGACCTTGGAGGTAGCTGCCGATTCTGATTTCTTTGATTTCATTGTCCAGCCCCAGGTTGATAGTGGACAGTCTTCAGTTGCTGCTGGCGATGAATGGCTCTATTCACAGTATCAACTCCGACTTTGCAAGCTCAAGTAGATAATTTTTATCTTTTGGGTCAATTTCATTAAATGACTCATTATCATAACTATTATTACTTAATGCGTCTTTTAATGTAGGTGCAACTAAGGAATAAGCAAAGACATTTAAATTATCATTAAAAGCATACTGTACAGGGTTTATTACATTGTTGAGGACCTGGGGTTTGAGATCCGGATTGGTAGATGACCAATCCGTAAAGCTAGGAGAAGGAATAGGGATAGTATATCCAAAGCGGTCCACCAGGTCTTTGGGCGTCAGGAGTGGGCCGGTCGTGGTATACCAATTCTGCAGAGGCTTATTAGAAATAGACTCAAATTCAGCAGGGAGCTTTTCATAATCAACGCCTCTGTCTATCATACCCATAAAACTGTCCCCTAGACTGTCGTCATCTAGCAGGGCCAAAGCATAATCATTTTGGTCTATAGACCAAGTATTTTCAATAGTGACAATCTTATACGCAGTGCTACGGGGCTCCAGGGTAACCTGTTCCATTCTATCTGAGAGAAGACTGACATCTTCAAAGATTTCCCACCCAGGGCATCTTTTCCCATTCTGGTCTAACCAGGGTTCAGGAAACATGAGATAGGCTTCAGTTTCCCCCTTTCTTACAAAGTAACCATTTAAGGTTTTTCTATAAGGTTGGAGAGGGGGATACTCATAAGGACGCTTTCTTTTTCTGCCTTTCTTTTCTCACGTTTCTGTTTCATGACTGCGGCTACTTCAGCTGGAGTAGGCGTGTATCCTAGACCAAAAGGAGGGATACATTCCTTAAGTTCATCCTGGACTAAATTAACTACTCCTTGCTGATTCCTGCCGAGACCTAGACCAGACATATAATTCATTTTTTGAAACATGTTTAAAGGGACCATGTTTCCTAGGGAAGTGACTTTCTTTCCTATGATGTCAGTTTCTCGGCTGCATTCTATGGTGTTGACCACAGCTTGGGGGATAACCTCGAAGCCACTGAGAAAAATACCAGTGTCCTCATGTTCTATCTCGATGATTGGGATGTCCTCGTTTTCCTTATTCTCAACGATCTTATCAGCCAGAATAATTACTATGTGGTCATCGTGGATGAATTTGAGATGCTGGTGTAATGAAGAGGCTACCCCCTTTACCCCGTGGATCCAAGGGTGTCCCAACAACAGGCTAAAGGTGGCTGGTATATCCAGGACTTGGAACTCAACTGGCATGTTTAAGGGCCCAATAGTTAGCATTAAAGTGACCACCCCTAAGACACATCGACTGGTGTTGTCGTATGCCTTAACTGTCTGCGAGGAAGGAGTGAGTTCTGATATCTTTATCCCCAGTTTGGCTAATGTGCTGGCAGGACATACATTCAATGAAGACCCATTATCTACCAAAACTCGGGGAACTCGTTTCTCCAAAATTCCCACAGTGATATGAAGGGCATCAATGTGGTTGGTTCCTTCCCTTGGCAGGTCTAGATCAGTGAACATTTTAACGTTCCCAAAGTGAATGTTCCCGATCATTTGAGTAAGCTCATTTGGGGAGGTTTCAATAGGGATGACTGCCTGACTTAAAGATTTAGCCAGCGTATCACGGTGGGTCTTAGAAGCACAAAGTAAGCCCCAGATGGAAATGTTGGCCTAAGTTTTCTTCATCTGAGCTAACAAGGTATCTTCCACCGTTTTAGCCCCAATATCTGTTGCTTGATCTTTGCCAGAGTGGTCACCTCTTTCCGGGTTTGGCTGGTAGGCTCGGCCAGATCGGGTAAGGTGGCTAACATCTCCACCAACCCAAATGGCTTTTTCAATGTTACAGGTGTTTTGGCTACCAAGGATAGTGTCCCAGGAGAGCATATTACAACTAGGCTCTTTTATGGATAAGGATGGAGGAATAGGAACAAGGATATATGGAAGTGGATGTTTATTTATTTCAAACTTGGGCACGCAAAGGTTTTCATCAACCTCAATCATATTGATTTGAGGTAGAGGGTTATTGACTACATTTGGTCTGGGTGGAGGTTTTCAATAACCTTATCATCTATAAGGTCCTGGATATCATTTTTGAGGGTATAACATTTATCGGTGAGGTGACCACCTGGGCGATGGTATTCACGATCTTGGGAATGGTTCCAAGTCTGGGCGGGGGTTGGTGGCTTATTCTAATTCTCCAGCGGTGCCATTAGCCCCTGCTGATATCATAGGCGGGAGCTTGCGGTTCATCATAATGCCGCTTACCATTCGATTTCGAAGTTTACGGCCGGGCCATCATTTGCTCCTTGTATTGACAGACTGTCGACCCATAATACCATGGAGCAGAGCTATAATTTTGGGTAGAAAATGGGGTTGAGGCATTCCCTACCATATTGACCATATTGGTGCGGCTATCTTTCCTTTGGAGTAACGGAAAGAACTAGGAGACGTATTGGTCTTTAGTTGGCCAGTCCGTATATCATCATCAATACGGGCTCCTATCTCCTCTATTTGTTTGAAATTGGTGTAGGGGAGGTACCGCATATGTTCCAGGTAAATGGGTTGGAGGTTTTTTATGAACATGCATGACTCCGGATGCAGTCAAAGGTATCAAGGTATGTGCTAGCTTCCTTTCCACATTTGCAAACTTCAGCAGGTTTCTTTTTCCCTTACGTGCACGATTCAAGGTCCCTCTATTTTCGGGTGGTGTTATCTTTGTATCTTTCAAGGAGCAGCTTGACTATCTAGTCCCAAGTATTCATGGTGCTGCTATCAGACAACATTAACCATTGTTTGGCAGCTCCTATTAGGGTGAGGTGAAAATTGGAAGCCATAGCCTCAAAGCTAGCTCCTCTTGACTGCATGCCAGTGGAATAAGATTTCAAGTGGGATATAGGGCATCCAGTCCCATCAAACTTTTCTATGTCGGGCATTTTGAATTTCGAGGCGTATTCTTTGAAGGTTGCAATGTTAGGGCCAGCGTAGAAAATTCCCTTTGTTGAGAAGTTTAAGCGGCATGGTCTTCATATTTTCCATGTCGGCCTCCATTTTGGTGGTGGGGAGTTGGCTTTTGGTAGATCTTGGTTGGATTAGGGAAGGGGTTATTTTCTGGTTGAAGAGTCTGGTGAGGATTTTGGGTTGGTGGGTTTTGGGCAGCGTATGGCTTCTGGGTTGGATATAGATATTGGGCATTATAAGGACTCTGTGCTGGATATGGGTATTAGTTTGGATAAAGGTCCTGAGTTGGTGGATTTTGGGCCGTATATGGATTCTGGGTTAGTGGGTTATAGCTTTTTGGGTCCATATGTGGGCTATTATGGAGTGGGTTAATCATGGGAAAAGGGAGGTCATTTGGGCTCTGGGTATTTGGGAGAGGATATGGTGGATAGGACGGGTAAGGGCTGATATTTGGATAGTAGGGACTTGGTGGAGGATTGGGATTTGGGGTAGCGGTAGTATTTGGTGGGTTAGTGTTTGGTGGGAGTTGGGTTTGGAGGCACATGAGATGTGGATGCTTCTTCGGGGATTGTAGGGGAAGAGTTCACCTCACCACCTTTGGATTTTAAGCTTTGTACCGGACTAGCCATTTGACTCATCGCTGCACCCAACTTTTGGTCTAACCATTCTGCATTGCCGAGTCGGAACATACCACAGAGCCCCCGAATGCGTACCCATGGGCGATTGTTCACTTTCTCTTGCCATACCGCTCGGATCCGTACCCTACGCCGATTCGCCCTTTGTCCGATCTGAACCGATACCCTCGATCTAATTTACACTACTTTTTCGTATCAACCGGCCATTACTATCTGCGCTTTCCAAATTCGGGCCGGGTTTCGAGGAAAATGGGTTTGGAGGTATCGGAAAGGTGGAGGCTTTACGGGCTTAGATGCAGCGTGCCTTTTATTAGTATATTTTATTATTATTTATTTTGTTCCCTACAATTGACCAGGATAAGCACCCGCTTTATTTTGACAGTCTCGGGACTTTTCCGGAATAGTGGATTCTTTCTCGCAGTATAGGACCAACGTATTCCACCGCTTCGACTCCCAGATGGGACCGATCCCATGCGAAGGGCATATACTCTTTCCAGGATCCACCATTCGAAATGGTCTAGGTCGAGCATCTGAGAATAATAAATCAGCCCCTGCTTGTTTATATTTTTTTTATATGCGCACTTATTTATTTTTTCTAAACTTGTGCATCATTTTTTTATTATATTTATTATTATTTTTTTTTCATATATATATATATATATATTTTTTTTATTTTTTTTTGACTTTTCCTCTTTTTTTTCACGTATCATTTTTTTTTGACAGGGGCTAATCCACAATTTGGAGATGCAAAAACCGGTCGGTCTATGAAGTGTCTTGAGAAGCTATATGCATTCTAGCGTTGGCTTATACAGGGGGTAGGGTGGCCATGGTGTAGGGTAACAGTTCGGAATATACATATATGCGTGCACGTATATGCGGTATCTAGAAAGCAGTAAAGTCTTTATTTATTTACAGATATATAAACAGAAAAATAAATCAAATATGGCATGTCTTGCTGTTATGTGTGAGTTTTCTCGGCTTTTTAGTTTGAACGCAAGCAAGCAAACACACCATATTAAGAAATAGAAAGAAAAGCGGAGAAACTATCTATCCCTATTAATTACAAATTTGGTCCTATGTCCCCAAAATAAAACGACAGAATTAATGCAGATATGTACAAATGTACATAATAATAGAAAAAAGGAAAAATGAAAAGAAATAAATAATAATACAGAGCCGGAAATAAAACAATGATTAAAATAAAGCTCCGGCCCTTTTATTGTGCTGCCCGGAATTTTATTGCAACATATATATCATATTATTATTTTTTATTTTTCGAAAGTTTTTTTTTTATTTTTGTTTTTGAAAAAAAAAGAATATTTTTAAATACACCTGTAACAGTTATCGGAACGAAACTGCTGCAAGATGGATGATCATATCCACAAATATAGGCACGGATGTATGGGAACGCAATATTCAAATGCATAAATTAATATAACAAGCATACTTTAGTCAGAAACAAATAAAAACAAAAAAAGTTTTATTTTATGAGTCTAGCCCTCCATTTTATTTAAAATAAAACAACTCCCCAAAGAAAGTCGCCCTTGTGGGCTCGGATGCGCTGCGCCCGCGCCTTGGTTAGGGGTGCGCATACGTGCGGATGCGGGACACCATTGCTCTCGTTCCACCCTCCCTTGTTTAGGGGAAGACGAAATCAAAAGTGCGAGAGGAGTGCTGTCTATGATAGCGCGTTGGAACGCGTCTCGGTTGCCTTTAGTAGATTTTTTATCCAATATGGGAACTTGTGGTTTCCCGCATCAAGTTATCCCTTTTTTAGGGGCTACAAGGATATGGGAATGCATTACCCTTTCATTCTCATTTTTCATTTTTTAGGGGAAAACGGAAAAGTGCAAAAAAGGATATTGCGACGACCCCACTATGGATTTTATTAAAAATAGCCTTATGGCCCGTTTTGGATCACTATGGGAGCTTTGGGTTTCCCGCATCAAGTTATCCCTTTTTTAGGGGATATCAGGATATGAGAATACATCACTCTTCCATTCTCATTTTCCCTTTTTTAGGGAAAAACGGAAAAGTGCAAAGAAAGAGTGTTGCGAGGCCCCACTAGATCCAAAAGTTTTAGAGTCGCCATCTTTATTTTAAGGCAAAAATAAAGCAAAACCAGAAAAAAGAAAAATAAACCAGAGAAAAAGAAACGACTTTGGAGGCTAAGTTATGAGTTGGGAAGGTGTTAGGCACCCAACTCGCCCTCTCGGTCTCAAAATAGTTTTTAGCTGAAGTATGCTTATTGTTATATTTATTTAGCAAATAAATAAAGCATTAAAAGACAGGAAATTAAAACAAATACATCCGGGGCTACATTATTTACGGACTTGCAGTCATTTCCTTACAATAATTACAAATGTATTTAAAAATATTTGGCCATTATAACGGCTCTTTTACATAATATTTCCTATTTTAATCCAGGCAGCACAACGGCTTATATTGACTACATTGGGCTGGATTTAAGTAATAACTTTAAATAATAAATAAATAAACAAGTAAATAAAAACGCCCTTAAAGGTTATTACCTTTTAGAGCGGTAGTGTGCTCGCTCTATCCTTCAGGGTGAGAGAGTCTTTTTTTTTTTTTGTGGTTGTTGTTTTGATTTGGGCAGAGTGACGGCTTATTTTGAATGACTTTGGCTTGTTCACTCGGGCAGAGTGACAACTTATTTTGATAGGTTTTGGCCTTTCTGGTTGGGCGGAATAACGGCTTGATTTTTGTGTATTTCAGCTCATTACTCGGGTAGAGTAACGACTTACTTTGGGATATTTGGGCCGAGGAAGTAAGGTGGATACCTAACTACTAGACTAGGGATCACTTATAACCGGTGGATTTATGTGTTGACGGAGTTTGGACGGGGTATGTGTAGACACCCCAATTCCGTACCCCTCGTATGTGACTGACATAAAATATCAAGAACTGTTAAAACTTAACAAATGTCAAGTTGTAGGAGTTAAAAATGCGAAAGGAAAAGCAGAATGCGCGAAACAGTGAACTGCAGGGGGTGAAAGTGCAAAAAACGAAAGTGGAATAGTTGGCTTGGTGCCGCACCAAGGACTTCAAAGTTGGCACCGAGATATTCACTATTCATCTCTCTCAGATAGAAATTGTATAAGCTTCGAAGCACATGGTACAAGCGGTTGATGCAGGGTGAACAAATCAGGAAATTCCCGATGGATCCTGCCTTCTCACTATAAATAGAAGCCTCCGGCTTCTCATTTCAGTTGCTCATTTCCTCCACGATTTTTAATCGCAGCGAAGCTCTGCCGATACTATTAGTACGAGAGGTGCGAGATAGGTGAGTGGAAGCCCCTACAGTCTCCAAACCCCGTCCAAACTCTGCCAAAACAAAAACCCATAGGTTATAAGTGATCCCTAGCCTAGTTGTTAGGTATCCACCTCACTTCCCCGGTCCAAAAATCTCAAAGTAAGCCGTTACTCTGCCCGAGTAACGAACTGAAAAGTCAAAAAACTAAGCCTAGGTTCCGCCCAACCAAAAAGGCCAAAACCTACCCAAATAAGCTGTCACTCTGCCCGAGTTGACAAGCCCAAACTCTCAGAAATAAAGCAGTCATTCTGCCCAAATCAAAACAACAACCATACAACAAACAACAAAAGACTCCTTCTCCCTAAAGGACAGAGCGAGCACACCGCCCCTCTAAAAGGTAAAACCTTTAAGGGCGCTATTTATTGTATTTATTTACTTGTTGTCTTTTTATTATTTTTAAATAAAGTTGTTATTTCAATCCGCGTAATGTAGCCAATATAAGCCGTTGTCGCCGGATTAGAATATGAAATATTTTGTAAAAGAGCCGTTATAATGGCCAAATATTCTTAAATATGTTTGTAATTATTGTAAGGAAATGGAAATCAAGTCCAGTAAATAATGTAGCCACGAATGTATTTGTTTAAATTTCCTGTCTTTTTAATACCTTATTTATTTGCGAGATAAATATGACAATAAGCATACTTCACCAAAAACCATTTTGAGATCGAAAGGCGAGTTGCGAGTTGGGTGCCTAGCACCTTCCCAACTCGTAACTTAGCCTCCGAACCCGTTTTTCTTTTTCTCGGTTTATTTTTCTTTTCTTTGGTTTTGCTTTATTTGCCTTAAAATAAAGATGGCGACTCTAAAACTTTCTTTCTGATTCAGTGGGGCCTCGCAACATTTCCTCTTTGCACTTTCCCGTTCTCCCTAAAAAGGGGAGATATGGGAATGGAGGGGTGATGCATTCCCATATCCTCGGTATCCCCTAAACAAGGGATAACTTGATGCGGAAACCCAAAGCTCCCATAGTAATCTGAATGGGCCATAAGGCTATTTTTAATAAAATCCATCCAGTGGGGCGTCGCAATATCCTTTTTTGCACTTTTCCGTTTTCCCCTAAAAAAAGGAAAATGATATTGAAAGGGTAATGCATTCCCATATCCTGGTATCCCTAAAAAAGTGATAACTTGATGCGGGAAACCATAAGTTCCCATATTGGATACAAAATCCACTCAAGGCAACCGAGGCACATTCAAACGTGCTAACATAGACAAAGATTCCTCTCGCACTTTTGATTTCGCCTTCCCCTAAACAAGGGAGGGTAAACAAGGAACGAGGGTGGAGCAGTGGTGTCCCGATCCGCACGCACGCGCACCCCTATCCAAGGGCGGGCGCGGAGCACATGAACCTCACAAGGCGACTGGCTGGGAGTTGTTTTATTTTAAATAAAATAGAGGGCTAGACTCGTAAAATAAAACTTTTTTGTTTTTATTTGTTTATGGCTGCAGTATGCTTGTTATATTAATTTACGCATTTGAATAAAGTGTTCCTATACGGCCGTGGCTATATTTGTGGATATGATCCTCCATCTTGCAGCTGCTCCGATAAGCATCGGCATGTTTAAGAATATAAAAAAAATTCAAAAAAATAAATAAATATATATAAAAAAAATTTCGAAAAGAAAAAATAATATATATATATATATATATATATATATATATATATATATATATATATGTTACAATAAATTCCGGGCAGCACAACAAAAGAGCTGGGGCTTTACTTTCGGCTCTATATTATTATTTATTTCAGTTCATTTTCTTTTTCACTTTATTCTGTACATTTATACATATTTGTATTCATTATGTCATTTTATTTCGGGGACATAGGACCAAATTTGTAATTAATAGGGATAGATAGTTTCCCCGCTTTTCAAACTAAAAAGCCGAGAAAATCCACACAAATAGCAAGACAGGCCATATATGTTTTATTTTTCTGTTTATATATCTGTAAATAAATAAAGATTTTACTGCTTTCTAGATACCACACACACGCACATGCATATAAATATATTCCGAACTGTTACCCTACACCATGGCCAGCCTACCCCCTGCATGAGCCAACGTTAGAATGCATTTAGATTCTCAGGATACTTCATTGACCGACCGGTTTTTGCATCTCCGAATTGTGAGTCAGCCCCTGCAAAAAAAAAAATATATGAGAATAAAATAAAAAAAAAGAAAAAAAATATATATACATATATCTAAAAAAAAATTGCGCAAGTTTAGAAAAAAAAATAAATGTTAAAAATAACTGCGCAACAAAAAAAAAGAATGATAATAAGCAGGGGCTGATTTATTATTCTCTGATGCTCGACCTAGACCATTTCGAATGAAGGATCCTGGAAAGAGTATATGCCCTTCGCCTGGGACCAATCCAGTCCTGGGGAGTCGAAAGACAGGTGGAATACGTTGGTCCTATACTCTGGAAAAAGAATCCACTGTTCCAGGAAAGTCTTGAGACCGTCAAAATAAAGAAGGTGCTTATCCGGTCAACTATAGGGAACAAAAACAAACAATAATAAAATATACTAATAAAGGCACGCTGTACTCCAAACCCAGAAAGCTTTCAGCCAGCCTCCTGATACCTCCATAACCCATTTTCCTCAAAAACCTGGCCCAAATTTGGAAAGACAGAGACAAGATCGCCGGTTGATACGGAAAGTAGTGCGTAAATCGCAGTAAGGTATTAGTATCGATCGACAAGGGCGTAATCGCTCGTAAAGAACAGATCCAAGCAAGATGGCAACAGATGAGCAACCGATATGGGTACATTCGGGGCTCCGTGGTACGCCCGACTCCCAAGCAATGCAAAGCTGGCTAGACCGTAACTGATGCACGACATGAACGCTTGCTAAGCCAAATATCAAGTCTTATACAAGGTCAAAAACCCAGTGGTGAGGTGAACTCTTCCCCTACAATCCCCCAAGAAGCATCAACATCCCACGTGCCTCCAAACCCAACTCCCCAGCCAAACACTAACCCACCAAATACTACCGCTACCCCAAATCCCAATCCTCCACCAAGTCCCTACTACCCAAATATCAGCCTTTACCCGTCCTATCCTTTATATCCTTCCCCAAGCACCAAAATTCCCCAAAGCCCAAATGACCTCCCTGTTCCCATAACCAACCCACTCCAAAACAGCTCACATATGGACCCACCAAATTATAACCCGCCAGGCCAAGTTACCACTTATTTACCTTATAATGATCCTGGTCGCCCAGCCGAAACCATCCAAAATCCACCTACCCAAAATCCACCAACCCAAAACCCTTATCCTACCCAAATTCCACCAACCCAAAATCCACCTACCCAAAATCCACCAACCCAAAACCCTTATCCTACCCAAAATCCACCAGCCCAATATCCATATCCACAAAAACCTTACGCACAATTAAATTAACCCAACCTTCCCTAACCCAGCCAGTATATACCAAAAACTAACTCCCCCAGCCACCAAAATAGAGGCTGATGTGGAAAATATAAAAGCTATGGTACTCAAACTTCTCAACAAAGGGGAATTTTCTACGCGGGCACTGACATTACAACCTGCGGCAGTATTGCCTTTCAAATTCAAAATGCCCGACATAGAAAAATTTGATGGGACTGGATGCCCTATATCCCACTTAAAATCTTATTCCACCGGCATGCAAGGGGAGCTAGCTTTGAGGCTATGGCTTCCAATTTTCACCTCACCCTAATAGGGCGCCAAACAATGGCTAATGTTGTCTCGATAGCAAAGACCATGAACACGTGGGACCAAATAGCTGCTCCTCGAAAGGTACAAAGACAACACCAGCCCCGAAAATAGAAGGGACCTTGAGTCGTGCACCCGAGGGAAAAGGAAACATGTGCCGAAGTTCGCGTCGTGGAAAAGAAAGTTGGCTCAGACTTTGATGCATCTCGATCCAACCGAGTCATGCCGAATGTTCATCAAAAACCTCCAAACCCCATTTACCCGCAACCCATGCGATACCTTCCCTACACCAATTTTAAAGAAATAGTAGATATATGCGCTCGTATTGATGATGATATACGGACAGCCAATTACAAGTCAATACGCCTCCTACCTCTTTCCGTTATTCTAAAGGGAAAACATGACCACACCCGCACAAACCGTCAATGCGGTAGGAAATGCATCGCCCCCTTTTCTACCCAAAATTATGGCACTGCTCCATGGTCTTATGGAGCGGATAGGTCTGCCAACACAGCCGGAGGAAATAATGGCCCGAGCGTAAATTTTAAATCGAACCGCCATTATGATGAGCCGAAGCCTCCTAGTCTCGTAATCGCAGGGGCTAATGGCACAAGGAGTGTTAAAGCCTATGGAAAATTATAAGCCACTGCATTCCCCGCCAGACCTCGTGTGGGTCCCAATGAGCACAATAATAAGCTAGAAGGGGGTTGAATAGCTTATTAACACTTTAAAACTTTTAAGTAAGTTCCTTGAAAGTTACTTGAAGTTTATGAAAAGTTTCAAGTAGCGGAAGACCTTCAAGAAAATTGTTCCGTGTCCGCCGATAAGGACTACCTAGACCTTTTACGTATTACTTAAGTTCTCACGAAATGGATATAATGAACAAGGAAACTAGGCGCTCAAGTAATAGACAAACGAAGGAAATAACACAAGTATTTTGAGATGGTTCACACTAAATAGTGCTACGCCCACCACCAAGGCGCCAACCTTGGATTTAAATTGTGCACTATGTTTTCCACTTAGATCAATTACAAAGAATATCCCTAATGGATCGTGTACAAAATATTGACTTGTGTTTGTCTATGGAATTAAATATCTAGAATACAAGATATTTAATTGCATGTAATATAGTTAATGGAAGTAAACAACAAGAAGAATAAAACAATAAATGTTGAAGAGCACTTCTTGTTGTTGACGAGGACTTCTAGATCTGTTGAGGATCTATTGAATGCACCTGAAAGACTTGGAGTTGTATAGATTCGATCAATTCTTTAAGTGTTCGATTGATTCTCATGCTTGTCGTTGTTCTTCAATGGCGATATTTAAAGCAGTGCACTTCAAAAGAATCCGTTGGAGGACGAAGGCTTCAACAAATCTATTCATAAATGCATTAAATGCATGGGGTCAATAAGGAATTTCGTCTTCACGATATCCGAGCGATAATCATTTCGAGATCTTCAAAAAGGTGGGCGATTTGGTGTCGATCGAGATGAAGCGAAAGTAGGGGACACCGCTTTTATCGCTTTCATCGCTCAGACGAAAAGTCTTCGCTGAAAGTTGCTTTCGGCTTGACATGTCGAGATGACTTGGATTAATTCAAATAATATATAGAAATAAGTTTGAATTAATCCGCCTAGCTTTATGAAGAGGACACGTAGAAGCAGCATCACCGGACACGAGGTCTACCGATCTTAAGCGTTGAGCAGGTCTTCGGTGAAGCCGAGAAAGGGTCTTCCGTGAACCGAAAAGAGTCCTACAAAAACTATACAAGGCAAAGTTCTATACACGGTTGCCACGCTAATCGACACGCCCGATTAGCCATCAAGTATAAAACTAATGTAATGTATCGATCGATATAAATTTAACATAAGAATCAACAACCCGGAATCATGCCCGATCGTGAATATCATCGCCGCAGGGTCACCTCACCGATAAATGTTATCTCGCTAAAAATGCTATTCAGGATCTTATAGATGATAAGGTTATTGCAAAGCCCACTCCCAGACCAAATATAATCAATAATCCTCTACCTCAAATCAACATGATTGAGGTTGATGAATACTTCCTGGGCATGATAGGCAGAGGTACTGATCACGAGAAGCTCCCTGCTGAGTTTGAGCCTATTTCTAATAAGCCACTGCAGAACTAGTATACTACGACCGGCCCACTTTTGACGCCCACAGACCTGGTGGACTACTTCGGATATATTACCCCTATTCCTTTCCTTTGCCTTACGGATTTGGTCATCTACCAATCCGCTCCCTAAAATTGAGGATCTCAAACCCAAGGTCCTCAATCATGTAATTAACCCTGTACGGTGTGCTTTTAATAATAATCTAAACGTCTTTACTTATTTCTTAGTTGCAGCTACATTAAAAGGCGCATTCAAAAAATTATATTAATGAGTCATTTAATAGGACCCAAAAGATAAAAAAAAAATTTGTTTGCTTGAGCTTGTAAAGTCAGCAGAGCACCAGAGACAACATCATCAACAGCAACTGAAGACTGATCCACTATCAATCTAGGGCTAGACAATGAAATCAAAAGAAGTCAGAATCGGCAACTACCTGCAAGGCTCTGAAAGAATAACACTCATGGATCTCCTCAAAAGAGTTCGTGGACATGTTTACCTGGTCCTATGAAGATGTGTCAGGGGTAGACCGAGTCATAGTCGAACACCGGATCCTCATATGTCCGGATGCTCAGCCAATCAGACAAAAGCTCCACCGCATCAAGCCAGAATGGTCATTACAAGTTGAAAAAAAAAAGAAAGCATGAAACAGCCGCACGTCAACTTCATTCGGGTAAAAAAAAAATACAAGAAAAAAAGAAGAAGAGAAGAAGTAGTAAAAAAAAAAAAAGAGAGACAAAAAAAAAATAAAAATAAAAAAAGAGTAAAAAAAAAAAAGAAGAAGAAAGAAAAAATACCCGATCTAGCTGTCCAACATAGTGATCATTCCCAAGCCCAACAGTTTTTTTTTTCATCAACGGCATGCTGGGTTATAGTCAAATCAAAGGCAGCAGGAGACCAAGAAAAGACCCCATTCACCACCCCTTGGGGGACCTAATGCTATCATGTCATGTCGTCTGGGTTTAAAAATGCTGAGGGCTACTTATCAAAGGCTGCTACCCCTCTCTTTCACGATGTGCTGTAATTGTCAAAGAGATCCGGTCAGGAGATGCCGTACTCCTCACAAGCCAGGAAAGAAAAGACCTTGTCCAGCTCTCCAATCTCAACGAGCTTAAAAGGTATTATGCTTGAGACACTCTATCTGGCCAGTGCTTCCCTCTCCATCCCGCTAGGCTAAAAACCCAAAAGGGCGGCCTAGGCAAAAATTAGAGTATAAAAAAAAAACAAATAAAAAAATTGATAAGGGCTCGCTAGGTTGAAAACCCGAAATGACGGCCTAGGCAAAAGTTAGAGCCAAACAAATAAAATATATATATCAGGAGAATAAGGAGAGGGAAAACACTCTTTAAAACCTCGACATCTTACCTCCAGTCTTCAGCATGCAAGGGGCTCGACTAACAGAAGAAAAAGAAAACCCACGACATAAGCTCGCAATAAAACACTAAAATATAATATTACAGGTCCTAAGGTGCAACTTAGGAATAATTGCTAAAGAAATTTAGGTTATACATTAATTGCATGTACATATCTATTATTGCCTATACCCCCTTTGTTTCCCCCAAAACTATCCTTCATTTGCAACTTAAGCCCCGGAGCAGTCCATCAGTGCTTGCGGCATCCGCCTGGCCGGTCCCATGTACTTCTTTTGCAAGGCATAGAAAAAAGCTCAGTGTCATCAGGATAAGAAACACCAGAAGTGTCCTCGACCTATTCATCATCTGCGTTGCCACTGTCCTGAAACAGCCCGAAGACTTGGATCCCGATCATTCACGGCGGCCCTGTCTGATTTCGAAGGAAAATGCAGGGATTATGAAAATAGCCTTATATCAAGTATAGCCCTGCAACAATTATATGGCCAAGAACAGGAAGTGACTGCCTTTTCCTTTCCCCGCATATACTCATAAAAAAAAAGAAGGGGAAGCATGTTCGAGCCCGAAGGTATATTCCTTTAAAATCCATTTTGGGGATACATCGTGCCATTACCTGTTAGGTCGGTATAGCTTTGCTTTGTGCGTGCGTCTTGAGTCTGCATGTGTTTATTTATTTTGCATCATATAAATTATATTGCATTGTAAATATTTGTACAGGTTTTCAAAAAAAAATAAAACAAAAAAAACAAAAAGAGAATAAAAAAAACAAAACAAAACAACAAAAACAACAAAAACAAAACAAAAACAAAACAAATTTTTTTTTATATGTATTGTTTTGCATCTAAATAAATGTTTTTGCATTCTAGGCATCATAGAAGTGTGTTGCATTTTAAAAATATATACTACATTTTGCATTGCTGCATGCATGATAGAATAGGAAAATACTCATGCATTGTGTTAATAAGCATCATGTATTTTTTGGCATCGCATGTGCATCAAATAAAAATAGTACATACATCCATCATATGCATTTATTATCCAATAAGCTGCATTAGGGGTGTGCTAAAAAGATATAAAATGCCACCATTCATGAAAATAAATATTCCCATGGCATTACTATTCCCTGCAGCATAAGCATGCATCATTTAGCCCCATTTGCATAAATCATGCATAATAAGGTCAAATAGTGACCACTAGTTTAATCATGCATCATAAGAATAAATTGCATAAATTGCATGCATCATTACTTAATTGCATCATTTAGGCATAAATAGGACATGCATAAGCATTAATAATAAAGTCAGGAATGCTTCAAAAGTACCAAACAATGCCAGAATCCAACAGATCAGAAGTATATCCAGGCGAACAAACAAAAAAAAAAGACAAAACAAAAAAAAAGAGAGAAAAGAAAAGAAAAAAAGAGGTAATAAGCATACAAATAAAGAAAAGTGACAGGCATGCAGAACAAAAACAAAAAAAAAACAAAAAAAATCGGGAGAGGGAAAAATGCATGTACAAGAAGGAAAAATTTTCAGGTACATGCAACAAGGAAAAATGCGGCGGCAGAAGAAGAAATTTTCAACTGAAGCTAGAAAATGGAGCGAAAAGAAAACAGCAGCAAAGAAAAGATGATATCAGCTGATACCAAAAGATGCTGCAGCAAGAAAAGAAGTTTCTGACCAAGGTTAGAAGGAGCAGTAAAGAAAATGCAGCAGCATCAAGAAAAATTTTCCAGCTAAAGTCGAAAACATAGCGGAACGGGAAAAAAGATTTTCCAAATAAGGCAGTGACAAAAGAAAATCCCCAAGAAAGTGCAACAAAGAACAACAGAAAGCGCGACAAAGAAAGCAACATCAGCAGCAATTTGTTGCATGGACACGACAAAGGTAAAGGAAAGGAAGGTATT
This sequence comes from Codonopsis lanceolata, assembly GCA_013146195.2. Taxonomy (NCBI): domain Eukaryota; kingdom Viridiplantae; phylum Streptophyta; class Magnoliopsida; order Asterales; family Campanulaceae; genus Codonopsis; species Codonopsis lanceolata. The sequence goes on along the minus strand of CM028382.1, from coordinate 70,626,998 downwards.
TTCCTTTTTAACAGTGTATTTGTTTGATGTTTGGAAACTTTCCTTTAAGGGGTACACAGCCCCGGATTGATAGGGAAAGGTTTTGTTCTCCGTTGAAGGCTGAGTTCCTGAGGAGGTAATGCATTCCATGCATTCTGGCTGTGTGGGAAACTTTCCTTTAAGGGGTACACAGCCCCGGATTTATAGGGAAAGGTCTTGTTCTCTAGTAGAGGCTGAGTTCCTAGGAAACAATTCACTCCGCATAGCTACAAGACGAACTACGTTTGGTCTGATTCCTTGTGTGGGTCCCAATGGTCACAATAATAAGCTAGAAGGGGGGGGGGTTGAATAGCTTATTAATCACTTAAAACTTTTTGGTAAATACTTTGAAAGATACTTGCAATCTATCGAAAAGATTCAAGTAGCGGAAGACCTTCAAGGTAGTTGTTTCAGGTCTGCCGATAAGGACTACCGATAGACCTTTACAAGTTACTTAAGTTCTGTTGTAAATGGATAAAGATAATCAAAGTAATTATGCAGTGAAATATCAGACAAACAGTAAGGAATAACACAAGTATTTTGAGATGGTTCACACTATAATGAGTGCTACGTCCACCACCAAGGCAGTCAACCTTGGATTTAAATTGTGCACTATGTTTTCCACTAGATCAATTACAAGGAATATCCCTAATGGATCGTGTACAAAATATTGACTTGTGTTTGGGGTCTAGGGAATTAAATATCTGTAAATACATGATATTTAATTCGTGCAGAAGTATAGTTAATGAAAGTAAACAACAAGAAGATAAAACAATAAGTGTTGATGAGCAGCTTCTTGTTGTCGATGAGGACTTCTAGATCTGTAGAGGATCTCTTGATTGCACTGATCTTGTAAGACTAGGAGTTATGAAGTTTAAGAGCAATCCTTTAAGTGTTCGATTGATTCAGTACAGTGCTCTTTTCTCCAGTCTTCAATGGCAGCATTTATAGCAGGTGCACTTCAAAAGATCCGTTGGAGGAGACGAATACTTCAACAGCTCTTTTCAAAAATGCATTAAATGCATGGGGCTGTCAGTCAAGGATTTTCGTCTTCACACAAGTCTAGAGCAGGTAATGATTTCTGAGATCTTCAAAAGGTGGGCGATTTAGGTGTCAGATCTGAGAGTTGTAGCAGAAAGTAGGAGACACCGCTTTTCCCGCCATCGCTCGTAACGAAAAGTCTTCCCGCTGGAAAGTTGCTTTCGGCTTGATATGTCGTGGAATGTCTTGGATTAATTCAAATAATGATTGGATTAGTTTGAATTAATCCAATGAGTCATTGCTGGATAGGACACGTCATAAGATACTAGGTGGACGCACGGTCTGCCGTTCTCTAAGCTTTGAGCAGGTCTTCCGATGAAGCTTGAGGAGAGGTCTTCCGCTGAACCTGTAAAGTCCTATAAAAACTATACAAGGCAAAGTTCTATACACAGTTGCCACGCTAATCGATACGCAGCCCGATTAGCCACTAAAGTATAAAACTAATGTAATGTACTGAGCAGATATAAATCTAACATAAGAATCAACACCTTGACTAAGGATACGTAGGCAGTCTATCATGGTAGACGCGACCATCACAGCACATATATAAAGCTTTGCCACACTTTCTCATTTAGTATTGCCGCACTTGCACTGCAACACTTACACCGCAACATTTAGTCCCCAGCTGAGTAAACTACGTCTCGGTCTGATTCCTTGTTTAAGGATACGTAGGCAGCCTATCACGGTAGGCACGACCGTTGTATGAGTGATAGTTTAGGTTTTGGCCTGAACTACGTTTTGGTCTGAGTTCATTTATTAAGGGATACGTAGGCAGCCTACACTAGTAAGTCCGACCATCAGAACACATTAAATTCATATCTGCTTAAAACTACGATAACCTTTTATAACCGACTAAAAATGTCTAGGTTATGGAGTTTGGATAGCATGTTAACTGTGCATTATAACTGCTACCAATTGCATTCTCCCGTTCATAAATGAACGAAATTGGAGAGTCTATTGTTTATCAACGATGTTCGTCTACTCACTAAGCCTTGGGTTACCAGTAGACTCCATCGTTGAGGGGCTCTGTAGACACCCCAATTTCGTACCCCTGGTATGTGACTGACATAAAATATCAAGAACTGTTAAAACTTAACAAATGTCAAGTTGCAGGAGTTAAAAATGCGAAAGGAAAAGCAGGATGCGCGAAACAGTGAACTGCAGGGGGTGAAAGTGCAAAAAACGAAAGTTTAATAGTTGGCTTGGTGCCGCACCAAGGACTTCAAAGAGTGCACCGAGATATTCACTATTCATCTCTCTCAGATAGAAATTGTACAAGCTTCGAAGCACATGGTACAAGCGGCTGATGCAGGGTGAACAAATCAGGAAATTCCCGATGGATCCTGCCTTCTCACTATAAATAGAAGCCTCCGGCTTCTCATTTCAGTTGCTCATTTCCTCCGCGATTTTTAATCGCAGCGAAGCTCTGCCGATACTATTAGTACGAGAGGTGCGAGATAGGTGAGTGGAAGCCCCTACAGTCTCTAAACCCCGTCCAAACTCTGCCAAAACAAAAACCCATAGGTTATAAGTGATCCCTAGCCTAGTTGTTAGGTATCCACCTCACTTCCCCGATCCAAAAATCCCAAAGTAAGCCGTTACTCTGCCCGAGTAACGAGTTGAAAAGTCAAAAAACTAAGCCTAGGTTCCGCCCAACAAAAAGGCCAAAACCTACCCAAATAAGCTGTCACTCTGCCCGAGTTGACAAGCCCAAACTCTCAGAAGGCATGCCTCTATCAGACAGAATAACACCTCAAATGTAAGGGACTAATCTAAGTGCATACAAGGGTAAGAAAATCATAGAACAACACATAGATTAGCAGCAGTTCAAATAAATTTAAACTGATTGTTTAAATTCTAAACAGATATGAAAGTAAAAGGAACGAGAATTTAAACAAGACAATTTTGAAAAACAAATTCTCTTCTGTATTTATAAACAAGATGTTTACATATCACAGAGTTTTCAAAAAGTAAAGTAAGTACAAAGGTAAGGGAAGAAAAGATACATAAACTACCAAGGTCTTTTCCCTTTGCCTTTGTCTGCAGCCTCTTTTTCTCTTCATTCTCGCTCAAGCTCTTCCATTCTGCGTTCGTATTCGTCATCTGCATCAGTAGGAGGTCTGGTGGAACAAGAACGGTAGTCCAGTTCTTCACGAAGACGGCTGTTCTCTTCCATCAGCATTCTGTTGATTGACCTTATTTGCTTCTCCTCCGTGATGGCCAGATCACGATCACGGTTGGCATTCATGACGTTGTGGGCAGAGTCGCGAGCAATGCGGTTGAGCTCTAGAACAGAGGGCGGCTTGCCGAGATGGAGAGTGATGGCATGGAATAACTCAGTAGAAAGTGAGCGGAATCTGGACACACTCATCTCGTTGAGCTTCAACGTTGATCTTGACATCGGTAAAGTCGTGTCGTATCTGTCCAAAGCGAGTCCAGACATCCTCTTGGAATTGTCGTAGAAGGGCGGCAGTTCGGTCATTGGCTTTTGAAGCGGCAGTGGCTATTTCGGCGGTAGTGGTAGTGATGCTTGTAAGCGCGCCTAGCCGTTCATATATAGCATCCAGCCGTGACAAAATTTCACTATTGGCTGGCTGATGGGAAGAGGTTGCCTGGCCAATATGAATGGTGCCGGCAGAGGTAGAGTCTGCAGTCCGTATGGGTTGTTGGAGTGGAGGAGTTATGGAGTCGGAAGAAGACGAGTCTTGGGTTGGTATGGTGTTTGTGGAGGAAGATATGGTTATTGGAGGAGGTGGAGGAGGGGTTGGTGGGGAATCCAGCTCCATATCAGTGTCAGAATTTTCACTGGTATGGGAGGATTCGGGTAGGGGTTCGGTAGAAAACCAGAAAGAAGGGGCAGGGTAGAAGAGGGATTTTGGTTTTCTAAGGGAAGGTTGAGAAGGTTGAGGAGGTTGATGGGTAGGGGTAAATAGGTCTGCTACTGACGAAAGTTCGAAAAGGAACTTGGCGGCAGCAGAGTCTAATGGCTGGGTGGGAGGGATTTGAGTTGGCTGTGGTGTGGGTGATGAAGTTGGTTGGGATTGGGGAGGAGAGGAAGGTGTAGATGGGTCAGGTGAGTAGTTGAAGGGTGAAGGATGAGGAGGAGTGGGGGTTCTGGCTGGCTCCTCCTGAATTTGAGGCTCCTCCTGAAGGATAGGCTCCTCCAGAGGTGGTGAATTCCTCTGAGTAGATGACTCAGGAGGAATAGATGAAGGGTTGACAGTTGAGGGTTGGGTGTTGGTAGATGGTTGGGCATTGGTAGAGGTAGTTGGTTGGGCGTCGGTAGATGGTTGAGCATCGGTAGAGGTAGTTGGTTGGGCGTCACTAGTGGTAGTTTTCTTGGCTGCGGTTGAGGGTCTGGGATGGTGTAGGTGAAGTATGGCTAGACTGGCCTGGTGCCTTGTTCTTTTCGGCCTTCCTTCATCTCCTTCCTAACCCATTTGGCCTGCTCCTCTTCAGTTGGAGTGACCTCTTCCGGCCTTGTCTTCTTTGCTTTGCCCTTGGCTGCCATCTTGGTCCTTAGCAGCTGCTCTGCCTCATCAGCCAAGTCTTTTGCCTTTTGATGAAGGGACGCGGCCACTTGATCATCAAATTTTGCAGAGGCCTTCTTGAATGTTTTGCTAGCCGCGTCATGTGCTTCCATGATGAAGCGGGTTACCAAGAGAGGTACAGGCTTAGCAACCTTATCAAGGGTAACTGGCGGTAGACCCTTCTGCAGCCGTCGCTTGTTCTCGTATTCAGTATACTTACTGAAGAACGAGGCTGTGAGTTGCTTCTCCTTGGCCACTGTAAACAACTCATCGTCTTTCAAGGAAGAGTTGACATTAGCATCATCCCTTAGAAGGGCATTAATCAGCCTGACGAAGGGGCGTTTGCAAGTGGGGTTGTTCTTGGCTTTCTCCACCCACTGTTTTAATTCGTTGAAAATGACTGCCCCCCAGTTGAGACGTAGCTGAAGGAATACGGCACTTGTCAAGTTGATTTGCTGGGCCGTAAACATATCATGAGCTCCACTCTTGAATAGAAGCCCCTTGTCTATAAGGTGGCTGGTGCAGTAGACGTCAAGAGGGAACAGATTTCGAAGCATTTTCCCTTGAGGTTCCCTGTGGGTGTCTACTCCCCTCATGGCTTCCCAGGCATGTACAGCCTCAGCCATAGTTGCTGCAAGAGCTCCACCGTAGTGCACGCCGATGATAGTGGAGATTGATTTAGCGGTAATGGAGATGGGACGACCTCGAATCCATCCGCGTAGAGCGGTTTTGTTCATGAGCTCCATTCTCTGATAGAATTCTTCTGCCAGAAAGATGCTATAATTTTTGTCGTTGAGGCAGAAGAGGGGTAGAATCCCAGAGGCGTTCATGTCCTCGCAAGCTTTACAACTTCTGTCATGGTCGGCAGACACCGTAGGTAGACCTTTGACAAGCCCGTTTTTGGAGAGCTTGGAGAGGTGCTTGAAGTTGAGGTGACTGAGACGCTTGTGCCATAGCCAACTGTTGTCACAAATGTTGTTAGCTACTAGGAAAAGGCTTGAGAATCTCCCTAGAAGATTTAAGTCAACGACATAGACATTTCCTTGTCTATTGCTGGTCAATATTGTAGAGCAGGATTCACTGTCTTTGATGAGGCACTGGTTGGAGTTGAATTGGCATAGAAGTCCTTTGTCGCAGAATTGGGATATGCTCAGAAGATTATGCTTTAAACCACTTACTAGATAAACTTTGTTGATGGAGAGACTTCCTCTAGTAATTGAGCCATATCCAATTGTTTTTCCTCTTGCATTATCTCCGAAAATAACAGTGGGTCCTTTTGCTTGACTATATCGTAAGAAGACTGTTCCAGTCATGTGTCTTGAGCAGCCACTATCTAGGTACCAGATGTCTTTGTTTTCTGATTCTATAGCCATGAAGCATTCCTGAAAAGAAATTAAAGCAAACAAGGTACCCTTTATTTTCTTTCGGGTCCTAAGGATTAGCAACCTTTTGGAACCCATACATGCTTGACCTTGAGAGAACTAGGTCTCTCAGATCTTGGAGTGAACCTTAGCAAGCATTCTTGTGCCAGATGGCCTAGACAATTGCAAGAGTGACATAAATGGAAAGTCCATAGAGAACTGTTAGTGACTTTAACTGAAGAGTGATTGTGATTATTCCTTTTCTTAACATCCATTCTTGGTTCAGCTTGCTTGTTGATGGTAGACTTAATTGGTTTCTTTCGAATCTTCCTAGGTAGGTTACCAACAGACTTAGCTTTAGCTTTTCTGTTGATTACCTTTTCAGAAGGATTAGGTAGAATACCTTTAAGTTTACCTTCAACAGGTAAAGGAGCCTTGCCTGTTTCATAGACAAACTTGATAGTTATCGGTAGAGGTTTAGTAGGTTTACCTTCAGCAGACTTGGCCTTAGCATAGTTATTGCCGGTAGACTTCACTTTCTCTACCGTTACCTTATCAGGTTTCTCATTTGAGTCAGTCATTTTGGCTTTTCCTTTCTGACCTTTGGGGTAAACGTAAGGGACACTTGAATAACCAAGGCCTTGTTTCCCTATATTTCCAAATGTATGTTTAGAGAAAGATATATCATTTGCATTCTCGGAGGATTCACTTTTCTCCATGACTGAAGAGATTGTCGGAAGAGGCACATCTGAATATCCTATGCCAGTTTTATCATTACTAAATTTTTGGCTTGAAAGGATTTCTTCGAATGCATCCTTGGAGTCTTCAGAGTCGATTGTCTTTGCAAGGCAATTTTCTCTAGGTCAAGTCCTTTGATGTGCTCAGATAGACAATCAATTTTGTCATAAAGGAATTTGTTTTCTTCCTTCAGCTTGATACTCTCTTGTTGACAGCTATTGAGAGTTTGAATCTCAGCTGCCATCATAGATTTCTCAGCTGTAAGTTTCTCACAGTTCTTGGCCAGTTTAACATAGGCTACTCTAAAGGAATTAAATTCTTCAAGCATATCCTGGTTATCCTTGAGAAGTTCTTCCTTACTGAAGCTATCACAGTTGGTTTCACTTTTAAACAAGGGACTGGGTGAAACTTCGACTTCATTTTCAGAGTCATAAGTAGGACCTGAATCATGAGCTATTAAGCATATGTTGGCTTGCTCACAATCATCTTCCTCTTCTTCTGAATCAGTCTCAAACCATGTAGCAACCTGTTTGTCTTCTATGTCTTCAGCCAACATACCCTTCTGTTTTTTTGAAATTTTCTAAATGAGGGTTTTCGGTATGCTTCAAATTTTGGCTTAGGACATTTTGAGGCAAAATGACCAAGTTTCCTACAGTTATAACACAAAAGCTCTTCCTTAGATGAGCTTTCACCATTCTTCCTAAAAGGTTGTTGGTGTGTGTTCTTCCTTCCATATTTTGCAAATTTTTGAAAACGTTTTACAAACATGGCAAATTGTTCGTCTGATAAAAAATCATTTTCACAGGAAGAAGTGGAAGGTTTGTTTTCAATAGTGATTTCTTCTTGGACCATGGCTGGCAAAGACACAGTTCTGAACTGTTTGTCTTGCTCTAGAGCTTGATTAACTTCAAGTTCATAAACCTTTAAACTTGCGTAGAGACTACGAAGAGTCATCTCGTTTAAGTTCTTGGATTCTTTCATAGCCGTGGTCTTCACATGCCATAAGCTACCTAGTGAGCCTAGAAACCTCATGTTCATTTCCTTTTTGTCATACGTTTTTCCTAGAGAAAAGCAACTATTTATTACCTCACTGAAGCGATCGTATGCTTGTCTCAAGGTTTCCTTAGGATCCTTTTTGAAAGAATCAAACTGCTGGATGTATGTATATTTTACATTATCTCTTGTGTCTTGGTCTCCTTCCAAGTATTCCACAAGAGCTTCCCACATCTCTTTTGCGGCTTGTACATCGAATCACTTTCGGTATGTGCTTGTGTCTAGAGAGCTGGTGATTATGTTGATTGCTTTACCGTGCTCTACCAGCTCTACCCTTTCTATCATCCTCTGTCCATTCGATTCTTCTTTAGCTACTTGCAGATTCCCAAAGAATGGAGGCTAGAAGATTTGCCTTCATTGGTAAATGTTGACCTGCAGTAACACATTTCCATAATTTGTTGTCAATAGAGTTCATAAATCTCATTACTTTATCCTTCCATACATCAAAATGTCCTTCGTCCAATATTGGGACGTGGTTAGCATTAGATGTAGGCAAAGATGTAGTGTGTTTGTGCCATTATATCGTATTCTCAAGAGTTTAATCTTGGAAAAACTTGTTTTCAAAGAGTAAGGCTCTGATACCAATTGTGGGTCCCAATGGGCACAATAATAAGCTAGAAGGGGGGTTGAATAGCTTATTAATCACTTAAAACTTTTTGGTAAATACTTTGAAAGATACTTGCAATCTATCGAAAAGATTCAAGTAGCGGAAGACCTTCAAGGTAGTTGTTTCAGGTCTGCCGATAAGGACTACCGGTAGACCTTTACAAGTTACTTAAGTTCTGCTGTAAATGGATAAAGATAATCAAAGTAATTATGCAGTGAAATATCAGACAAACAGTAAGGAATAACACAAGTATTTTGGGATGGTTCACACTATAATGAGTGCTACGTCCATCACCAAGGCAGTCAACCTTGGATTTAAATTGTGCATTATGTTTTCCACTAGATCAATTACAAGGAATATCCCTAATGGATCGTGTACAAAATATTGACTTGTGTTTGGGGTCTAGGGAATTAAATATCTGTAAATACATGATATTTAATTCGTGCAGAAGTATAGTTAATGAAAGTAAACAACAAGAAGATAAAACAATAAGTGTTGATGAGCAGCTTCTTGTTGTTGATGAGGACTTCTAGATCTGTAGAGGATCTCTTGATTGCACTGATCTTGTAAGACTAGGAGTTATGAAGTTTAAGAGCAATCCTTTAAGTGTTCGATTGATTCAGTACAGTGCTCTTTTCTCCAGTCTTCAATGGCAGCATTTATAGCAGGTGCACTTCAAAAGATCCGTTGGAGAAGACGAATACTTCAACAACTCTTTTCAAAAATGCATTAAATGCATGTGGCTGTCAGTCAAGGATTTTCGTCTTCACACAAGTCTAGAGCAGGTAATGATTTCTGAGATCTTCAAAAGGTGGGCGATTTAGGTGTCAGATCTGAGAGTTGTAGCAGAAAGTAGGAGACATGCTTTTTCCTTGCTCGTAACGAAAAGTCTTCCTGCTTTTCGGAAAGTTGCTTTCGGCGGCTTGATATGTCAGGGAATGTCTTGGATTAATTCAAATAATGATTGGATTAGTTTGAATTAATCCAATGAGTCATTGCTGGACAGGACATGTCATAAGATACTAGGTGGACGCACGGTCTGCCGTTCTCTAAGCTTTGAGCAGGTCTTCCGATGAAGCTTGAGGAGAGGTCTTCCGCTGAACCTGTAAAGTCCTATAAAAACTATACAAGGCAAAGTTCTATACACAGTTGCCACGCTAATCGATACGCAGCCCGATTAGCCACTAAAGTATAAAACTAATGTAATGTACTGAGCAGATATAAATCTAACATAAGAATCAACACCTTGACTAAGGATACGTAGGCAGTCTATCACGGTAGACGCGACCATCACAGCACATATATAAAGCTTTGCCACACTTTCTCATTTAGTATTGCCGCACTTGCACTGCAACACTTACACCGCAACATTTAGTCCCCAGCTGAGTAAACTACATCTCGGTCTGATTCCTTGTTTAAGGATACGTAGGCAGCCTATCACGGTAGGCACGACCGTTGTATGAGTGATAGTTTAGGTTTTGGCCTGAACTACGTTTTGGTCTGAGTTCATTTATTAAGGGATACGTAGGCAACCTACACTAGTAAGTCCGACCATCAGAACACATTAAATTCATATCTGCTTAAAACTACGATAACCTTTTATAACCGACTAAAAATGTCTAGGTTATGGAGTTTGGATAGCATGTTAACTGTGCATTATAACTGCTACCAATTGCATTCTCCTGTTCATAAATGAACGAAATTGGAGAGTCTATTGTTTATCAACGATGTTCGTCTACTCAGTAAGCCTTGGGTTACCCGTAGACTCCATCGTTGAGGGGCTCAGACACCCCAATTTCGTACCCACTCGATATGTGACCGACATAAAATATCAAGAATGTTAAAACTTAACAAATGTCAAGTTGGAGTTAAAAATGCGAAAGGAAAAGCAGATGCGCGAAACAGTTGAACCTGAGGGGTGAAAGTGCAAAAACGAAAGTTGAATAGTTGGCTTGGTGCCGCACCAAGGACTTCAAAGTTGGCACCGAGATATTCACTATTCATCTCTCTCAGATAGAAATTGTACAAGCTTCTGCACATGGTACAAGCGGCTGATGCATGGTGAACAAATCAGGAAATTCCCGATGGATCTTGCCTTCTCACTATAAATAGAAGCCTCCGGCTTCTCATTTCAGTTGCTCATTTCCTCCGCGATTTTTAATTCGCAGCGAAGCTCTGCCGATACTATTAGTACGAGAGGTGCGAGATAGGTGAGTGGAAGCCCCTACAGTCTCCAAACCCCGTCCAAACTCTGCCAAAACAAAAACCCATAGGTTATAAGTGATCCCTAGCCTAGTTGTTAGGTATCCACCTCACTTCCCCGGTCCAAAAATCCCAAAGTAAGCCGTTACTCTGCCCGAGTAACGAACTGAAAAGTCAAAAAACTAAGCCTAGGTTCCGCCCAACAAAAAGGCAAAAACCTACCCAAATAAGCTGTCACTCTGCCCGAGTTGACAAGCCCAAACTCTCAGAAATAAAGCAGTCATTCTCGCCCAAATCAAAACAACAACCATACAACAAACAACAAAAGACTCCCTCTCCCTGAAGGACAGAGCGAGCACACCGCCGCTCTAAAAGGTAAAACCTTTAAGGGCGCTATTTATTGTATTTATTTACTTGTTGTCTTTTTATTATTTTTAAAGTTGTTATTTCAATCCGGCGCAATGTAGCCAATATAAGCCGTTGTGCTGCCCGGATTAGAATAGGAAATATTTTGTAAAAGAGCCGTTATAATGGCCAAATATTCTTAAATATGTTTGTAATTATTGTAAGGAAATGGCTGCGAGTCTGTAAATAATGTAGCCACGAATGTATTTGTTTAAATTTTCTGTCTTTTTAATACCTTATTTATTTGCGAGATAAATATGACAATAAGCATACTTCAGCCAAAAACCATTTTGAGACCGAAAGGGCGAGTTGGGTGCCTAGCACCTTCCCAACTCGTAACTTAGCCTCCGAACCCGTTTTCTTTTTCTCTGGTTTATTTTTCTTTTCTTTGGTTTTGCTTTATTTGCCTTAAAATAAAGATGGCGACTCTAAAACTTTCGGATTCAGTGGGGCCTCGCAACATTCCCTCTTTGTACTTTCCCGTTCTCCCCTAAAAAAGGGAGATATGGGAATGGAGGGGTGATGCATTCCCATATCCTGGTATCCCCTAAACAAGGGATAACTTGATGCGGGAAACCCAAAGCTCCCATAGTAATCTGAATGGGCCATAAGGCTATTTTTAATAAAATCCATGGTGGGGGCGTCGCAATATCCTTTTTTGCACTTTTCCGTTTTCCCCTAAAAAAGGGAAAATGGGAATGAAAGGGTAATGCATTCCCATATCCTGGTATCCCCTAAAAAAGGGATAACTTGATGTGGGAAACCATAAGTTCCCATATTGGATACAAAATCCACTCAAGGCAACCGAGGCACATTCAAACGTGCTAACATAGACAGCACTCCTCTCGCACTTTTGATTTCGTCTTCCCCTAAACAAGGGAGGGTTGAACGAGAGCAGTGGTGTCCCGCATCCGCACGTTCGTGCACCCCTATCCAAGGGCGCGCGGGAGCACATCCCGGGAACCTCACAGTATGGAAGCTATAGTGGGCTACACACACCTATCTCGCACCTCTCGTAACTATCGGCGTCGAAGGAACGCTGAGGGAATTCCTTCAGCGTTTCTCTCGGACGATTTTTGAACAACGAAATGAGGAGCCCAGCACTCTTATTTATAGGTGGGACGAGGGAGTCATCGGGAATTATCGATTTTCTTCAGCCGCCTTCATCAGACTGTACACCAAGCTTCGCGAGTTGCACAATGCGTTAAGTTTGAGAGGCTACAGTACCCCTTTGGCATGGCATTTTCCCTCTTTTGGCGCAGCGCCCAGCATGCTTTTAGTCCGTACCAAGCTCCTATTCCACTTTCAAATTTGACGCTTTCACCCCTCGCAATTCACTGTTTTGCGCATGCTGCTTTGCCTTTCGCATTTTCGATTCCTGTAACTTGACATTTGTTAAGTTTGAACAGTTCTTGATATCACATGTCAAAGTCACATACCAGGGGTATGAAATTGGGGTGTCTACAATCCCTCAACTTATACCTAACTTTAAATTAGATCCTACATTTTTAAATTATATTCATTTTGTTTCATATGTTGATTTTTTTATCATATTCCCTCTTCGTGTCATTAACATTATAAATGTCATATAATATTTTTGAATATTACGAAAAGACACTTACTCAGTTAAGAGAAAAAATAATATGATTTACCTTTTAAAATTTGTTTAACATTTGTTACGGTAAAATTTTGACTACGACAAGCAACCTTAAAAGACTATCATATTGGTCCCTAAGTTATAGATCTTACTAACAAATCTCTATTCAGTTAACTAATTAACTTTTGTTATGACCATATTTGTGACGACCTGACCCGGATCCCAAGACGAGACCCCGAGGTCGTGCCGCTTCCAAAAAGGCACATAACGAAAACAAATAGCAAATAGTGGGTAAGGCTATAACGGCGATACGCCAAAAACTTTAACACATGCCGAAGCGTATTATAATTAAGCAGTGACGCCCGAGCTAACAAGCTCAAACTAACACGACCTTAGAGATAATGAATCTCTTGGTCCAAAAATAAAATCATGTGACGCAACAATAGGCACGTATAACAATTTACAGCAATTATATACCAAGTCATGATCGGCGACGTTACGGCCGGAACCCAACATTAAACTAAGTCTACAACTCTAGTCTAACATGCTTAACGGCTAAAAACATGTCGGATAACAAACATAATAAACAAACCAATATATGGTTAAAACAACTAAAGCATGATCATCATAAATACACAAGGCACGACTAACACATGTCGGCTCTCAAAATATTAAGTACTAATTAACATAAGTACTAATAATCAAACACACAAAGTCTTGCTACCCCACATAAAGTTTATATAACTTTATGTTCCCATCGTCCTTGCCAAAAGAAAAGGTACTAAAATTACAAGGTAGCAACCTCGTCAAAAGCTTCTCCAACGCAAATCGATACTCACTTCGAACCGCTCGCTCGGCTCGGATCTAGGGAAAACAATCAAAACAAATAGGAGTAAGTCATAAAGACTTAGCAAGTTACTAACATAACTTCCTGTCATGGCATCATGCTCAACAATAATAATTCATGCTATTGGCATAATATACATTTCATAAATAATCACGCCAAGGTACTCATACTTAACAATTTCGAATATCATGTTATCAACAAGTATAACATTTCATTAAATCATTCAACCATCATTTCATATCATATCATATTCACGTAGCACATTATTCACATATAGCACTCGTGAGTCAATTCATACAAAAGGGTTATGATACCGTTACCCATTTTCCGCCGTGTCGCTCCTGCAAAAACACGTGCAAAACCTTTATGTGTCCTCGATATCCCTTTCGTGGATATCGACGTCCCCGAGACATTTCCCCGCTTGAGTTCCGATAGTTATCAAAGTCATGTTTCCATACTACAACTGAGATCAACTACTTCCCTACCGTGGCCATCGATAGAGGTGTGTGCAATCCGGCGGCGATCCATCAAAATCACGAATCTCACAATTCGTGAAGATGATGCATCGTCCCGCCCCAAAGACTCAACAAACCGACTCCAGCTGGACTCAAACTTCAAGCACACGTAATACATTATCATATGCTCAAATAAGTAGGCATGTACTCTACAATCATCTAGTCATGCTTTTACTTCACAACTAGCACATAATCACATTAGAGATAAAATCAAGGCTCTAATCATCAAGTGTTCTTCATACACTTTAAAATGCTTGGAGGCTTAACCTCCATTAATACTACCCCAAAATTCGTAGGACTTAGGCATATTACTCCTTAATGTCATACTAACCCAATGGTCAACTCCGTTGAGTCATAATCAATCTTTCAAAAATTAGGGTATAGAAGCCGTTGGCCTCAATACTCTCCTATGTCCATACTAACATGAATCAATAGGTTACTAAGGTCATTAAACCCATAAGACCCCAAATCAAACATTTAAGTAGGCAACATAGAATCACGGTCACAAGTTAGGCATATATACTCATTCACAAGTCATCAAACATGCTTCCAACACTTAAACAAACAAGATAGAATGATTTATCATATATCTCTACCCTTGAATATCATCATAAAGATACTTTACAATCTGTTTACTAAGGTTATTAAACCCATAAAACTCCACTCAAACAATTAACTAGTCAACATAGAATAGAAGTCACAAACAAGGCATATATATTCATTCTTTCTATTTCCTCAAATATGAGTCTAACCATTTCATCAAATATGCTCCCAACACTTAAACAAATAAGATAGAATAATTCATCATCTATCTCTACACATGAATATCATCATAAACATACTTTACAACATGTTCATCCAACCAAAATTTCATCATCTAGCATATAGTGAAACATGACATTTCTACAAGCCTAACCATTTCATCAAACATGCTCCCAACACTTAAACAACAAGATAGGGTTATTTATCATACATCAATACACATAAATAACATCATAATCATGGTTTATAATCTGATTATAATCTATTCATCCAACCAAAAATGCATCATTTAGCATATACGAGAACATGACATCTCTACAAGCCTAACTATTTCATCAAACATGCTCCCAACACTTAAACAATAAGGTAGAATGATTTATCATACATTACTACACATAAATGACATCATAATAAGGGTTCATAATCTGTTCATAATCTGTTCATACAACCGAAAATGCAACATTTAGCATATACGAGAACATAGCATCTCTACAAGCCTAACCATTTCATCAAACATGCTCTCAACACTTGAACAACAAGATAGGGTGAATTATAATACATTATCACACCTAAATAACATCATAAACATGGTTATTAATCTGATCATAATCTGTTTATGCAACCAAAAATTCATCATATAGCATATACGAGAACATGACATCTCTACAAGTCTAACCATTTCATCAAATATGCTCCCAACACTTAAACAACAAGATAAGATGATTTATCATACATTATCACACCTAAATAACATCATAAACATGGTTTATAATCTGATCATAATGTGTTTATGCAACAAAAATTCATCATATAGAATATACGAGAACATGATATCTCTACAAGTCTAACCATTTTATCAAATATGCTCCCAACACTTAAACAACAAGATAGGATGATTTATCATACATTATCACACTTAAATAACATCATAAACATGGATTATAATCTGATCATAATCTGTTTATGCAACCAAAAATTCATCATATAAAATATACGAGAACATGACATCTCTACAAGTCTAACCATTTCATCAAATATGCTCCCAACACTTAAACAACAAGATATGATGATTTATCATACATTATCACACGTAAATAACATCATAAACATGGTTTATAATTTGAACATAATCTGTTTATGCAACCAAAAATTCATTATTTAGCATACACGAGAACATGACATCTCTACAAAGTCCTAAATGCTCTCATTGACCTCAAATAGCAAGATTGTTTTCCCTAGGGTCAATGAGGCTAAGATAAATAGAAAGAGATGTTGTAACTCACCTTAAATCAGTCCTACAACATGTACAAAACGTCCATGCAAAGTTGGGTATGTGATCTCCTTGACCTCCTCTCCTCTTCTATGGTTGGGTTTTGGCAATGGCATCCTCAAGACTAGGCCACCATTGTTGATCACCTATGAACCTTCAAGAAATGTGACAGCCCGACCCGGACTCCAATGCGAAATCCCAAGGTCGTGCCAAGACAAGCTAAAAGACGGACAAGCACCCGCTAAGCGTAGTGGTGCGAGTCAAGAGTTGAACCAACAAACTCTAAACAGGAATGTAAAGCCATAACGGCAAAACCGAATAACCAAAAACTAAAATCTGCGGAAGCAAATCATAAATGGAACCCAAACTTATAATTATAAACTAAGGAATACAAGGCTGAGAGACGACTATCTTTCGACAAATCTACGACTCGCGTGACGCAACATTGCGCACGTACAACAAACCATCGGCAACCTAAGGCCGGCGAATCAACAGAATACCAACCTGATAAACAACCACTCAACGGCTACAACATGCCGGAGGGACGAATCAACTAAACGAATAAGAGATTAAACACTAACACTAATCCAATGTCTCTCGACTAAAATTGTCGGAGACAGAAATAACCATAACATAATACTAGAACATGCGAGCTAAACTTGCTCGGAAAGACAACGGAATAACTTCTAATTAAATACAACAGCTCGACCCAACAAGTCGGCTCCCAAAATAAACGACAATAAAAATACTAACATAACTACCCAAGTAAAGTTTACATAACTTCACATCCGTGTCTCACAAGATAATAAATACAATAATAATAAAATCTCCAAGCTTAAAGCCTGGAAGACCACCTGCTATCCAACAAGCGCCCGAAGCTGCAACGCGCACTAACTTGCTTACTGCAAAAACTAAGGAAAACAAACACACGAAATGAGTCATAATGACCCAGTAAGTTACTAAATGCAATGTATGGCATAGCATGACGTGGCATGGCATAATGCACAAGCATATATAAAATCATGGCATCTTAATCGTATACCAACAATAAACTTGTATTAAGACATCAAGTATCATAAACTTCATAAATCACATAGCACGTTATCTTTCATATAAGTGCTCATAGTAAGCCACATAAGGGATAGAAAAGATACCCAAATAGCGCCGTTGTGTTGCTCCTGCAATACACAATGTTATACTGTATCGTGCAACATCGATGCTCTGTGATGTCATCGACTTTTATCGAGAATCATTCGATTTAGCTAGCAGCCAATGTCGCACGTATTGTTACGGCAAGGGGGCTACTTCCCCATTGCGGCCAACAACGGAGGGTGTGTGAGGGGTGTGAGGTCCGGCGATCCATAGCGAATACGAATCTTACGATTCGTATATGCGATGTATCGTCCTACCCTGACGTATAAAACCAATCCAAATAATGCCAGCTGGGCTTTTATGAAATGCACAAGTAGATATTTACTTACATGCTCAAACAAGAACCAAGACCGATCATAGCGGACATATCAAATCAAGTAGGACATAAAGTTCTACACACCAATTTAACAATGCACATATTTGTACATACTTAACAAATCCAACCAACCTATCCGTTTAGTCCAATAACCACCTATTGTGGTATTCATAACCCTCAAGTCACCACCCAATCAAACGTAGCATATAAGCTCAATAAATCACAATGTGAGGTCTACTATAGCCCTCTACTCGGGATTAAACCAAAGACTATTATTTAGTCTAAAAACAATCATAAATCAAGACTTAGCATTTATCCTCACTTAAAGGTACACCGGTCTCAACCATAGTCCCAACTGTCATATATGTTCGACTTCTTCAAAGCCAATCTCATGGGTATCAAAACTAAGCCGTAGTCATAACCTCGCAAGTGCTTTCATGTGCACGCGACCAAATTCCCTAAAAGAGAACTCATTCAAATAATCATTTCTTAAAGTAATACGAGATCATAGGTTGGTCTCTAATGCTCCGTGCTCAAACGAGCATGCTCTAAATAAATCCCCAATAAGCCTCTATATCGTGGGTGTCACAAATGGGACACAATTCAAGATGCTCGGGTACTCATAATCAAAACCAACCAAACCCGAACATCGTAGGATTTTAACCTAATGCTCACCAACATGATATTGAACCTAAAACAACTCCATTGAGTCTTAATTATCACACAACATTAAATACCTATTTCATAAATCCCCAAATTAACATATCATTCACATTATAACAATTTTCCCAAAAATCATTCGGACTTGATTCCCAAGATTTAAATCCATAGAACTCAACAAAATCTTATACCCATTTTACAAATCACATAATCTCAAATAAATGGTCATACTCATATTATCTAGTGAGATCACACATCCAAATTCCCAAACTTATGCCTACTATCATAATAAACCCAAATAAAAGGTAAACATGATTTCTAGCATGCTCACAATCCTAGAAACACAAGATGAAGAGTAACAATATACTTCAATAATCATAGAAGTCATCCTACACATGCTCTTAACAAGTTCACATGCTCAAATCACAAGTTAAAAATCACACAAAGCAAGTATGTGTACTCATTGACCTCAAATAGCATAGAGTTTGTTTTCCTTAGGATCAATGAGTACAAAATCAAAGAGATAAGAAGTAACTTACAAGTATTTTACACCCAAGAAAGCAAATGAGAAAACTAATCGGTTGATAATGATCTACTCTTCAAGCTCTTCACTTCTTGTGGAGGTGGCTTGGGCAAATGATTGAAGGATCATGGAGGATGAAGAAGATAGCTTCAAGAACTCAAGAGAACTCCATGGGAGAGGCTAACCACGTTTTTGGAGGAAAAGGGTGAGAAATGAGGTCACAACATCAGATTTGTGGCTTAAGTATGGTCAACAAGTGAGTGGGACAAGTGTCACCACAATGTGGTGTCTTAAAAATCTGATTTGGGCTTAATTAATCCACTCAATCACTCACTAATCCACCCATAAAACTTGTTAGAGATGTTAGGGTATAAGTAAGGAGGGTTAGGGAGGTTTAAGTGAGGTTTAGAAAAGGTTTGGATAGGGGTTTGGGTATAAAAATCGTTCAGCAGCAAAACAGGGGAAAAAATCCCGTAAGTGTGTATCTGATGTTGAGGCGGGCGCCTCAACATCCTCCAGGCGGGCGCCTCATCCTTTGAGGCTTGGGCTGAATCAGAACTACTCTCAGTACTTGAGGCGGGCGCCTCACAAGATGCCAGGCGGGCGCCTGGGCTTCTGGACCTTCTTTATGTCCTCAAAACTTGGTCTAAACATGCCCTAAATGGTCCCAAACTTATGGGCAACCATTCTAAGGTCTAACCCAACTCAAAACAAGTCGGAAACACACCCGAACAACTCCGAAACAACTCGGAGCGCAGGAAGGGGTGCGACAACGTGCAACCGGAGCGGCGAATGAACTTCGCAATCGAGCGAGCAATGAAAGGAGATTTTTAAGGCAAGTCTAAGGGCTAATGAAGAAGCTTAAATACTTCTAGGAAGTTGAATAACAACTAGGGAAATAAGAATTCCAAAGGAGAGCGATTACACGACTCAATCCCGAACTTCTGCGATAGAGGCGAGCGCTATCTCCAAAGCTTCCAAATCATCGATAGACTTAAGGAACACCTCCAACTTGAAGTCTAATGCATCTAAACATGTTAATAAACCTTCATATAGAGGTCTAGGACCAAACCGAGGTCACGAACACAAAACGCAAGCAAACCCTCAATCGCGTCGCATTCCGACTATCGTCGAGTCACGACTTGTGACTTTAGCAAGTCAACAACTATATGGAGTCTCTTAATAATGTTTTGGTCTTAACGTGGTCTCTCATACATATCTAGACCCTCTTGCAAACCAATCATACAATCAACAAAGGAAGAAGTGCAAGTATAGCACGCAGACCGAGCTAACGAAGGAGCGGGGTGTTACAAGAAAACCTCTCCAACCTTAGAGATATGATCAGCCACGTTTTTTTGGAGAAGATGGCTGAATAGGATGGCTTAGTGGAGGCATTTGGTCAATCTTTGGCTGAAGTGGGGTGGGAGAAGGTGTCCAATGCATGTTTGTGCATGTTGGATGTCTTTCTTTGCCAAGTGTTGTACATGCACTCAAGGACTCTCAAAACTTGTTGAACATGCAATGGAGGATAGATAGGACAAACTAGGGTAGTTTAGGGTGGGTTAGGTTGGGTTTGGGTAGGGTTAGGTTGGCCAAATAGAAAGTCTAACACACAATGAGTGGTCAACTATAGTAGACCAGAATTTGGGTCATTTTACAAAATGTTTCTGTACAGAAATACACTTCCTGAAATTACAAAAAAGGTATTTTTAGAAATCTCTATGAGTCTAGTTTCTAACACATCAAACGGATCTGAATTCTGAGTTTCGTACACAAAGTTATGGCCAAAATACTACAGACCTATCGTGGCCTTCGGAAATACGTGAATTTCTGAAAATCAAACTCGAGTATGTGTAAACATTTACACGACCACTCAAAAATAATTCTAAGTTAATTCCCCAAGGTCCCCTAGTCATCTAGGGTCAAAATAATACCAACCGAAAAAGTCGTACAAAGAAGAAGAACGACAAGAAGTAAAGTAGCAATCAAACCGTCGATTCGACAAGCATTCAAACAAGATTTAAATCAAGTTAAGGATGTTATGAATGATATCTAATACTTACATATATGAATCAATCTAGAAGTCTAACACATCTAAACATGTTATTTAATCATCATGTAAAGATCTAGGACCAAATCGAGGTCAGGAACACAAAAACCCGAGTAAACTCTCAATCGTGTCGCATTTCGATTATCGTCGAGTTACGACTTGTGACTTTAGCAAGTCAACAACTAAATGGCATCTCTTAAAAGTATTTTGGTCTTAATGTGATCTCTCATACACATCTAGACTCTCTCAGAAATCAAATAAGCGATCAACAAGGGAAGAAGTGCGAGAATTGCACGCAATTCAAGCTAACCGGGAATCGGGGTCTTACAATATTTCTCTTTCTATATTAGTGTAAGTGTTAAGAACGTACAACACGTGCAACGCACGTGCAACATGCGTGCAGCGCGCGTGCAACATGCATGCAACGCGCGTGCACTTGACTAGTCTAAAAAAATTGATTTGTCAAATTAGACAATTTGTTTTGGGACATGAAGAATACAAAAATTTAAAAATTCATTTTTGGGAAACAATTTTTTTATTTTATAAGAAGGAGAAAATTAAAAATTTACCCTTCAGTACATGCAAGACAGAGAGATTGTGTAAATATGAATTCAAATAGCTAGTTGTGGCGGTGGAAATTACCCAGGAACTAGTTGCGCAATGGCCCCCAACCCCAACGGCTCTTTTATCACAAATCTATTCCCATATATACAGGCAGAGATTCATTGGATGTGTTTTGTCTTTGTGTGTTGTCTTAAGAAAGCCAACTCGGCCATGGCTTCCAAGAGAGAAAGAATCGATGAGAGAGAAAGCTTGATCCCCAAAAGATCCAAACCCACTAAAGAAGATTGCAAACCACTCTGTTCCTACCCTTGGTACTACTATGATGAAGATCACGATGCAAGTTCTGTTGGTTCTAATCACATCATTGACGAAATCAACTATATTTCTAATGATGAAGCTGAATCATCTCCACCCAAAAGCGAGAAGTCAATCGAAACTACCGAGTTTTCTGCCGGTTCAGAGATCCCGAAAAGCAGGGGAAGTTTCATGAAAGCTGTGAATGAGGAAAGAGAGAAATAAGGTTCTTTCATGGATGGCTTCTTGGAGATCTTAATGGAAGAGGAAAGAAAGTTTTGGGTGAATTATAAGTTTGTGATTATTGATAATAATGGGAATTTGTTGGGTGAATTCAGGCGTTTGGATGATGATCTTATCATTCGGGAGTAAAGTATTCAAGATTGAGTCTTCTGTGGGTGATTTTTTGTGAGAAATTATTGATTAATTCAATTTAAATCTGTAGTGATTTTCATGGGCATATGACTTCTTTAGGGTTTATAGCTAGATAGATTCTTGATTGTATATGTTAGTTTATTCGTTGATCTACTGTAAAATTAGTTTGATTTTACTCTATATTTTTTGAATAAATTTAAAAGTTTGTTCTTTACTTCAATTCAGTGGTGGGATTTTTGGTTTTGGTTTTTCATTTTCTCGATTTTCCTGTTATTGATTCGATTCAGTTTGTGTGTAAGAAAAATTCGCTGGCGGGGCAGGCAGTCTAGCTAAGAAAAGTGACAACCGGCTTGCTCCGCTCCGTTTGGTCTAGAATGCTTATCGCTCACTTTGTTTTGAGCTCGCAAACACAAACACACACACACACACTAGTGTATGCACGTTAGATCCGAGGGGCGGATGCATACTATGCACTTAGGGGGCAAGTGCCCCGCTGACGTAAGTTTTAAAAAATATTTACACTACAAAATATTACCGTTTTAATTTTTTAAGTAATAGTTAAATTTGTGAAACCGCTAAAATTTATCTCTGAATCCATCACTATTAGATCCTAGATGGTGCAATTGGTTTGAGACCTTTCTGATCCCTTCCTTTAAATATAGAAAAGATGTTTTGCTTGTTTCTATCTTCCATTTGATGTATGCATATGAGAGATATTGAAGTTGGCAAAGGGGACTTAGGATGTGGAATAGGTTGATCATAGATGTTATTTTTTTGGCTCATACTTGAAGTAAGAAGAAAATGACACTTTTAGTAGTCCATTAGTAAATAAAACGACAATTTTATACTTTAATTTTTAAAAGTTAACTTTTTAAGTGAAGTATAAAAAAATAGAATAGTGGAGTCTTTACCTGAAACTGATGGAGTAGTTAACAAATGAAAACTTAACACCATGTGAAGAGCCTTCAAGTGAATGCCAAGAGATCAATGATTTTCCTAGCATCATAAAGAATCATGTGATTGGGTTTGCCTGCCAATCACTATCACAAAAGGCCTCTAACTATAAGTAATTGGAACAAGGAAGATAGATGCCTTACTCGGAGAAGCATTTACATACCTTAACACGGTCTAGGATTTTGGACAAATTGGCTCAAGCACTGTGCAAAAAAGGCCAAGTCAGGTCTTGTGACAGTTAAATAAATCAATTTCCCAACAAGTTGTCTATATTCAGAAGGGTTGTCCAAAATGGAACTTTCATTGGCCAAGAACTTTCCATTGGGATCAAAGGGGATGGTGAGTGGTTTAGTGTTTATAAGACCTGCATCATCTACAGCTCCATTGCATACTTTTTTTTTTGGCTTAGATGGAACCCATGTGCAGACCTCATTATTTCAATCTCAAGATAGTATTTGATGGGCTCTATTCCTTGATACTTAATTTATCATGTGGAAGTTGATTGAGATAATTGATGGTTGTCATTTTATTTCCACCGAGTAGAATGTCATCCATATAAACTAAAACAGTGGTGAAGTTAGGACCTTCTTTAAAGGTAAATAGGGAGTAATCTTCCAGAGATTGATTGTAACCACGGTCAAGTAATGCCTCAATTAATTTGGAGAACCGCTGTCTGGATGCTTGTTTAAGGATTTCTTAAGCTTGCATACACTATTGGTATTCATTTGAGATTTGTATCCAAGAGGCAAACTCATGTACACTTCATCTTCTAGATCACTATGTAAGAAAGCATTATTAACATCTAGTTGGTGCACATCCCACTTGTGAACATTTGCAATAGCAAGAATGGTCCTAATAGTGACCATCTTAGCCACTTGGATAAAAGTCTTTGAATAATCAATACCTTCAGTCTGGTTGTAACCTTTTGTTACCAATCTGGCCTTGAGCCTTTCCACACTTCCATCAGAATTGTACTTGACCTTGTAGATCCACTTGCATCCAATTGATTTCTTCCCTTGAGGCAGGTTTAGAATGCCCTAAGTGTTGTTGGTTTCAAGAGCAGCAATCTCCTTGTCCATAGCTCCAATCCATTCAGTGTTTTGTATGGCTAGGTTATAAGATTGTGGTTCTTGCGCATGGAACATGGAATTGGCATATGACTGATGAGAATGATGCATATGATGCATGTTTTCAGCTTTGGTATAAATAGAACACACAACATAATCTTTCTATTTTACATTAGGGAATCTATTTCTTATTGATTTTCTAGGATTTTGTAAATCAGTGTCCTCATTAGTGGGGGAATTTTGGTTGCAAGGCTAACATTGTGGACGTCAAGATATTCCTTATCATATCACCGATAAATGCTTCTCACTCAGGAATGATATCCAAGACCTTATCGATGGTAAAATCATTGAGAAGCCACACCCATGATTGATTCTGATAAAAAATGATCAAGCATCGCCCAAGAAGCAACATTGAGAAAGAATTTGGATAGGGCAGAACTTAGTACAAGAAGTTGTTGGTCACTCAGGGAAGGACAAGAGACTTGTAGAACCCTAGAATACCCTTTTGTATATACCTCCAGAAACCCTTTTTTCTTTGAACCTCCTTTTGCCAAATAAAATCTTCAGGAGGCAACTTTTTTCAACTCAATGTCAGTTTTCGTAGATTTTCTATATATATCTTCTTTTCAGGTCACATATTTCCGAGTATCCCTGGAGAGATTTTTCTTCTCAAGGATGATAAATTGATTCACTTAAAAAACACCTAAATCTACATGAGTTGATAATGATTCATCTAGAAGATATGGACCCACAAACTATTAAGAACGCATGAAATCAAAGCAGGCAAATCGTCTTGACCAGGAATCACCTTCGACCCATTGTGGCTAAGCTGTTAGTAGCGTACTGGGGCTTCCTACCATAACACCAAAACCTCTCCAAAAACCTGGAACACTTTTTCAAGATCACCACATACCAAAACTCTACTGAAATTAAGACCTTTCAATATCCCCAGCCAAACAAACTATCCTCATGATCCAGCTTCCCAAAACTAGGGGCTATTTCGCTTTTTTTATCCACTAAGAATGATTATCCCTTTGTCCCAAAAGGAGAGATGACATGCCCCAACTGCTATGATGATGCTCCGAATAAAGAAGAAAAAAAAAGAGAGAAAAGAAAGAAAGAAAAAAAGGAAAAAAAAAGAAAAAAAAATCTCTCTTGAGCAAGTCCTTCATTTGGCCATCTCCCTCTTACCCAAACTAGTTTGGGGCTTCTCAAAAAATCAACACATACACTTTTTAGATGTAGATCGAAAAAGAGGCCCACCATACCCAAAACCAAAACCATACCCAAAGTCAAAGCCAAAAGGCCTACCATTTTCAAAACCAAAAGCCAATTATCCATCTAGAACCCACAGCCCGAAAAGCCAACCAACGATCAAATTATTGATCGCTTTTTCCATGAAGAGACCTTCTAACCTCAAAACCAATCCATCTCCAAAAACTTAAACAGTACACCATGAACCAGTCGCGAGCAACATCTCTGCTTCAATTCGTTATAACGTGATATGAGTCAAAGATGAACTCCTTGCTAAAAAATACATAAAAATATCAAAAGATAATTATAAAGTATGGTCCATAACCCACCTGGTGATACTCGGCAATAAAGTGAACTCTGAATTCCGGCTCTCTTTCTTATTCCGTAGAGTCGTCCTCATATCCTGTGCCCTTGATTTTCTCAAACGAAAAAAAGAAGAAAAAAAAAAGAGAGAACAAAAGAAGAAAAAAGATGAGAAGAACAAAGGGCTTTCCCTCCATCCACTTCCTTCTGGGGTCATTTATATCCATAAAAGCGTATCACTTGAATATGCTAGGGGCTTTCTATCCCATTTTGAAAAAAATTGTTGATTGAGTCACCCTGGGGCTTTTCCCACCGAACTCATTAGTCTTGTCCATGCAGTCTCCTATCACATGTTCCCTGGGTCATGAATTGTTAGTTATTTTAGAAAGAGGCATTTTGGAAACACATATCAACCGAGAAAGTTCTGCATCGGCCTTATTGGGCAAGGACTTCTTAGGATTGGATGACAGGATCACTTATTATGCCTAATCCTCATCTGAAATCCAAGGTTATCACAGATAACCTGTTGTAGAACTAATACACTACTATAAGGTCCCTCATGATTTCTGCGAGCTGGGTGGTTTTATTTCGGAAACACTTTGCCCCTACCTTCCTATTGATGCCAAACTAGTTGTCTATCGGTCTGTCCAGAATACCAAAGGTTGGAAACCTCACCTACAAGGTTAGACTATTTGTTTTGCTTTGGTGCCGTGCCGGTTTCTCTAAAGTTCTATCAGATCTTGCTACTTGACCACCGTGTTATCTCGACCTATGGGCCCGGTTTTTGAAACCCCTCCTTACTTTCTTTGCCAAAAACCATGATATTTTGTTATCAAGTCAAAAGAAAGAAACAGAAGCCCTCCTTTAAATTACTTCACTGAGAAAACCCTAACCAGATACCAAAAACCAAACAAACTTATATATATCACACCTCCTACGATTGTGGCCAAAGCTTCGAGTAAACCCCAAAAAAAACAACAACCTCAGCCATTTCATTCACCAGCCGAGAAGTACAGTGTGTTTATAAAAGAAAATTTAGTTTTGCTTAAAAGAGGGTCAATCGCATACATGTACTATCAACTAGAGTTTGCATGTAAACTAAATTGCAAAGTAATGGAATAAGTAATTCAGCGACTTTGTTTCGTGCCACTATATCTGATCTTGAAACTTTTCCCGCATATTACTGACCTTATCATCATCCTTGCATTCTAGAAACAATTGGCGGCATTCCACCACAGGGCTTCATAATCATCGCTTTCCCTATGCTGGGGAAAGCGTGTTTTAAGAGATTGCATCGTTTTTCATATGCTGGGGAAAGCGCGTTTTAAGAGGTTGCATCGTTTTCCCTATGCTGGGAAAACGCATTTTAAGAGGTTGCATCGTTTTCCCTATGCTGGGGAAAACGCGTTTTAAAAAGTTGTATCGCTTTCCCTATGCAGGGGAAGACGCGTTTTAAAAGGTTGCATCGCTTTCCCTATGCTGGGGAAAGCGCGTTTTAAAAGGTTCAATCGCCTTCCCTATGCTGGGGAAAGCGCGTTTTAAGAAGTTGCATCGCTTTCCCTATGTTGGAGAAAGCGCGTTTTAAAAAAGTGGCATCGTTTTGCCTATGTTGGGAAAAATGCACCATCCATCCCACCCAATGATTGTTGTTTGTTTGCATGAGGCCGAACTACGTTTGGTCTGATTCCTGAGAAAGGGATATGTAGGCAGCCTATTTCGGAAGGTGTGATCATCAGATCATTTTATTGCATATCTACTTAAAAACTACGATAACCTGCTATAACTGACTAAATATGTCTAGGGTATGTGAGATTTGATCATCATCCTAAATTGTCGCATCTATAAACTGCTGCATATTGCATTCCTCCCCATTATAATTTCCACAAAATTTGGGAGTCTATTTCTTATCAACGATGTTCGTTTACTTGGTAAGTTTTTTTTTTTTTTATAGAGGATCAGCAGTGGTTCCCCACTTACCCCCTTGGTGACTCGAACCCACAACCTATTAGGTATGGGTGAAGCGTCTTACCACTAAGCTGCACTTACTTGGTAAGTTTCAGTTTACCTATAAACTCCATCGTTGAGGGGCTCTGTAGACACCCCAATTTCGTACCCCTGGTATGTAACATGGCATGAAATATCAAAACCTATTAAAAGGACTAACTAATGTCAAGTTACAGGGTTGAAAATGTAAAAGCAAAAGCTGGATGCATGAACAGTGAAATGCAGAGGGCCTAAGTGCCAAAAAGAGGAGGGAAAAGACCCCTGGGCGCCGCCCAAGCTTCCTCCATGGGTGGCGCCCAATAGTTCCCATGTTACTGTAGCACTTTGCCTATAATACAATTCTCTCAGTGCGCGGTACAAACTGATGAAGCACAGAAAGAGAAAACTTAACAACGAAGGAAAGCCCTCTCCAGTCTATAAACAGAAGCATCAGGCTTTGTGAAAATCACAATCCTCACACAGTGCACGCAGTAAGAAATCCTCCGTAGTGAGTTCTGAGAGAGCGTCGAGAGAATTCATTCCTCTAGCCCCGAAGCTCCGCCAAAATCTCCCCCAAACAGCAAAACCAAGTTGCCAAAGTGAAACCTAGTTAACTGCTAGGATTCCGCCCTATTCCACCGATTCAAAAATCCCAAAAAGAGCAGTTGTCATGCCCGAATCCAGATGCCAAATCAGCAAAAATCAAGCAGTTGCTCTGCCCGATTTCCACCGTCAACAAGCAAACAACAGTAAAAAAACAAGCAGTTGCTCTGCCCGGATCCTGAAGCCGAAAAGCAACTTTCAGAAGTAGTTACTTTATCTGAATCCCCGCAACAACATAGCAGCAAAAAAAAAAGACTCCCTCTCCTGAAAGGAGAGAGCGAGCGCACCCTAAAATCTACTAGATGCTAGTTGGTACGGGATAAAACCCCCACTCTTCATGAGGTAGGCTATTTAAAGTTTTATTTATTAAAAAGTGCTATTTAGATTGGCCCGATGTAATAAAAACAAGTAGTTGTACTGCCCAAATTTCAATAGGAAAATAACACAAAAAAAGACTCATTATTATGGCCAAAATTTTATAAATGTATTTGTAACTCTAGAAAGGAGGTTGCTGCAAGTTTGTAATAATATAGATACAAATATGTATATTTAAATGCTTTATTTCTCCCGTTTAAATAAATATAAAAAAACATATTTTAGCCAAAAAAAATTATTTTGAAACCGAAAGAGTGAGTTGGGTGCCTAACTCCTTCCCACCTCGTAACTTAGCCTCCGAATCCTTTACAAATCTGGTTACAATTGGTTTTTCTTTGTTTTTCCTTAAAATAAAGATGGTGACTCTGTTTGTCACATTTTGAGTCCATAATTGAGGCCAAGCGTATTCCACGCGCTTAAAAGGTTTTGAAACCACCCGCTTTCCATTAGCGGGGGAAGGGTCATACAAAACCGTGGCGCTCACACTATTTTATCCAAGTGCTAAACTCTCCCTTGTAACATCATGAAGAAACCTTCTCCACTTGGAATTACATTCTCCATAATTAGCACTAGCTTGAACATCACTTCCTTGCCTAAACTCCAAATTGTTGATTCTCCTTACATTGTTACTATTAATACTAAGTACGATGTTAGTGATAAGGTAAGTTATAAACAGTACAACTTATAATATAAGTGCTAGTACACATTGTGGAGCTATGTATCCTATGTGGGGGTCACAGGACACCACCAAAATAAAAATTCACTTAAACGATGTCATTTTGACATAAAACTTTGTGAACATGCCCCTGTAGCCATCCCAATTTCGTACCCCTGGTATGTAACATGACATAAAATATCAAGAACTGTTAAAAGGACTAACGGATGTCAAGTTATACGGTTTAGAATGCAAAAAATGCAAAAGAAATGAAAGGATGCATGAACAGTAAATTGCAGGGGCCAAAGTACAAAAAAGTTCAAAGGAAAAAAGCTTCTGGCGCCACCCACAAGCCCTTCTGGCGCGCCACCCACTTCCTATGGGGGTGGCGCCCAATAGTGCTCAATGCACTGTAGCTTTTTGCTTTCGGTACAATCTCTCAAGCGTGTGGTACAAGCCGGTGAAGCATAGAAAGAAAAATCTTAATGATGAAGGAATCCCCACTCTCACCTATAAATAAAGGTGCTCGGCTTCAGGAATGAGAACGGACAAATTTCACACACCGCGTTCAGTTTACGCTGAGAGATCGTCCTGAGAGTTCCCCTCCTCCAAAAAGCCTCGAAGATCCTTCAAATCTTCCCCAAACACAAATCCAACCGGTCAAAGTGAACCTTAGCCTTCCAGTTAGGATTCCACTCTATTTCCCCGGTCCAAAAATCCCAAAAGAGCAGTTGCTCTGCCCAAATCCAAAGGTCAAATCCGTCAGAAGAAAGCAGTTGCTCTACCCGATTTTCGCCAGCAGCAAGCAAACAACAGCAAAAACGCAAGCAGTTGCTTCGCCCGTTTTACGGTGCCTGAAAGCAACTTTCGGAAGCAATTATTCTGCCCGAATCGCAACAGCAGCAAAAGACTCCCTCTCCTGCAAGGACAGAGCGAGCACACCTTACGCTCTTAAAGATAAGCCTTTAAGGGCTTTCTATATAAAAGTGCTATTTTTATCCGGCCCAATATAAAAAATATAAGCAGTTATGCTGCCCAGATCTATGTAGAAAATAGCACAAAAAAGAGCCATTATTATGGCCAAATATTTTTAAATGTATTTGTAATTACTGGAAGGAAGTGGCTGCAAGTCTGTAAATAATGTAGATACAGATATATCTGCTTTTAATGTTTTCTTTCATTTGTTGAATAAATATAATAAAAACATATTTTAGCCAAACACTGTTTTGAGACCGAAAGGGCGAATTGGGTGCCTAACACCTTCCCACTTCGTAACTTAGCCTCCGAATCCTTTTTTACAAAACTCTGGTTATTTTTGGTTTTTCATTATTTCTCTTTAAAATAAAGATGGCGACTCTGTTGCAATATTTTGGATCACAGTGAGGCCCGCAACATCCTTTTTTTTGCACTTTCCCGTTTTCCCCTAAACAAGGGACGATGGGAATGAAAAGGGTGATGCATTTTCTGTATTTTGTTTTCCCCTAAACAAGGGAGGATGAGATACGGGGAAGCCCAATGAACTCATAGTGATCCAAAATAAGCCTAAGGTCATGGTGAGGCTCGCAACATCCTTTTTTTTGCACTTTCCCATTTTCCCCTAAACAAGGGACGATGGGAATGAAAAGGGTGATACATTTTCTATATCTTGTTTTCCCCTAAACAAGGGATGGTGAGATACAGAGAAATCCAATGCACTCATAATGACCTAGGGCAATTTTCAAAAGTCCATAGTGAGGCAGGGCGTGTTCCCACGCGCCTTTGCAACATCCTTTCTTTGCACTTTTTTGTTTTTCCCTAAACAAGGGAAGATGGGACTGAAAAGGTTGATGTGTTTTATGTATCTTGTCTTCCCCTAAACAAGGGAGGGTGAGATACGGAATAATCCAAAGCTCTCATAATGGACCAAAGCTCACTCGGTGACCGAGGCGTATTCAACGCGCTTTTTGACAACACTCTTTCTGCACTTTTACTTTCGTCTTCCCCTAAACAAGGGAGGGTGGAATGGAAAGCGTGATGCAATTTACGCACGCCGCGCTCCCTAAAAAAGGGCTCGTGGAGTCCGGGAGCGATCCGGGGCACTCACAGTGGTGACTCTGCTGGGGACGTCGTTTTTATTTTAAAGAAAATAAAAATGGAGGGCTAGAACTAGTTTTCACAACAAAAAAAAAAAATCAGTTTTTTTAGTTTCTGGCTAAAATATGCTTATTATATTTCTTTAGCATTTTAAATATTGCGTTCTTATATATCTGTATATATATTGTAGATATGATCCTCCATCTTGCAGCAGTTTCGTTTCAGTTACCATTACAGGTATATTTTTAAAAAAACAAAAACCACAAAAAGAAAAAAATGAATAAAATAGATTTTTGGGCAGCATAACAAAAGGGCTAGGGCTTTATTTTATTATTGCTTTATTCTGCTTTATATTTTTATTCTGCATGCTTTATTTTTATCGCACAAAATATGTAAATATTCTTTCATTCTATCATTTTATTTTGGGAACTAGGACAAATATGTAATTAATAGGAATAGATAGATTCCCCACTTTTCTTTCTATTTCTTGATCTGAATGGTTGCTTGCTCACGCTCAAATTAAATAAGCCGAGAAAATCCATAAAGAACAGCAAGACATGCCATATATGTTTTATTTACTGCTTTATATCTGGAAAAAGTTCTCTCTGTTGCTCTTAATAGAGCAATCTCTGAGCAGTCTATTCTTCCCTTCTCTCATGGCCAGGGTGGTCTCTCGATCTCGCACCTTTTATACGCTGACGATATGCTGATTTTTTGTAATGCGGCCAAAAAATCTATCCGAGCTCTTCGTAATATTCTTGCTAAATACGAGCAAAGTTATGGGCAACTTATTAATCTAAGTAAGAGTGGATTTTATGTTCATTCTTCGTGCTCGTCTGTCAAAGCTCGTCGTATTGCTGAATGGTCGGGTTGTAGTAGGATGGTTTTCCCTATGCATTACTTGGGCATTCCACTGTATCATGGTCGAATTAAACGCTCATACTTTGAAGATGTTGAGTTCAGAATTATTCGTCGGATTTCTGGTTGGAAAGCTCATCTTTTATCGATGGGAGGCCGCCTTATTTTGTTGAAATCTGTTATGAGTAGTATCCCATTACACACTCTAGCTGCTGTCCGTGTTACGGATTCGGTGATCCGTCGGATTGAGTCCCACATGGCTAATTTTTTATGGGATTCGACAAGGGGCTCTAGGTCTCATTGGGTTGCTTGGTCTGCCATATGTCGGCCTTTTAGTGAGGGTGGACTTGGTCTCCATTCCCTTCTTTATGTTATGTCTGCCCTTCATGCCAAGATGGCCTGGAGCGCCATTCAAGGGAGTAGTCTCTGGGCTCGATTTGTACATAGTAAATATGGAGGGGATAGGGGTTTCTCATGCTCATCTTTGGCGGCCCCTCAATGGAAAGCCATCATGGGTCAGCTTCCGCTGGTGGTTTCTCTTGGTAGATGGGTGGTGGGAGAGGGTAATATCTCTTTTTGGTTAGACAATTGGTGTGGAGAGATTCTGCATGGTCCTCGGCCGGTTGATGCTACTCTTTTTGTTCATCAGGCTATTTCTGCTCTTGACCAGTTAATCCACTTGGTGCCTTCTCATCTTCATACCATGGTTAGGAACGTTGTTTGTGATCAACGGGCTTCAGACAGGTTCATCTGCACTTTGTCTAATTCGGGCAAGTTCATCTCGTCGGCTTATTTGGATTTCATTCGACCTCGTTTTCCAATGCTTCGTTGGGCAACTAAAATTTGGCAACCTTGGATACCCGTTAAGGTCAGTTGTTTTATGTGGAAATTATGCCGCGGTGCTGTTCCTGTAGACATGCAACTTCATCTTAAACGGATTCCCATCGTTTCTAAATGCCATTGTTGTGTCATGTCAAACCGTGAATCCTTACTCATCTTTTTCTCCATTCCAATATTGCAAAACCGTCTGGGCATTCTTTGGTGATCACTTTTATAAGCGCTATATGTATGGTTCTTTGGAGAATTTGTTCTCTACTTGGTGCTTTGATGTTTCCTTTCGTAATCAGTTTGGTGCTTGTAGTTTGGGTATTCTTTTATTCTCATGTTGGGAGATTTGGAAAGCTAGGTGTGCTTCGGTTTTTGAAGGTATCCCTATGCAGTCGGATAAAATTATTTCTCGCATCAAGAGCAGTTTGGTTGACATGTTGTTGGTTTATTGGCCTAAATCTCAGCTCCCTACTTTGGCCAGGATGGGTTTGGAACGTCTTGGTCTCCCTCTTCTCACTCCTATTCGGGGAACATGTCAGTGGGTTTGTTGGCTCCCTCCTCCTTTCGGGCATTTCAAGCTTAATACGGATGGTTCTGCTGTTCTTGGCAATCACACAGGTGGAGGCATTTTACGAGATTCTTTAGGGAATATAGTTTGGGCTTTTTCGGCTTTCTATGGTAGTGGGTCTAATATGGGAGCTAAAATTAAAGCTCTGCGAGATGGGCTTCGTCTTTGCTATAATCTTAACATTGATAACGTGATAGTTGAATCTGATTCGCGGGTTGCAGTTGAGGTTTTATCCCATCGTCATTAGGTTCCGTGGATGTATGAGTATGAGCTCCGTGATTATGAAATTTTTCTTGGTTCTGCCCCTATCCAGCATGTGTTTAGAGAACAGAATTGTGTAGCCAATAAGCTTGCTGCAGCTGCTCATGTTCACCAAGGTTTTTAGATTTATAACTCCATGGTTGATCTCCCCTGTGATGCTCGGCGTGTTTTGCTTCATGATCGCCTAGGTCTTTATAATTTTCGTAAGTGTCATTAGTTTTGTCTGGTTGTATTTCTTTTTAGAGGTCAAGCTCCTTTGTCCCCCCCGTTTTTGGGTAAGGCTGGTTGTCCCCCTCCTTTTTGTATGTTTTCCTGTTTTTAATAAATTTCGCAGGTGCCGCCTTGCTTTCCCAAAAAAAAAGAAGATTTTACTGTTTTTTAGATACCGCACACGCGTACGCATGTAGAAATATTCCGAACTGCTACCCTACACTATGGCCAGCCTACCCCCTGCATCAGCAAATATTAAATTGCATATAGATTCTCAGGACACTTCACGAACCGATCGGTTTTTATATCTCAAAGATATTGACCAGTCCCTGTGTAAAAAAAAACAACACAAAAAAATGAATGAATAAAATATGCACAGGGGCTGACCAATAATTTTCTGATGTTCGACCTACACCATTTTGAATGGTGGATCCCGAAAAGAGTATAGGCCCTTTGCCTGAGTTCAGTCCGATCTTGGGGAGTCGAAAGACAGGTGGAATACGAGGATCCTATACTCTGGAGAAAGAATCCACTATTCCAGGAATAGTCCTGAGACCGTCAAAACAAAGCGGGTGCTTGTCCGATCAATTGTAAGAAAAATGAATAATAATAAAATATATTAATAAAAGCACGCTATACTCCAAACCTAGAAAGCCTTCAGCCAACCCTTTCTGATGCCTTCAAACCCTTTTCCTCAGAAACCTGGCCTGAATTTGGAAAGGCAGAGATAGTATTGGCCGGTTGATAAGGGATACAGGCGCAAAAATCAGATCAGAATGTACTGGGGTCAGATCAGAAAAGGGCAGAATTAGTGCAGAGGGTACAAGTTTGAGCAAAATGGCAGTTGAAAATGAACAGTCTACAACAGGTACTGATACAGGGGCTAGCGCTACTTCTTTCCTTCCAACCCCTCAAGAAGCATCTACTTCTTATACTCTTTTAAACCCAAACCCTCAGCCAAACACTAACCTTCCACCAACCGCTAGCGCCCCAATCACCAATTTCTCACCAAATACTTATTACCAAAATTTTAACCCTTTCTCACCATACCCGCCATACCCTTTCCCAAACACCCATATGTCCCAAAATCCAAGTGGCCTACCATTTCCCATCACTAACCCACTCCAAAACAACTCATATATAGACCCCATAAGCCATACCCAACCGGGACAAGTGACGATATATCCACCAATCAATGATTTTGGTCGTCAGGCAGAAGCTACAAATATTCCACCTCCTCAAAATCCTTACCAAATACCATAACCAGGAATGAACCCAGCCACTCCCAATCCTTCCAACATATACCAAAACCCAGCACCTCCTCTAACAAAATTAGAGGCAGATATGGAGAACCTAAAAAGTATGATGCACAAAGTCTTGAACAAATGAGAATTTTCTACGCGGGCATTAACGCTAAAACCTTCAGCCATACTACCTGTGGGTGCCCCGGGATCTCCCGGATCCCGCGCTCCCTTTTTTTTATTATTATTATTTTTATATTTTTTAATATAATGCAAAATGCAAAATTTTCATGATGATTATTTACAAAATGCGATATATATAGCATGCTTAATTTAATGTCATGCGCAGGAGGTTAAATAAAAAGATAAGAATTTTACCTTTTTCCCTTCCTTTTCTTTCTTCTGATGCTAATATGCTGTTGTTCTCTCTTTCTTTAAGATGCGCAGGCCTCTGATCCGGATTCGGGCGAGCTGTGCCAATGTTTCGGACATATATAACTTAATGCCCGAGGCGGCACGAGTCTTGGTGGAGTCTTCCGGCTTCAGCGCATTTCTGTGAGCTTTCCGTCCCTTTCACAACTTTTTACCCATTTTTGATGTCCTGAGGGACTATTGGTGGGATACCACCCATACCTTCCATTTTAGCTGGGGGGAGGCGACTTTGACCCCATGCGATTTTGTTGTTATTACCGGCATCCCTACCAGTATCAGCAGGACTCTGGAGCCAGACTATACCCTCCGTCACCACCATGACGTGATGGAAGATCTCCTGGGCTTTGTGCCCAAATATAAATCGGCTGATGAGATCTTTATCGGTAGTGTGAAGAAATGGCTTTTAGCGAATGCCGGGCGGGTTGCAGAAGATGATAGCGAGGCCGTAGCTCCCGTCACCAGGGCATTTTTAATTATTTTTTCTTGGGTCATCGCTTTTTGCCAATTCGTCCCCTTCTTTGAGGGTTTCCCTCCTGGGATGCTTGGAGAATTTGGACCATGTTGCCGATTATGACTGGGGGCAGGCGGGTCTGGCTGAGCTGTATGCTTCTATGGATAGAGCTAGCCGCAATGATTCGCCGACTCTCAATGGATTTGTTCCGGCTTGGGAGGTATCTTTTCTTTTCCCAGCTTTTGTCCTTTTCAACATTTTTTTAGTCTTCTTTTTTATTTTATTTTTTTTATCAGCATCATTTATTTTTGTCAGCATTTTTTTTCTTTTTGATGATTCTCTTCCTTTTCTCTTCTTTTTTTTCTTTTGCAGGTCTGGACTTATTCAGTCTTCCATTTTACGTCGGGTCCACTCCTCCAGCGCATTCATGAGCCACCTTATTTGGCTGAGTTCGTGAACGATAACCGAGTCAGGCCGGATCGAGACGGCGGTTGCTTGGATACAGTGAGGCTGCGGGAGAGAATAGCTAGCTCGAGCGCAGGCACGGTGCATTTTCTTTCCAGGAGGGGTTTGGTGGGGCACTATATGATTACTCTGGAGATGAGTAGATGCCGGATATTGATGGTGTCCATCATGGTTGACTCATTATATATGGGCGAACGGGCCAACTGTGAACATTCTGTGCTCCTGACATTTCCAGTGGTACCTCCTATGCCTCCCCCTTGGGTGGTTGCGCCGGATTTCTTGCCGAACAGGTATCAGTACCTGTCGAGATTTCTTATGCCTCAGAGTGACTTTCCAGTTAGGGCATATGAGGATTTTCTGATGACTATGCTCCATCCTGCCCCTCATGTCCCTGTGGTAGCCAGGCGTGCTTCTGACGCTTCTAACAGGCTGAGGCCCTCTTATCTGCCTCTTGACTCGCAACTGGAGTTTTCTGCGCCTGCTGATGCCTTTTGCACCTTCCGATATCATCGTGACGGAAGGATCATGGAGGAAGTTCTTCCCGATGCAGACATCCCCGAGGAGTATTATGTCCCGAAGCAGGCTCGCACGGTAAATATTTTCTTGCCATCCTTTTTTTCTTTTGCATCATTTCATTCATTTTTTTTGGAGACTGGCATATTTTCTTTTTTGCTGTCTCAACATCTTTTTTCAGGTTAATGTATTGACGTACAAGAAACTGCTGCGGGGCTTCTTTAGCATCAACAAACTTTATCAGTGGCTTGTGGATGAGTTCTCCTGCCGGGGGAATGATGTAGTGCGACAGACCAGGCGCTGGGATGATCATGATGATGATGATGCGGCTGCCGGATCGAGTCGTTCTCGAGCGAGGGGACGAGGATACAAGATCGGTGGACACGACCCTCGAGTTATGGGTGGCAATCTTGAACAGAGCCAATCTTCCCGTGCTCATTAGCTCCAGCTACCTGCATTTATTAGCTTTTCTTTTCTTTTTCTTGTACCGAATTCTGTACATATATATATTTTATGCAATGCAATATGATTTTATATGATGCAAAAATTTCAAATGCAGACTCAATATTTCATGCATAAAAGAAAGCTAGATCATTATCTAGGGGTAGTAACACACCGTAGCTCAGGAATGGAGATTTAGAAAGATACTCCTTTTGAATTTAAAATGGGCTTTTCTGGAGCTCTGCGGGGAGGAAGAGGCAGCCACCTCTTCCTGTGCGTGATATTTCGAATTGCAGGAAAGGCAATTTGCGTAGCCCCTGCATTTTCTTCCATTTCTCGTGCACAAACATGGAAAGGTCGGAGCCAAAAACCGGGATACTAGGCAATATCGGGGAGCAGTGATCGAGATCCTGGCGCCACTCATAGGAGAAGTGGGCGCCGCGCCAGAAGGGGTATAGCGGCGCCCAGGACATTTTCTGTTCAGTCCCTGTTCATGCAATGTTCAGTACTGTGCTTAGAAATCATCCGCTTCTTCGATTTTTCAGTATAAATTAGGGCCGAGGCAGCGCTCATATCCTCATTACTGGTTTGCCTTCTTTCTTTCTGCTTAGCCTTTTGAGTCTTCTTTTGTTCAATCTCTCTCTCTCTCTCTCTCTCTCTTTTGTCAGATAAAATGTTGTTTTTTGTCGAGAGATTGCTGCACCAGCTCTTACGGCTTTAGAGATAGAAATTTACAAGAATACCCTGGACTTCTGGGTCCTTTCTTTACGGTCAGATGAGCAGGATTGGTTTGAACATATCTACGGGTACCGGTGCCTCCTGTCGTGGCTGACCCTTTATATTAACTGGGATATGCTGCGGGGAGCCTCTAGGTTCTGGTCACCTCAGAACCATCTTTTTTAATTTTGGCATGAATGAAATGTGTCCCAACTTCGAGGAATTTTGTGCTATGGTGGGGATGCTAGCCACTGGGCTTATTGTTGTGCCTTCTCTACGGAGGCGTCCTTATATGGTAATAAGGGAGCTGTTTGGCACAACCCGCGAAGCTACTCAAGGCTTCTACAACTGAGTAAATTTTAATTTGACCATCCTTCCTGGTGCTTATACGGAGTACATGGAAGATGACCCCATTTATTTGCGACGCCGGTTGTTGTTTCTTTTCCTTTGCCTTATGGGGTGGCGGTACATGCTGGTGGGCCGACCCGGATATATGGATGTGCGGGTCGTAGACCTGGTGTTGCAGGCTAGAGATCGTCGGGTGAATATTATCCCGATAATTTTGGCGGAGACCCTGTCGGGCATGGATGCCTTTGCGACTGGCAATGAGCTGTTTCCCTCCGGTAGCCCTCTTCTGATTCATATGTGGCTAGAGGAGCACTTCAACTGGGTGATGGGCCCAGTGTCGATGGGAGCAATGTATGATCCGGGGCTCTATGGCTCTCGTGGCCATTATAGCCAGACGAATTTTTCGGAGTCTGACTGGGTTAAGTATTTTCTGCGCATTGGCTCCATGGAAATAATATGTGTCGTCAGCCATTGGCGGATCCGTAGTTTCTTCATGTATACCGAGGTCTATGCCCACGTTATTATGTCGGGTCTTGAGCGCACCACCTTTTATCTAGCGCACAGGGTCCTTCGTCAATTCGGCAGGGAGCAAGTTATCCCGGATGCAAGTCGTCCTCTGGCTGAAGAGCTGGAGATGGATAGGGATTTAGGCACCCTTATCCGCAACATATGGCAGCTTGATTTTGACTTGCGGGAGGCGGCTTATGCCTATTCTAATTATATGCTCCTGTCCCATGAATATCTGTCATGGATTATAGTGACTGCTGAGCGGCATTCCCTCATGATTAGGCATGCACTAAGGCAGATGCTGGGCCGACGGATAAGCAGCGACATGGATGCTCGCTTGATAGAGATAGGTGAGGATGTGGAGAGCTCGGGGCTGGTGGTCCCTCAGGCTTTGCAAGAGGACTTCAGGCGGGTTCGTGGCCTTGGTGCCCGAATGGCTCCTGATCCGAATGAGGCAGGTCCCAGCAATGCTCCCTCTTGTCTAAGCAATGTAAGTCGACAGAGCAACCCCCGGCAAGCAGATGAGGCTGTTCCCCCTCAAGCTGGCATGTGAAGTACTACCCACAGGGATGACGGTGTTGGCCCGAGTCGTCCGGCCGTTCAGGATAATGGGGACGCTTACGATGAAGAGGACGAGGACACTTCTGGTGGTTCCCATGCTGATGAGACTGGAGCCTCTTCTGTGCGTCACAGAAGTATATGGTCCCGGCTAGGTGGACGTCACAGACGTTGATGGACCGCTTCAGGGCTAAGCTGTAATAAAAAGGATGGTTGGGGGGAAACAGGGGGGATATGAGTAGCAAGTAGTAATAGATAAATGTACATGCATAAATGCATAATTTGAAATGTCTTAAGCAATTATTCCTTGGTTGCACCATAGAACCTGTATTATATTATATTTTGGTATTTTATGCGAGCTCTGTCGTGGTTTTTCTCTTTTAGTCAATCAAGACTTTGTTTATGTTGAAGACTTTGGCAAGCTGGAAGTCGGATGCTAAGGATTCAGAAACTGCATTCCCTCTCCTTTTCTCCTGATTTTTTTTATTGCTCTACCTTTTGCCTAGGCTGCCCTTTCGGGTTTTCAACCTAACGAGCCCTTATTTCTCCTTTTTGTTGTTTTTTATGCTCTAATATTTGCCTAGGCCGCCCTTTCGGGTTTTCAACCTAGCGAGCTAGAGAGGGAAGCAATTGCCAGATATATTTTCGGCTCACGCATAGTACCTTTTAAGCTTGTCGAGGTTAAAGGGCTGAACAAGATCCTCCCCTTCTTGGTTTGTGAGGAGTACTGCACCTCCTGACCGGATCTCTTTAACAACATATGGTCCCATCCAGGGAGACTTCCATTTTCCCCTAGTATCAACATAACTAGGGGGTTTTTCTCGAAGCACCAGGTCTCTGACTTGGATGTCACGGCCTTTGACTTTTTTGTTAAACGCTCGAGCTATTCGTCTTTGATATGCTCAAGTGTGTTCCAGGGCTAGCAACCGTCATTCGTCAATCAGGGCTAATTCTTTGTATCGCCCTTTGACCCAGTCAATTTCTGATATGTCTGATTCCATTATTACCCTTGATGATGGAATTTCAACTTCGATGGGCAGCACCGCCTCCATGTCGTATGCTAAAGAATAGGGGGTAGCCCCAGTGGGTGTGCGAACTGAAGTGCGATAGCCCCAAAGGGCTAGCAGTAATTTTTCTGGTCAGTCTCTTCCCGTGTCAGCCATTTTTCTGATAATGTTTTCCAGTGTTTTGTTGGCTGCTTCGACGGCACCATTTGCTTGTGGTCGGTAGGGGGAGGATTTATGCTTTTGAACCTTGAATTCGTCGAGTAGACGATTCACGTCCCCTTCAAAGTGTGTGCCGTTGTCGGAGATGATCTCAAAAGGTACTCCGTATCGGTATATGATATTGGTTCTGATGAATTCAGATACCTTTCGAGCATTGAGTATTTTATAAGAAGAGGCTTCCACCCACTTTGTAAAGTAATCGACGGCTACTAGGATATATTCGTGACCATTAGATCCCTTCGGATGGATCTGGCCTATGACATCGATTCCCCAAGTCGAAAAGGGTCAGGGGGCTGTGGAGTTATATAAGATATGTGGGGGCACGTGCTGCAGATTTGCGAAACGCTGGCATTTGTCGCAATGGCGTACCCACCGGATACAATCGGTTTCTAGCGTGCTCCAATAGTACCCATGCCGGATGATTTTTTTGGATAGCATATGCCCGTTCATGTGTGGCCCGCAGGTACTACCATGAAGCTGGTCCATAATTTGCTCAGTTTTTGCCTGATCGACGCATAATAAATTAAGGCCCTGATAATACCTTTTGTATAGGCTGCCACCACTGAATACGAATTGCGATGCCCATCTCCGTAGGGAGATTTTCCCCCTTTTGTCTAGACTGGGAGGATAGACTCCTTTCTAAAGTAGATTTATGATGTTCGAATACCAAGGCTCGTGATCTGTTTCAGGTGCAACATTGATTTTGAAGCAGTAAGCCGGAGTGACCTTTTTCCCAACTATAAATGGTTGGACATTGGTTTTTGTGGGAATCTGGACCAATGATGCCAAAGTGGCCAAGGCATTGGCAAATTGATTTCTATCTCGCGGCAAGTAATGAAATAAGATATTATCAAATTTGGTGGCTAGTGCTGTCAATTTGGCGTGATAGAGCTGCAACCGGGGATCCTCGATTTTCCATTTCCCTTTGACTTGATTTATGATTAAGGCGGAGTCGCCGTAGACTTCCAAGTCTTTGGCTCCTTTACGGAGGGCTTCTTCTAGACCGACAATACAGGCCTCGTATTCATTGTGTTGTTTGAACATTCGAATTCCAACCTTATGGCCAATGGAGTGTGGGAATCCGCCGGGTCGATTAACAGGATCCCTATGCCAAAGCCCCTTTTGTTGGTGGCTCCGTCAAAGAACATCTGCCAGTTGGTGTTGTGATCAGCAATTTCAAAGACACCTTCGTCTGGGAAGCTGCGCTCAGCTACATCTTCTGCTTCTAGGGGTAGATCAGCTAAATGGTCTGCAATTACGCTGCCTTTGATAGATTTGAGTGTGACATAGGTGATGTCAAACTCATTGAGAAGAAATGACCATTTAGCTAGTCGGCTGGAAAGTGATGGCTTGCCGAAGATGTATTTTATTAGATCCATCCTGGAGATAAGCTTCATGGATCGAGCTTGCAAATAAGTTTTGAGCCTTTGCGTTACTCAGACTAGGCCAGTGCAGCTTTTCTCCAATGCTGAATAATTTAGCTCACTTCTTTGCAGCTTCCTACTTATGAAGTAGATATCATTTTTAATGTAGGAATTTTCTTTTTCTTGGGCGAGCATAGCCCCTACTGACGTGTCTGTGACGGTTAAATATAGAAGGAGAGGTTTATGTGTATGGGGAGGAGCTAGCATGGGTGGATTGGTAAGGTAGGCTTTTATTTTATCGAAGGCTAGCTGGCATTTCTCATCCCAGACTTGGTCAGTATTTTTCTTTAAGAGTTTGAATAGGGGTTCACATATGGGAGTCAGATGTCTGATGAAGTGGCTGATATATTACAATCGGCCTAGGAAGCCCTTGACTTATGTTGGAGCTTTTGGCTGCGGCATATTTATGATGGCTTTAATTTTGGCCGACTCGATCTCGATGTCTTGCTCAGTCACCATGAATCCTAGGACCTTGCCTTTGGTAACCCCAAATGTGCATTTGGTGGGGTTAAGCTTCATCTGATGCTTTCTTAACCTTTCGAAGAATTTTCGAAGGTCTTTGATATGAGCACCGTCGGCATCGCTAGAGTGCACGATCATGTCATCAACATACACTTCGATTTTTTAATTGATCATGTCGTGGAAGAGGGTGGTGGCAGCCCTTTGATATGTAGCCCCGGCATTCTTTAGCCCAAATGGCATGACATTATAATAGTAGGTTCCCCAGGGAGTGGTGAATGATGTTTTTTCCTGGTCCTCTGTTGCCATTTTGATTTGATTATAGCCCAGCATGCCGTCGACAAAGGATCTTATTTTGTGAGCAGCGACGACGTTTACCACAATATCAATATTGGGTAGGGGAAAGTCATCTTCGGGCGATGCCTTGTTGAGGTCGCGGAAGTTTACGTAGATCTAAACCTTCCTGTTGGGCTTAGGAACAGTCACTATGTTTGACAGCTATATTAGGTATTCTACTACCCGAATAAATTTGACATGTAGCTGCTTCATGATTTCTTCCTTCACTTGTAGTAACCATTCTTGTTTGATTCGACGGAGCTTTTGCTTGACTGGTCGAGCATCCGGATAAGTGGGGATCTGGTATTCAACAATGGCTGGGTCCAACCTAGGCATATCTTCGTAGGACCAGGCAAAGATGTCCACAAATTCTTTGAGGAGGTCAATAAGTGCTACCCTTTCAAGGCCTTGTAGGTAGCTGCCGATTTTGACTTCTTTGGTTTCGTTGTTCTGCCCCAGATTGATGGTAGATAAGTCTTCGTTTGTTGCTGATGATTGTCTTTCCTGGTGCTCGATTGACTTTACGAGCTCAAGCAAGTAATTTTTATCTTTTGGGTTCATTTCATCAAATGACTAATTATTATTATTAATTAATGCGTCTTTTAATGAAGGTGCAACTAAGGAATAAGCAAAGACATCTAGAATATCATTAATAGCAAGCTGTACAGGGTTATTTACATTTTTGAGGACCTGGGGTTTGAAATCCTCAATTTTAGGGAGCGGATTAGTA
Source organism: Codonopsis lanceolata (assembly GCA_013146195.2). Lineage (NCBI taxonomy): Eukaryota > Viridiplantae > Streptophyta > Magnoliopsida > Asterales > Campanulaceae > Codonopsis > Codonopsis lanceolata. Next base: position 70,583,278 of record CM028382.1, on the reverse strand, counting down.
GATAACCAATCCGTAAAGCTAAAGGAAGGATGGGGAATAGTATATCCGAAGCGGTCCACCAGATCTGCAGTTGTCAAGAGCGGGCCGGTCGTAGTATACCAATTTTGCAGAGGCTTATCATCAATAGACTCAAACTCAGCAGGGAGTTTTTCATAATTAGTGCCTCCATCTATCATACCCAAGAAATTGTCTTCCATACATTCATCATCTAACAGGGCCAGAGCATAATCATCTTGGTCTATAGACCAAGTATTTTCAATTATGATAGTTTTATATGCAGTGCTACGGGGTTCCAGGGTAATCTGCTCCATTTTATCTATGACAATACTGACATCTTCAAAGATTTCCCAACCAGGGTGTCTTTTTCTATTTTGGTCTAGCCAGGGCTCAGGAAACATGAGATAGGCTTCTGTTTCCCCTTTCCTTACAAAGTAACCATTTATGGTTTTTCTATATGGTTGGAGAGGATGATATTCGTAAGGACGCCTTTCTCTTTCTGCCTTAATTTTCGCACGTTTCTGTTTCATGACTGCGGCTATTTCAGCTGGAGTAGGTTTGTATCCTAGACCGAAAAGAGGGATACATTCCTTGAGTTCATCTTGGACTAGATTAACAAGTCCCTGTTGATTTCTACCGAGACCCAGGCCAGACATATAATTCATTTTTCGAAACATGTTTAAAGGGACCATGTTTCCTAGGGATGTAGTTTTCTTCCTGGTGATGTCAGTTTCTCGCCCATATTCAATGTCGTTGACTCTAGCTTGGGGGATAACCTCAAAGCCACTAAGGAATATACCCGTTTCATCATGCTATATCTAGAGGATAGGGATGTCCTCGTTTTCCTTGTTTTCTACAATCTTATCAGCCAAGATGATTACTACACGATCATCGTGGATGAATTTGACACGTTAATGCAGCGAGGAGGCTACTCCCTTTACCCCATGGATCCAAGGGCGTCCCAGCAATAGGCTGAAAGTGGCGGGTATGTCCAAGACATAGAATTCTACTGGCATGGTTAATGGTCCAATAGTCATCATTAAAGTGACCACCCCTAGGACACATCGACTAGTGTTATCGTATGCCCTTACTGTCTGCGATGAAGAAGTAAGCTCTGATATTTTTGTTCCCAGTTTGGCTAAAGTTCTTGCAAGACATACATTCAGAGAAGAGCCATTATCTATCAGAACTCGGGGAACCCTTTTTTCCTTGACCCCCACAGTGATATGAAGAGCATCAATGTGGTTGGTTCCTTCCCTTGGCAGATCTAGATCAGTAAACATAATCACATTTCCAAAGTGTATGTTTCCGATCATTTGAGTGAGCTCATTTGGGGAGGTTTCAATAGGAATGACTGCCTGACTCAAAGATTTAGCCAGTGTATCGCGATGGCTTTTGGAAGCACAAAGCAAGCCCTAGATAGATATGTTAGCCTGATTTTTCTTCATCTGAGCTAGCAAAGTATCTTCCACCGTTTTAGCCCCAGTATCTGTTTCTTGATCTTTGCCGGAGTGATCACCCCTTTCTTGGTTTGGTTGGTAGGCTCGGCCAGATCTAGTAAGGTGACTGACATCCTGTAAGACCCCGATTCCCGGTTAGCTTGAATTGCGTGCAATGCTCGCATTTCTTCTTTGGTTGATTGCTCGTTGGGTTTGTGAGAGAGTCTGGACGTGTAGGAGAGATCACATTAAGACCAAAATGCTATTAAGAGATGCCATATAGATGTTGACTTGCTAAAGTCACAAGTCGTGACCCGACGATAGTCGAAATGCGACGCGATTGAGAGTTTACTCGGGTTTTGTGTTCCTGACCTCGATTTGGTCCTAGATCTTTACATGATGATTAAATAACATGTTTAGATGCATTAGACATCTAGTTGGATGTATTCCTTAAGTCTCGTGAAGTTTTGACGCTTCGAGGATAGCAATTCTCCTTATCGCGTAATTTGAGATTAAGTCGGGTGATCGTCTCGCCCTTCGGGAGTCCTTTTCTCCTATCTGTTGTTCATCATCTGAGAGGCATTTAGGCCTATTCTATATCCCTTTGAAGTGTTAACAATCATGGGTTGTCACATCGTCGGTTTGGTTGCTAGTTTGATTCTAGCGTTAACCCTTCTCCGTTTGACCTTTTCGGTTGTCGTTCGGGAGTGTTTTGCCTGAGTTCTTGGCCATGTTTGATTGAGGTTGAGGCTTGAATGTTTAGGTTATAGATTGGAGGTCTTTTAGAGTGAATTCTAGACCCTTTTTGGCATGGGAGGACTCAAGGATGCATGCGGGAGAGTCCGGGACCGAGCAAGGAAGCAACGAAGGTGAGAATGGAGTGCACCAGAGTGATGCGCTCGCATCACTCATGACCATGCGACCGCATTGGTCCCTGATTCTCTGTTACGGGATTTTGTGAGTTATTTGCCAAGTTGTCCAAACTATACCCACCCAAACCCAACCTAAACTAATCCTAAACCCTCCTAACTAACCTAAGACACATCCTAAACATCTAATTGAAGTTTGGAGGTAGATTAAGGTGGTTAATTAAAGAGTAACACCCCACTAATCTAAACTACACCCACTTACCTTCTAACACATATAAGCCACAAAACACCACTAAAGCCTCCCATTTTCTGCCTACACTTCACCAAAAACGTGGGAGAGCTTGAGAGAGGAGATTTCTAGGGTTCTTGAGTGCCCAATCTTGGAGGCCATAGCTTGGGACCTTCTTCCCCCAATCTACACCATAGTTTTGAAGTGGAGATCAAGGAGAACGACACCACCACCAAGAATTTCGGGATTGAACCTTGTAGGGGCTGAACAAAGGTAAGTTACTACCTCCCTTCCTCTTTCTTTTGGCCCCATTGACCCTAGGGAAAACAATCATCTTGCTATGTGAGGTCAATGGGTGCAATTTCTAGGGTTTGTAGAGATGCCATGAACCCTAGGTTTCTAAATGTGGATTTAGCTTGGATGAACCTATGTGAGACCTAGATTAGTATGAAATTCATATGTAAAGTAGCCTATTAATCCTTGCTATGTGATTTATTTCATGTTTATGAGCATGATTGGTGAAGTTACTTGGAAGGGGTTATGCCCAAATGATGATTTGGCTTAATGAACATGATTGTAACCTTGATTAATAGGTTATATATGTGTAGTATAATGTATTAATCCTTGCTATGTGATTTATTTCATGTTTATGAGCATGATTGGTGAAGTTACTTGGAAGGGGTTATGCCCAAATGATGATTTGGCTTAATGAACATGATTGTAACCTTGATTAATAGGTTATATATGTGTAGTATAATGTATTAATCCATGTTGTGTGATTTATTCATGTTTTGGAGAGTATGATTGGTAAGGTAATTTAAATGAGTTTATGCACAAACTGGCGAATTTGTTCTATGTTGTATTGATAAGTGTTTTGTTGGGTTTATGTGAGTTCAATGAACTTGGGAAGATGGCTATTGATGATAGTTATGAACATAGGGGGTATTGAGGCCCATGGCTTCTATGCCCTAAATTTTGGAAAGTGTAGATTGGACTCAACGGAGTCATTATAAGTTCGATAATGTGCTAAACGAACTTGGGTTGAAATCCTACGACGATTGGATTTCGTTTGATTAATGTTGTGAAATGCATAGTCTCCAAACTTTAAATTGAATTATAATTATGATGAACTTTATGGATTTTTAGGCTTGGGAATCAAGCCCGAATGAATATTGGGATTTTGTTGTAAACTTTAATGAGATATTAAAGTGTGGATTTATGAAACACATAAAGAATGAAATGTAATATTAAGACTCAACGGAGTCGTTATAAGGCCAATAAAATGATAACGAGCCTTGGGTTAAACCCTACAACGTTTGGGTTTTGTTTGGTTATGATTGTGCACACCGGGTTTTTTGGGTTTTGTGTCCAATTGAGACATTCATGTTATGGAGACTTATTAGAAATATATTTTGAGCATGCTTGTTAGAACACGGGACATTAGAGACCAACGTTTGGTCACGAGTATAATTAAGAGAAGATTAAGAAAGAATTCTCTCCTTAAGGATTTTGGTTGAGTGCATATAAAAGCACTTGTGAGAAAGTGACTACGGAGTAGTCATGATGTTCTTGAGTATGGAATTAGTGATGTCGATCATGTATGACGATTAGGACTATGATTGAGTCCGGTGTACTTAAAATAAAGACTAAAATATTAAGTCTTGAGTTGTGGATATTCTTAGACTAACGTAGTAATCTTTGGTTTGATTTTGAGTGGAGGATTATTGTAGACCTCACATTATGATTTATTAAGCTTATATGCTATACTTGATTTGGGTGATGACTTGAGGAATGATGAGTACCTCAATATGTAGTTCTTGAACTAAACTTGTAAGTTAGTTGAACACGTTGGTTATATGCAAATATATGCATTGTTCATGATACTTTGTAGAGCGTTATGTCCTACTTGTTTACATGCCAATATGTGCATGGTTTATGAGATGTTGTAGAGCATTATGTCCTACATGATTTAATGAGCCCGATATTAATGAACTTGGTCTCATTAGTTTATGCAAGTAAATATCTACTTGATCATTATGGTTTAAGTCCAGCTGGCGGGTTTGGTTGTAATGTCGGCAATGGGACGATTCATAGTCTTTGGAAACAATCGCTATGAATCGTTGCATTGGTTCCCTTTCTCCTCACTATTTGGCCAATAGTGGGATGTGATCTCGAGTTATGCCATCTAGCTTGACATCGAGCTCTCATTTCTCATCCTAGGTTGGATGAATGTAACGAGTACTCAAAAAGAAAACTGATGAGTTGTGATTATTTGGGGACGAAACCCCAGGGTATGATTGGTTGGGTATTGAACCCGGATTTTGGATTGAGGATGAATCCCATGGTAAGTTTGGTTGGGTGTTGGACCCAGATTTGGTTGTAACGGTTCGAGTTACGTTTCTTGTTACTCATGTTTATTTATGAGCATTTATATGAAAGATATTATGCTATGTGGTTTTTGTGGGATTATGTGCTTTGGTAATTAAGTGCATGTTTATTGTTGGTATACTAGCATGATACCATGATTTTTATATGATTGTGCATTATGCCATGCCATGACATAATATGCCATACAGTTGCATTTAGTAACTTACTGGGTCATTATGACTCACTCCGTGTGGTTGTTTTCCCTAGTGTGTGCAGTGATCCTGTTGGTACGCGCGGCGACTTCGGATGGCGATTTCTAGCAGGTGGTCTTCCGGGCTATAAGCTTGGAGTTATTTAATATTATTGTTGTTATTCATTTGTGAGACACGGATGTAAAGTTATGTAGACTTTACTTGGGTAGATTATAGTAGTATATTATTGTTATGTAATTGGGAGCCGGCTAGTATAGCCGAGCTATTGTATCCTTAGAAGTTATTTTCGTCGTCACTTCGAGCAAGTGTGGCTCGTTTATTCTAGTATTGAGTTATTGTTGTTTCTATCTCCGACAGCTCTAGTCGTGAGATCTTGGTTGGTGGTTTAGAATTTGATATTATATTGTTGTAGTTGAATTGCCCCTCCGGCATGTTGTAGCCGTTGAGTGGTGTTTATCAGGTTGGGATTTTGTTAGTTGCCGGCCTTTGGTTGCCGATGGTTTGTTGCGCGTGTCTAATGTTGCGTCACGTGCGTCGAATTTTTGTGTCGAGAGATTTACTATCTCTTTGGTTGTTTTCATTTCGGAGCTTGTTAGCTCGGGTCCCATTTTATTTTTGCTTCCGCAGGTTTTAGTTTTATCATTATGTATCGCCGTTATGGCTTTGTCTTCCTGTCTCTTCGCTTGTTGGCTCATCTTTTGACTCGCACCATTATGCTTAGCAGGTGCTTGTCTGTCTCTTAGCTTGTCCTGACGGCATGACCTTGGGATCTCGTCTTGGGATCCGGGTCGTCACACATCCCCATCGATCCAAGTAGCTTTTTCAATGTTACAGGTATTTTGGCTACCCAGGATAGTGTCCCAAGAGAGCATGTTGCAACTAGGCTCTTTTATGGATAGAGATTGAGAGAAAGGAACAATGATATATGGTAAGGGATGTTTATTTATTTCGAACTTGGGTACACATATTTTTTCATCAACCTCAATCATGTTGATTTGAGGCAGAGGGTTATTGACTATATTTGGTCTAGGGGGAGGCTTTTCAATAACCTTATCATCTATTAGGTCCTGGATAGCGTTTTTGAGCACATAGCATTTGTCGGTGAGGTGACCACTACAGTGATGGTATTCACAGTACTGGGCATGATTCCATGTGTTGGGCAGAGGATTTGGTGGCTTATAATTTTCCAAGGGCTTTAGCACTCCCTGTGCCATTAGCCCTTGCAGTTTCACAGACTGAGGAGCTTGCAATTCATCATAGTACCGATTTCTTCTGTTCTGATTCCTGAAATTTTTGTTTGGGCCATTGTTCCCTCCCATTGCGTTGACAGACTTATCTGATCCATAGGACCATGGAACAGTGTTATAGTTTTGGGTAAGAAAGGTGGCTGATGCATTTCCTACCTTATTAACGGCTGGTCCTGATGCGGCTGCCTTTCTTTTGGAGTATCGGAAAGGGTTGGAGGGCGTATTGACTTTTAATTGCCCAGTCCGTGTATCTTCATCAATACGGACTCCTATCTCCACTATTTCTTTGAAATTGCTATAGGGGAGATACCGCATGTGTTCCAGGTAAATAGGTTGGAGATTCTTAATAAACATTCTGGACGACTCAGACGGATCAGGTCTGTCAAACGTCTGAGCTAACTTTCTTTTCCACCTGACTGCAAACTCAGCAGAGGTTTCTTTTTCCCTTTGGGTGCACGACTCAAGGTCTCTTTTGTTTTCAGGGGTAGTATTATCCTTGTACCTTTCTAGGAACCCTTCAGCTATCTGGTCCCAAGTACCCATGGTGCTATTGTCTGACAACATTAGCCATTGCTTGGAAGCTCCTATTAAGGTAAGATGGAAATTGGAGGCCATGGCTTCAAAGCTAGCCCCCTTGATTGCATGCCAGTGGAGTATGATTTTAAGTGAGAGATGGGGCATCCAATCCCATCGAATTTTTATATGTCAAGCATTTTAAATTTTGAAGGTAGTACTGCTGAAGGTTGCAATGCTAATGCCCGCATAGAAAATTCTCCTTTGTTCAGAACTTTGAGCATCATATTTTTCAAATTCTCCATGTCAGCCTCCATTTTGGTGGAATGGGGAGTTGGATTTTGGTATATACTGGTAGGATTAGGAAAAGCCGGGTTATTTTATGGTTATGGCGTTGGGTAAGGATTTTGGATAGGATAAGGGTTTTGGGTAGGTGGGTTATTGGCGGTTTCAGTTTGGCGGCCAGGATTATTAAAAGGTAAATATGTTGTTACTTGGCCTGGCTTATTATAGCCTCTTGGGTCCACATGTGGGATATTTTGGAGCGGATTGATGATAGGAAAAGGAAGGTCATTTGGATTCTGGGAGATATTGGTGCTCGAGAAAGGATATGGGGGTAGGATGAGAAAGGGTTAATATTTGAGTAATAAGGGTTAGGTGGGGGATTTGGATTTGGGGTAATCGTGGTATTTGGCGGGTTGGTGTTTGGCTGAGGGTTTGGGTTTGGAGGAACATGAGAAGTTGATGCTTCTTGAGGGACTGCAGGGAAAGAGGTTCCCTCACCACTGGGTTTTAAACTTTGTACCAGATTAGCCATTTGGCTCATTATGCGATCAACATGTGCACCCAAATTTTGATCTAGCCATTGTTGCATAGCCGGAGTCGGAGCGCACTGAGCCCCCCAGATGTATCCATTTCGACGCTCATTTTCACCGCCATTCTCGCTCGACCCTCCGCACTGATTCTGCCCTTTTCTGATCTGACCCCAATATTTTCTGATCTGACCTCTATGCCTATATCCCGTATCAACCGACCAATACTATCTCTACCTTTCCAAACTCGGGCCAGGTTTCAGAGGAAAAGGGTTTGAAGGTATCAGAAGGTTGGCTGAAGGCTTTCTGGGCTTGGAGTACAGTGTGTATTTATTAGTATTTTTATTATTATTATTTATTTTCCCTACAATTGATCATACAAGCACCTGCTTTGTTTTGACAGTCTCAGGACTATTCTTGTAATAGTGGATTTTTTCTCCAGAGTATAGGATCTTCGTATTTCACCTGCCTTTCGACTCCCCAAGATTGGACTTATCTCAGGCGAAGGGCCTATACTCTTTTCGGGATCCACCATTCAAAATGGTCTAAGTCGAACATCAGAAAATAATCAGTCAGCTCTCCTGTGTATTTTTTTATTCATATCTCCTTTTTTTATTCTTTCTTTTTGTCGCACTTTTTTTCTCTTTTTTTTTCTTTTTTTCTCTTTTTTTTCTTTTTTTCTTTTTTTTTCTTTTTTTCTTTTTTTTTTTTTACACAAGGGTTAACTAACGATTCAGATATGTAAAAACCGATCGGTCCATGAAGTGTCCTGAGAATCTATATGCAGCTAACGTTGGCTGATGCAGGGGGTAGGCTGGTCATGGTGTCGGATAGCAATTCTGAATATTTCTACCTGCGTGCGCGTGTGTGCGGCATCTAGAAAGCAGTAAAATTTATTTTTTTTTCAGATATAAAGCAAGAAATAAAACAAATATGGCATGTCTTGCTGTTATTTGTGGATTTTCTCGATTTTTTTAGTTTGAATGCGAGCAAGCAACCAATCACATCAAGAAATAGAAAGAAAAGTGGGGAATCTATCTATTCCTATTAATTACAAATTTGTCCTAGTCCCCAAAATAAAATGACAAAATGAAATAAAAGGTACATATTTTGTGCAATAAAAATAAAGCACGCAGAAATAAAGCGATAGTAAAAATAAAGCCCCAGCCCTCTGTTATGCTGCTCGGAATTTTTTATTTATTTTTGCTTGAAAATATACCTGTAATGGCAACTGGAACGAAATTACTGCAAGATAGAGGATCATATCCATAAATATATACACATATATATAAGAACGCAATATTTAAAATGTTAAAGAAATATAACAAGTATACTTTAGCCAGAAATGAAAAAAAAATTGTGAACTGAGTCTAGCCCTCCATTTTCATTTGAAATGAAAACGATCATTGAGTCGAAATGAAAACGATCACCCCAATTTCGCATGTATGTGATGACATAATATCAAGTTAAAACTTAACTCAAATGATATAATATCAAGAATCGTTAAAACTTAACAAATGTCAAGAAAAAAGCAGATGCTGAACCGCAGGGGTAAAAGTGCAAAAATCAAAATCGAAAGCTTGCTTGGTGGTGCCGCACCAAGGCCTCTTGGTGCCGCACCAAGCCTTGAAGAGTTGGCACCAAGCTTCCACCGTAGCACTCTCTCGAAGGAAATTGTACAAGCCGATGAAATTGTACATGCAGGAATTCAAGCAGAGGAAACAAACTCAAGAATTCGCCTCTCCACTATAAATAGGAGGCCCCGGCTCCCAGTTTCAGGGCTCATTTTTTTCCTCCGCGATTTTTAATCGCAGCGAAGCTCTGTTGCTCTACCGATATAAATAGTACGAGAGGTGCGAGATAGGTGAGTGGAACCCCCTAGAGTCTCCAAACCCCGTCCAAACTCTGCCAAAATAAAAACCCATAGGTTATAAGTGATCCCTAGCCTAGTTGTTAGGTATCCACCTCACTTCCCCGGTCCAAAAATCCCAAAATAAGTCGTTACTCCGCCCGAGTAACGAGAAAAGTCAAAAACTAAGTCTAGGTTCCGCCCAACCAAAAGGCCAAAACCTACCTAAATAAGTTGTCACTCTGCCCGAGTTGACAAGCCCAAACCCTCAAAAATAAAGCAGTCATTCTGCCCAAATCAAAACAACAACCACACAACAACAACAAAAGACTCCCTCTTCCTGAAGGACAGAGTGAGCACACCGCCGCTCTAAAAGGTAAAATCTTTAAGAGCGCCTTTTATTTCTATTTATTTATTTTTCTGTCTTTTATTTATTTTTAAAAGTTGTTATTTAAATCCGGCGCAATGTAGCCAATATAAGCCGTTGTGCTGCCCGGATTATAATAGGAAATATTATGTAAAAGAGTTGTTATAATGGTTAAATATTCTTAAATATGTCTGTAATTATTGGAAGGAAACTATGCGAGTCCAGAATAATGTAGCCACAAATGTATTTGTTTAAATTTCCCTGTCTTTTTAATACCTTATTTATTTGCGAGATGAATATGACAATAAGCATACTTCAGCCAAAAACCATTTTCGAGACCAAAAGGGCGAGTTGGGTGCCTAGCACCTTCCCAACTCGTAACTTAGCCTCCGGACCCGTTTTCTTTTTCTCTGGTTTATTTTTCTTTTCTTTGGTTTTGCTTTATTTGCCTTAAAATAAAGATGATGACTCTAAAACTTTCGGATTCAGTGGGGCCTTGCAACATTTCCTCTTTGCACTTTCCCGTTCTCCCCTAAAAAAGAGACTGATATGGGAATGGAGGGGTGATGCATTCCCATATCCTGGTATCCCCTAAACAAGGGAGAACTTGATGCGGGAAACCCAAAGCTCCCATAGTAATCTGAATGGGCCATAAGGCTATTTTTAACCCAAAGTTCCCATATTAGATACAAAATCCACTCAAGGTAACCGAGGCACATTCAAACGTGCTAACATAGACAGCACTCCTCTCGCACTTTTGATTTCGTCTTCCCCTAAACAAGGGAGGGTGGAACGAGAGCGTTGGTGTCTCGTGATCCGCACGCACGCACCCGCACCCCTATCCAGGCGGGCGCTGGTCGCACCCCTGAACCTCACAAGTGGCGACTTGGGAGTTGTTTTATTTTAAATAAAATGGAGGGCTAGACTCGTAAAATAAAACTTTTTTTGTTTTTATTTGTTTCTGGCGGCAGTATGCTTGTCATATTAATTTACGCATTTGAATAAAGTGTTCACATACGGCCGTGGCTATATTTGTGGATATGATCCTCCATCTTGCTAGCTTGCTCCGATAAGCATTATGTGCATGTTTAAGAGTATAAAAAATCCAATATATATATATATATATATATATATATATATATATATATATATATATATTCTATGTTACAATAAATTTCGGGCAGCACAACAAAAGAGCTGGGGCTTTACTTCCGGCTCTATATTATTATTTATTTCAGTTCATTTTCTTTTTCATTTTATGCTGTACATTTATACATATATGCATTCATTCTGTCATTTTATTTTGGGGACATAGGACCAACATTTGTAATTAATAGGGATAGATAGTTTCCTCGCTTTTCTTTATATTTCTTAAAATGATGTGCTTGCTTGCTTGCGCTCAAAAATAAAAAGCCGAGAAAATCCACATATAACAGCAACACAGGCCATATTTGCTTTATTTTTCTATATCTTTAAAATAAATAAAAACTTTACTGCTTTCTAGATACCGCACACACGTGCACGCATGTAAATATATTCCGAACTGTTACCCTACACTATGGCCAGCCTACCCCCTGTATAAGCCAACGTTAGAATGCATATAGTTTTTCAGGACACTTCACAGACCGACCGGTTTTTGCATCTCTGGATTATGAGTCAGCCCTTGTAAAAAAAAATATATTATAAAAAAAAATATATATATATATATATATATATAAAAAATATATATATATATATATATATATATGTCAAAAAAAATGTGCAAGTTCAAAAATATATATATATATACAATAAGTGCGCACAAAAAAAAATAATATCAATATAAATAATAAACAGGGGCTGACTTATAATTCTCAGATGCTCGACCTAGACCATTTTGGATGGTGGATCTTGGAAAGAGTATAGGCCCTTCGCCTGGGACCATCCACCTGGGAGTCGAAGGCGTGGAATACGTTGGTCCTATACTCTGGAGAAAGAATCCACTATTCCAGGAAAAGTCCTGAGACTGTCAAAATGAAGCAGGTGCTTATCCGGTCATATGTGGGAAACAAAAAAAAATATAATAATAAAATACTAATAAAAAGGCACGTTGTACTCCAAGCCTTGACAGCCTCCAGCCAGCCTTCTGATACCTCCAAAACCCCCATTTTCCTCAGAAACCTGGCCCGAATTTGGAAAGGCAGAGATAATACTGGCCGATTGATACAGGAAAATAGTGTAGAAATCGATCGAGGGTATCGGCCAGATCGATAGGCGAGAATCGGGGCACGTATCCAGCAAGATGGCGAAGGAACAAACAAGCTATAACGGGAGATAGCGACGACTGGAATGGCTGGGAACTAGAAGGGGAAACTCCTGCGTATGCACCTTCTCCTGGGCTTGAGGCTTGGTTAAGAAAGGAACTGGACGCACATGCGAAACGAATAATGAATCAGGTGGTAAGTGACCTTTTGGCCAGTTTTTCAGAAACTCTTGCCATTTGCTCACAAAAGGCCAAAATTCCAGAACATGCTCCTAATACTTCCCACTCTCCTGAAATAAACTCCCCTGATACCACCGAAAATATCCTTTTCCAAGCCTCCAAGAAACCATCAAGTGCCAGCTACCAACCCGGTGATGACCTCCTTGATAAAGAAAACATGATTTCCGATGCCCATAACTCTAACTCATATTCTCCAGAAATCAGCCTTGATCCTCCCCACCTGAATGCCTATTACCACGACCCAGAAAATCATCCCCATTTTGATCCTTCAGATACCTATTTCCACATGATCCCGGGGAACTTAAAAAGAATCATTTGCATACCAGAAAAAGAATCCCTGCTGGGCCCAGGTCCAGGCAAGCCAATTTCACTTCAACTATATCCAAAAAAGAAAACCCCGCTCAATTGCCTGACCAAAACTCGACCTAGCCATATATCAAAGCCCAGAAGCCGAAAAGAAAGACATTACGATGACTTGCCCGCCCCAAGATCCAAAATACTCCAAACACTGTGTGCCCATGGGATACTAAAACCCATGGATAATTACCGTCCACCCACACCATTGCCCATCACCTGCAACCATGCCCAGTTTTGTGAGTACCATCAATGCAGCGGTCATTTTACTGATCAGTGCTACATGCTCAGAGACGCCATTCAGGACCTCATTGACAACAAGGAAATTACGGTGGCGGGTACGAAAATCTTTGAAACCAGTCAAGCCAAGGAGGTCTAAGAAAGGCAAGTTAGTCTAAATTAAATATGAATAAAGGTGTTGTAAAATACGTTGACCAATAAAGGAGTTTCCCAATAAGTGTTCAAAGGAGACAGCTTTCTGGGTATGATAGACCGAGGCACTGATTATGAAAAGCTCCCTGCTGAGTTCGAGTCTATCTCTAATAAGCCTCTGCAGAATTGGTACACCACGACCGGTCCGCTCCTGACACCTGCAGACTTGGTAGACCGCTTCGGATATACTATCCCCGATCCTTTCCCTAGCTTTACGGATTGGTCATCTACCAATCCGCTACCTATAGTTGAGGATCTCAAACCCCAGATCCTCAACAATGTAATGACCCCTGTACAATGTGCTTTTAATAATAATATGGATGTCTTTGTTTATTCCTTAGTTGCACCTACTTTAAAAGACGCATTAAATAATAATAATGATAATGAGTCATTTAATAAAATGGACCCAAAAGATAAAAATTATCTGCTTGAGCTTGCAAAATCAGTCGAGTACCAGGAATAGAGCCATTCATCAGCAAATCTTGAAGACTGTCACTATCAACTTTGAAATTTGGACAATGAAGTCAAGGAAATCAGAATCGGCAGTTACCTCCAAGGTCCAGAAAGAAAAGAACTCATTCATCTCCTCAAAGAATTCGTGGACATCTTTGCCTGGTCCTACGAAGATATGCCCGGCCTAGATCCAGCTATAGTCGAGCACCGGATTCCCACATACCCGGATGCTCGCCCAGTCAAACAGAAGCTCCGTCGCATCAAGCCAGAATGGTCACTACAAGTCAAAGAAGAGATCATGAAACAGCTGCGCGTCAACTTCATTCGGGTAGTTGAATACGACTGTCCAATATAGTGACTGTTCCCAAGCCCAGCGGAAAGTCGAATCTGTGTAGACTTCCGTGACCTCAACAAAGCGTCGCCCAAAGATGACTTCCCCCTGCCCAACATTGACATTGTGGTAGATGCCGTCGCAGCTCACAAAGTCCGATCCTTCGTCGACGGCATGCTGGGCTACAACCAAATCAAAATGGCAGCAGAAGACCAGGAGAAGACCTCATTCACTACTCCCTGGGGAACTTATTGTTACACTATCATGCCATTCGAACTAAAGAATGTCGGAGCAACTTATCAGAGGGCTGCCACCACCCTCTTCCATGATATGATCCACAAAGAAATGGAGGTCTATGTTAATAATATGATCGTACATTCCAGCGACGCCTACGATGCTCACATTAAAGATCTTCGGAAGTTCTTCAAAAGACTCAGAAAGCACCAGATGAAGCTTAACCCCACCAAATGTACATTCGGGGTTACTAGAGGCAAGGTCCTGGGATTCTTAGTAACTGAGCAAGGCATCGAGATCGAGCCAGCAAAGATCAAAGCCATTCTAGAAATGCCACAGCCAAAGACCCCCACTGAAGTCAAAGGCTTCCTAGGCCGGTTGCAGTATATCAGCCGTTTCATCAAACAGCTGACCACCACTTGTGAGCCCCTCTTTAAACTCCTAAAAAAGAATACCAACCAAGTCTGGGACGCGAAGTGCCAGCTAGCCTTCGAGAAAATAAAAGCCTACCTTACCAATCCCCATGTGCTAGCTACACCCCATACACATAAACCTCTCCTCATATACTTAACCGTCACAGACACCTCAGTAGGGGCCATGCTCGCCCAAGAGAAAGAAGATTCCTACATTGAAAATGCCATATATTTCATAAGTAGGAAGCTACAAGGAAGCGAGCTAAATTATTCTGGGAAAAAGTCAGACCGCCTAGTCTGGCCACTCGGAGGCTCAAAACCTATCTCTAGGGAAGGTCCATCAAGCTCATATCGTGAGGTTCGGTGCGACCAGCGCCAGCGCCCTTGGTTAGGGGTGCGCCAGACGCGGATGCGGACACCACTTGCTCTCGCTCCACCCTCCCTTGTTTAGGGGAAGACGAAATCAAAAGTGCGAGAGGAGTGCTGTCTATGTTAGCACGTTTGAATGTGCCTCAGTTGCCTTGAGTGGATTTTGTATCCAAAATGGGAACTAATGATTTTCCATGTCAAGTTATCCCTTATTTCGGGGATAACAGGATATGGGAATGCATTACCCTTCCATTCCCATTCTCCCCTGTTTTCTTTAGGGGAAAACGGAGAAGTGCAAGAAAGGATATTGCGATGCCCCCACTATGGATTTATTAAAAATAGCCTTATGGCCCATTCAGATCACTATGGGAGCTATGGGTTTCCCGCATCAAGTTATCCCTTGTTTAGGGGATACCAGGATATGGGAATGCATCACCCCTCCATTCCCGTATCTCCCTTGTTTAGGGGAGAACAGGAAAGTGCAAAGAGGGAATGTTGCGAGGCCCCACTGGATCTGAAAGTTTTAGAGTCGCCATCTTTATTTTAAGGCAGAAATAAAGCGAAACCAGAAGAGAAAACCAGAGATTTTAGAAAGCGGGTTCGGGGGCTAAGTTACGAGTTGGGAAGGTGCTAGGCACCCAACTCGCCCTTTCGGTCTCAAAACGTTTTTGGCTGAAGTATGCTCATTGTTATATTTATCTAGCAAATAAATAAGGTATTATTATGACAAGGGAAATTTAAACAGATACATTCGTGGCTACATTATTTACGGACTCGCAGCCGTCTCTTTCCAATAATTACAGACACACTTAAAAATATTTGGCCATTATAACGGCTCTTTTACATAATATTTCCTAATCTAATCTGGGCAGCACAACGGCTTATATTGGCTACATTGCGCCGGATTTAAATAACAATTTTTGAAAAATAAATAAAAGGAAAAAAATACAAATAAGATAAAATACGCTCTTAAAGGTATTACCTTTTAGAGCGGCGGTGTGCTCGCCTCGTCGCCGTGGAGAGGGAGTCTTTTTGTTTTGAACTGGGCAGGATGACTGCTTGATTTTTGAAGTTTGGGCTTATCAACTCGGGCAGAGTGACAGCTTTATTTGGGTAGGTTTTGGCCTTTCTAGTTGGGCGGAACCTAGACTTAGTTTTTGACTTTTTTAGCTCGTTACTCGGGCAGAGTAACGGCTTATTTTGGGATTTTTGGACTGGGGTTTTGAGGTGGATACCTAACAACTAGGCTAGGGATCACTTATAACCTATGGGTTTTTGATTTGGCAGAGTTTGGACGGGGTTTGGAGACTATAGGGGCTTCCACTCACCTATCTCGCACCTCTCGTACTATTGATATTGAAAGACGACGAAGCAGAGCTTCGCTGCGATCTAAAAATCGCGGAGGAATGAGCAACGCAAATGAGAGGCCGGGACCCTCTATTTATAGTAGAGGCTGAGGATACGCTGGGAATTCCTTCATTTGTTTCCCGTGCATTGGTGAGTTGTACTCTATGCTTCAAAATTTGTACAATTTCTTCTCTCAGACAACGCACAGTGCCACACATGGTGTGGCCAAGGCACCCCTTGGTGCGGCACCAAGGGACCTTGGTGCGGCACCATCAAGGCTTGGAAGTTTGAGATTTTTGCATTTTACCCCCCAGTTCCTTTGTTTCGCAGATCCTTTTCCTTTCGCATTTTGACTCCTGCAACTTGACATTTGTCAAGTTTTAACAGTTCTTGATATTTTATGTCAGTCACATACCAGGGGTACGAAATTGGGGTGTCTACAGAGCCCCTCAACGATGGAGTCTACGGGTAACCTTAAGGCTTACTGAGTAGACGAACATCGTTGATAAACAAGAGACTCTCCAATTTCGTTCATTTAAGAACGGGAGAATGCAATTGGTAGCAGTTATAATGCACAGCGAACATGCTATCCAAACTCTATAACCTAGACATTTTTAGTCGGTTATAAAAAGTTATCGCAGTTTTAAGCAGATATGAATTTAATGTGCTCTGATGGTCGGACCTACTAATGTAGGCTGCCTACGTATTCCCTATTAAAGGAAATCAGACCAAGCGTAGTTTAGGCCAAAACCCTAAACTACAACCAAGGTGAGGATGTCATGTTATTCGGGTCAAGCCTGATCGAGAACACGACGGAAAAAGATTTTTGTGTTTTCGAAAAAGCTGTATTCTTCCGGTCCGAAACCGTTGTCAAATACGGTATGAAGATTTGAATGTTTTTCTGCCACCACATTTTAACCGGTCAATACCTTGTCGTTGAAACGTGTTAAGAAGAATTTTCTAAGTTATGTCTGGCTGGTCGCTGCCTCCTTTCCACACATAACCCGAAAACTTTCAAATATCCGAAACCGTGTTCGACCGAAAATCCGTCACGGCAAATTGATCATTCTTCAAGTATTTTCGAAAATTGTGAAGTGGAAAATATTCTTTTTCCTTCCTCTTTCTTTTTCGCTCTCCCTGTTTTTTTTTGTTTTTTCAATATTCTTCTTTTTTTTGAGTTTTTGAAATATTCCTCTTTTTTTTTGTTTTTGAAATATTCCTCTTTTTTTTTGTTTTTGAAATATTCCTCTTTTTTTTTTTTTTTTGAAATCAAAACTCAATTCAAAAGAGAGTTTTTTTTTAATTTATTTTGAAAAACAAAGCAAAGTTTTTTTTTATTCAAATTTTCCTAAAATGGAAATTATTCTAAAGTCAGGGTAGGAATACTGTACCTGACATTTCTGCCACTCTTGCTGGGGAATTTATTCTTTTTTTCTTTTTTTTTTTTGTGATGGTCGGACCTATAAAGATAGGCTGCCTACGTATCCTTTTTCAAGGAATCAGACCAAACGTAGTTCGGCCTGTGCGGGGGATTTTATTCTTGTTCACCTTTTTTTCCTTTCCTTTCTTTTTTTTTTCTTTTCTTTTTCTTTTCTTTTCTTTTCTTTTCTTTTCTTTTCTTTTTGATCTGCTGGGATATTATTTCCTTTGTCCTTTGGGGAATGGTCGCGAATTTTGGTTAACAAGACTAACTTCGTTAACTTTCTGTTAGGCTCAGGGACCATCTTGAAAACTTTGAAATCTGAGGACCAGAGTGTTGCAGCTTCAAACTTTGGAGGAGGAAAAGGGAAAATTTCCTATTTCCTCCTAATATGTACGAGAGTGAGTGAGAAAGGAGCTACTGCTCCTCTTTCTCTTTTCTTCATTTCTCATTTCTGCTGCTCGCCATAGCCACTCTCTCTCTCTTTTTTTTTTTTCATTTTTGCTCCTTTTCTCGATTTTCTTCCACCAATTTCAGTGTTTTACTTAGCAGATGACATCTTCTTCGAGATCCAGGAAGGGGAAAGCATCGATGCGCTCAGAATATGGTGGGAGGAGGAGAGAACCTCCTAGCTTGGTTCGGAACCGGCTCAATTATACGTACTCTAAGGATGACTGGGGCAATCTTCTGCGAGATCGGGACACCCACGTGTCTAATCTTCCCTTAACCACTGTAAGATTTTCTTTTCTAGCAATTTTCCTGGCTATTTTTCAGATCTGCTAAATTCCTGCACTGTTTGGGACTTTTGGGGCACTCTTGACTTTATTAGTAATGCATATGCATGTCCTATTTATGCCTAAATGATGTAATTGAGCGATAATGTATGCAATTTCTATGATTTATTTATGCGATGCATGATTCGAACTAGTGGTCACTATTTGACCCTACTATGCATGATTTATGTTCTAAATGCAAACGGGCTATACGATGCATGTTTTACACTAAATCACATTTTTGCATGCAATAGGATTGCGAAACGGAATATTCGGAGTATAAATTTAATTTTTTCGAAACGCTTTTTGGGCATATTTTCGGATAAAAACAGGACAAAACAGATATTTTTCATGCCCTTAGATTTATTTTCCAAGCATGCAACTGCTGCAGGGGTATAGTAAATACCACAAAGATATTTATTTTGATGATTGGTGGTACTTTACCTTCTTTTTAGCGTATTCCTATAGCAGCTTATTGGACAAATGGAATGCACATAATGGATGCATGAATTATTCTACTTGATGCAGATGCGGTGTAGGACACTTATAAGATGATGCATGAATTTTTAACATTTTATTATGCTCATGACAAATGCAGTTTTCAATATGCATTTTTATGATGCAAAATAAATTATGTATATGTAGAATATTACATATAAAAATTGTTTTGTTGTTTTTTTTTTTTATTATTAACTTTTGAAAAAGAATGATATTTATTTACATGTAAATTTATGCACATGTATGAAAATGGTATGTAACAATTTAAAGAATTATTTATTTTTTCTTTCTTTCCCTTTTTTTTTTCTTATGAACCAGAGATTTTTTATTATTATTATTGCTAAAAGAAAAAAATCATGAAGTATGTGATATGTTCATTATTTACTTAAAGAATTGTACAAAGAAGGAAATAAGGGTAGAGATCTTACCTCATTTTTTTTCTTTCAGGTTCGCAGGAAGTTTGAGAGAGTTCGGGTATCATATAATGATGTGGCTATAATTTTTGATATGTTACCCGAAGCTGCGCAATCGTTGGTAGAGGGTTCAGGCTTCAGCACCTTCTTGCATTCCTTCACCCATTTTACCAGCTTTCTTCCTATCTTTGACGTGCTTCGGGACTTCTGGTGGGACACCACCCATACTTTTCATTTCATCTGGGGGGAGGCGACCATGACCCCTTGCGATTTCGCTGCAATTACGGGAATCCCTACCGGCATAGGGGAAACCCTGGCTCTTGATTTTACTCTCCGACATCGTAGGGAGGAGATCGTAGACCTTCTGGGCTTCGAGCCTCACTTCAAATCGTCGGATGAGGTATATATTAGCAGCGTTCGACACTGGCTTCTTAATAATGCCGGGCAGGTACCAGCTGATGATGAGGCCGCTATTACTCGAGTGGCCCGAGCTTTTCTCTTTTTCTTTCTCGGCTCATCACTTTTTGCTAATTCTTCTGTCACCCTGAGAGCCTCCGTCTTAGCTTGTCTTGCGGACTTCGATCGGATCCCTTCATATGATTGGGGACAGGCTGGTTTGGCTGAATTATATGCTTCCATGGACAGAGCTAGCCGAAATGATTCACCGACCCTGAATGGGTTTGCCCCGGCGTGGGAGGTACATGCCTTTTCCTGCTTTTTCATTCATTTTTTTTATTTCTCTTTTTGTTATTATTTTTTTTTCTTCTTTTTTTTTTTGACAACACATTTATTTTTTTTCTCTTTCTCTTTTTTTTTGTGCAGGTCTGGGCCTTCTCATTTTTCAGATTTTCGCCGGGGCGCCTCATTCGACGGGTCTACCAGCCTCCATATGTGTCCCAATATGTTGACAGTAATAGGGTTGATCCGAGTGATGACGGTGGTTGCAAAACCAGGGGAAGAGTGCTGGAGCGAATTGTTGGCTCCAGTCCTGGCTCAGTGCATTTTCTTCCATGGGAAGGCCTGGAGGGACATTATCATACTACTCTGATGTACAGCCGCTGCCGGATATTGATGGTTTCCATCATGGTAGATTCTTTGTACATGGGCGAGCGGGTGAATCGTTAGCACCAGGCTTTTCTAATGGCTCGATGGTGCCCCTCGCCTCTGCTTGGGTGATAGAGCCCGAAGCGGCCCTGACCGGCTCAATGCTTGGGAAATACCTCATTCCATGATTATCGGCGATGTCATACGAGGATTTCCTGAGATTAGAGCTGCATCCCCCTCCTCCTGCTCCTGTTGTGCCCAGGCGGCATTCTGATGCTTCTGTCAGGCCTGGGTCATCCACTTCACGCCTCGATGAGAACCTGATGTTTACGGAGCCCGATGATATTTTTTCTACTTTTCAGTATGAGTGGGGTGGTGGATTAGTAGAGCAGGTTCTTCCTGATGTCGAGATCCCGGAGGGGCGTCGCGTCCCGGAGCAGGCTCGTTCGGTAAACACATCCACCTTTATTGTCTCTTTCCTTTATTATATATTATTTTTTTTCACATTTTTTTTTCGAGACTAGAATTTTTTCTTTCTTTCGGGACTGACACATTTTTTTTATTTTCATTTTTTTTTCCAGGTGAACGTGTCTACCTACAAGAAACTGCTGCGGGGCTTCTTTAGCATCAGCAAGCTGTATCAGAAATTGGCTGATGAATTTTCTTGCAAGGGGAGCAGCTCAGTGCGGCGGCCCAGACGTCGTGATGACGACGATGATGATAATGATGATGATGATGATGATGATGACGGGTCAAGCCGCGGTCGGGGCAGAGGTCGAGGATTCGCAACGGGTCCCAGGGTCAGGGGTGGTGGTTTTCCAAGAAGCCAGTCGTCCCGAGCACATTAGCTTTGGATTCCTGCGAACATTAGTATCTCTTCTTCTTCTTTTTTTTATTATATTTTTTTTTCTGTATTTTTTTTTCTGTAAAAGAAACATGTACAAACATTATGATATAATGCAATATAATGTATTTGATGCAGTATGTTACACATGCAAAAATAAATTCACACAGAAAATAAAACTATACCAATCATCTAAAATGTAATGGCACGCTGTATTTTGAGAATAGGGATTTTTGAGAATACACCTTTGGATAAGAGCGGGCTTTTCAGGTGATATCGGAATGGGAAAAATGGCCGAATCCCTTATTTATTCGGTGCATTGCGGCTGTTGAGTCCGTGGTTATAGCCTTCTTTATAGGTTTTTCTTTCCCTTCCACGATCAGACGCAGGAATAGCAGACGATGGTTGGAGCCGAAATATCATGGTACCAGGCAGCACATTTATCTGGGATGATGGGGATACTGATGATGAGGACAAGGACACTTCTGGGAGCTCTCATGTTGATGAGTCAATGGCTTCTTCTGCGCCTCGCAGAAGGAGTATATGGACCGCAGGCACTGATGGACCGCTCGGGGCTATAGCTGCAAGAAAAGGATTGTTTCTGGGGAAAACAACGGGGGTATAGGCAGTATATAGATATGTACAAATGCAAATAATGTATAATATAGATGTCTTAATAAGTATTCCTAAGTTGCACCTTAGGACCTGTAAAATTTATATTTTAGTGTTTTAATGTGAGCTGCTTTGTCGTGGTTTTTCCCTTTTTGTCAGTCGAGTCTCTGATGTCTTGAAGACCGGAGATAGTACGCTGATGGCTTCAAATAATGCCTTCCCTCTCCCCCTTTTTTTTATTTTCATTTTTTTTTATGTTTTTTTTATGCTCTAACTTTTGCCTAGGCCGCCCTTTCGGGTTTTCAACCTAGCGAGCCTTTATTATTATTTTTTTTTATTTTATATGCTCTAATTTTTGCCTAGACCGCCCTTTCGGGTTTTCAGCCTAGCGAGCTCTTTTTTTTAATTATATTATATTTTTTTTTATGCCCTAATTTTTGCCTAGACCGCCCTTTCGGGTTTCACTAGCGGTGGAGAGGAAGCACTAGTGGATAGGATGGCTCAGCGTAGTACCTTTTGAGTTTGTCGAGGTTGAAGGGAATTGGACAAGATCTTCCCCGTCTTGGTTCGTGAGAAGCGGCACGGCACCTCCTGATCGAATCTCCTTAACAATATACGGTCCCATCCAGGGAGACTTCCATTTTCCCCTAGTATCAACATAACTAGGGGGTTTTTCTCGAAGCACGAGGTCTCCGACTTGAATATCACGGCCTTTGACCTTTTTATTGAAGGCTCGAGGGATACGCCTTTGATACGCTCGGGTATGCTCCAAGGCTAACAGGCGTCGTTCATCAATTAGCCGATTCTTCACGCGACCCAATCAACAACTGCTATATTAGCTTCCATCATCACTCTTAATGATGGAATTTCCACCTCTATTGGTAGTACCGCTTCCATGCCATATGCCAAAGAGTAGGGGTAGCCCTGGGCTGGTGCGGGACGACGCACGGTAGCCCGAAGCAGGGCTAGTGGCAATTTCTCCGCCAGCCTCTTCCTTCAGACGTCTATTTTTCTCGATGATGTTTCGAGGTTTTGTTTGTCGGCCTTCAATCCGCACCATTGGCTTGTGGCCTGTGAGGGGATGATATTTGTTGGCGGCACCATTGGCTCGGACACCTTTCGGGCGTTGAGTACCTTATAGGAAGAAGCTTACCCACTTTGTGAATGTCGGCGGCTACGAGGCGTATTCATGGCCATTGGATCTCTTCGGGTGAATGCGGCCTATGGCGTCGATACCCCATGTTGAGAAGGGCAGGGGGCGTGGAGTTGTATAGGGCGTGTGAGGGGCACATCGTAGATTGTGGCGTTGACATTTGTCGCTTGATGTCGCACCAGGACTGTCGATTTCGGCGTACTCGATAGTACCCTGTCGAATGATTTTCTTTGATAGCATACGGTCGCTCATGGGGCCCACAAGTACCACCATGTAGTTGATCCATAATTTGCTCAAATTTCAAACCGATTGGCACATAGAGGTCGAGGCCTCGATAGTTCTTATACAGTGCCGCCACCGCCGAGTACGAACCGGAGGCCCATCTTCGCAGGAGACTCTTCCCTTCTTGTCTAAGCCAGACGATAAAGATTTTTCTCGAGCGATTTAAGATGTCGCATACCGTGGCTCGTGGTCCGCTTCTGTGGGTCCGCGTTGATTTTGAAACAAGATGGGAGTGACCTTCTTCCCGACTATGAAGGGTCGGACTTTAGCGGCATCGACTAGTGACGCCAGAAGGCTGTATGCGGCTGAATTGATTCCTATCTCGTAGGTGTAATGAAACGAGATAGAACCAATTCCGCGGCGATCGTTATCAACTTGGCATGATAGAGTCAGCAGCCGAGATCCTGGTCCTCCATCGCCCTTCAAATTGATTTATGATTAGTGGCCGAGTCTCCGAGACTTTGAGATCTTTAGCTCCTCGAGAGCTTCTTCTAAGCCAAGAATACAGCTTCATACTCCGCCGTATTTGAACATTCGAACTCCAACCTTATAGCCGTGAGTATGAAAGCTCTCTGACGATCACCGTGATTCCTATGCTAAAGCCTCTTTTGTTCGCGTCCGCTAAAAGAACATTTGCCAATGTGTCCCTGGCCGG
>CM028382.1:70428318-70559168 GCA_013146195.2 Codonopsis lanceolata | reverse complement strand
AACTTAACGAACATAACTTAACTTTAGCTTAACGGAACGCACTTAATTTAACTTAACGTAGCTGTAACGAACTTAACTAAACTTAATGAAAACACGCTACGCCAATCCTAGCTTAACGAACTTAACTTAAACTAACTTAGCTTAATTTAACGTAACATAACTTAACTTAGCTTAACGTAACGTAACTTAACTTAACTTTAACGTAACGTAACTTAACTTAACTTAACTTAACTTAACTTAACTTAACTTAACTTAACTTAGCTTAACTTAACTTAACTTAACTTAACTTAAATGTAACATAACTTAACGTAACTTAACGTAACGTAACGTAATGTAACGTAACTTAACGTAATGTAACTTAACGTAACTTAACGTGACGTAACGTAACGTAACGTAACATTACTTAACGTAACTTAACCCAATCGGATCAAATATTTTTTCAAAATTTCGTTTATCGGGTTACTCTAATTGGAAAACACCTCAATTTGTTCACGACAATGCATCAATTCGTTTAGCGGGTTACCCTAATTTTAAATTTTGAAAATATTTAGCGACAGAAAATTCCGTTGCTGAAATTAAATTGAAATTAAATTCTGAAAATATTTAGCGACGAAATGTGCTAGACATGCAACACAGTATGACCACATGCAAATTCAAATTTACTCTATTTATATAATTTTGTTATTATTTTCTTAAATATATAAATTAATGTGAATATTTTAATTTTTGTAACTATATTGATGTTAATCATTTTAATGAATGATATTATATTATTAAATTAATATTTCAAATATTAATTTAATAATAAAATATATATAAATACAAAGGGATTTTACAAAAATACAAATATTTCAAAACATTATTTATTTTAAATTTACAAAGGGATTTTACAAAAACAAATATTTCAAAACATTATTTATTTACAAAAACAAATATTTCAAAACAAATATTAATTCCAGCGACGGAATATACGTTTTGAAATATTTGAGATGTGTCATTTAAAAAGTTCACTTAAAAAAATTAAGATATAAAAGTGTCATTTTCTTAAAAAAAATGACTTTCAAACGAAGACTATTTACCCGAAACGAAGAAAGTATTTGAAATTATAAAAATATAATTTCAAGTCAATTAATAATCATGTTCAAAATTAAAACCCTCCACCGCCAACCCCAAATCCCCAAAAATTCATATACGCCCAAAACAATTTTCCTCCTTAGTGAAACCTAAATCAACTATGCTCTTATCTCCCTCTCACTGACATAACATTCCCTCAAAGCGCCCAGTCATGAGTCCCCATCCTTCATCTCCCCCATCCTACCATCATCCTCCATCCCCGACGCCAACCTTCCTCCCGACTGGATAGTTCTCAACCCCCTAATCGCATCTCTCTCTCTCTCATCATTCACAAGCATACTCCTCCACCTACTCCATCGCCGCCGCCAATCGGCCCCGTCCGCAAGAACATCCGACTCACTCACCTATCTCTTCTTCTTCAAGGCATCTACGACCCAAGATCCGATCAATCACGCCCTAAAATAGGTTACGTAACAAAACCCCGTCTCGACCAACTTTTTATTTTAATTTTGTTTTCTGGGTTTTGTTGTGGTTGTTACTTCTCTGATCTGCCACTCTATGGAATGTTTGGTTCAATTTTGTTTCTTTTTCTATGTTCAATTTTGTTTTCTGCGTGCAAAAGCTGGTGATTCGCCCCAATCCTCTCTTTCTCCCTCTCCCACTCTCTCCCTATCATACACAGTTCTCCGTTCAGCAAATCTAAACCCGAATTTGAAATTGCAGCTGATCGTGAGCTTGCAAACACTAATATAACAACGTTTTCGATGGGGGAACTGAAAATGGAAGACATGTCTTTGCCAACTCTGTTCGAGAAGGCTCGAAAATTTCATCATTTGGCCACCGAATCTAGCGCCGACAAGGTAAAGTTCTAGTGTAGAGAAATTTGTGCATTTATTGAACACTTTTTGCATTTGATTTTTATTTTAGATTGTGGATTTGTTACGTTTTAATAGGAAACATTGAGAAAAGGTTGCGAAGCATTGAAACACTCCGAAGAAATGATTAGCAGATTAGGTTTGTTTTCCAGTAATGAGACAAAGGACGATATTAGCACTACCAATCTCAAATATCTTCTGGTAAATCTTCCTTCCCTTTTGATCCCGCATTCATTTATCGTAATTCGTAAATAAATAATTGATGTCGTTTTTTAATTTATTTTATTGCTCTGTGACTCTGTTTGTAAGCTTTGAGAAATTGGATGGGATTATATTGACTTGTTGCTCTGGTTTAAATTTTATTAGCAAGTGTCGCACTGAAGAACACATTTTTTACTTTAAACTTGAAATGAGATTGGTTGCTTTCACTGCTAACTTAGAAAGTGATCCCAGAAGCTTTGCATTTTTCTAGAAGGAAAAATAAAGCATACATTCCTCAGAGTCTAATCTTAGTTTGTAGTGATAAACATTATCCTCTTAACATTTGAACTCTTACATCCTATTGTTTTCAGATAGTAGAGCTTCTTTTAACATCAAACCCATTATGGAACCACCTACGGTTATTTGCGAGGTCAGTGGCTCCTTTGTGGCAGTACTGTTTATCACTACAAACTATGACACACACCCCCATCCCCACCCCCATCCCCATCCCCACCCCCAACCCCAACCCCACCCCCATCCCCATCCCCAACCCCATCCCCATCCCCAACCCCACCCCCACCCCCAACCCCAACCCTAAACCCCAACCCTAACCCTAAAACCTAAAACCTAAACCATAAACCTAATTCGTAACACTAACCTTAAACCTAAACCATAACACTAACCCTAAACGTAAACCTAACCCCAACCCCACCCCTAACCCCACCCCCAACCCCATCCCCTACCCCAACCCCAACTCCATCCCCACCCCCAACCCCAACCCCAACCCCACCCCCACCCCCAACCCCAACCCTAACCCTAACCCTAACCCTTAAACCCAAAACCTAAACCTAAACCTAAACCATAAACCTAATTCGTAACACTAACCTTAAACCTAAACCATAACACCAACCCCAACCCTAACCCCAACCCAACCCCAACCCCACCCCCACCCCACCCCCAACCCCACCCCCACCCCCCACCCCCCAACCCCAACCCCCAACCCTAACCCTAAACCCCAACCCCAACCCCAACCCCAACCCCACCCCACCCCACCCCCAACCCCACCCCCACCCCCCCACCCCCAACCCCAACCCCAACCCTAAACCCTAACCCCAACCCTAAACCCTAACCCTAAAACCTAAACCTTAAACCCAAAACCTAAACCTAAACCATAAACCTAATTCGTAACACTAACCTTAAACCTAAACCATAACACTAACCCTAAACTTAACCCTAAACCTAAACCTAACCCAACCCCCACCCCCCCCCCCACCCCCCCATCCCCATCCCCAACCCCTAACCCCAACCCCATCCCCATCCCCAACCCCAACCCCACCCCCACCCCCCCTACTCCCTACCCCCCCAACCCCACCCCCAACCCCACCCCCTTCCACCCCCCCCCACCCCCAACCCAACCCTAACCCTAAAAACCTAAACCTAAAACCTTAAACCTAAAACCTTAACCTTAAACCTAAACCTAAACCTAAACCTAAACCATACACCATAACACTAAACCTAAACCATAAACCTAATTTGGTTCCTTTTTGTTTTATATAAAATTCATTAACCTTTAAGTTAATTTGTTATTGTATAAATATACTAAGGTGTTTGTAGGTGCATACCCTATGCCCAAACAAATGGATTGGGGAGTATTACATGGCCGAGTACTGTACTCTCTGAGATTTGGCCCTCGTTAAAAAAGTTGCCCAACGAGGAGAAGGACAATATTTGAAGGCCTTCAAGGTAATGTCTTAATATTTTTTTTTATTTTTATTAAATGTTAGTTTGTAATTAAAATGTTATAATTCTATTTTATATTGTAGATGAAATATACATGGGAGGAGGTCTATGAGGGCCAATGAAGCTGCGTATTTATGGTACGTATGCTAGTGTAAATTTAGTGTATTAATGTTTAAACATCGATTTATGTACGTTTGTTAGCTGGGTAGCCATGTTGATGCTATGAAATCCATGGTTGTAGTTTAATTGACTTTGAATCCAAAAAAGATAATTGTATGTACGTTTGGGGGTGTTAGTGTAAATAGTAAGAAATAAAAGGGTGTTGGTGTAAACCTAGTGTATTAATGTTTAAACATCGATTTATATACATTTGTTAGCTGGGGGTAGCCATGTTGATGTTATGAAATCCATGGTTTTAGTTTAATCAACTTTGAAAGAAAATAAGATAACTGTATGTACGTTGGGGGGTGTTAGTGTAAATTTAATGTATTAATGCTTAAACATCAATTTATGTACGTTTGTTAGCTGGGTAGCCATGTTGATGCTATGAAATCCATGGTTGCAGTTTAATTGATTTGAAACAAAAAAAACTTGTATGTACGTTGAGGGGTGTTAGTGTAAATGGTAAGAAATAAAGGGGGTTTGTGTAAATTTAGTGTTTTAATGCTTAAACATCGATTTATGTACGTTTGTTAGCTGGGTAGCCATGTTGATGCTATGAAATCCATGGTTGTAGTTTAATTGACTTTGAAACCAAAAAAGATAATTGTATATACGTTGAGGGGTGTTAGTGTAAATGGTAATAATTAAAGGGGTGTTAGTATAAATTTAGTGTATTAATGCTTAAACATCGATTTATGTATCGCTTGTTAGTCGGGTAGCCATGTTGATGCTATGAAATCCATGGTTTTAGTTTACTTGACTTTGAAACCGAACAACATAACTGTATGTACGTTTAGGGGGTGTTAGTGTAAATAGTAAGAAATAAACGGGTGTTAGTGTAAATTTAGTGTATTAATGTTTAAACATCGATTTATATACGTTGTTAGATGGGTAGCCATGTTGATGCTATGAAATCCATGGTTGTAGTTTAATTGACTTTGAAACCGAACAACATAACTGTATGTACGTTTAGGGGGTGTTAGTGTAAATAGTAAGAAATAAACGGGTGTTAGTGTAAATTTAGTGTATTAATGTTTAAACATCGATTTATGTACGTTGTTAGATGGGTAGCCATGTTGATGCTTTGAAATCCATGGTTGTAGTTTAATTGATTTGAAACCGAACAACATAATCTGTATGTACGTTTAGGGGTGTTAGTGTAAATAGTAAGAAATAAACGGGTGTTAGTGTAAATTTAGTGTATTAATGTTTAAACATCGATTTATGTACGTTTGTTAGCTGGGTAGCCATGTTGATGCAATGAAATCCATGGTTGTAGTTTAATTGACTTTGAAACAAAAAAGATAACTGTATGTACGTTTAGGGGGGTGTTAGTGTAAATGGTAAGAAACAAAGGGGTGTTAGTGTAAATTTAGTGTATTAATGTTTAAACATCGATTTATGTACACTTGTTAGCTGGGTAGCCATGTTAATGCTATGAAATCCATGGTTTTAGTTTACTTGACTTTGAAACCGAACAACATAACTGTATGTACGTTGGGGGACTTTGAAACCGAACGTGCTTACTTTCAAGCAACATTCATTCCATTTCTTCTCTTTCCATTCCTTTGGTTTAATACTCATATTGGGGTGGGGGAAATAGGGTTGGACCCTTTTTGTTATTATTATTAACTAATTGATTTTGGATAACTTGTACATGTTTAGGTTCATCCAGCAAAAAAAGCAAAGAAATGATGATTATGCCATAAATGTATTCCTATGGTAAGCTTCTAAAGCTTCTTGTTTGATCATATGAAAACAATGACTTACTTTTTCTTGTTGATTTTTAATCAAAATAATAATTTTACTTGGACATGTTTTCTAGCTGATTGCCGTGAAGATGAAGTTTTTCTTGATCCTCATGTCGTAGGATTTTTTTAATTTTATTTTTAGGTTTTTTTATTAGATATGATTTACATGGATTGGTATAAGTTCAAATTTCCAAGTTAACTCTAGAAACAATTTTTTGGTATTAATTGTTATATATAATTTACATGGATTGTTGTAATAACATTTACAGTTTGATGCTTTTAAATTAGTTTTATATTATTGTTTATTTTGTATCTTCAGTTTTGTATCTGTATCTTCAGTTTTGTATTAATTGTTATATTATCGGGTACAAAAATTTAAAATAATAGTATTTTTGGGTTTTTTTAATTTTTTTTTTACATTATTAGCGACGGAATTTTCCGTCGCTGAAATTCAATTTTAAAAGTCTTTAGCGACCGTCGTTGAAATTCAAATTTAATTAATTTTTAAACGCCTTTAGCGACGGAATTTTCTGTCACTGAAATTCAAATTTAATTAATTTTAAATTTTTCGCCTTTTAACGAATTTTCCGTCGCCGAAATTCAAATTTAATTAATTTTAAACGCCTTTAGCGATTTTAGAAATTTTCGTCCGAAATGAAATTTTAATTATTTTTTAAAACCTTTAGCGACGGAATTTTCCGTCGCTGAAATTCAATTTTAATTAATTTTTAAAAGCCTTTAGCGACGGAATTTTCCGTCGCTGAAATTCAAATTTAATTAATTTTTAAACGCCTTTAGCGACGGAAATTTCCGTCGTTGAAATACAATTTTAATTATTTTTTAAAAGCCTTTAGCGACGGAAATTTCCGTCGCTGATATTAACCTTTAGCAACGGAAATCGGTCCGTTGGACATCAGCGACGGGCCACCGACGGAAAAATTTCGTCGATGGGGAGCCATTAGCGACGGAAAATTCCGTCACTAAAGGTCATTTTTCTAGTAATGAACAAACACAACTTTTCAAGGAGATATGATTAAGGGATACCTTCTTGGGCTCAAGATCACAAGTCCGAGCTAAATGACCCAAGGTACCATAGTTGTAGCACTTCTGCTTAGTAATATTCTTTTTGCCTCTACGACGTTTAGTGATCTTACTTAGTTTTGGTAGACTTTCGAGCTTGCATTCCTTTAACTTGTTTCTTACGTTGTCCATATGGCTTGCGTGGACCCTTAAGGGAATTCGAAACAAGAGAAAGCTCACAAGTTGCAACACTCATTGTGCGACTCTTATCATAGCACGTAGCCTCAAGCTCATCTTTGCGATTTTGAGCTAAGGTAGAAGTACCAAACTTTGGTTCTTCCATCACAATATCTAGGTTGTCAAGAATCTCTTGCTCATTTAGCAAATACGTGATTTACCTTTGCCAAACACTATAGTTTGTGCCAACTAATTTCTCACCCTTGTTAAGGTCAGCGATTACATTCTTAGAAGTCATTTCACTACAATTTGATATATATATATATATATATATATATATATATATATATATATATATATATCGATTCACTTTTGTTCTAAAAAATCAATTACTAAATATAATCACATCATACACGTAAGGAGGGAAAATCTGCGAGGCTCGTAATCACAACCAAAATAAGCACAACGTGATAATATTCATAAATTGATAATTTAAACAAAAGAAATAAGACAGAACAAATCTATCAAGCACATATCATGTACGTAAATATTTTCAATACTGAAAATAAAATTATTGAGTCTCGTATAGTCCCAATCGCAATTTTAAAGCCCAAAACGATAATTAAATATACAAAAAATGACTTAAAAATTAGTTTAAAATTCATAAATAATTTTAAAAAATTTCAGAATAGTCCCAAATAGCCCTAAACAGTCACATAATGACAAAACAGCCCCTGAAAATTATTTTTTTAATTTTTTATAAATAAAAAAACTAGTTTTTATACACTGAAAATGCTAAAACAACTATTTCCATACTCAATTGTTCAAAACAGAGGCCACCATTGGACTCAGAAGGTCAAAATTAATCTAGACGCAGTCGGCCGTTACAAAAACGGGGTCCAGAAACGCCGCACGCGCCTGTACAGGCCTCCTGCGCGTGTGGGCTTCCTCGAACAGGTTGACTGGACATAGGGCTGACGCCACTGATGACGTGGCAATTGACTAGGCAGGGCTAACGTCACTGATGACATGGCAGTTGACTGGTCAGGGCTGATGTCACTGATAACGTGGCAGCTGACGTGTCAAGGTTGAGATCGTGATTACATCACTGATGATGTCATCAAAACGGAGTCACTGGAGTGGGACCCACTTTGCTGACGTGGTGGACACATCATCAGTCAACTATTTGACCGTTGACCAGTCAATAGTTGACTGGTCTTCCACGTAGCGGTTCACGCGCCCATCCAGAACGTGCCGTCCACGCGCCGCCTTCCCGTGCTCCGATAAGGTCGTGGACGGTGGCGTTGGATTTGTATCGTCGAGTAATTTCTAGTCATGTACTTTTTAAATTGAAAGGAGTACCACAAAAGGCACATACATCGAGGCCGAGAGTGGAGGTCGTAGGATGCCTATTTTTCAACCCTAAAAATCGATTCGTGAACGTGATCCGCGAGCCAACTTCGCGAGGCCGTAAAACGTTCATTTTAAGTCCAAATTAAGCATGTAATATGTCGTTGGAAATCCCTCGTGGAGTACTACTAGTACAGACCATAAAACCATGGTTTTACAGAAAATAAACAGGACAAAACAACATGCAAAATTTTGGAAAAAAACATTTTCCAACAAAACCTGGGTTTGCGATATTTTGAAAAATACCCAACGGATTTCAACGAAAGTTTAGTATGTTGTTCGCCTCGTCATAGGGAACTCAGACATATAATTTTTCTCGAAAATAAAAACGTTTTACACATAAAATAATAAAACTCATTTGGTTCGTTATCGGGTAAAACTTTTAAACGAACCCAAAAACAAAAGCATGCAATTCATGGCATAACGATACGAGAAATCAAGCATATAGGATCTGATACCAATGAAGGATATATCTATACATATATCACATCAAGCATATAGGATCTGATACCAATGAAGGATATATCTATACATATATCACACAAGTTCGTTAACTAAGAGTAATCATGAGTTACCTCGTGTGAACTTGAACTTTGAGCGAAACGGAAGACTTTCTGCTTGAGCTACGATCTTCGTATGTCACGATCAAGAATCCTGCAAGTCTTTCTCGTCGGATTGATATCACGTAGAACGAAGATCAATGCTGGTTCACACTGCAAATCCAAGTTTCTTGATGGTTAGGCTAGAAGGAGTATTTTGGTGAGATAGAATTTTGGAGAGAGAGAGGGGCGGCCACTTCTTAGGCATGTAATCCAATGTGTATGATTATCCATTTAGTTGTCCTATTTATATTATTGTACAAGAAACCTTATTTCTTGTAGGTTAAGTTAGGTCAATCCCAAACCCCTTCGGATTAGGAAACTAATTAACCAATAATAATATAAATATATTTCATGTGGGCGGAAGTAATTAATTGGGCCACAAGCCCAATTACTAACAATATAACAATCCACATTAACATACAGATGCTAGAAGGCTCAAAGCAACCTCGCTGTGATAGAAGCTACTGTTCCTTCTTCCACTGATAATCTCTAACAACAGAAATGCTGAAACTGTAGACATCAGACTTGTCAAAGAATCTCCCTTCCATTGCATATTCAGGGGTCATGTAGCCACTACATTTAGTATCATTTTGAATTTAGGCGGTGACATTCAATTCCTCCACCTCACATAGCAATTAAGTTAGCCAAGCCGAAACCTTGACATCTTTAAGATATCTTAATAATACTAATGAAAACCTTCACTTTTCTTGAGCTGATTTAGTGGCATGCTCCTCTTTTTTCGGCCATCCACTTCCAAGATACATATGCACACACTACAAAATAGACTAACCCAATGGTCACTGCAATTGCGATAACTGAATTCATATTTCTTATTTTACCTGTAAAATACGAAGATAAGGACGGGTTAATCCAATAAGAATAAAAAGATTAACCTTCATAAACTTGTATTCATCCAAATCACCGAGAGAATGAATTTAACTAATACATTCACAAATGTAAGGGTAAAATAGGCCATGCCTGTTGTGATTTTGTCTCTCCTTTCTTGGCCTTGTAGTTTAGAAATTTATGGAAACAAAATCCTTCAAATTTGGTATCAAAATAAATCGTTAATTTTTGGGTTTCTTGAACCTAGATTTAAGGAATTATTTTGGTAACAAATCCATGGTCAAATATTCGCTAAACAGACATGTCTTGAAGTCCTCTTTAATATGGTAAGAGGATCTAATAATTAAGGAAGTTGTTTTTAATTCCAATTCTAATCCTTGTCCTTCTTGGAGTTGGTTTATCTCTTGTGTGTAGGGTTACACCACAATATAAATAGAAGGCTTGGAACGGCTGAAGGGACGTGCATTGTGTGAGAGAGCTGATACAGAAAGTTGAGAGCATAAAATCAGATTTCCAAAAGCTGTTTTTGTTCCAGACGTTGGACATATTTTCATTATAGCTTCCAATGCTACAGCATTAGGAACTACATTGGGCATTGATGTTGTTTTGTCTTTCTGCCAGATTTTAGGAAGTTGTTTGTTTCTTCCCACGTTTTCTCTACTTGTTTTTCTGTGGGATTTTTGCTCTCCAAGATTTGTTGTCTTGTGAGAGTGTTTTGTTTAGTGATTTCACATAGTTTTTGTAAAACAATTCATCTTTTTAAGTGAAATCTTTTTGGCCATGAGGCTAGATCTACAAGCATAGGCTTGTATATTGTTTGGTAAACCTTTGCGTTTTAATTTGCTGCTTTATAATCAAGTCTTCCGTTGTTTTACGTTTTTGACCATTGTGACTTCCATTGTAGCTTCATCAGAAGCTACATTGGCAGTTTTTGGAGAATCCTAGCTACTTTTGTTCTAACAATTGGTATCAGAGCCTTCTCATGACATCACTAAGAGTTGATTCTGGTTGTAGCCGTGATGGATTCTCAGTATGAGAATGTTGTTCGTCCTCCAACTTTGACTAATGCAAATTACTCTATTTGGAAAGTAAAGATGCGTATCTTCATCAAATCAATTGATGAAAGAGCGTGGCTTGCTGTTCTAAATGGTTGGAGTCCTCCTAAAACAACTGATCTGATGGTGATGTTAAAATCACTAAAGAGTCTGATTGGTCTAATGAGGATAGGAATACTGCTTCTTTCAATTCTAAAGCCTTGTCTGCTATATACAAAGCCTTAGATGCCAACACCTTTAGGGTTATAGCCAATTATGAGTCTGCTAAAGATGTATGGGAGGCCCTTCAAACCCTGTGTGAAGGACCTGCTAGTGTTCGTGCTTCCAAATTAAGATTGCTTACCACACAGTTTGAAAATACAAGGATGAATGAATCTGATCACCTGGTTAGTAAAATGATGCGCACTTTGCCTGAAAGGTTTAATGTTAAAATATGTGCTATTGAGGAAGAACGTGATATTATACAAAATGGGTTTTGAAAGATTGGCTGGTATCCTTCAAAATTTTGAATTAAACCTAAATGATCAAATCAAACAAAAAGGCAAAGGTGCTTCATCTTCTACTCCTCTTGTGAAAAACATTGCTATGCCTATTGATGTCTCTTCTGACTTGCTTGATTTACAAAAAAGATATTGATGAGTCTGATTTTGGAGAAGATTTCATAGCTCTTTTGACTACTAAATTAAAAAAAAAATTGAAAGCTAAGAGTCAAAACAGAACTCCATCATCAAGCTCCAAAAACTCTTTTAAGCCTGATTCTGGTAAATTTACTCCTAAGGAAAATTCTTTTCAAGCACTAGAATAACCTTTTACCAATCTTTTTGCTTCAAAACCTTCTTACAATGGGAAGAATATTGATTCCATTCAATGTACGGAGTGTCAAGGATTCGGTCATTATGCAAACCAGTGTGCAAATACCTTAAGGAAGAAGGGTTTAAATTTTTCTGCAACTTTGAGTGATAGTGATGGTGAAGATCCAGGAGATCTCATCACTCTCACTGTTGTATACGACTCTGAATCTGATTGTGCAGGTCCTTTGGCCAATGTAGCTCGAATGTAGCTACATCAGAAGCTGCAATGGACAGAAATTGGAAGATCACTGCTGCTTTAATTCCTCTGTCACAGAAGACGGTGGAGAGTTAGAGTCAGACCTGCTGGAAGGCTACAAAGAGTACAAGGATTGGGAAAAGTGGGCTCATCAAGTTACATTGCTTGGAAAGGCAAATGACTTTCTAAAGAAGGTAAATGTAGAACAAAAGGAGTGTATCATAAGGCTGGAGAGTTTGCTGAGTAAGAAAGATGTTGGGATCAAAGAACTGAAAGAGGAGCTCATCCAAGCCAATGAAACCATGGCTAAATGGAACTCAAGTCAACAAAAAAATGGATGAGATGTTGAATTTCGGAAATTCAGGTAAATCTGGAATTGGTTTTGTACCAAAGATGTTTGTTAGAGAAGGTGAAGGTACTTCTGAACCTAAACAACCCACACAAAATTTTCAAAATCCAAATTTCTTTGAAAAACCCAAATCAAGAAAGAAAAATTTTGTGTCACTTTTGTCACAAGGCTAGTCATATTCAGCCATTTTGTTTTCATAAAAAGGCTATCTATGAGGAAGAGGTAAGGCAGGCCTCTTGGTTAGAAATCAGATGCAACATCGAATGCAGCAACCAATGCAGCAACATTGGAAGCTACATTCGAAGCTACATCAGAAGGTACATTCATAGAAACATCAGCCAAAAACCTTTAAAAATATGTGGGTTCCCAAAGGCAATTACAAGGATAATAAAGCTAAATATTGTGAACCTTTTGACATATGTCCTGGTGCAAAGTGGTCTGATGATGAACAATGCAATGTAACCTTCACATCTTTAAAGTCTCACATAGCTGGTTCATGGTACTTTGATAGTGGGTGTTCTAAACACATGACAGGTGCTATTGAGAATTTAAAGGACTATGTGAGTGTCAATGGTGGACCTGTAACATATGGAGGAGGAGCCAAATGTAAGATAATTGGGAAAGGAACCTTGAATGTAGATGGACTTCCTAATCTCACCAATGTTTATCATGTGGAAGGCCTAAAGACCAACTTGATCAGCATAAGTCAGCTGTGTGATGATGATCTTTAAGTAAGGTTTGATAAAAATTCTTGTGAAGTTTTTGATTAATCTAACAAGTGTCTTCTGACAGGTATATATAAGATCATCTAACAATTGTTGTATCTTCAACAATGATCAAACATGTCACAATGCTAGTCTTGATATCACAGATCTATGGCATCAAAAACTAGGACATATGAGTTTGCGTATGCTCCATGAGCTTGTGAGGCATGATGCAGTGAAAGGGTTCCCTAGTTTAGATAAGAACTGCACAAAGGTGTGTGGACCATGTCAAAAAGGTAAGCAAACCAAGGCTTCTCACCCTCCATTATCTCAGTGCTCCACATCCAGATGCTTTGAGATGATTCATACAGATCTTATGGGTCCTATCACTACAAGAAAACAGGGCAACAGCAACGAAAATTTGCAACCGAATTGAAATCGGTTGCAAGTTGAAAGGTAAGCTACGAAATCCAACGTGCTATTTAATTTTTTAACGGACACTGCAACGGAAACTATTTTAGTTGCAATACTTTTAGTGGGAATAATTGGAGGGAACTATGCCGCCTAATTAGAAACAAATCTTGCAACTGATACAATTCTGTTTCAAGGTTATGTTTCAAGTTCTGTTGCAAACTAAAAAATGTACCTTTTATTCCTAACCTGGAAACCCATTTTAGTCACATTTTTTGGGGGGAAAAAATGGAGGGAACATATGGCGCCTAAATTGCAACAATTTTAGATTTTTATTTTGTTAAATTGCAATACCTATATAATAGAAAAACCTAAACCTAGCCTAAATTAATTAAAACCCCCAATTTCACAGTTTTTCTCTCTCGTGCGCAGACCTCTCTCTGCTGGTCTCTCTCCTTCGGCCTCCTCTTCTTTCGTCTTCTTCCAGCGCCACAACACACGCCGCCATCCTCACTCTCGGATTTCAAAGGAGTTTGGTCATCTGATTTTAACGATTTCACTTCCTCCAAACAAGGTATTCTCTCCTCCTATGTACAGCTTTGTGAACTTACAATCAGAAAGTTCCATTCTTTCAGCTATGTGGAATGTAGGTGGGTGGTTTAATGAGCAACTGATGAAAGTTATGATTTGGGGGGTTGGGGGTGTAAATATGTAAATTAGAAATTTTTATACCCGCAATAGTATGGAAGATTTTAGCTAGTCATAGGTTTCATGACAATTTTGGGCTTGTGTTTGTGATTGCTTCTTAATCTTAATTTTTGTGGTTGAGCGTAGGAACAATATGAATAAAAAAAGGGAGGGTTTTAAAGTTACAAGAGATATTAATTAGGGTTAATATATAGATGGGTGAATCATAAGCCTGAAAAATGTTATTTGATGTGATTTTATTTGGGATCCCGTTTGTTTGGTGACAAATTATCAAGGAAGGAATAAGAAAGTTAGAGAGAATATTGTTTAACCTAAATACAAGATGTTTAATGGTCTCACTAATTTTCACTTTGTATATGTGGTAGCTTTTAAGTATGATGGTTGTATGTCAAATTATCAAACCAATTTTCGAACTATAGAAACATGCATAAAACAAATCCATAGAATCTTCAATTGAACTCTGTAAGAATTCTGCAATGGATCTATTATTCAACATGTGAAACTTGTAGCTTGTCAACGTATATGTATATCGTCCTTGATAATCGTGTCTATTACAATATCTGTGAAAGAATGATATACATCAATGGATAATTATGAGGCTCCTGAGCAATAAGTCATTGAGCATAGTCGCATAGATTGCGGGAATCTAGTTAGAAGTTGTTATCCATGCTTACCAAAGATCCCCGACACGCTTCACCTCAGTACTTCAAAAGCAAACATGGCATTTAGATGATTAGAGATGATTACTATCACTTGTCATTTAAGAAGCAAAAATATGTGGATGTGATTTCTACAAGCAGGTTGCAATAAGTCTGTCTTTTCCTCCCTTACCTAGTATACGTATTACTTCTAATGGAGAAAGCAATTGTGTCGTGATGAGATCCACACATTAGACGGTTCTTTATTTCTTTCTATAGAATAAGAACATATTCATAGATTACAAACAATTTCAAGAAATTACATGGATTTAAGTATTATAGTCTATAGACCTATATAAATAAAGAGAGAGAAAGTCGGAGTAGACCACATTATGATAAAAAAAGTCAAACCAGAAAGAAAGGGTTGATTTTAATAAGCTATTTTCATTTGATTCTTTCATTTGTTAAAAATATAAACTCAATTTCTTTGTAATCTTTGTTAGGACTCGAGCACTAGAGACCGACTGCAATGTATGCAGATCCAAATAGCACCCGGGTTAACTAGGCCCATCACACGTCCGCCCAAATGTTGATGAATGATGTTGGTGCTAATTGGTAGTGAGTGGCAACTCATAAGCCTACACTCCTTACCAGATAGAATATGGGACTGATGTGATTTTATTTGGGATCCCGTTTGTTTGGTGACAAATTCTTATTCGCGATTCAGACTGTCCACTAATTCTATCATCATTCATGCTATGATGTTGTGTTGTTCCCTCATTGATATTCACAGCCAAAGTTGATTCCTGATACGGTGTAAAAACTTGAGCACTTCAAGTTTTAATCTCAGCCCTCTTTAACAGCCCCCAAATCCGTTTCTTAAACCCTTTCCCAAATAAAAGACTACCTGTTTTATTTTCCTTTTCTTTAATGAACTAGGCTTCCCAAGTATGCAACATGCACACCAATGTTGTTAACAAAATCTGAGAGCACTTCCACCAATTCATATTTGTACTTCCTATGATTTTCCGCGTCAGAGCTCCATTTAATATCCCAATCCTTGAAGAGAGCCCATGTCTCACCTTACTGGGATAGATCTCATAGGACCATCTACCCCTGCCTTTGTCAAAAATAATCTGGTGCGAAAACGTAAGACGATCCGAAGTATTCTCTGAATTTCCACACTTGAATTCGCCACAAGCCACCAGTAATCCCTCTTCTGCCCAATCAATCTCTTATTTGTCCTTCGGGTCAGCCTCCAACCAAGTGATCCGCAACTTGAATCCAGGGGAATAAACTTTTCTAACCTGAGCATAGAATCTTGGCATGCCATCAATTGTATCATAACATGCCCAAATTTGACCAGCAGAAAAACAATGTTCTTCTTTATCCTTGTCAAAATCACTAAATTCTAGATCGACACTCAAATAACTCGATCTCGAGGCACGCCGAGTCTACATTAGCTTCAGATCGATCGATCCCGTCACGCCCGCTTCCTCAACCTTATGTTTCCCATCCTCGCCGATTCCATGCAGAGTGCTTCCTTCAGCATGTGCATTCCTTTTATGTTCAAATATCTTCTTATCGACAGCTGATGCAACATGAACATCATTTAAATGGCCAGATTCAAATTGCTTTTGGCTAGAGATTTCTTCCTTTTGCTTCTCTTTGATGTCACCAGATGGTTTTGTCTCCCTTGACCTTTTAGGAGGGCTCAAAACGTCATTTAAATGATGTTGTGTTGTTCCCTCATTGATATTCACAGCCAAAGTTGATTCCTGATATGGT
This sequence comes from Codonopsis lanceolata, assembly GCA_013146195.2. Lineage (NCBI taxonomy): Eukaryota > Viridiplantae > Streptophyta > Magnoliopsida > Asterales > Campanulaceae > Codonopsis > Codonopsis lanceolata. The sequence goes on along the minus strand of CM028382.1, from coordinate 70,542,610 downwards.
GTAAAATCTTGAGCACTTCAAGTTTTAATCTCAGCCCTCTTTAACAGCCCCCAAACCTGTTTCTTAAACCCTTTCCCAAATAAAAGACTACCTGTTTTCTTTTCCTTTTCTTTAATGAACTAGGCTGCCCAAAATAATCTCACAATAACCCCAAACTCCCTAGCAATCTGTTTATACTACTAACTTGTTCCAGCTTTGGGACTACTCAAAGTCGCATAATTAATCCTTCCCAAACATCCCTATTTTTCAGAACATAACCCTTGCAAATAATCAGATCTAGGTCCTTTTGTTGGAGTAGTTGGCAAATGTTGATGAACTTCAAAAGCATTGTTATGTTGTCCCTGATCTATCTGATCTGTTCCATTTAGCTATTCGCCATACAGACTTGGGTTTAGAGTCTGCTGCTGTCCTAACCCATTAGCACGGCGTGTCCTGAGTTCTTGCCCATAATCAGGTCTATCCCCATCTTTTGGTGGAGTAGTTGGCAGATGATTCCAAGTACACCATTGTAGTTAAAGAGTAGAAGTCATGAACCTGACTAGACCCTTGGGATCTTTTTATTGCCATCCTTTCTGAGTAGGGTTGTAGTTCAGATCCAACATGATACTTCTGAAGTTTCTGCTTGGCAACCTTGGGGTGGAAAGAGTTGTTTCCAGTAGTCACATTAACTGTATTTCTTACGTTATCAGAGATGTTGTCTGTTCCAAAGTAAGAGCTCAATACTTGTGGATTTGAACTTTTTGCATGAACACCATTCATTCCTCTTTCTTCTTGTCTTGGACTATCTTTAACAAACTCAGTGACCTAAGTATAATCAATAGTGAACTGATAGAATATACTATATAACAGGGAAACCTTTAATTCTCAAAAAGGACATGGAAGTTAATCAGATTATCTTTAATTAGCAATGTATAATCGCAAGGAAAAGTTGATGTTGCAACTAGGGTGATTAAAAGGGGGGGGTGAAAATTTGTTATAACTTTGCAGCTCAAGAAAGCCAAGCTGGAGGAGGCTAGGCTAGGCTAGGCTAGGCTAGGGGAGAACTGAGAAGGGTAGCTAGATGAGCTATATAGGCATACAGGTAGGTGATCGATTTAAGGTTGGAAATTGGCTACAGGGCTCAAAGCAAGCTACTATGAAATGGTGGGATATAACGTCTAGATCATTTAGCATTTGTGAAATTGGGGTCATAGTGGGATACAACCTTGATTGTTGCTTCAATCCATAAAAAGCACGAGTTAACAATAAAGGTGATAACTAAATGTAAAAAGTAGCCTTGCTTACCTGATTATGTTCTAGGTCCCTGAACTTCGTAGCGCAGAGTTGTCGACCATCTGGGAATTAATGTATCCCCTACTAATATTTTCACTGTTGCTGGAACCTCTGTCTTCATTGTTGCTGGAACCTTTGTCTTCATTTGCTGGAACCGTTTTGTTGATCCATCTGAAAGTCCGTCTGAAAGTTCGTTTGTAGCTATAGTGGCTAACTTCAGACTCTAGATGTTTAAGTTTATCACTCTGACCCAAGCTAGACTATACCTAGGATTGGATAGTATCCATAAAGGGGATTGCAAGTTGGGTGCGATTCTGTCTAGTAACAGATTAGTTCCATAAAGAACCATCACTCTCCAGGTCCAAACTTGCATAAATGAACAAGTGCAGACATGTTACCTAATATATCTTTTTGCTAAATATATCCTGCTCCCCAGGTTATTCAAACGATGATCTCTTCTAATATTCATCTTTCCTACTCAGACGTTAAGTCTCGTTGGGATTTAAATTACAGTTGTCTTTTTTCTGTTAGCTCAGTCAGTTCACTTATTAGGGCTGCTCATTCTACTTCTTTATCTTCTGCCTTGTCCAATTAGTGTCTTCATGTGGAGGCTATTTTGTAAGAAGTTGCTGCTTGATGAAGGTCTCTTACGCAAAGGTTTTAATCTTGTTTGTAGGTGTCCTTGTTTCCATAATCATGTTGCGGACTTCATGCACTTTTTTCGGTCCAGCGATACTATTTGTGTGATCGGGTCTTTCTTTCACTAGACTTATGATATTCTCATGCATGTTTCTTCCATTCGCGATTGCTTTATCGTGGTCGGGTCGAAGCTCCATTAGTAGATTTCTCTTGCCCTCCTTGATTCTTTGGAATCTTTGGAAAAACCGAAACAGGGCTTTATTTGACAATAGTCCTTGGCCTTCTCATGTCTTGATTTCCATGGTGCAAAGTGATCTCCACAATATTCTTTTGGCAGCTATCTACAAGGTTGTGGTATCCCTTTCCGATAATGTTCTTAGTTTTGGTAAGCAAAAGAAAGTTTCTATTAGAGCCATAAAATGGAAACTAGAGACTTTTCTTTTCTTTACCTTTCATTATTGAACTCAACTTTCTTAATTGATAAAAAAAAATAGAAGTAAAATACAATTCGCAACCTAGAGAAAAATTGTAAAGTTTTTTTAAAGAAATTAGTCGCAATCCTTTCAAAAGTAGTGCATATCCTAAAACTAACAGATGGTAGGTTATCATCAATTGCAAGAAAGTAGAAATAGCAAAAATCCAAGTCAAGCAAACTAAATACTTCCTCTGTCCCAATTGAACTTTGAATTTTATTTTTAGGTCAATGTGACCTATCTTTGGACTGATATTTAAGACATTTGAAAATTTAAACTAAAGATTCGTTGGAACCAAGTGACATGTTTGATAACATGGAATGAGTTACAAGAACACATAACCAACACCAAAAGATTGAATTTAAATCCAAAACCTTTCATAAGAAAATTTTTGGATAGAAGAATTATTCTGATTGTTCTTGCCTCAAAATTTCTTGGAATTTGTACTGTTTTGCATTCGTTACTTTGTTCTTGTTGATTCCTTGCGTTACTAAAGCCCTAAGCTTTGCTGCCACCTTCTCCTTTAGTCCCCCATCTACGACCTTCAATAGAAAAAACCTTTAAGGCTTTTTGTTTTCCCAAGCAGCCTCATGCCCATGTTGTTCCACTTTCTAGCGAACAAGGTAACAAAACGCATAAATTCAGTCCACTTTATAACTTCACAATCCGATTGAATTGTTTTTGCGAAAGTTTTGAGCTCCCTTTTTCCATCCTTGTTATCATCATCTTTCATAGACCTTTCTTCTTGCCACAAATATGTTCAACGCTGTTTGTCTTCTTTTCTCAAACTAGCTAACTTACTTATTCTTACCTTGTATTTCCACATAAGAAAGAACCACAAACTAGCCCAAGAGAACTTCCACCCTTGCGATTCATTAAAGTTGTAACAAATCATCCATTCATCAAAGAAAATTCGTGCCATAAGGTAACACGCCTTAGCATAGGTGAAATGGTTGAGGTTTGAAACCTCAATCCTCTTGTCATCACAAACAATAGGTTGTCTTCTTCGAATCAAAACAGCCCCTAAGTTTTTCCATTCAACCTTCCATGGTGGTTTGAGACCATAAGAGATCCAAGTTGGTGCCTTACCCCGTTTTCATTTTAATGACGTGTAAGTTCTCCTTAAACGCTGAACACAATCCTTCAAAAATTCTCTAGCAAATAGTTTTGAGGAATTTCAGACTAGCGCTACTTGAAACCCTTGAAAATCATGACCAAGGTAATGCTTTCGGTCATTATTTACATTTTCATGAAATTCATTCTTTCTATAATTTGTATAACTTTGGAAAGCTCGACCCAATCAACTTCGCCGACCACGAGCACTCAAGATATCAACAGCAAAGAGTAGGTCACAGAGTATTTTATCGGACACTGCTCCTCAATAAAGCAAATGTTGCATGAAGAAGAAAAGGCTCCGAATCAGAAGGGAGCCTAATCTTTTACCTCAGAATTACCTTATTTTGAGAGATGTTTGAAGGATTACAATGTTGACAATCAATATCTTTTGGTACATATCTTATTTTTCATATTGGTTTAGTGGTTTATTAAAAAAATAATATTGGTTTATTAACTTAGAGAAAAGCATATGGAGTATATATATCACCAGCCAAAATATAGTGCACTTACAAGATTGCTATTTTTATTTTACTGGATAATGAGTATGATACTTGATTTCTTATGTTCCACATCAATGTTTCTTTTGTTGTCCTATGCTACTTGCTAAGATGCAGCTTCATCTGATATTCCTTGATTGTTCAATTCTTGTTTTTTCCTGATATAAATTCATTTCAAGTTGTTCTAGTGGTTCAGCTGGTTTGCTGGAAAGGGAAGTTTATAGGCCATGGCACATTTGAGGTAGATAATTTTGTCATTTACAAAGCTATAACTAAGAAATCACACATAATTATGCTCGTAAACACCTCTAATTAAATCAAAACACGCAGAGGCATGCGCCAGCCTTTCTCGATAACTTATTGCAAGCCTTCTTAAAGACTCCCTTCTTTGTTCTGCTAAAGGTAATTGCTGTATAATCTCTTGTAATTTAATGAAATTCCTTAGCATCAAAAACTATGAATGTTTGATTGTGATGTAGTTTTCCAGATGACAAAACTGTAGGTTTTTCAAGGAATGCCCCCTTCTAGACGATAACTAATGCTTGTAACTTAGCAGGAAGTTAGGGCTCGAGGCTAAGCAGATCAAGTCTTGGTTTCAAAGCAAGAGGATTCAAACAAAATTGCTCTAGGTCCTGCACTTCTAATTATGTTTCTCATAAACTCTTTTTAAGTAAGGTCATTTTCTTGCTTCATTCATGGCACGTAATTTTCTTACAAACTTGGAATATGTTTTAGGCTCAAAATGAGCGTGCAGATAATAATGCTCTTCGTGCGAGATAATGAAAGAATTTGTTATAAAACCGGCATTTGGAGAGGTGTTCTAGAATGTGATTTGTGCAGCTCGTGTCATTCCCCATTGGGGAAGAAGAGAAACGACTCGGTTTTGCGAAACTTTGGATGGAATTTTTTTGACTAAAAGAACATGTTAGATATGAAAGTTTAAGGATACAATTTATTGGTTAAGGCTATTTAATTCTTGGCATTTTCTTTTTTTAATGGTACATTCGTATCTTTATTTCGTTGATGCTAAATATTGATCTCTCTGCAGCGTGAGAAGCTTTCAAACTTTATAACAAGTAAAACTGGAAAACCAATTTCACTTCTTCTTTGTTCTCTTGGATATTCTTTGCATTCACCACCAGAAAACCTCTTTTCTCAAGGAAATGGAAGTCCTTTCGTTGATCCCGACCTTTGTTTTTAGAAATCTTCGAAACCCAACATTACCTTATGGATCAAACAAGATGGGATAGGCGAAATGGATAAATCAATCCTTGCGGGGAATGCCAATGAGCTCTATATAAACTGGTAGAGCTATTGCAAGACAATGAGCCTCTTTGGGCCTAGTCCCAGATCGATGGGAAATGTGTTCTTAATCATAAAATATACACGAAGATGTTTCCCAAGTCTAGATGGTTGACGAGGTCGAGTGTTCATGTGGAATCATCAAAAGACTTGACTGTGGTGCCAGTTAATGCTTTAGAGTTAGTTGAAATTTATATGAATATGGCGAACAGTTAACTCTTTGTTTCACTTGTGGCAAATATTTTCCCCACATATTTCTTACTTTTTTATGTTCTCGTTTCCCTCCTAATGTATTGTTCATGTTGATTTACAACAATCTGCAGAATAAGCACGTAGATCTTTTTTCCAACAATAGTCACGAAGGCAAGGATAGTGGAAACACAAGATACTGGGAGCCTTGGTGGATCTTTGCATTTGGTGAATAACCTTAAACCAAATTTTTTCTGCTTGCTTCATAGAATTAGTTGTGAATTGAGTTGGCTAACTTGAATTGCACCTACCCAGATGTATGAAAAAATGCATATTCTGTCACCTCTTATGGCATCTCAAGAGTTCTTGTTTCTTCATTATTTTCAACATGTAGATCCAAGAACTTGGGTAATAGTGGATGCATCAGTCGATTGCATTAAATATATCCAAGATACTCCCTATACTCGCTCTTGGACCCTTCTAGGTCCATGATTCAAAGCCTTCCCAATGGAAATTCTAAGGTAAGCTTTATTTCTCCTTGACCATGTGTTGTGTGTACTATTACTTGTGCTCACATTATAGCATGAGCAGCACACCAAACAAAACAATGGGAAAAACAAAAAATGAAAGAACTCAAAATAGTAGTTACTCATGGTTGAAAAGGAAGTAGTATTAATGTAATTTCCACAGCTGACACGAATTGTAGTTACTTTACAGGGCACATTGAAGTGACACTACAGAAAATATATTGAGGCTTTTACATGAGCCTCATTATGTTGTAGTCTGTTAAAGCACTTGAAAAAGCCTCAATAGGCTATCGGGGCTTCAAAACACGTGACACTTGGACCAAGTGCTTCCAAGTTCAAAAAGCCTCAATAGGGTACCTATCGAGGCACTTTTAAGAGCCTCGAAAGACATAATTTGTTGTAGTGTGTGAATTCTTATGACAGGGAACAAGTTCAATCACAAAATAAACTATCCATCTGAGTACATGACATTTTTGAGTATCCATCTGAGTATCCATTTGTTTTTAGTTTCGTTTTGGGGCTGTTTAAGTGACTTCGAGACAACCTGTTGTTGTTTGAATTTACCTTGGACAGTTTAGTTGTTAGTTTGAATTTTGCGGAATAAACTATCATAATTTCCATCCCGTAAGTAATCTTCATGTGTGAGTTTAATTCGTGAGTTTTTTGTGGCTGTTTTTGGGCTGCTTTGGAGAGTTTGGTTCAGCCATAGGGCTGTCCAAAAAAGCTGGAACAAATTTGTTAATTCAAGCTTCCGCATACGCATCAGCATATATAATGAAACAATTGGAATAATAATATTATTGATATGTTTCTCACCTCTGTGACTCTTCCTTTCTTCTCTGTCATAGTAAGATAATCTAATTTCCTTTCAGGTTGGTAGTTCCTCCGCATGACGATGGTGTCAAGTTTCCTTGTGAAAGAGTAGAACAAGTGAGGGAAGATATTCAAAAACAAATACAAGCTGACAATGCTACGGAAATGGAGAAAATTAAAGCTGATTTCAAGCTAATGCAAGAGGAAATTCGGTCACTTAGAGCCCAACAACCTCCACCAACGTCTGTGTAGTTTGACAGTTAGACAATGCCTTTTGTTAATCACTTGGAGGCTCTTAACATTCTCTACACTTTCATGTAATCAGACACATCGACAATGACTTTTGAATGAAATGCTTAAACTTGAGTTGTTTTAAATGTTTGATTTTATATTTAATTTTTTTTGTAAAATGTGAAATATGAATATATATATATATAATTATATAATGGAAAAGTTTGTTGCAAAAATGCAACGAAAAAGTCTGTTACAAGAATGCAACAAAAAAAATATGTTGTATTCTTGCAACAAAAAATGCAACGAAAAAGTATGTTACAAAAATGCAACAAAAAATGCAACGAAAAAAATATGTTGCACGAATGCAAGAAAAAAAGTATGTTGCAAGAATGCAACGGAAAAAGTTTGTTGCAAGAATGCAACAGAAAAAATTAGTTGTTATTTGCAACAGACGTCAACTACCCTTAGAAACACATTTGCAACAGAAAATTTTGAAATTGCAACGCTCGATTTTCGTTACAATATCATGCAACGGAATACATTCGGTTGCACAAAATTTGCGACGAGGGTTTTCCAAACAGAATTTACAACAAACTTTTTCCGTTTCAATCGATTAAATTGTAACGGATTTTCATTTTTTGCAACGGAATTTTCCGTTTCAATTGCTCTGTTTTCTTGTAGTACTTCCACGCTCAAGAGGCCCACATGCGAGTATGTATAACCACTCTGTAGCTTCTTCTAGTTTGTACTCATAAGAATTCATCATCTAGGGATCAATTAATAAAAAAGGGGTTAGAATATTTCTTTAGATTACTTATACTAAAATTATTAGGAAAAATAGAATAATAAACTTACACGCCTTTTAAACCAACCAGGGAACTCATCTTGATGTCTTCTTTCTAAATTCAAAGTACTCACAGCTTCCAATTCTTTCTTGTGTTCACTAAACACCAAAATAGATGGTAGTTGTGAAAACATAAACTTTAAATTAATTATGCATAATTTTTTTTAATAATTTTGAAATTTTAACTTATTTCATAAATTTATGTACATCTTCACAGTTTTCTAGAATGTACCAATGCATATTACGAAGCACCACCAGATCTATAAAATCAAAATATGCTGCACCAAAAGGGGAAACACTTTGGCAAAATGGAGATTGTTCATATCCTTCCTCCAACTGCCCTCCATCGTAATTTTGTTCCTCTATATCAAATTTGGTTTCAATGCCACGAAGATACATTAAACAAAAGGTAAGACATTCATTAGCTATAGACCCCTCAGCGATTGAACCTTCAGGACGAGCTTTATTGGTTACATATTTCTTAGTTGTGCCAAGGTAATTCGTTCAATCAGATACATCCACCGAAAATAAACTGGCCCACCAAGTATGGCCTCCTGTGGTAAGTGAATAGCTAAATGAACAATAATGTCAAAGAATAATGGCGAAAAAATTTGTTCTAACCAACGTCTTACAACATAATGATTTGAAGAACTCTCCCAACTCCACTAATGCATTATGAACCTCAGAGCTCATGAATCCATGCATTCCAATATGGAGTAGTCGTTGTTACATAACATCAAAATCATAATTTTATGCGTATCCATCTAGAAACCTAACTGATCTCAAAAATTCATAAAATTCCTTCCTTTCTTGTTTTGTAAGTGTGTAACTTGTCGTGGGCATCATATATGACTTACCATCACCACTTTTCTTTAAATGAAATTCACTCCTTATCTTCATATCAGCCAAATCTTGTCTAGCTTTCATCGTGTCCTTTGTTTTCCCCTCAATGTGAAGGAGTGTTCCCAGCAAACTATCAAAAATATTTTTCTCGATGTGCATGACATCGAGATTATGTTGCAACCTTAGTTTGTGCCAATAAGGTAGCTCAAAGAAGATGCTCTTCTTAGTCCAATTGAGTTCCTCATCACTGTGATTTCTTTTCTTGTTGTTTCGGTGCTTCCTTGGGGGCAAAGATGGAAATTTGGTGAGTTGCTCTATGACATCATCTCCTGTCAACTCTCGAGGTTTCACACCTCTTTCAATTTTTTCATTGAATATCCTACTCTATTTCCTCCAATGGTGATTATCATCTAAATATTTACGGTGTCCAATGTAACAAATCTTACTTCATAATTTTTGTGAATCTGTGCCCTCATTGCAAGTAGGACAAGCTTTATACCCTTTTGTACTCCAACCAGAAAAATAAGCATAGGTAGGAAAGTCATTAATAGTCCATAGAGCCATTGCATGCAACTTAAAACACTGTCTGATTGATGCATCAAAAGTTTGAAAACCTTCATGCCATAACTCATGCAACTCATCTATCAATGGTTGCAAATAAGCATCAAAGTCTTTTCTAGGGGCCTTAGGTCCTGGAATGAGCAATGGCATTATAAAAAAGATTCCTTCATGCATTTCTATGGAGGTAAATTGTATGGGATAAGAATGACTAGCCACATGCTATATGATGTACTCATGTTTCCATATGGATTAAAATCATCACTACATATTGCAAACCTTACATTGCAAGGTTCTTTTGCAAACCAAACGTACTCCTTATCAAATTCTTTCCATGCAAGTCCATCAGGATGCCTTAACACATTATCTTCATTAATATGTTTCACTTTATGCATTGCATATCATCTGTTGTTTTTCTGGAGATACATAATATTTGAAGCCGTAATTTAAGAGGAAAATGACGAAGGATTTTATGAGGAATTTTGTTGCCTTTACCATCATTAATATGCCATCTAGACTCACCACATACATGGAATTCCTTTTTATCCTTATCTACCTTCCAAAAAAGAGCACAGTCATACTTACAAACATGGATTTGAGTATAACCCAAACCCAGTTCACGCAACATACTCTTCGCCTCATAATGTGACTTCGGAACTTGGAACAATTGGGAAAGATGACTTTTATAATATCTAGTAACATAGTGAATGACTTGTTACTCAACTTATTTTGCACCTTCACATGAAGTAACTTAATAAGAAACGTCAACATTGTGTAGGCTACACATCCCAAACACAATTCAGTGTTGACATCCTTCAACAACTTCTCTAAGCTTTTTGTCCCTTGCTCATGTATAATTTCACTACAATGTTTACCATCCTCACCCCAAATATCATCTTCCATTAGAGATCCCCTTTGTATGTCCTCAAACATTTCCTCATTTTCATCATCTTCTTCACCTTCATCTCTATTCCCTTCATTCTTTTCGGGAACATGCTAGCTATTTGAATATGATTCCCCATGATGTATCCACACTTTGTAGTTCAAGTTAATCCCATTTTCATATAGGTGATCTGTTACAAGCTGTGGAGGTTGTCGATCCACATTCATGCATTTCACACAAGGACACAACATGCTATTTTTTCCACCCAAATTTGCATATGCCAATGCCATGAAGCTATTAACACCAGCTATATACTCCTTACAAAATCGATTACGAATGGACATCCAGCTTTTCTCCATAGTTCCTGAAATAAATATCTATGTATGAGAAATGTATCAGCATTGGCACCTTAACAAAAAAGCTTCGTGACACAAATAAGAGCATTTTTTTAGTACATGGACTAACATTAGAGATAGAGATGTCTTTAGTACAGGGACAGAGCTGGTATTTTTAAGATCTGATGATTATCAGCAAATACAGAAGGAAAGATGAGCATGAAACTTTGCTAAATACCAACAAGAGGAAGTTTGTACATCAGTATGTAAGTGAATGCCTTAACATGCAAGTCCATTAGCTGGATGCCTTAACATATTATCTTCATTAATACGCTTCACTTTATGCCACTGCATATCATTTGCTGTTTTTCTGGAGATAAATAATCATTGAAGTCGTAATTTAAGAGGAAAGTGACGAAGGATTTTGTGAGGAATTTTCTTGCCCTTACCATCATTAATACGCCATCTAGACTCACCACATATAGGGCATTCCTCTTTATCCTTATCTGTCTTCCAAAAAAGAGCACAATCATACTTGCAAACATGGATTTGAGTATAACCCAACCCCAGTTCACGCAACATGCTCTTCGCCTCATAATGTGACTTCGGAAACTTGGAACAGTTAGAAAAGACGTCTTTCAGAATCTCTAGTAACATAGTGAATGACTTGTTGCTCCACTTGTTTCACATGAAGTAACTTAATAAGCAATGTCAACATTGTGGGTACATGCACCCCAAATACAATTCGAGTGTCAACATCCTTCAATAACTTATCTAAGCTTTTTGTCCCTTTCGTATATTTTCACTACTACGGTTACCATCGTCACCCAAAATATCATCTTCCATTAGAGATCCCCTTCGTAAGTCCTCAAACATTTCCTCAATTTCATCGTCTTCTTTACCTTCATCCCTATTCCCTTCATTCTTTTCGGGAACATGCTAGCTATTTGAATATGATTCCCCATGATGTATCCACACTTTGTAGTTCAAGTTAATCCCATTTTCATATAGGTGATGCATTTAAGGCAGTGGAGGTTGTCGATCCACATTCATGCATTTCACACAAGGACACAACATGCTATTTTTTCCACCCAAATTTGCATATGCCATGCCATGGCTATTAACACCAGCTATATACTCCTTACAAAATCGATTCGAAATGGACATCCAGGCTTTTCTCCATAGTTCTGAAATAAATATCTATGTATGAGAAATGTATCGGCATTGGCACCTAACAAAAAGCCGTGACACAAATAAGAGCATTTTTTTAGTACATGGACTAACATTAGAGATAGAGATGTCTTTGTAATGCGGGGGCCGTATTTTTAAGATCGATGATTATCGGCAAATACGAAGGAAAGATGAGCATGAAACTTTGCTAAATACCAACAAGAGGAAGTTTGTACATCGGTATGTAAGTGAATGCCTTAACATGCAAGTCCATTAGTCGGATGCCTTAACATATTATCTTCATTAATACGCTTCACTTTATACTTATCATTTGCTGTTTTTTAGGAGATAAATAATCATTGAAGTCGTAATTTAAGAGGAAAGTGACGAAGGATTTTGTGAGGAATTTTCTTGCCCTTACCATCATTAATACGCCATCTAGACTCACCACATATAGGGCATTCCTCTTTATCCTTATCGCCTTCCAAAAAGAGCACAATCATACTTGCAAACATGGATTTGAGTATAACCCAACCCCACCACGCACATGCTCTTCGCCTCATAATGTGACTTCGAAACTTGGAGCAGTTAGAAAAGACGTCTTCGTAATCTCTAGTAACATAGTGAATGACTTGTTGCTCCACTTGTTTAGCACCTTCACATGAAGTAACTTAATAAGCAATGTCAACATTGTGTAGGTCATGTACCCAAATACAATCAGTGTCAACATCCTTCAATAACTTATCTAAGCTTTTTGTCCCCTGCTCACGTATATTTTCACTACTACGGTTACCATCGTCACCCAAAATATCATCTTCCATTAGAGATCCCCTTCGTAAGTCCTCAAACATTTCCTCAATTTCATCGTCTTCTTTACCTTCATCCCTATTCCTTCATTCTTTTCGGAACATGCTAGCTATTTGAATATGATTCCCATGATGTATCCACACTTTGTAGTTCAAGTTAATCCCATTTTCATATAGGTGATCTGTTACAAGCTGTGGAGGTTGTCGATCCACATTCATGCATTTCACACAAGGACACAACATGCTATTTTTTCCACCCAAATTTGCATATGCCAATGCCATGAAGCTATTAACACCAGCTATATACTCCTTACAAAATCGATCACGAATGGACATCCAAATTTTTCTCCATAGTTCCTGAAATAAATATCTATGTATGAGAAATGTATCAGCATTGGCACCTTAACAAAAAAGCTTCGTGACACAAATAAGAGCATTTTTTTAGTACATGGACTAACATTAGAGATAGAGATGTCTTTAGTACAGGGACAGAGCTGGTATTTTTAAGATCCGATGATTATCAAGAATATGTATGAAAGATGAGCATGAAACTTTGCTAAATACCAACAAGAGGAAGTTTGTACATCAGTATGTAAGTGAATGTTGATGGCATGACAAAGAAGATTTGCATTGAGAAGCCTTAACTCCAACAGCCTACTTTTCACAAAATTATTCATATTTAAACTCCTAGGCTGAAGACACTCTGGTTTTGCCATTATTAGATACAACCTACTTTTCACAAAATTATATATCTGGTGAGCACTTTGGTACACTTAAATATAGGCATGAGAAAGATAATGTGCAAAGGAGTGGATGTTGAGGGGGCAATGGCTTGCCTACACTTGTTCTTTTTTTCTCTTTTTTTTGGTTGGCAAAGAAGTTCAATTTTGGTAATAACATGATTGATGGTCAAACAACACCTGACACCCCAATGACTAGGTTTGAGGTAATCCCAATAGAAATGCCTCATAAAATAAGAACATCACATCAAAAGGAAAACAAGACCTCCAACCAATTTCTGGTCTTAGATTGAGACCAACATACCCAAGTTAAGTAGTCTCCCCTAAGCAATAAAGCCACATAATCTCACAACTTTTGGATTGGCAGTGATATACAACAATCTCGGTTAAACTATTAGGCATGTTTTCTACAAGTGGTCCAACATCAACAGAACAAGCCACCCCTAAGTCTGTCATTTTCCTAAGGTGGTCCTTGATTAATAGGAAAATTTGGACCTGATCGAGGTCATCATTAATTTAAATTGTAAGAGTTAAAGACAGAGTTAACCTATAGATTAAAATGCTAATACGATTCCTCTTCTTCTCACACCAACTTGTTTCATTGCAGATCGAATTGTTAAACTGTATCTCCTCAAGCAAATATGATTCGTCAGATTTCTTTTTAAAATCGAATCAAGTTTGTTCTTTTTAAAATCGAATCAATCTAGCTAGGTGAGTGAAGCCGAGATAGATTGTTCGTCGGATTTCTTTACGTCGAGCGAGTGAAGTTCGACCGGTGAGTCCGCCTATCCGTTCTTTATTTTGTGCTGTTATTGTGCGTGTATACAGGGCTGTCACGGGGCTGTTTCGGAGTCGTTTTTGGGCAGCCTAGTCGAGCAGTTTTGGGCAGCTTTGTGGCTGATCGAAACTGGTGTTACAAGGCTAGATTAAGGGCTGTTTTGACAGGGATTATTGAGCAGGTTCGTGGCTGAAGTTGGAGCGTATTTGAGCAGGTTTTGGGCAGATTGGGAAGTAATCTGTTTGGGTATATTGCAGCAGATTGGTGGCTGTTTTAATTGTTCAATAAGGTTGGGTTTTGGGTTAATTTGTAAGGGAGACACTGTTAATTAATTGAACAGATTTTTAGAAGGCTATTGACGGGTTTGTAGGACTGTTTTGGAGGGTTAATTCAGCCTAGAGCTGATCCGAAATAGTTGGGTAGATTTGTGTTGTTGGTTCAGATTTTTGACGCCATATCATAAACATACATCTGTTGGACGCACTTTTTCAAAGTAAGTACCCAATGCATCTATTTAATACCCATGGCTATCAAAAACAAATGTACTGTAAATGCATGACTGCTCATTGCCCTTTCCTGCATCTGTTTCCTTAAGCTCTCTCATTTAGAAAGACAGATTCCACTAGTACTTGGCTAGATAGTTGATAATACTCAAAATACATGCACAAGAGAACAGGAAACTGAAATCTATGCAATGAAAAAACCACTAATCCTTAATAGAAAAATAACTGATATCCTACAAGTCGAATTAAATTGATCTCATTACTGCATTCCCTTCTCCAAATTCAAGTGGTAGGGTTCTTAAACTATCTGGCATTCGTGGACTTGATTGTACTTCCAAGTTCAAACTGATTTTGTCATGACTAACTAAGTGCCAAATATTCATTCATGAAATTACTAGAACGAGATACTCAAAAAATAAAACACCTTTTCTCATGATTAATAGGTATATATCTTTCTAAGAACGTAGAAATTGACAAAGATTGATTCAACTCGTTCCCGTCCTTTGCTTCAGGTCATGTCACTCGATTCGCCTAAGGCAATAATGCTACAAGCATCTTGGACATCTCAAAAATGAACATACATAGTATCTTGTGCATCTAAAAAATGTAGACACTAGTCACACTACACTACACACACACACACAGAGTCGAACAAATTGAATGCACGCACAATGAGATCAATGTTGGGAAGTAACATCTGACCTGATCAAAACGACAAACTCAACATACACATAAGAAATTGTGTAACTAATCAATCAATCAATCTCTTGCCTGGTTCAGTTGAATGTATCACACATAAATTTATTAACTAACAAAATGATCATCTTTATTAAAGAGAATCACACTACAGTTTCCAACATCTATTTCCAATGGAGGATTGCAGTCTTATGGACCATCCTTCATCAGCACCCATGTCCTAACCTAACCACAAATAGCACCATGAGGAATTCCACCTACCTGCATTAAGTTTCCCAATTCTGTTTGGCTCTCTTTAAATGAACATTACATTTGTGTGTGGTGCTACTTGAGTCACATCAACAGATCTCCCATTTTCAGTTTAGCTCGTATAGAACCAAACATTTTAGTGTCCGTGAATCTAGTTTAGAACCAAACATTTTTGTGTGGCTATTCAGTTCAAGATTTTTAAACACGATAAAACTACCCAAAGCAGTGATAGCACTATAGTAGCCCAAATCCACCGTGACAACAACAAGATAATGAGATATCATAAAATCAATTAAGTCCATCTGTATAGTTTTGTGTGAATATTCTCATACTCTGTCCATATCAATTAGCATGCATGATAGTCTAGCTAATTGATTGTAATTAGCAATTAAAGTTTAGGAAATATTGTATTGCATTTAGATATATTTTGCCAAGTACATGCTGTATAAAACCATAAAAGGAATGAAACAAAGGGAACGGATGATCTCTTTTTCCATTGAATCTTCTTCTCTAATTGATATGGACAGAGTATGAGAATATTTACACAAAACCATACAAATGGACTTAATTGATTTTGTGATATCTTGCTGCTGTCACAGTGGATTTGGGCTGCTATCAAGTAGTACCAAAGTGTTTGAACTCAGACCAGATTTCTTAGTTTAATCCCACTTCAGAGTTGAAACACTAAGATGTTAATTGCTTTCGAGCAAGCGCTCCTAGATCAAATATAGTACTTGGAACCTGAGAACTAGGAAGTAGAGATGGAAATATTGTTCACAATAGAAAACTCCAAACGGAAGCGGACATAAGAAGAACAATTGCTCTCTTTTGCAATTGTGAAAAATCCCAATAGTCTAAGGTGAGTGAAATGACTCTTCTTTCATAGCTTATTGCAAGAATGCAAGGCTTATAGTCAAAGAGGGCCGGGGGTTCAAGCCGACAATTCCAAGATTTTACACAGAACTAGCAGAGACTACAATAAACACAAAACATAGTATCTCAAGATAACCCACTTGGAATTAAACAATTAAATAACTCAATAAACAATCCTACATGCAATTAAATATTCCAAATAAGCATAAAAGGGAACACTTGGATTAAACAATTACTATATGGAATTGCAAGTAAACGAAAATAAATTAAACAATCTGATTAAACAATTACTTTATGGAATTGCAAGTAAACACAATTTAAATTAAACAATCACAAATAGAAAAGTCAAAATATGAAATTGCAGTTCATCTTACCTTCACAATTTTTCTTGAAATTGCAAGTAAACCCACTTTAGACTTCAAAAACTGCAACAAAAAATAATTTTAGATAGATTATTATCATCCCTTTTTGTGTGTGTTTGCGAGAGAGATGAAGAGAATAGAAGCGAAAGAAAGGAATGTTTGTGTGCGTATTTGTGTGCGTGTTTTGTGAGGGAGAAAAAGAGAAGAGAAGGGAGAGGGAAGGAGAGGAGAGGAGATGAGAGGAGGGAGGCGTACCAGAGATTCTCTATTGCCGACTGCGCGCCGTTGGAATGTCGAAGAGGTTGCGTGGGTTTTGACGTTTTGATCATCTTTACAAACCTGATAAAATTATGGTTCTCGATGAAACCCAAGTATAGTTAAAATTAACCCTCTGCCGATGGGATTTATTTTGTAGTCATTGGGCCAAAATTCGTTGGTGACTGTATTTGGATAAATGGCCAGCGCGCGAAATATTAGCGCCTAATTTTTCACTTTCATTTACCTACAAAAAAAGTTTTTTTTGTCATTATTAGACCGTGTTTTTCTACGAAATTATTTTTGTCGCCAAATAAGTATTTATTAACTACAAAACTTATATTTGTAGTAAAAACATATTTTTTTACTACTAGCTTTAATTTGTAGATAAAAATATTGTAGCCAATTCATCATTTTCTTGTAGTGTATAACGCAAATTAACTTAACTTAGCTTAACGTAACGTAACTTAACTTAACTTAAACGTAACGTAACTTAACTTAACTTAAACGTAACGTAACTTAACTTAACTTAACGTAACATAACTTAACTTAACTTAACATAACTTAAACATAACCAACTTAACTTAACGTAGCAACTTAACAACTTAACGTAACTTAACTTAACTTATAACTTAACGCAACTTAGCAACTTAGCTTAACTTAACTTACTTAACTTAAACGTTAACTTAGCTTAAGCAACGCAGCACGTAACGCAACTGGCAACTAACTTTAACGTGGCGTGGCGTAACATTAACTTAGCTTAACGTGGCGTGGCAACTTAACGCGTGGCTTAGTAGCAACAACTTAACTTAGCGTGGCGAACAACTTAACTTAACGTAACGCAACATAACTTAACTTAGCAGCAACTTTAACATAACTTAACTTAGCTTAACGTAACTTAACTTAAACGTAACGTAACTTAACTTAACAACTTAGCAACTTCAACGTAACTTAACTTAACTAACTTAACTTAACTTGCAGCAACTTAACTTAGCAGCTTTTAACTTAACTTAGCTTAACAACAGCAACGTTAAACTTAACGTTAACATTTAACTAACTTAACTTAGCGTAAACAACTTGGCTTAAGCAACTTAACTTAACTTAACTTAACGTTAACTTAACTTAACTTAGCGTAACGTTAACTTAGCGTAACGTGGCAACTTAACTGGCGTAACTTAACTTAAACGTAACATAACTTAATTTAGTTTAACGTGGCGTAACTTAACTTAACTTAACTTATGGCAAGCAAGCTTAACTTAACGTAACAACTTAGCAACGCAGCAACTTAGCTTAACTTAACTTAGCCTAACTTAGCGTGGCTTAGCGTAGCGTTAACTTAACTTAACGTAACTTAACTTAACTTAGCGCTACGTAACGTAACGTAACTTAACTTACATGAATATGCCATTCTCCAAGACAATGTTGTATAGAATGATGAACACAACATATTCTGGTTACATTTTTGTCTCGACCCGATCCGATCAGGTAAAACCCAATCGGATCAAATATTTGTTCACGACAAAGCATCAATTCGTTTAGCGGGTTTCCCTAATTTTAAATTCTGAAAATATTTAGCGACGAAAAATTCCGTTGCTGGAATTAAATTGAAATTAAGTGATGAAAATATTTAGCGACGGAATGTGCTAGAGACATGCAACACAGTATGACCACATGCAAATTCAAATTTACTCTATTTATATAATTTTGTTATTATTTTCTTAAATATATAAATTAAGTTGTAATGTGAATATTTTAATTTTTGGAATTATATTGATGCTAATCGCTGGAATTATAATGTGAATATAAAAATTCCGTCGCTGGAATTAATATTTGTTTTTGTAAAATTTGTTTTGTCAAATCCCTTTGTAAATTTAAAATAAATAATTTTTTGGAATATTTTTGTTTTTGTAAAATCCCTTTGTATATATATATATATATATATATATATATATATATAGGAAATATTATAATCATTTTAATGAGTGATATTTTATTATTAAAGTAATATTTGAAATGTTAATTTAATAATATAATATCAATAATTAAAATGATTAACATCAATATAATTACAAAAATTAAAATATTCACATTAATTTATATATTTAAGAAAATAATAACAAAATTATATAACTAAAGTAAATTTGATTTAAATTAATAAAGTGAAATTATATAAATAGAGTAAAATTATATTCTGTAATTAATAAAGTGTCATTTAAAGAGTCCACTTTAAAAAATTAAGATATACAAGTGTCATTTTATTACTAATAAACTATTAAAGTTGTCATTTTCTTTAAAAAATGACTTTTAAACGAAGACTATTTACCCAGAACGAAGAAAGTATTTGAAATTATAAAAATATAATTTCAAGTCAATTAATAATCATGTTCCTGAAAAATTAAAACTCCCTCCACCGCCAACCCCAAAATCCCCAAATATTAATATCACCGCCAAAAACAATCTTCCCATAAAAAATAAACCGCCTTTTTTTTCCCGCTAAATGTGGGCGGGAGTGAACAAAATGTCTACCGCCAAATCCAAAAAACCATCTCAAATCCCCATCGTCCCTTTGCATATCAGTCTATTCCCATCCTCTGCAAATCCTCCCCCCTCTCTCATTCAGATCCCCGTCTTCTCTAAACCCTATACCGTCACGATGAACAGCATCGTTATCAAAACCCTACCGCAAATCTACTATGTGTTCCGAAACTTATGAGTGCAAAATCTCCATGGACGAGGACGAGGGTTTTGTACCAGCACGGGAGAACCCTAGGAATTTCGGGTACAAGCCAATGTCAAACGACGTCGCGTCTCAGAAACCCTTGACTCCTATTCTCGATCGCTTTAAGGCGTTGTTGAAAGAGAGGGAAGAAGATATTAGGGCTTTGGCCGGCGCCGACGAAGACGGAGTTCAGCTGCCCACTAAAATAAAATTGTAAAATTGAATCTCTATGAATTGGTTTTGGCGGAACTCACTATAAATTCGAAGCCAATTATTACTGATTTGACGATTATTGCCGGAGAACAGAGAGAGCATGGGGAGGGCATCGCATAATCGAGGTACAATTTGAGATTTATCTTATCTGTCTCTAGCTTTATTCTTCACAGGTTCTTCTTTTTTTGGGGTAATTCTTCCTAGCCTTTTGTAGGCGTTACCTCTTAAGAGGTCCTTAATTATTTTGCTCATAGTTTGACATCAAGAGAAATTGGAGACATGTCCTTTATCAAATTCTTAGCTCATCTGGGATGCCCGGAGTCCATTGTAATTATATTAGCTTAGTGTTGTTTCACATGTTGGTAGCAGTTTTATGATGTTTCTCGTTCCTTTGGGATGCCCGAAGTCCATTGTAATTATATTAGTTTGCACCCTGGAGTGGCAGTGAAATGGAGAAGTCTTTGGGCTAGATAATGGACCTGAATAGGATATGTTCTTCGGGCATACAGCTAGAGAAATTAGAGAGTTGTCATTTATGAGATTCTTAGCTCATTTGTATTCTTTTATCCTCTTTTTCTCTTGTGAATTTTTGTTGGAGTTTATGTACGCTAAGCATGGGTATGCTCTCTATTAACTTTTATTTTTTGGGGAAAAATTATGAATGTTTTCCCATGGTAAGTTTCATAGGCTTTCATTGGCTTAGTGTTGTTTAATGTGCTGGTAGCAGTTCTTAAGATGTTTCTCGTTCATTTGGGATGCCTGTAATTATATATCAGTTTGCATGAATCTTAATGTGTTTTGCAGGTGATATGATTGTTGGTCCCACAAAAGCTTTGTTCATGGATGAAATATCGAATGGCTTATACAGTTCAACGACATATCAAATTATTGCTTGCCTTCAACAGCTAGCACATATAACAGATGCAATTGTACTAGTCTCACTTCTTTAAGCCTTCGATCTCTTTGATGACATTATGTTAATGGCAGAAGGGAAGATTGTGTATCATGGACCCCGCAGTCATCTTTTAGAATATTTTGAGAGTTGTGGATTTAGGTGTCCTGAAAGGAAAGGAGTAGCTGATTTCATCCAAGAGGTAACTTCAGCTTGTCACATTAATTAGGATTCAATCTGAAGCCCGTACAAGTTTCATTGAAAATACTTGAACACTATGACCGCTATGCAGGTTATCTCAAGGAAAGATCAAGCACAGTATTGGCACCGGACTGAACAACCGCACAGTTATATTTTCGTGGATGTATTTTGTAAGAAATTTAAGGAGTCTCCTTATGTCCAGGGAAATCCTTTTAATAAGGAGGAACTCTTTTGTCTATATATTCAAATTAGTTCAGGTAATTAATTATCAGAAACCTTTCATTATATAATGCAATTAATTGCTTTTTGTATATATTTTTAAACCATGTCTTTATGTAGTTTTTTGTTTTTTTTGGTGGACTTGTGAATTGTAAAAGCGGTTTGTGTACTTCTTTGCAACTTGTTATAATGGCTTCTGTGGCAATGACTGTATTTTTGGGAACAAGGATGCCCATCGATGTTGTTCATGCAAACTACTACATGGGTTCAATCATATCAGCCAGCTAGGTATGTAATAAGACAAGCTTCAAACGTAAAATTTCAGATAAGGCCATAATGAAATGGTTATTTACTTTTGATTAATTCTAGTAGTCAATGGTGCAAGCTGGTTTCTCCCTTTAATGCGTTGGGGAGCAGCAGTTGTCAAGGTTTAGGACACTGTTTCTGAGCAAGGTGGCCTGCGGGTGTTACCTAGTTGAGTGTGGCTTTATCTAATCTGTCTCTAGCTTTATCTAGTTTCTGATTGTCTTGTGGTGAATTTTCCAGTAAACTAGACTTTCTACGTGTTAATTTTTGATCAGTCAACATTCCACTCCTTAGTTTTTTGCTGATGTTTGAAAATTCACCACTAGACAATCTGATAGATACAAACTAAACCATAACACTATCCCTAAACCTAAACCTAACCCCAACCCCAACCCCAACCCTAACCCTAAACCTTAAACCTTAAACCTAAACCTAAATCTAAACCTAAACCTAAACCTAAACCATAAACCTAATTGTAACACTAACCTTAAACCTAAACCATAACACTATCCCTAAACAGTATGCCGGAGTGACCTTCTTCCCGACTATGAATGGCTGAACTTTAGTTTCGGCAGGAATTTGGACCAGTGACGCCAGAGTGGCCAGGGCATCGGCGAATTGATTCCTATCTCGTGGTAGGTAATGGAACGAGATAGAACCAAATCGGGCGGCGACTGTTATTAACTTGGCATGATAGAGCTGCAGCCGAGGATCCTGGGTCCTCCATCTTCCTTCGACTTGATTTATGATTAGGGCCGAGTCTCCGTAGACTTCGAGATCTTTAGCTCCCCTTTGGAGAGCTTCTTCTAAGCCAACAATACAGGCTTCATACTCCGCTGTATTATTTGAACATTCGAACTCCAACCTTATAGCCAGCGGAGTATGAGAGTCAGTTGGATCAATTAACAGGATTCCTATGCCCAAGCCTCTTTTGTTGGCAGCTTCGTCAAAGAACATTTGCCAACAGGTGTCCTGGTCAGTGATTTCCAGGATACCTTCATCTGGGAAACCGGGCTCAGTTGCATCTTCGCCCTTTAGAGGTAGATCGGCTAAGTGGTCTGCAATGACGCTCCCTTTGATAGACTTGAGAGTGACATAAGTTATGTCAAACTCATTAAGAAGAAAGGACCACTTGGCTAGTCGGCTGGATAGTGAAGGCTTACCGAAGATGTATTTGATAGGGTCCATCCTGGATATGAGCTTGATGGACCTTCCCTGGAGATAGGTTTTGAGCCTCTGAGTGGCCCAGACTAGGCCGGTGCAGCTTTTTTCCAACGCCGAATAATTTAGCTCGCTTCCTTGTAGCTTCCTACTTATGAAATATATGGCATTTTCAATGTAGGAATCTTCTTTCTCTTGGGCGAGCATAGCCCCTACTTAGGTGTCTGTGACGGTTAAGTATATGAGGAGGGGTTTATGTGTATGGGGTGGAGCTAGCATAGGGGGATTGGTAAGGTAGGCTTTTATTTTTTTCAAAGGCTAGCTGGCACTTTGCGTCCCAGACTTGGTTGGTATTCTTTTTCAAGAGTTTAAAGAGGGGCTCATTGGTGGTAGTCAGTTGTTTGATGAAACGGCTGATGTACTGCAACCGGCCTAGGAAGCCTTTGATTTCTGTGGGAGTTTTTGGCTGTGGCATTTCTAGGATGGCTTTGATCTTTGCTGGCTCGATCTCGATGCCTTGTTCAGTTACTAAGAATCCCAGGACCTTGCCTCTGGTAACCCCGAATGTACATTTGGTGGGGTTAAGTTTCATCTGGTGCTTTCTGAGTCTTTCGAAGAACTTCTGGAGATCTTTAATGTGAGCACCGTAGGCGTCGCTGGAATGCACGATCATATCATCGACATAGACCTCCATTTCTTTGTGGATCATGTCGTGGAAGAGGGTGGTGGCAGCCCTCTGGTAAGTGGCTCCGGCATTCTTTAATCCAAATGGCATGACAGTGTAACAGTAAGTCCCCAGGGAGTGGTGAATGAGGTCTTCTCCTGGTCTTCTGCTGCCATTTTGATTTGGTTGTAGCCCAGCATGCCGTCGACGAAGGATCGGACTTTGTGAGCTGCGACGGCATCTACCACAATGTCAATGTTGGGCAGGGGGAAGTCATCTTTGGGCGACGCTTTGTTGAGGTCGCGGAAGTCTACACAGATTCTGACTTTCCCGTTGGACTTGGGAACGGTCACTATATTGGAAAGCCAGGTCGGGTATTCAACTACCCGAATAAAATTGACGCGCAGCTGCTTCATGATTTCTTCTTTGACTTGTAGTGACCATTCTGGCTTGATGCGGCGGAACTTCTGTTTGATTGGGCGAGCATCCGGGTATGTGGGAATCCGGTGCTCGACTATAGCTGGATCTAGGTAGGGCATATCTTCATAGGACCAGGCAAAGATGTCTACGAATTCTTTGAGGAGATCAATGAGCGCCTTTCTTTCTGGGCCTTGGAGGTAATTGCCGATTCTGATTTCTTTGATTTCATTATCCAGCCCCAGGTTGATAGTGGACAGGTCTTCAGTAGCTGCTGATGAATGGCTCTGTTCCTGGTACTTGACTGACTTTGCAAGCTCAAGCAGATAATTTTTATCTTTTGGGTCCATTTTATTAAATGACTCATTATCATAATTATTATTATTTAATGCGTCTTTTAAAGTAGGTGCAACTAAGGAATAAGCAAATACATCCATATTATTATTAAAAGCACATTGTACAGGGGTTATTACATTGTTGAGGACCTGGGGTTTGAGATCCTCAACTATAGGTAGCGGATTGGTAGATGACCAATCCGTAAAGCTAGGAAAAGGATCGGGGATAGTATATCCGAAGCGGTCTACCAAGTCTGCGGGTGTCAGGAGCGGACCGGTGGTGGTGTACCAATTATGCAGAGGCTTATTAGAAATAGACTCGAACTCAGTAGGGAGCTTTTCATAATCAGTGCCTCTGTCTAGCATACCCAGAAAACTGTCCCCCAAATTTTCATTAGAAACTTCCTGGTTTAGAATTTTAAGCACCATAGTTTTCAAATCTTCGATGTCAGCCTCCATTTTGGCGGACGGGAAGGTTGGGTTTTGGTATATGTTGGTAGGATTAGGGAAGGCTGGGTTATTTCCTGGTTGAAGGTTTTGGTAGGGATTTTGAGCTGGTGGGTTTTGGATAGTATATGGGTTCTGGGCTGATGGAATTTGGGCATTATAAGGACTCTGGGCTGGATATGGATATTGGTTTGGGTAAGGACTTTGGATAAGGTAGGAATATTGGATTGGATAAGGATTTTGGGACTGATAGGGATATTGGGCTAGATAAGGATTTTGGACAGTATAGGGATCATGGGTTGGTGGGTTTTGCGTAGTATAGGGATTCTGGGTTAGTGGGTTGGTGTTTGGTTGGGAGATTGGATTTGGAGGAACATAGAAGGTTGATGCTTCTTGGGGAACTGCAGGGGAAGAGATTTCCTCACCACTGGATTTAAAATTTTCTATTAGATTAGCCACTTGGCTCATTATACGATCAATAAATGCATCCAAATTTTGGTCTAGCCATTTCTGCATTGCCGGAGGCGGAACATACCCTGGAGCCCCTGAATCTGTACCCATAGCTGACTGTTCACTTTCTTCTGCCATACTGATCGGATCCGTGCCCACTGATTACCTGTCGATCTGAAACCCGATACCCTCGATCGATTTACGCACTAGTTTCCCGTATCAACCGGCCAGTATTATCTCTGCCTTTCCAAATTCGGGCCAGGTTTCTGAGGAAAATGGGGGGTTTTGGAGGTATCAGAAGGCTGGCTGGAGGCTGTCTGGGCTTGGAGTACAGCGTGCCTTTTTATTAGTATTTTATTATTATTTTTTTTTTTTGTTCCCTACAATTGACCGGATAAGCACCTGTTTTATTTTGACAGTCTCAGGACTTTTCCTGGAACAGTGGATTCTTTCTCCGAGTATAGGACCAACGTATTCCACCGCCTTTCGACTCCCCATGGTGGTCCCGAGGCGAAGGGCCTATACTCTTTCCAAGATCCACCATCCGAAATGGTCTAGGTCTAGCATCCGAGAATTATAAATCAACCCCTGTTCGTTTATTTATATTTATTATATATATTTTTTTGTGCGCACTAATTGTATATATATTTTTTGAACTTGCGCATGTTTTTTCTTTTGACATATATATATATATATATATATATATATATATATATATATATATATATATATATATATATATATTTTTTTTTTTTTTTTTTTTGATTTTTTTTACAGGGCTGGCTCATAAGCCAGAGATGCAAAAACCGGTCGGTCTGTGAAGTGTCCTGAAAAACTATATGCATTTTAACGTTGGCTTATGCTGGGGGTAGGCTGGCCATGGTGTATGGTAACCGTTCGGAATATATCTACATGCGTGCACGTGTGTGCGGTATCTAGAAAGCAGATTTGGCATGTCTTGCTGTTATGTGTGGATTTTCTCGGCTTTTTATTTTTGAGCGCAAGCAAGCAAGCACACCATTTTAAGAAATAGAAAGAAAAGTGGGGAAACTATCTATCCCTATTAATTACAAATTTTGGTCCTATGTCCCCAAAATAAAATGACAGAATAAATGCAGATATGTATAAATGTACAGAATAAAGTGAAAAAAGAAAATGAACAGAAATAAATAATAATATAGAGCCGGAAGTAAAAAGCCCCAGCTCTTTTGTTGTGCTGCCCGGAATTTTATTGTAATACATATAATATATATATATATATATATATATATATATATATATATATATATATATATATTTTTTAAATTTTTTTTATACTCTTAAACATGCATGTAACAGTTATCGGAACGAAACTGCTGCAAGATGGAGGATCATATCCACAAATATAGCCACGGCCGTATGGGAACACTTTATTCAAATGCGTAAATTAATATGACAAGCATACTGCAGCCAGAAACAAATAAAAACAAAAAAAATTATTTTACGAGTCTAGCCCTCCATTTTATTTAAAATAAAACAACTCCCCAACAGAGTCGCCACTGTGAGGTTCCCGGGGTGTGCCCCGCCCGCGCCCTTGGATAGGGGTGCGCGTACGTGTGGATGCGGGACACCACTGCTCTCGTTCCACCCTCCCTTGTTTAGGGGAAGACGAAATCAAAAGTGCGAGAGGAGTGCTGTCTATGTTAGCACGTTTGAATGTGCCTCGGTTGCCTTGAGTGGATTTTATATCCAATATGGGAACTTATGGTTTCCCGCATCAAGTTATCCCTTGTTTAGGGGATACCAGAATATGGGAATGCATTACCCTTTCATTCATATTTTCCATTTTTTAGGGGAAAACGAAAAAGTGCAAAAAAGGATATTGCGACGCCCCCACTATGGATTTATTAAAAATAGCCTTATGGCCCATTCAGATTACTATGGGAGCTTTGGGTTTCCCGCATCAAGTTATCCCTTGTTTAGGGGATACCAGGATATGGGAATGCATCACCCCTCCATTCCCATATCTCTCCTTTTTAGGGGAGAACGGGAAAGTGCAAAGAGGGAGTGTTGCGAGGCCCCACTGAATCCGAAAGTTTTAGAGTCACCATCTTTATTTTAAGGCAAATAAAGCAAAACCAAAGAAAAGAAAAATAAACCAGAGAAATAGAAAACAGGTTCGGAGGCTAAGTTACGAGTTGGGAAGGTGCTAGGCACCCAACTCGCCCTTTCGGTCTCGAAAATGGTTTTTGGCTGAAGTATGCTTATTGTCATATTTATCTCGCAAATAAATAAGGTATTAAAATGACAGGGAAATTTAAACAAATACATTCGTGGCTACATTATTTACGGACTTGCAGCCGTTTCCTTCCAATAATTACAGACACATTTAAGAATATTTGGCCATTATAACGGCTCTTTTACAAAATATTTCCTATTCTAATCCGGGCAGCACAACGACTTATATTGGCTACATTGCGCCGGATTTAAATAACAGTTTTAAAAATAAAAGACAGAAAAAATAAATAAACTGCGCTCTTAAAGGTTTTACCTTTTAGAGCGGCGGTGTGCTCGCTCTGTCCTTCAGGGAGAGGGAGTCTTTTGTTGTTGTTGTGTGGTTGTTGTTTTGATTTGGGCAGAATGACTGCTTTATTTTTGAGGGTTTGGGCTAATCAACTCGGGCAGAGTGACAGCTTATTTGGGTAGGTTTTGGCTTTTTTGGTTGGGCGAAACCTAGACTTAGTTTTTTGACTTTTCAACTCGTTACTCGGGCAGAGTAACGGCTTACTTTGGGATTTTTGGACTGGGGGAGTGAGGTGGATACCTAACAACTAGGCTAGGGATCACTTATAACCTATGAGTTTTTGATTTGGCAGAGTTTGGACGGGGTTTGGAGACTCTAAGGGCTTCCACTCACCTATCTCGCACCTCTCGTACTAATAGTATCGGTGAAATATTGACAAAGCTTCGTTGCGATTAAAAATCGCGGAGGAAATAAGCGAATGAAACTGGGAGCCGGGGCCTCCTATTTATACTGAAGGAGAGGGACACGCTGGGAATTCTTGGATTTGTGCATCACGCATCAACAGCTTGTACCTTGTGCTTCAGAACTTGTACAATCCGGCTTCTGAGAGACGAAACAGTGGAGGGCATGGTGCGGAACCAAGGGGCCTTGGTGTCGCACCAAGGGGCCTTGGTGCCGCACCAAGCTGCTTTCCAACTTCCAATTTTGTGCACTTTTACCCCCTGCAGTTCATTGTTTCGTGCATCCTGCTTTTCCTTTCGCATTTTTGACTCCTTTAACTTGACATTTGTTAAGTTTTAACAGTTCTTGATATTTTATGTCAGTCACATACCAGGGGTACGAAATTGGGGTGTCTACACTACTTGTTAAAACTAAAAATTAAACTCCCATAACTGATATCTAAAAATATAGAGCTGAAAACATTATACATTGAATTGGAACTAATTCATATTCTTAATTTTGTTACAAAGATTTTATCTTTGTAAATCAAAAACCCATCTTATTCAAAATTAAAACTAATTCATAATGAAAGAAAAAAACAAAGAAGCCTATTTAAATCTTAACCATAACGGAAAAAGTCTACTTGGATGGCGCAATCACGTAATAAGCCTATTTGAATATCTATCTAACCACCTTCAATTGGAGGTGGATCGCATTTTTATAGGGTGGTTAGTGTTTGTGAGATTTGGATTGATGGAATAATTTGTTGGGGGGGGGGTTGTTAGTGGAGGTGGGGAAGGATTTGAGCTTGGGGAAGCAGGATTCAAGGTGAGAAGGGAGAAGGTAGGCCGAAGTGAAAGAAGAACATGGACTTGTTCGAGAAGAGAGTGATCTTGTTCGAGAAAAGTAATCCACCATGACTGTTACAGAGTGTGTGTTTGGGAAAGAGAGAAGGAAGCATGAAGCCATTGAAAAGTTAACAGTGAAGGTGAAGAAACAAAATAAAGAGAAGTTCAACTTCAGGGAAAAAGTTTTCAAGCTTCAAATACAGTTTTATTCTTAGGCGGAGACTTTTTGGCAAAAAAGATACATTGTTGTTGAATCAGGTAGCAATGAACGCGACTTCGCGAAAGATATAATGAGTGGACCAACACCTGATGCCTGGATTTGGCATCAGTAACCTGATGCATGTGTTTGGTCGTAACCTGATGCCTGGTTTTTGCATCAGCAACCTGATGCTTGGGTTTGGCAGCAATCTGATGCTTGGGTTTGGCATCAGCAACCTGATGCCTGTCCTTGGCATAAGCATTATTGAATTTTTTTTGTTTTGAAAAACAGTCCTGATGCCAAGCCTTGGCATCAGTATTTTTGAACTTTTTTGACTTGAATAAACTGTTAAAACATTCATGATGCCTACCATTGGCATCAACATTTTTGAATTTTTTTAGCTTGAATAATCTGTAAAAACAGTCCTGATGCCTACAATTGGCATCAGCATTTTTTTGATTTTTTTTTTTTAGCCCAGATGAGATTTGTCTTCATTAATGACATTTTTTTTTCTTTTGGCAACCAATTGGTAGTATATGAAATTTCCACAAAATTGATGGACATAGATGAAAACATGTTTCTAAAAATTGTACCCCTTTGAAATTTGTCCAATTTTATTTTTAATGGTGAGAAATAGGCAACATAAGATTAAATTTAGAGTTGCATTTTAGATGTCTATTTTAATTGAACATGAATGAAGCTAGAAAATTTGTCACGTGGGATTAAAAGTGTTAATGACCCACAACCACGTGAGATCAAATTCATGGGTGCATTAGTGTTGCTTTTAAAATATTATTGAATGAGTTTAGCACACTTATGAAAATTACACTTTTCAAAGATTTATGAAGTTGGTTCGTGCAATATAAGCCAACACGGGTCTACGCAAATCATGTTAATGTTAAGGGTCTTCATAATTGCAATTAAATGTATGATAGATAAATTGATAAATAACATACTTTAAGTTATCAATTGAAACAGTCGGAGATTCTAAAATTACTCTATAGATTTTAGAGTTGGAGAAGAACAATGGCTTCCATTGATGCAGGCAGCCGCATCGACTAGCAGTTCAAGCAGGACTGCATACAGAGAGAACTAGAGAGAGGGTGGCGGAGGGAGACAGTAATAGTTTAGTATCCTAGAGTTGCTTAGTACTTGAAGCATCACCACATTTTTGAAGGCTCGCCCAATTAGGAAAATTAAATAATTACATAATAGAAACAACCAATTCAACCTCATTTTAAATATTTAACACAGCGCAAATAGATTGATTCTCCATACAAATCTCTTTTGATATAAAAAATTTACTTGTACATCTTTCAACATAATTATCACCATCTAAACCTCAAAAATATTTACGTGTACAAGCTATGACTGAGGAGTCTAAGCAGAGGGCCAAACGTTGCGAGGTGGGATTTAAGCTCTGTCGAAAACCTCTAAGTGATGAAGCACCACAAAGGAGGTCATATTTCCCTCTTAAGTGTTTCGTATACATGCTTCCACCAACCGAAATCATACACCTCGATGAATTCTCCTTCATTACATACTGTGAAGTATATCACGAGGGATATTCACTTCTCACCAAACAATTTCACCTTAAATTGCCCAGGACGCAGAGTAACTGCACTGAAAATGTTATTCTCACCATCATATGCAGTCAGATGCAGAGGGAATTGTGCAGGATCATTCTTGAACAGCTTCTACCTGATCAAACGCATATCAGTTTTGCATAACGGCTTCTCAACTGATTGACTTCGGGTTGAAGCCTCTTGTTTGATTTTCACGTTGTAGTGTTTTATACAAGAGTTTGGATTGAAAGAGACTTGAAAGTGGTTGACCAGAAGCCTGATCCGCCAGGAAGCAATGTTGCCACCCTCAGTCGGGCCGTTTCATTGGCAGCACTCTGCTGTTGTGGTTTCATCAGGAGATGATGCTGGTTGCTGCCTTGAAACATTTAAAGTAGTAGGTATCAATGTAATAATTCTTTGTATTATATAAAGAAAAAAAGTAAAATTATGTTAAGAGAATGAGGGTGCCAAGTGCAGAATCTGTATAACACTCTTCCAAGTAATGGAGGGTGTCGAGTGTCATTCAGCCATAGTTTGTTTGTTGTATCTGTTGTAGTTGATATCTGTTATATCCTTAGTGATATATATATATGAATGTAAACTAAATATTAAACTGAAGAAAGGAATTCATGGAATAAACAGATTCTCTCAATCTCTCTCTCCCACTCAATCATGTTAATCTCCTTTTCTAAATTCATCATGGTATCAGAGCATAGAATGTAATTGCTTCCACATTAATAATCAGTTCATCAGATCGATCGATTGATTTAAAGAGAGAAATGGCTAACGATAGTGAAGAGCGTGAGAAGGATGAAGAAACAGAAGATTCTGCTCTTGCAAAGACTCAGATGAGATAGTAGATGAATACGATATTAACATATCGACATTGCAGCTTCATCCTCTCCATCCTCTGTTTTTACACCCAAACGATCATCCTGGTATGACATTAACTCTCAAATTCTTACCGATACAGTTAATTCTGATCAATGGAAAAGGTCGGTTGTTATAGCCCTATCAGCCAAGAACAAATTAGGTTTGATTAATGGGACTAATAAGAAACCAATACCTGGATCAAAATACTGAGGTCAATGGGAGAGATGCAATCATATGGTCATATCTTGGTTGATGAATGTAGTTTCTCCCAAAATCAAATCATGTATAGTATATTTTGATACGACAAGAGCTATTTGGGAAGATCTAAATGTTAGGTTTTCTCACAGCAATCTTCCTAAAATCTTCCATATTAGGAGAAACTTAAGTGAGTGTAATCAAGGCAACTTTAAGTATTTCTGCTTACTTTACCAAGTTTAGCGCAAATTGGGATGAATTGATGAGTCTTGCATGTCTTCCTAAATGCTCGTGCAAATGTGTATGTGGAGGGTTATCTAAGCAAGAAGAATATGAACATGAGCAACAACTAATTCAGTTCCTAATAGGCCTAAATGATACATACACTGCTATTAGAGGACAAATCATGATTATGAATCCTCCTCCCAGTCTAAGAAAAACAGAAAATATTTTAACTCAGGAAGAGCGTCAGAGAAAGTGTGGCTCAGGGCATATAAATATGGAAAATGTTACAGCAGCTATGTTGGGAAAAATTGGTCCCAAAGGTCTTAAGAGCAAATTTGGGAGTAATGGTAGTCAAGGTCCTAAAGGTTACAATACTAGGAGTGGAGGGAACACACATAAAAAGAAAATGTGGTGTGACCACTGTCATGTAGATACTCAAACAAAGGACAAATGTTTTTATCTTAATGGATTTCCTGAATGGTGTGTGTTGTATGTTATAAAACCAGATGAGTCCAGAATGCCAAAGTACAAATCAAAAGTAGCAACCAATGTGTTCACAGACAGAACTTCTGAGGGAACTGCTACTCACACCAGCCAAGATAAATTTCAAGGGTTTACCTCTGCACAATGTCAACAACTTTTGTCTCTCCTTTCCAACAATTCTTGCAGATTGGATAGTCAAGAGTCACACATATCAGGTAACTTTATTGGTTAAGTTAATCCAAGGTGTTGTTTAAGTGATGGACACACTTCTAGTGAATGGATTCTGGATACTGGAGCAACTGACCACATCACTGCATCTCTTGCTAATCTTGTAAATCCTATTTCTGTTGATTTGCCTTTATACTTTCCCATTGGTCATGTTTGCAGAATTACTCACAAGGGTAATGTGCATCTCACTGGGGATATTGTTCTGCATAATGTCTTATTTGCTCCTTCCTTTCAGCACAATCTTCTTTTTGGGAGTAAACTTGCTATTGATAATCAAATCACTCTTGTTTTCTCTGCCTCCACATGTGTTTTATAGGACCAGGATCACAAATAGATCAAGGGGACTAGTAGGGTAGTTGATGGCCTATACATATTCAGTACCTCCAAGTCTGAACCTGCTTTTGTTTCTAAACATCGTCCTCCTATTTGTTCTGTGTCTAGTAGTATTAACAAAGACTATGCCATTTGGCATTAATTTGAGATTAGGACATGTTCCCATTTCATCCCCTAAACATTTGAATGTATGTCATATTGATAATACTACTTCTGTTTTACCTTGTGATGTATGTCAATTTGCCAGACAAGTTAAACAACCATTTCCTCTCAGTGTATCTTATTCCACTACTTTGTTTTCTCTTCTTCATTATGACTTATGGGGACCTTATAGACACAATACTTACAAGAACTGTAATTCTTTTCTACTATTGTAGAAGACATGTCCAGAACTACTTGAACTTTTCTTCTCAAGTCCAAAACTCAAGTTTCTGATCATCTATCCTATTTCTTATCTTATGTCAAAAATCAATATGGGGCATTTGTTAAAGAAATTAGGTCAGATAATGGGACTGAATTCTTTAATGAATCAATCACCCCTCTTCTAGACTCTTTTGGCATCATTCATCAAAGTTCTTGTGTTGCCACACCTCAACAAAATGGGCAGGTTGAAAGAAAGCATAGGCATTTACTTGAACTTGCTACTTTGCTACGGCTCTTAGATTTCAGGCCCATCTTCCTATCTCTTTTTGGGGAGATTTTTTTTTAACTGCCACTTATCATATCAACATATTGCCTAGTTCTATTATAGGGTTTAAGATTCCTTCTGAGATTATTACTAGTCTAATTCCTTCCTATGCTCATTTAAGGGTGTTTGGGTGCCTTTGTTATGCTTCCACTCTCAGCCACAATAGGGATAAGTTTGGAGACTAAGCAGACCTTCTATAGTAGGAATGTAGTTTTTCATGAAAGTTACTTTCCTTTTGCTGCACCTACTTCAATCACTCCTGAATCTTCTTCTTCTCCTACCCCCTTTGATGCATCCCTAGAAGAAGATCTGTATCTTGTAGCTTTTATTCCTAATTCTCATCCTATCATCCCATTTGAACCAACAACTTCTGACTCTATACCTCAACCTGCTGTTGCTCCTAGCCCTACACCTCAACCTGCTGTTGCCCCTAGTCCAACACCTCAACCTAATGTTCCATCCAGACCTGCTAGGACCAAAGTTCTTCTAGCCAAGTACAATGACTATATTGGACTACCCTTTCCACAACCTTCATCTGCTGCTTGTAATCTAAGGTATCCCACACATTCTATTCACAATGTTATGACATATTCTTATCTGTCTCCTACATATTAGGCATTTATAGCTAACATTGACATCACAGCTGAGCCTAAATCTTACTCTCAAGTTGTAAAACATAATCATTGGTGTCAAGCTATGGCTTCTGAGTTGGCAACCTTGGAAAGGAACAAGACATGGGTTCTTCAGTCTCTTCCTGCTGGCAAGAAAGCAGTTGGTTGTAAGTGGATTTATAAAATCAAATATCTGCTTGATGGTTCTGTGGACAAGTACAAGGCCCGATTGATTGCAAAGGGTTTCACACAAACTGAAGGTTTGGACTACTTTGAGACATTTGCTGCTGTGGCTAAAATGACCACAGTAAGAGTGCTGCTAGTAGTTGCTTCCATGAGAGGGTGGCCTCTTCATCAAATGGATGTCTCCAATGCTTTCTTGCATGGAGACCTTGATGATGAGGTGTTTATGACTCTGCCCCCGGTTATTGTCCTCCTGCATCTTCTACTCCTCAAGTCTGTAGACTCAAGAAGTCCCTATATGGATTGAAGCAGGCCCCTAGGCAGTGGTTCCATAAGATGTCCACTACATTGAAAGTTTTGGCTACTGGCAGGCTGCATCTGATCATACTCTTTTTACTAGGGAGTATGAGGGTGGATTTACTGCTTTACTGGTGTATGTAGATGACATTGTCATCACATGGTCATCTCCTTCTGCTATTTCCCAGCTGCAAAAGTACTTACACACTCATTTCTCTATTAGGGATCTTGGTCAGTTGAAGTATTTCTTGGGGTTAGAACTGGCCAGAAATTCTACAGGACCTTTGCCTACATCAAAAGAAGTATGCTATGGATATTATTAAGGAAACATGCTTAGTTAATGCCAAAGCATCCACACTTCCTCTTCCTACCAATCATGGGCTCTCTGTAGATTCTAGTGCTCTTTTACAGAATCCATATCAATATAGAAGACTTGTTGGGAGATTAATCTACTTGACCATCACTAGACCTGATTTGTCCTATGCTGTTCAGGTCTTAAGTCAGTTCTTATCTCAACCTAGGATACCTCATCTTGAAGATGCCAAGAAAGTTGTGAGGTTTCTTAAACAGGCTCCTAGTCAAGGATTATTTTTCTCTTCTCAATCCTCTTCTGCTCTTACTGCATATTGTGATGCAGATTGGGCAGCATGTCCTACTTCCAGGAGATCCATTACAGGATTTTGTATCTTTTTCGATACTTCCTTGATCTCATGGAAGAGCAAGAAGCAAACTACTGTCTCCAGATCATCTGCTAAATCTGAATACATGTCCATGGCATCCACCTGTTGTGAGTTGGTTTGGCTTAAGTCCCTGCTGCAGTGTCTTCTAGTAGATCTTCCTCCTCCAGCCTCTCTATATTGTGATAACAAGGCTGCATTACACATTGCAGCTAATCCTGTATATCATGAAAGGGCAAAACACATTGACATTGACTGTCACATTGTGAGGGAGAAAATTGATCAAGGTCTTATTGTTACTTCCTATGTTCCATCCAAGCACCAATTAGCAGATTTGTTTACCAAAGCACTTCTTGCAACTCAGCTTCTTTATTTGGTGTCCAAGTTGTGCATGGTTAATCTATTCTCCATTGCCAACTTGAGGGGGGTTAAGAGTATGAGGGTGGCAAGTGCAGAATCTGTATAACACTCTACCAAGAAATGGAGGGTGTCGAGTGTCATTCAGCCATAGTTTGTTTGTTGTATCTGTTGTAGTTGATATTTGTTATATCCTTAGTGATATATATATGGATGTAAACTGAATATTAAACTGAAGAAAGGAATTCATGGAATAAACAAATTATCTCAATCTCTCTCTCCCACTCAATCATGTTAATCTCCTTTTCTAAATTCATCAAATTAGATAACCAAACATCATTTTTATCTTGTTCACAGCCAAATAAGGTTTGAATGCAAAAGGTATATTGAGCTGTGTTGAAAAGGAACTCTATGAATGTTCGAGTGAGGCAAAGAAGAGGTTAATTATTGTAAAGAATAATAGGGATATTAAATGGGATTTCATCAATTTTTGAGAATGCGATAGTTAAATAGTAGAATACTTGAATGCTTTCTGTCAAGTACAAAACAAAAATATTACAAATATGATAGTTAAATTCTCGAACACTACAGCATTTCTCTAACATGACACAGAGATAAAAGCAAAAGTTTTCTACGAAAACCCCAATTTCAGCCACATAATCAAATAGTCTACGGCGAACACTTACCAACTCATCAAGAATCTATGAATTGATGCAAATTCAGGGAAACCACATGGAGGATCATCTTGTGCTCTTTTCAACCAATACATACAAAACATCTGAAGACAATGTTGTAATGGGCAGGAGCATCTGATTGGAACCGAGACGCTCAAGAGTTTGGACGAGCCAATTATAAGAGTTACTTAAAGAAATGGTTGTTGATTAACAATAAATCTGGTTTGGTAAATGTCAAATGTGTTATTTAGTAAGTAACCAGATTGGAAATATTAGTTCATAAACACAAAGAGGAAACTTAATTCGATTACATAAAAGGTAATAAATTTTTTGAACTTTAAATTGTAATCCGGATAAAAGTCTAGTTTACGATTCCTTGTTTAGATATGAAAATTATTACTATACTAAATGTAATGACCTAGCCTAAGAACTAGAAGGAAGTTGATTATATATTCATTGGACAAAAAGCAACTTGAATTCCACTTATGTAGAAGTTATAGTTTTGAAAAAATTACGGTCGATACAATTTGGTGGATTTTCAACCGCTTTTAATCAATGATAATATTATCAAACCGTTAAAGTCCACTTTGATTCATCGCAATGCATCGTTTGATATCGGATGACGCATTTGTCATCGTGAGACATCGATTTGGAAACACGAACGAATGAAAGTGGGCGTAAGTAGTTTGATAATATAATCGTTGACTAAAGCGATTGAAAATTTATCAAAATGGACCCTCAAATTATTCGCCGAGGATAATAAGCCTCATTTACTCAGTATCACAAACTCAAATGATAATCACATGGTTGGTTAGTTGATTGAGGGAGATTAAGTATGATTTTGTGATCCAAGTTCTTTTTCTTTATTTTATGTTTTTCTAATGTCTCCTTGAAAATGCATCTTATATCATTACTTGGGGTTTATTTCCTTTCATAACCATCGTAGGCATTTTATTTATTATTTATTATATTTTTAATTTGGGATTTGAGATTATTTGAATTTTCATTTTGTTTTTGATTTAACTTTATTTTTTAAAAAACCTTATTTTCTTTGGTTGCTTAACTATTTATTATATTACTTGGAATTTTAAACTAGCTCTTTAATTTCATCATATATACTACTCTAGAACTTAGTTTCATGTATTATGTTCACTTATAACATTTCAATTTGTTGATATTTGTTAAGTTATATGTATTTTATCATCATGTATCCATTTTTCTTAGTATCCATTTTCTAACGTGAGCACCTTTTGAAACCTCATTTTAACGCCTCGCCTCTCGTCTCAAAAATTTGGTAAGTTTGTGGAAACGTTTAACAAGTATTGATTTCGAATTACCTCTCGGCTACTTTGATATCCATTGTTGTAGCTATGCATAGTAAGTTTGGCAATGTGATCTATTTTATTATATTTAAATATTCCTAAATTTGATTCTCCCTAGTGATCCTCATTTTAATAAAGATATACTTTTATCACAATACATGTATCCATACTTAAAATCCAACGAGAGCTATGGCCCGAAATCTCTTTCTTTTCACCAACTTGAAACCTAATAGGAATTCATAACCTGAAGGATGCATTTAAAGTAGTTGAGGACTTGAGGAGATGCCTAAATTATAGTTTTAATAAAGTATTAATAGCCTAGCAGCTTCAAATTCATTTCTACTTTCACTTTCTGATCTGTTAGACTGCATGCTTAAAGTCCCTTTAAACCGGGCATATGAATCTAAACGAACATAGACAAAATAATTTATCAACCATCTTCACAACTTACCGGATCACAAGTGACCAGCAATAGTGAAATGAAATGCCAAGAGTATCGATCTTGTTCTCAACTGCCTTAGAATCGACGTTGATTTGGAATGTGCTAGTACAAAGACACTGTTGGAGAAAACAAAAGAAAGTAAAAATCAATTGTTGTTTCCTTGAACACCATTCACATTGAACTTTCAATGAAGTAGTTAAGTAAAGAAGATCCATGAGATTTTATCGGTTACATAATGTCAATTATAACTTGTTTGTCAAATTGTAAATTGCAGAGATTTAAGCACAAGCAAATTGATTGCATGTGATGTGACACGATGATACCTAAGTGATTCTTTATTTACCAAAGTACAAATTTATTATCTTTTAGCTTTCTTCTTTGGATCCGAGTTGAAATAAATATCAAATAAAATTATACATCCAATTTCAGTATGGAATCTAACTCAAACAATAGAAAATGGATGAGAGATAAAAGAAAACAAGTAATAAGAGGAACCAACAATGGTGAAAGTGAAAACTTACACCCATAGTTTGAATCGCTTCATGTCTTCAGCTGTCTATACCTGAAAAAAAAAATACATGCCATGCGAAATTAGCCCAAAATGTTAGATCTAAATTTAAATAAAATGGATTGAATTAAAGAAAGAAAGAAAGAAAGAAAATAGAGTGTACGAAAGCTATCAAAACTCTTACTCGATATCAAGTTACGATTGGAGAAGGACGACGGCTCTGACTGGCGCAACCATTTCACTCTGCGCAGCTTGTGTGTGTGTATGAGAGAATGAGAGAGAGAGAGAGAGGGAATTGACTGACGGCCAGAGATACAATGATAGTGGGAAGCCCTATCGTCATTTAGGGTTGCTATTTATACTCCGCAATTGGACATTTTACCCCTTGACTATTTATTATAATATTAACTAGATTTTGTGTTCGTGCCTATTACACGATGTCAGACTTGATAAATTAATATACTTTTAAAATTTTGTAAGAGTTAGATCAATGTACACAATACAAAAAAAGACATCCCAAAAATCAAATAATAAACACATTTTAATGGTTGTAAAATTTTGTAAATCAATCTAAAAAAAGAATCACCGTTGTTAACGCATTCACATAGGGGTGGAATCGGGACGAAACCCGCCCTGATTAGCCTTATCCCGATCCCGTCCGGATAGAATTCGGGATTTCAATTTCTTTCCCGATCTCGTTCCCGATAAGTGTCGGGACCCGACGTGTCAGGATCCCGACAGTTCAGGAGATAAAAATCTCGTAATGCCGACTATAATATTTATAAACAGTATCTCTGACACTAAAATATTTTTAAAATGTCTCCATCATGATTAAGATTTCAGATTGTATATTTAAAAAAATACTTGAATATTTACTTAATGGTGGGTATTGATGAATCCGTCATTATGAACAAAATGCACCACTCACTCACATAAGAAGAGTTGCATTAAGTGCAGAAACTTGATAGACAAAAAAAACTATAACATTGTGAAAATAAATTTAATAAATACCATTAAATAAATTTAGCAAGCCCAAAATAGACATTGTTTGAAAAATAGTCTCTTGACTTGGCAATAATACACACTCACAATATTAAAAAATTTTAAACAGTTTTAAAATTTTTAAAAAATCAAAAACAAATTAAAAAAATAGTCGGACGGGTCGGAAATCCGGCGGATTTATATATTTCCCAAATCCCGTCCTGAAATAAGTCGGGACGGGAAAAAACCCGACAAAGTCGGGATCGGGATTATGTCGGGTTGGGATCGAGACATGAAAACGAGACTTTTTGTCAGTCCTACAATTACATAATTAAATATCCAAAAGGCCTCTCTCACACACAGACACACACACAAACCCATAAATAAACTCAAAAAAGTAACATTAATTTTTATGGAAGGGTGACTGTTGCATAATAAAGTTAAAAAAAAAAAAAGAGCAAATACCCCAAAGACGATGTTGCCTTTCATGGATGTAAATACCCAAAAAGATGCCACCGTCACCGCACAACAAAACCCCGACCATCGAGAAATACGTCTAGAACATCTTGCTTTGTAGATTACCAAACTGATGCCTTGGAAGATTCCTAAAATCATACTCATAAATATAATCAATCACATAAGCTACATACAAATATATAATACACTCAATTACTAGTCTAGTGTAATTAAAAACTCAGTAAAAATAATAGAGAAATAACGGATGATTCCCTTCAGACATATGATAGTCGAACCCTTGAAGAGGAGAAAAATGATTCCACCCAGAATCGTTTCACCATACCTAGGGGTGGCAAAATGAGTGTTATGGATCAATGGATAATAGGCCATTATCCATGATTATATGGATAATGGCCTATTATCCATTGATCCATAACACCCATTTTACCACCCCTAACCATACCTTATCAATAGATTAAACCAAATGATAGGTCATGTGACGACCCGACCCGGATTCCGGAACGGAATCCCAACGTCGCGTCGCTAGGACAAGGCAAGAAGAGGACAAGCACTTATAAAATAATAGTGCGAGTCGGACATTCGAGCAAACAAGCTCTAAACAAGAACAAGAAGCCGCATTAAAAAATACGGGTTTATAAAATTCAAGATATCTTGGGCGACAAGGAAAGGTAGTTCCGAGCTATGAAGTTCGAAACCAAGGCCAAGGATACCATGAGACATAAATCTCACGATGGGAAGAAAACGAAACTTCGCGCGTGCAAACGCGCACGCCGACAAACCATCGGCACTCATGTTCGATAAGGGACCAACGATATAACATTTACCCACGGCTAAAGCATAGGGTTAACCAACAATGATAATAACAACTAGAAAGAGAAAAGCCCAAAGCTACTACGAGCACGGGATACAACAATATAAAAACCAAGGCTATGAGCAACGACACAACAAAATCGCCGCCCTGGGAACCAAATCACGGCCCAAGTATTCTATTGTAAAGTCTAAATAACCTTACAATACAACGAGCTCACAAGAATATAATAATATGATACACAAGACAAGGGTACTAGAGATATAGGAGTACACGAGCTACTACTCGGAAATATCAACTGCTACAATCACGAACACGCGTACTAAGCTCGAGCTGTTGACCAACTGAGGTCTGCTACAGTCACGTACCATGCGTCCTCAATACGACTTCCGAACTGCAACTAGAAGAACAAAGTACGGGATGAGTCATAATGACCCAAGATGCGTTACTACTAAACAATATAACATAAATTAAATATGGCCGTAAAAGGAAATGATATCGTTTTTACGAGACCCAAAGAAGCCGGTTGTCGGAATGAAAACCGGTCCTTTACGGACTACCGAGATGAATCGTGGTGAATCCACTGCTAAAAATGCTCAAACAAGTCAAAGCAAGGCACAAGAATAATCATGATTATGGATGTATGTTTTATCGTAGAACATCCCAAGACTCTCATATAATAATTAATTAGAAGTATGCATATTTATAAATATACATACATCAATTCTCTCGTAGGATTATCAGGTGTGGTATGTAGATTCGTTTATGTACCACATAATTCATTCATGGAAGTTTATCATGTAAGGATATGCATATCTACCATTATATACATACGAAGACAATCGGGGTAAATCGGGTAAGAGTATGTATATCTACATATATATACATATGCAAATCGGGGAAATCAAGTAGGAGTATGTATATCACGTATATACGCATCATACAATTCACGGGCCTATCACGAAAGTCAAGCGATCAAAAGCAAGTATATATATAAGCATTTAGTTTACATATTCGGGATAGCACTTTGTTTTCACAAATGCTAGAAGAAATCCACATATAAGAGGATAGGATATAATCAGTGCCACCATGTAGCTCCATAAGATAAACAATCAGGAATGTCTTTGTCGCACGCACGAGATGGTACATCGACCAGATAGTATTATTCCAAGCGCCCATAATGGTTACACAAGGTACTCTTTCTCCAAAGTGATCAAGAATGGAGGGTTTGTCTGTTTACGGTTCGGCAACTCATCACTATCACGAATCTCATGATTAGTAACGCAAATGAATTGTCAACTGGGAAGACAAAGATCGAGGACAAGACAAGGCAGGTATGCCAGGCAAGACAGCAAGTCAAGACAGTAAGACAAGCAAGACAGCAAGACAAGACAGGGTAAGACAAGCAAGACAGCAAGACAGTGTACAGACAAAGACAAGCAAGGCAGGCAAAGACAGGCAGACAAGACAAGACAAGCAAGACAGTAAGACAGCAAGACAAGGCACAAAGACAAGCAAGGCAATTTGGACTTATCGGGAAAACAAGCATCTTGCTTTTTACTTATTTAAGAAATCAAGCAAGGACGCAGCACAAGAATAGCGGTCTCATTCCAGATCAAATAGAGTTTGAACACTATATGTGTTCCAAGACTCCCTTTCTAGGTTCTTGTTTACGGCAGGGTTAAGTTCTCGTTCCATATAGGAACCTTAGTTCAAATTTACTAAGTCAAGTATAAAAGGCGGAACCCTAAGTTGATCATCGTCAAACCAAGCTTAGTTCCATGTCAAGTTCGAAATTCCATTCGTTGATAGAATCATCAATCCAAGCACGTTGATACTCACTAGGAAGATAATTGTGACGATAAGACACACATTGTGCTTAAAGATCAAAATCTCAAGTAGACCTAGAAGTTCATGCATCATTCACAAACCAATTCTATCAAGCTCAGTTCTATAAAATCATAATATATATATATAACCTTATAAAATCCTCTCGAGGTTCTCTTTAAGGACTAAAGATCAAGTATGCACTTCTGGAAGAACAGGAGACTGAAGATTACTCAAGGTTCATCAATTAACCATGTTATGGTATTTCATAAGTTCATTACCACACATAGACGACTATTCAGTCATCTTTACGACAACTCAAGATACTCATCATAGAGGTTATTACGGCATACACGGTTCGAATATCCTCCCTAAGGAAGGATGGTCACGAAGAAATCCCGGATTTTCCAAGGAGGGTAACAAGGTTCCCAAGTAAAGTCATATATTACATTCCTACCAATCTTGGGACTTCATTAAGAGTCCAATAGTATTATTGGTTCTAGTTAAATGCGAACCCATTCAACACGCACGTCATTCGAAGTTACGCATTCTCGATTCACACATAAACCACCCAAGGATTAGCGATAGTCTTTCACCCAATCATTATTCAAGAGACTCAATTAGAGTCCTAAGCTAAGAATCAATCTTATTACCAATTTGGTCTCACCCGAGCAATTCTCAAAGTTTAGTAATTGATATTCAATGAACACAAGAAAATATAGGATTTTATCCTAAGGTTCGAATAACAATTTTATAAATAACTTGACTTCATTTGGATCAATCTACCAAGTTCCAAATTTCTATTTCAAGGTATAATTTCGGTATTCACAATGTATCCGGGTTTCTAACC
This sequence comes from Codonopsis lanceolata, assembly GCA_013146195.2. Taxonomy (NCBI): domain Eukaryota; kingdom Viridiplantae; phylum Streptophyta; class Magnoliopsida; order Asterales; family Campanulaceae; genus Codonopsis; species Codonopsis lanceolata. The sequence continues at coordinate 70,499,034 of CM028382.1, read as the reverse complement.
CAACAACAACCAATCTTAAGTCATAAAAATTCCAATATACACAATAACCCCATTTGGTTTCAACTCTAACCAAAATCTATCGATATTCATGGAAACATATCATTTTGACATGTATAACAACAATAAATCACAAGGAACAAGTTTCTATCAATCTATCATCAAGATACTTGTAGAGAGAGAAACTAGGGCTTAAGCAACGTACCTCAATCGAGCCACAAACTTCTAGGATGTGGAAGACAAACCGAGGGGAAAGACTCTACTCGGCGAGGGCTTCGCGATGGCGGTCGCGGCTCGATCATCCGATGGCCGGAACTCCGGGAATCGGCAATTCTCCCTTGGGAGCTCCTCCTCCCTCTCTCTCTAAAATTCACGGTTGATGGAAGAAAATGAGGGAGGAAGAGGGAGAGATTGGTTTATAAAGGGTTAGGAAAGACCATCCTGCCCTTCCTAGGCGTAGTCAAGGCAAAGGAGGGTTTAAAATGGGGTAGAATAGGCTTTCACGCCAAAAATCAAAACAGGGGAAAGAAATCCCGTAGCAATTCTGCAGGTGAGGCGGGCGCCTCACCGCACAAGGGTTGCTCTCGATGGTGAGGCGGGCGCCACCTCCAGCGGCGGGCGCCTCCTCCGAACCTCAAAAATTGGTCTAAACTTGATCTAAATGATCCCAAACTTATGGGCAACCATCCTAAGGTCTAACAACTCAAAAACAAGTCTAAAACACACCGAACAACTCCGAAACAACTCGGGCAGCGAAACCGAAGGGGTGCAACAACGCGGCATGACGGACGAAGCGAACTCGAAATCAAACGAGCAACGAAAGGAGACTTTTAAGGCAAGTCTAAGGGCTAATGAAGAAGCTTAAACACTTCTAGAAAGTTGAATAACAACTAGGGGGAATAAGAATCCCGAAGGAGAGGCGATTACGCGACTCGATTCCCGAACTACGCGATAGAGACGAACGCTATCTCCAAAACTTCCAAAGCATCGATAGACTTAAGGAATACTCCCAACTTGAAGTCTAAGGTATCTAAACATGTTAATAAACCATCTTAAAGAGGTCTAGGACCCAAACCGAGGTCACGAACACGAAACGGAAGTAAACCCTCAATCGCGTCGCATTCCGACTATCGTCGAGTCACGACTTGTGACTTTAACTAGTTAAGGTCTAGGGGACATATGGAACTAATATATTGGCTCCTATACAGCCTTCCTGTATTAATCAAGGTTCTTACCTCAAGTCGAGTAAGCGAGGTTACGGTTGAACGACACGCAAGGCAATAAGGTCAATTACACGAAGGTTCGGGGTCTTACATCCTCACCTCCTTAAAAGAATTCGTCTTCGAATTCACAATCCTACGATCACTAAAGTTCAATACTATAGCTTACGATGAAGTCAAGGAAACCACCTTAGTGTGCTTCAAAACACGAGGGAAAGAAACACTTAAATATCCTCTCCAATCAATTCCAAAGTCGAGTCATCTTGACTCTTAACGGGGTTCAAGGACATTATCAAGGCTTACAAAGTTCCAACAAACGTGGACATTGAGGTGAAAATTCCTCTTTATCAATTAATCAAGTAATTTCTTAAGCAGGTGCAATAGTTGCGCCGAATTAACAAACATCCCAACAAAGAGTTTTCCGGGCTAATAAAATTATCCCGGTCACGACACGAATCTCTAGGGTCTAACGCCCTTACACTAAAATCAAGTAAAACGGTAACTCATTTGATCAGTCTCAAGTTCTTTTTTATTCATGGCATGATTTCATTATACATGTTGCATATATTTGCACAAGCAAAACAAGATACCACTTTCAATTTATTCCATTTGGTAACGGGTTCGGTCAATTCCTATATCATATAATACCGTTCTAGTTCTCCGACGAAGACCTCTTGATAATCAAGTCAGGGGCCCTCTGAAGTGACTTCAAAAGCTTTCGTCGTTTAGGATGCGAGGGGGGTTGCAATTCACATAATAGCATCCTTCAACACGGTCTCATGCACATATAATATAATCACATACATGCATGGAAATCAATATCATGTACATAGCATATTAATCTATTATGCAGGTATACCAAGTATGGAATATTCGTACACTTAACAATCTATTCACGATAGATAAAGCATGTTACACCACGTCAATACTCTTATTAACGTATTAGGCTTAGCAATAAGTAAACACAATAACTAATGCATCCCTAGGTAGCAATTGGTTACTAACTAGTAGACTTCAGTCACTATGGGTTAAGCAGTGTACTGGTTGACAACCAATTCAAATTAGAAATCGCGGAGTCTCCTGCCGGTTACTCACCAAGTCTCATTATGGAGTCAGGATAATATTCCCTCTATCGGAGCAGTCCTCTCTATACCAGGAAATGTAGTTATCGGGAAAAAATATTCAATTCTATAATACTAAACAATACAGGGACTCATAGTCAAGTATTATCATGTCTATCTATATCTGTATAGCGATTTTGGAATACAACACGCATTACGGGAGGCTTGTCCACTTCGTTCAAGAAACGTGTAACAACGATCAAAGACATTAGTAACACCGCGGCGGTCACTCTTGAAATCGACAACCTGAGTTTATCGGCTAACCCATACGAGCAAGAATTGATAGTTCCACAAGGTAACGTCATGTTCGTGGTATAACTGCAACTTAAAGGCAATACAGGGAAATACGATGCTCTTAAACACAAACTTGCGTTCACAGCAATCTAGACCAACAGAACTTAGTAATCCAAGTCCTATATCTCAGACAAGAACATGCCGAACATGCATAAGGCATAAATCAGAACGCCAACGGAAAATACTGACGACGCACAAAACCCAATCTAGGCCATGGATCCTATCCGGGCTTATAGCTAACAAAAGCTCGATACCAATCGGACGAGCCGTAATCGATTCCGGATTCGGAACGAATCCCAACGTCGCGTCGCTAGGACAAGGCAAGAAGAGGACAAGCACTTATAAAATAATAGTGCGAGTCGGACATTCGAGCAAACAAGCTCTAAACAAGAACAAGAAGCCGTACTAAAAATACGGGTTTATAAAATTCAGTATGCGGAAGCGACAAGGAAAGGTAGTTCCGAGCTATGAAGTTCGAAACCAAGGCCAAGGATACCATGAGACATAAATCTCACGATGGGAAGAAAACGAAACTCGCGTGCCGCAACATTGCGCCGGGACAAACCATCGGCACTCGTGTGGCGTTGCTCGCAAGGGACCAACCTGATATAACATTTACCCACGGCTAAAGCATACCGGGGTTAACCAACAATGATAATAACAACTAGGAAAGAGAAAAGCCCAAAGCTACTACGAGCCTGGGATACAACAGAATATAAAAACCAAGGCTATGAGCAACGACACAACACGTCGGCCCAAAGGGGAACCAAATCACAGCCCAAGTATTCTACCCGACTGTAAAGTCTAAATAACCTTACAATACAACGAGCTCACAAGAATATAATAATATGATACACAAGACAAGGGTACTAGAGATATAGGAGTACACGAGCTACTACTCGGAAATATCAACTGCTACAATCACGAACACGCGTACTAAGCTCGAGCTGTTGACCAACCGAGGTTCTGCATCCACGCACTACCATGCGTCCTCAATACGACTTCCGAACTGCAACTAGAAGAACAAAGTACGGGATGAGTCATAATGACCCAGTACGTTACTACTAAACAATATAACATAAATTAAATATGGCCGTAAAAGGAAATGATATCGTTTACGACGAAGACCCAGTAAGCCGGGTTGTACTGAATGAAAACCGGTCCTTTACCAGACTACCGAGATGAATCAGGGTGAATCCCCTGTTCACAAACAGTCAAACAAGTCAGGAAGCAAGGCACAAGAATAATCATGATTATGGATGTATGTTTTATCGTAGAACATCCCAAGACTCTCATATAATAATTAATTAGAAGTATGCATATTTATAAATATACATACATCAATTCTCTCGTAGGATTATCAGGTGTGGTATGTAGATTCGTTTATGTACCACATAATTCATTCATGGAAGTTTATCATGTAAGGATATGCATATCTACCATTATATACATACGAAGACAATCAGGGTAAATCAGGTAAGAGTATGTATATCTACATATATATACATATGCAGGTAATCAGGGGGAAATCAAGTAGGAGTATGTATATCTACGTATATACGCATCATACAATTCACAGGCCTATCACGAAAGTCAAGCGATCAAAAGCAAGTATATATATAAGCATTTAGTTTACATATTCAGGATAGCACTTTGTTTTCACAAATGCTAGAAGAAATCCACATATAAGAGGATAGGATATAATCTGGTGCCACCATGTAGCTCCTGCAAGATAAACTGTTAACAGGAATGTGCTGTCGCACGTACGAGATGGTACATCGACCCAGGATAGTATTATTCCAAGCGCCCATAATGGTTACACAAGGTACTCTTCTCCAAAGTGATCAAGAATGGAGGGGTTTGCCCGTTTCTGGTTCGGCAACTCATCACTATCACGAATCTCATGATTCGTAACGGTAAATGAATTGTCAACCAGGGAAGACAAGTCAGGACAAGACAAGACAGGTATGCCAGGCAAGACAGGCAAGTCAAGACAGGTAAGACAAGCAAGACAGGCAAGACAAGACAGGTAAGACAAGCAAGACAGGCAAGACAGGCAGGACAAGACAGGTAAGACAAGCAAGACAGGCAAGACAGGCGAGGGACAAGGCAGATAAGACAAGCAAGACAGGCAAGACAGGCAAGACAAGACAGGTAAGACAAGCAAGACAGCTGGACTTATCGGGGAAAACAAGTACTGTTTACTTATTTAAGAAATCAAGCAAGGACGAGCACAGTAATAGCGGTCTCATTCCAGTCAAATAGAGTTTGAACACTATATGTGTTCCAAGACTCCTTTCTAGGTTCTTGTTTACGGCAGGGTTAAGTTCTCGTTCCATATAGGAACCTTAGTTCAAATTTACTAAGTCAAGTATAAAAGGCGGAACCCTAAGTTGATCATCGTCAAACCAAGCTTAGTTCCATGTCAAGTTCGAAATTCCATTCGTTGATAGAATCATCAATCCAAGCACGTTGATACTCACTAGGAAGATAATTGTGACGATAAGACACACATTGTGCTTAAAGATCAAAATCTCAAGTAGACCTAGAAGTTCATGCATCATTCACAAACCAATTCTATCAAGCTCAGTTCTATAAAATCATAATATATATATATAACCTTATAAAATCCTCTCGAGGTTCTCTTTAAGGACTAAAGATCAAGTATGCACTTCTGGAAGAACAGGAGACTGAAGATTACTCAAGGTTCATCAATTAACCATGTTATGGTATTTCATAAGTTCATTACCACACATAGACGACTATTCAGTCATCTTTACGACAACTCAAGATACTCATCATAGAGGTTATTACGGCATACACGGTTCGAATATCCTCCCTAAGGAAGGATGGTCACGAAGAAATCCCGGATTTTCCAAGGAGGGTAACAAGGTTCCCAAGTAAAGTCATATATTACATTCCTACCAATCTTGGGACTTCATTAAGAGTCCAATAGTATTATTGGTTCTAGTTCGTAACTGAACCCATTCAACACGTCTGTCATTCGAGTTACGCATTCTCGATTCACACATAAACCACCCAAGGATTAGCGATAGTCTTTCACCCAATCATTATTCAAGAGACTCAATTAGAGTCCTAAGCTAAGAATCAATCTTATTACCAATTTGGTCTCACCCGAGCAATTCTCAAAGTTTAGTAATTGATATTCAATGAACACAAGAAAATATAGGATTTTATCCTAAGGTTCGAATAACAATTTTATAAATAACTTGACTTCATTTGGGTCAATCTACCAAGTTCCAAATTTCTATTTCAAGGTATAATTTCTGGATTCACAATGTATCCGGTTTCTAACCCAACAACAACCAATCTTAAGTCATAAAAATTCCAATATACACAATAACCCCATTTGGTTTCAACTCTAACCAAAATCTATCGATATTCATGGAAACATATCATTTTGACATGTATAACAACAATAAATCACAAGGAACAAGTTTCTATCAATCTATCATCAAGATACTTGTAGAGAGAGAAACTAGGGCTTAAGCAACGTACCTCAATCGAGCCACAAACTTCTAGGATGTGGAAGACAAACCGAGGGAAAGACTCTACTCGGCGAGGGCTTCGCGATGGCGGTCGCGGCCGATCATCCGATGGCGGAACTCAGGAATCGGCAATTCTCCTTGGAGCTCCTCCTCCCTCTCTCTAAAATTCACGGTTGATGGAAGAAAATGAGGGAGGAAGAGGGAGAGATTGGTTTATAAAGGGTTAGGAAAGACCATCCTGCCCTTCCTAGCTGTGGTCAAGGCAAAGGGGAGGGTTTAAAATGGGGGTAGAATAGGCTTTTCACGCCAAAAATCAAAACAGGGGAAAGAAATCCCGTAGCAATTCTGCAGGTGAGGCGGGCGCCTCACCACGGCCGCTGGCCTGCTCTGCACAAGGGTTGCTCTCGCATTGAGAGGCGGGCGCCTCACTCCAAGCGAGGCGGGCGCCTCGAACCTCCAAAAATTGGTCTAAACTTGATCTAAATGATCCCAAACTTATGGGCAACCATCCTAAGGTCTAACCCAACTCAAAACAAGTCTAAAACACACCCGAACAACTCCCGAAACAACTCGGAGCGAAACCGGGAAGGGGTGCAACAACGTGCGACCGGGACGACGAACGAACTCGAAATCAAACGAGCAACGAAAGGAGACTTTTAAGGCAAGTCTAAGGGCTAATGAAGAAGCTTAAACACTTCTAGAAAGTTGAATAACAACTAGGGGGAATAAGAATCCCGAAGGAGAGGCGATTACGCGACTCGATTCCCGAACTACGCGATAGAGACGAACGCTATCTCCAAAACTTCCAAAGCATCGATAGACTTAAGGAATACTCCCAACTTGAAGTCTAAGGTATCTAAACATGTTAATAAACCATCTTAAAGAGGTCTAGGACCCAAACCGAGGTCACGAACACGAAACGGAAGTAAACCCTCAATCGCGTCGCATTCCGACTATCGTCGAGTCACGACTCGTGACTTTAACTAGTTAAGGTCTAGGGGACATATGGAACTAATATATTGGCTCCTATACAGCCTTCCTGTATTAATCAAGGTTCTTACCTCAAGTCGAGTAAGCGAGGTTACGGTTGAACGACACGCAAGGCAATAAGGTCAATTACACGAAGGTTCGGGGTCTTACAGGTCAAATCTAAGTATTGTCTATAAGACAGCTAGTTCATATTATCTAATATAGAAAAGGAAAAGAAGCAAATCCCCTGCCCAAAATCAAACCCATTCCCTTTGTCATTTGTCTTCTACCTCTTCCTCTCTATTTATATATATTGGTTATAGAGCCCATGCTCGCATGCAGTTCTTTTGATAATAATAGTATTATAATTTTTAAATATAACATATATTTCTTTTTTTTGGTAATAGTAGTAGTATAATTTTTAAATTTTTAGGCATTATGATTTAAATGTTGGAATATAAAATTAACATCATTTTCTAACAAATGTGGAATATATAATAATAATAATAATAATAATAATAATAATAATAATAATAATAATAATAATAATAATAATAATAATAGTGGAAGTCTTCTAACCAACGTGAAATACATAATAATAATAGTAAAAGTATTTTATTTTAACACTTTTGAAAGATAAATTTATTATATTAATAATAATAGTATAAGTCTTTTATCTTAAAACTCTTAAAACCAACATTATTTTCTATCTAATATGAGATACATATCTTCTATTGTTAGTAAAATAATTTTATCTAACAACTTTTAAACTAAAATAATTATTTGTAACCAATGAGGAATAAATCATTTTTATTGGTAAGATTTTACTTAAGGACTTTTAAAGCTAACATCAACTTCTAGCAAATGTGAACATATATCTTCTTTTGCTAATTTATTAAAAGTCATTTATTTAAATACTTTTTAAACCAATATCAATTTTTAACCAATGTTTGTTACATCATTTTTATTGGTAATTATAGTAGAGATCCATCTTACATTGACTATAAATTAATATTGATTTCAGAAATCATTAAAGTACTCACATAATACTTGTTGAAAAATTAGTGTTTTTAGTGAAACAAATTGTGCAACTTGTGGAACAAATTTCTTTATGAGTCATTTGTTTGTTTGTTGGAAAAGATAATTGTGCAAATGTCTTCTACTCAGTTAGAGCATCAAAATGATATATTTATTTGTATAAATCAAGTTTTGGATGAATAAAATATCAAAGTTTAAAGCATGGCGTTAGAAATGTGTCATTAGAGTAAAATACTCATCCAATGCCAATATAATAATATTATCCCATATTGGTTAAGAAATGATGTGGTAGTAAAAGTCTGCTCTATATAAGATTTTCACTATTATTAATGAGAAGAGATTAATAGTAAATTATTAATATCACAATATCATATCAATTATTATTTTTAGCTAATGACTAGAAAATGAAAAATTTTAAGTCAAGTGACATGGAGGCTTGAGAATTCATCAATATTATAATCGATAGTATAAAAAAACATTTATCTAAAGACTTTTATAATCAATATCTATTTATAAATAATGTGGAATACATCACTTTGTAACCAATGTGAAATACATTATCTATAAACATTTTAAACCAATATCACTTTCTTAACCAATGTGAAATATTACATCTTTTCTATTGGTAATAAGTCTTTTATAAAAGATTTTTAATACATACATCACTCTCTAACCAATGTGGAATACATATCATCATTTAGAGAACACCAATTTCACATTTAAACTAAAAAAATGCATATATATTAAATTATCTTTTATGGTATTTTCAAGTACTTGTATGTTTATTAAATTATATTTCTTCAATTCAGTTAAAATAATTATTAATTTTTAAATATTATTAATTATGTAAATAATAATATTATAAACATATAACTATTAAATATACTAACATTATTAATTGTGTAATCTTAATAATTATCATTTAAAATGTTAATAGTAAATTAATATACATGTTGATAAATAAAGTAAAAGAAATAAAAATAGAATATGCTAAGGAATATTCTATTTGGGGTTGTGGGTTGGAGTTGAAATAATGTTTAATGCTGAAATGTACCAAATTTGGGGTAAAATCTGACCAAATTTGGGGTTCCTTGTTGGAGATGGTTTAAGAAAAATATGCATAGTAGATACATAATAAGAGATAACAAAACCAAGTTTTTTTTTTCAATTTTCTTTGCATCAATATCCAGGCTATGAAAAAAAATGGAATACAACAACGATTTTGAAACTAAATCATATACACACACTTTGAAATAAAACTAATTCACGGACAATCAATTAATAATAATACCAAGATCTGACAATTTTTTCTCTATTTCATCATAACCAAAGTTATTATTGTAAAAAAAAAATCTATAAATCGAGATAGGACCAATTTTTTGAGACAACTAGTTACATTTTAAAAAAATAGAAACCCGATAATTTCTGATTTTTTAGTTACTTATACATGTTAAAAGTTCAGATATAAAAAAAGTACTGATGATTAAATTAATCAACATTTAGATCGAATTTGTTTGTTAGTTGAACTAAATCACAAATTAAAATTAATAAACGAGTTTTGAAGTTAAACAAAGTTTTTGAAACATGAACATACCAACAAGTTTTCGGTAAGTCGGTGGTCATAGCTTCCGTTGCCGTACTTTCTTTAGGTGGTAACCTTGGGATTGGCCATTGCTGCAAAAAATACGTAAAAAATTGCAACGTGTAGTGAAACTAGGGTAAAAGTGTTTTGTTTTCGTTTATATACATCATCTAAAACAACGTAGTTTTTTGAGTGTTCACCGAGTCGTGGTTCCAAAGTTATCCATATCACGGTTTAAACCAAATTTTCTAATGTCTATCCATCGATCGTTTGAATTTTTGCTTCATTTTACTTGACCCATCTTCTACATTTTATTTTCCTATGTTATATACTATTTTAATTATTTTTTCTTTATGCCTGATTTTTAAATTGAACCATAATACTTGAATTATTTTGTAAAAATTACCAATTTTGAAAAAGTGTAGTTTTTAAGGTTTTATGACAAAACGTGTTAGTTTATCACAAACAAATTGCCCTTTGTCTAATATTATATACGCTATCAATTTTTTTAACATTAATGTAACTTATATATATATATATATATATATATATATATATATATATATATATTTGTATACATTTTAATATCATTTTTTAATACGGAAAACACATCAGTTAATTTAAATTTTGTTGAGACTCCAAAGTAGGGGTGAGCAGAAGTTTTTCGGAATCGGACCGGACCAATAGAACCGGACCAGACCAGTAAAAAATGGACCGGACCAATACTTTGGATTGGTCCTAGATCTAAATTTTTACAGAACCGGACAATTGGGTCGGACCCCGGTTCCTGAAACCAAAAACGCAGAACCGGACCGAACCAGACCAATGTGTATTTATTATTATTTTATTATATATAATATACTAATATAGTATAATTAATATATATATATATATATATATATATATATATATATATAAATTGATAATAAAATAATAAAAGGGATACAACTTACAACCTAAAGAAAATATATAATAATTTGATTCAATATTCAACCAAGTTTCCTTATTTGATTAAAGAGAAAATAGGAGGGAAAAAATTGTTCTTTTCTATTAATTAATTTCCTGCCTCTTTTTGTGATTCCAAACATTATTAGTTTGAAGGATTGTTACCTGTAAATTAATTAAATTAACCGTAACGGGATCGGAGAGGAAGATGACTTGCAATAAATTTTCTTACAACTTTCTTTTTCATTTCTCTTTATTAATTTGGAAGTAATGATTTTTACCTTTAGTTTATTTTCACAAGAACAACGAACCCAACAAAATGTTGTATGAAGGAAGAACATGATTTGATTATTGATCATTGTTTTTTAGAAAATCTAGTTATCCTCTTGATCAAAGATACGCATCGTATTGGTACGGTCCTGGTTCTCGTACGTCTTCAATTGGTTCTGGATTGGACCAATGTATTGGTTCTCAGACATATTGCGTTGGTCCTGGTTCTATATTTTTTAAGAACCAGACTATTGGTCTGGTCCTGGTTCTCTCAGTTTTTCCAAAAAAGTGGACCGAACCGGACCAAGCTCACCCCTACTTCAGAGTAGAGAATGAGAGAAAGTGAACCTCAATTCCATTGTTTAGAATTTGAATTGTGGGCTTCAATGTAAATTTTTTTGTTTATATTCAGAAAAAAATATATAATTGGAGTTGAAGTGAAATTCTTAATGTTTTTATTCTATAAATTGAATATTTTCTCTAAAGGTAAAACATTTTTAAACCTAAAAACTTTTGATTTTCATTTTTTTTTCTATTAATTTTCTTATCTATATTATAAAAGAGATCAGTGGCTAACTAGCGGTCCAGATCGAATTGTGTAAAACACAACTGACGGTCCAGATTGATTTGTAAATATGCGAGTTATATATAAACTCCTCAGTTATGAGTTTTGTTTGAATTACCCCCCTCTATAACCAATAATTATGTAATAACCCATCAGTTATGTTTTTTTTTTTAAATTATCATATCCACAACCAATTACAGTTACATGAATGCTTTCCTCTAACATATTTTTTTAACCACATCCTTTTGTTTGAGTTGACGAGGTGGTTATCTATGATTTATCTCGAGCATTCATTGAGTTGTTTTAATGAGATATTTGTTTGTAAGTTTTGTAATTAATTTTCACAATTTTAAATATTTCTATTTTAATTTTATTATTAATATTTAGTTTGTAGTTTCTTAATTAATTGTTATCGTAATCAACTGAATCTCAATTTATTTTTTAAAAAACATTTATTCGTAAGTTTTGTAATTTTAAATATTTGTATTTTAATTTCTTTCTTTTTTTAAAATATGTTCTAAGTTTTCCTTAATAGTCTGAAATATTTGTGAATTCAAAATAGTCTTTTGTTAGTTCACTATGTTTATTCAATTTATTTTATATTTTTTGTTTTATGCGATTTTTATTTTTAAGTTTATTTCAATTAACATGTGTTGTGTTGGTGTGTGTAAGAGATAATGTTTTTGGATGCTTAATTATGCTCTTTTTGGATGAGTTACAAAATTTTACAGTGAATAAAATGTTTAATTTCTTTAATTTTCTAGAAGTTGTCTTTTTTTGTGTAGTGTACATTGATATGACCCCTACAAAATCTCAAGTATATACTAATTTATTTTCATCATGCTCGTTTTATACATTGATCACGTCTATACTGACACCGTGTCATAGACATGGACATGAAATATAGTACGTTTAGATTTTTAATTGAACTCTACATGAGAGCCAAATAAAATAATAATAATTTTAATGTTACAAAATTATGATATTCAATTCTACGCATCGAAATCATAATCTTTATATTGCAATCATTTGTGTATTTTATTAGCACTAAAGTTTTAACTATTATATTGATATGAATATAGACTTCGTGCATAGCACGAGTGCTTTGATTATAATTTTCAATGATTAACTTCAATTTTTATTGTACAAAGTAAAATGTTTTAGTCAAGGACATGTCTCTTCGATATCAATTTAAAGATATGTTAAAAAAGTTACTATTTTTATTAACATAATTTTCTATAACTTGTTTTATATTCATATTGAACTCGAGATTTTTCATATAATTATTTGGTTATATGGTTATCATTAAAATTTTATATTGTTTTTTTATATCAATATTGAATCGTGCATTACACGGTTGTGTTATTGTATATATAAAAACAGAAGTGCATAATTTTTAGAAATTGCCCACCAAAACTCACTTTTCAAAATTTGAATCACTTATGTTATGTTAATGTCAAAAACAAAATTTTTGAAATTGAACTTGAAATGTCATTTAATGATTTTGACAGAAACTATTTCAATTGAGTTTACTTTTTTTATTTGGAGAAATAAATTTGAAAATGACATATAAATAACATATAACTAATTACATACCAAAGCCATATAGCTATTAAATATTACACAAAAATAACTAATTACATACCAAATCAATTCTCTAGCCAAAAAAAATCTCAATAGACTTGACATCAGGCTTCTTAACCTCCTCCTTTGGCACCGGCACGGTAAGCACACCGTTCTCCATCGCTGCCTTCACTTCATCCACCTTCGCATTCTCCGACAATCTAAATCGCCTCAGAAACTTGTCGCTACTACGTTCCACTCTATGCCACTTATCCTTCGAATTCTTCTCCTCCTTCTCCTTGTTTTTCTCTCCGCTAATCTGCAGAACTCTCCCTTCCTCAACCTCCACCTTTACTTCCTCCTTTTTCAGGCCCGGAAGGTCCGCCTTAAACACGTGCGCGTCCGACGTCTCCTTCCAATTGATCCTCGTGTTTGTGAATGCTGCTGTTTCAATTTGAATAGAAACGATATTGGGTCAATCAGTCAGCCTTAAACCCATTTTAAAACCCAAAGATTATTGCTTAAACTCACACCAAATATGGGGAGATCTGAATCGAGATCTACTTCAAAAACCAATTTGGTTTCAAAAATCAAAAAGAAAAATCCAAAAGAATGGGTGAACCAATTTGGTTTGGTTTTCAGAAACCCAAAAACTTAGAAGAAGAATGTAAAAAACGAAGGAAGAACTTACAAATTCCAGCAATGAGAGAGATCAACCGAGATGGCGAGGAGGAAGAAATTGATTGAGATTGAGAGAGAGAGAGAGATGGCGAGGTGGAAGCAGAGAGAGGAAAAGGCTGGGAAGAAGAGGAAGAGAGAGAAATGAACTTGAGAAAGAGAGAGAAACAAATTTGAGGAGAGAAAATAGGGAGGGTTTTCGTGGAGATCAACCGTTACACGGTTGGGATCTTTGAGACTTAATCTTGGCCAGTGATTGTGTTTGGTAAAAACAAATCCTGGCTAGTAGTTAGCTTTTCGCAACCGCCTGATCTCTTTTATATTATAGATAGTGGAGTATTAGTTTTTGGGAAAAAGATATTTCGGCCCTCTACTTTATCAAAATAATCATATAGGTTACTCTATTAGTAAATTATTAAAGCTTTAATCGTAATTTGGTCATCATACTTTAAGAAATTATTTATTAAATGATTAATATATTATTTGGTCTCTGAACTATCAACGAAATATGCATTTGGTCCCACTATTTTTTTATATGTGTTTGGTCCTGAAACTCAGTTTTTGTTGTGAGATTTCCCCTCACAGGGTTACCGTGAGTTTTGACCTCAAATTTATTTGAAATCCCAAATTTTCCCTTACGTCTTAGGGCATCTTATGCAATCCCAAATTTACCCTTGAACCTAGATCTACTTCTTCTCCCAACAACGATCTCCCTATATATATCTCTCTCTCTCATCTCTCACGCTCAACCATCCAGAATCCGCCATAGCCCCAACTCCATCGCTTTCCTCCCCTTGCCAACTTCAAGCCCAGATTCGACTCCCATCTCCTCCGTCTCTGGCGCATTTCCACCATAGCCCTCAGCCTCCTTCTCTAATTTTTTTCTCCTCCGGCCATTCTTCTTATTCATCATCGACCCCAAATTCGCCATAGCCCCCAACGATTTCCCTTCAGCTCGGTCAAAGCCCCTCGCGTCTGCCATAAATCTTTTATTCTCTCTCCCCCCTCTCTCTCTCTTTGTTCGCTTCAGATCTGTCCACCTCACCTACAACACTAGCCCCGCACGTCCATCGTTGCTTCACCTCCATATCAGGTGGGCAAGTCTCCATTCTCAGTAATAGATCCGGCAAGCATCTCCTGCCATTCTCCATTCGCGTTATCCCGCTCTAGCATCAATTTCGAAGAAGGCAACGTAACTGGTCATCCAGTATCTCTCTCCCTATTCAATTGTAGAGCACCTTGTTTTGGAACTCCCTCTCATAGATTCACGTAATATTATTTCAATTTTTTGATTAATTGTTGAGTTTGGGAATTGGTTGCTTGGGTGTGTGAGTATTTTTGCTATAATCATGTGGAGATGGTGATTTTTTGAAGAAAAAAAAGAATAATAAAATCGTTGAAACCGTCGGAGATTTGAATGGTGTTGATGGGTAAATTGGTGGTTTGGGATTGCAAATAAATTTGACGTCAAAACTCACGGTAACCTCGTGAGGGAGGAATTTCACAACAAAAATCGAGTTTAAGGACCAAACGCATAAAAAACAAAGTGGGACCAAATGCTTATTTTGTGGTTAAGTTCAGGGACCAAATAATATATTAATCATTTAATAAATAATTCGTCAAAATATGATGACCAAATTATGATTTAAACCTTAATAATTTACAAGTAGAGTGACCTATATGAATATTTTGATAAAGTAGAGGGCCCGAAATGTCTATTTCCCAAAAACTAATACTCCACTATTAATACTATAATAAATAGTCATAGACACGGATACAAAATCTAGTTAATACTATAATAAACTAGTTTTCTTAACTCGTGCGTTAAACACACATTAATTAAATCGTACATAAACAAAATAAGGAGGATCAATATTTTATTAATAATTACACATAGGTATATCAGTAATCATTATAGATTCTACAAAATTTTCTTATACACAACATTTGTTGTCTTATTAGTTTGTTTTTCATCTTCACCGCATATCAATATTTTCAAACCAAAATAATGTGTTACTCTAGAAACAACGACATATAACTAACTGTACATGACTAAATACTGGTTTTTTCAAAAACAGACTTACGTGCAATTATTGATTTTGTCGTTTGTTAATTATCATTGCATATGAGTATGATATCAGCAATGTAAATTGTCTTCTCAGGAACTTGAAAGATAGTCTTACATCGGATATAGTTAATGACAATCTTGGAATAAAAATATTTTCTCCAATATTAATTGCTTTCTTATAAAAATGTTGTTTCAACAATGTGATCCCCAAGATTTATGATAATTAATCTTGTTCTATTGCACAACATTGCAGAATGGTCAATGTTTCTCTCTCTTTTTATTTTTATTTTTTGTAGACCTTTTCCCCTAAGGGGGCATATGAACTGATCGAACATGAGACCTTACATTTTGAAAAATCTCAACTCTACCACTGGCCACCCTTTAGAGTCATGGTCACTATTTCTCAATAGTATTACTGGAACACTAATTTTAAGTGTCAATTCATGGTCTGACAACATGAACACTTTATACTAATCAAAAACTCTATATAATGAATGTCTTCAAACAAACTTGAATTTTTTCCGCCCTGCAAATAGAATCTAAACTAAAATAAGTTCTTCCTTTTGAATGATGACTTTTATTAAATTATATTTGTATTTTATGAATAAAGAAATTTATGAGAAGAAAATAAGCTAAAATCAAAATAAATTATTTTCACTGTTAACTATTATTTTTGTTTTCTAAATTATTTTGATTTTAATAACTTCCATTATATTTTTTTGTTTTATTGACTTCGTAACTATTATTTTTGTTTTATTTTTAAGAATTAGTTTTACGGAAAAATTGTGTTCCTTAATTTTTTATTATTATTTTGCTAAACTCAGTTTAAATTATTTTGATTTATTGACTCTGTAACTATTATTTTTGTTCCATCAAATATTTTTATTTTACTAACGTATTTTTATTTTACATAACTATTTTTAAGAATTTGTTTTAAACTATTATTCTGTAAATTATTTTTATAATTTTACTAAACTCGGTTTAAATTATTTTTGTTTTATTGACTCCGTAATTATTATTTTTGTTCCATCAAATATTTTTATTTAACTAATGTATTTTTGTTTTACATAGCTATTTTTAAGAATTTGTTTTAAAATTTTAATCCGTAAATTATCTTTATTATTTTAGTAACCCCAATTGAAATTGTTTTTGTTTTTATTGACTTTGTAACTATTATTTTCGTTCCATCAAATATTTTTATTTTACTAACATATTTTTTTTCACATATATTTTAAGAATTTGTTTTAAACTTTTGTTGCGTAAATTATTTTATTTTACTAACCTCCGCATTAAATTATTTTTGTTTTGTTGATTCTGTAAATTTTATTTTTATAGTGGTTTGTTTCATAAATTATTTTTATTTTACTAACATCTTATATTTTTGTTTTCTTTACTCCAGAACTATTATTTTTGTTTTCGTTACTATTTTTTATATTTAAAGAGAGAAAACTGTTTAAAGATAATTAAAAGAGAGGAGATGGTGGTGATGAGAGAGAAAATAGGGAGGAGACGGGAGAGAGAAATATAAATACAACCAGAGAAGATATGAGAAAGAAGGAGGAAAATGATAATTCAAAAGTCAATAATTTGAAAGTAAGATTTTGGAGGGAAAAACCTACCTTTGCCATTATATATAGATATATAGATATAGATAGTCGAGGGGTAAAATGTCCAAATGCGGAGTATAAATAGCAACCCTAAATGACGATAGGGCTTCCCACTATCTTTGTATCTCTCGCCGTCAGTCAATTCTCTCTCTCTCATTCTCTCATTCTCTCATACACACACACACACAACTGACACAAGCTGCGCAGAGTGAAATGGTTGCGCCAGTCAGAGCCGTCGTCCTTCTCCAATCGTAACTTGATACCGAGTAAGAGTTTTGATAACTTTCGTACACTCTATTTTCTTTCTTTCTTTCTTTCTTTAATTCAATCCATTTTATTTAAATTTAGATCTACCATTTTGGGCTAATTTCGCATGGCATATATTTTTTTTCAGGTGTAAACAGCTGAAGACATGAAGCGATTCAAACTCTGGGTGTAAGATTTCACTTTCACCATTGTTGGTTCCTCTTATTACTTGTTTTCTTTTATCTCTCATCCATTTTCTATTGTTTGAGTTAGATTTCATACTGAAATTGGATGTATAATTTTATTTTATATTTATTTCAACTTGGATCCAAAGAAGAAAGTTAAAAGATAATAAATTTGTACTTTGGTAAATAAAGAATCACTTAGGTATCATCGTGTCACCTCACATGCAATCAATTTGCTAGTGCTTAAATCTCTGCAATTTACACATTATGTAACCGATAAAATCTCATGGATCTTCTTTACTTGACTACTTCATTGAAAGTTCAATGTGAATGGTGTTCAAGGAAACAACAATTGATTTTTACTTTCTTTTGTTTTCTCCAACAGTGTCTTTGTACTAGCACATTCCAAATCAACGTCGATTCTAAGGCAGTTGAGAACAAGATCGATACTCTTGGCATTTCATTTCACTATTGCTGGTCATTTGTCATCTGGTAAGTTGTGAAGATAGTTGATAAATTATTTTCTCTATGTTCGTTTAGATTCGTATGCCCGGTTTAAAGGACTTTAACCATGTAGTCTAACAGATCAAAGTGAAAGTAGAAATGAATTTGAAGCTGCTAGGCTATTAATATTTTATTAAAACTATAATTCAGCCATCTCCCTAAACTGCTTTAAATGCATCCTTCAGGTTATGAATTCCTATGTTGAAATAGAACAATATTTTGGGTAGCTGCGAGCTTGTTGAAAAGAAACTGCAAGACTTTTTCGATATCATATCTAAAAGCATAAATCTTCTTTGCTACTCGTTTTAATAGATTTAGTTTCTTCCCCCCCACCCTACCCCCACTCTCTCTATCAGCAGTTACATGTATTGTACTAGGTTATAATTCTTTCTTTGGTACAATGAGGAGTCACTTGGGAGAATCAAAACTTTTGGAGTAATATTTAAAGTGATAAATAAAACTAGATCACATTGCCAGATACAAATGTAGCTAAAACAATGGATATAGAAGTAGCCGTATAGGTAATTCGCAGAAATGCCTTCCCCAATTAAAAATTCCAATAAGAAATAATTTGTGCTTTTTATGATCAGATTCAAGAATGAAGTTCCTGCTTTCTAAATTTTGATAGACGTGAAATCAATACTTGTTAAACGTTTCCCCAAACTTACCGGAATTTTGGTGGATAAGTTCAGTCTCAAACATGAATGTTTAAGTTGTAAAATTTGAGGTTTCATGTTTAGAGATCTGCCGTAGCTCTCGTTAGATTTTCAGTTTGGATGCATGATGATAAAGGTATATCTATATAAAAATATCACCAAATTTAGTTGTATAAAAATATCGCCAAACATACTACGTGACCTAATGTCTTTTCGATGAAACAAAAGAAGTCACTGAAATTGTGGACGATTAACCGTAAGACATTAACATACATGCATATATATTTGTGGGGAAAGTTTCAGTTGTTATTTTCTCTCATGAATGATAGATGGTTACTACTGAATTATCTATTGGATAAAAAATAAGGGGCTGAAATTTATTGGGATACAAACGATTAACTGCATCAATAAATCTAAGCCTTTTATATTTGATCCAATAGATAATATAAATAGTAACCATCAATGGTTAGTGAAATAGAATACTTAATTAGTTGGTGCAGATTTTCAAGGAGTTAAAATGAGCTTGGATTCTATACTTCAATAGTCTTGAATCAACTATCATGTGATTACACTCCTATTTGAGTATTTGATATGAAGTAAATGATAGCGAATAATTTGGGCAGGCCTCTTTAGGTTGGTTCAGGTTTTTTGAATTGGATAGACATGTCTAATTTTCATCCATCATGAAAAACATGTCAATCAAATGAATTTTGAAGGCACATGTCAAGTACGAAAACACCCAACAAAAAAATATGTGAATGACACATGACGGTTTTTCGTCCAAAAGTTAACGAGAACCCTCTTTCGACCCTCAACTGCAACAAAAATGTAACCTTAAATCCTAACCTGCGAAAATGGAAAGCACGGTCTCCTAAGTGCTATAGTGAGCAAAGAAGAGAATAGTAAAATTCAATTAATCCTTTTAGGAATAACATATTAAAAAATAGTCATTTGATTGTGTCCTTGTTATTTATTATTTAGGTTGCTTATTTGAGACCTTTTATCTTCCTTGCAGGTTGACTTGCTAGCAGTGGGTGCTTTGCAAGAAGTTGCAATAAGGGACATCTTAATCTCATGGTTCTGTATTTTCCAGCATTTCGTTTTCGGATTGTTTTCTATGAATATTTTTGATTGTTTTGAATTTTGTTTATTTGATGTCAATTTAAGGTGAAATTGTCCGGTGAGAAACATGAGAACAGTCGTTCTTATATATTCTCCATAGGTTTTCGACAGAGCTTAAATCCCACCTCGCAAGGTTTGGCCATCTGCTTAGACTCCTTAGCATAGCTTGTACACGTAAATGTCATTGAGGTTTAGATGGTGATAATTATGTTGAAAGATGTACATGTAAAAATTTAATATCAAAAGAGATTTGTATGGAGAATTTATTTATTAGCGCTGTGTTAAATATTTAAAATGAGGTCGAATTGGTTGTTTCTATTATGTATTTACTTAATTTTCCTAATTGGGCGAGCCTTCGAAAATGTGATGATGCTACAAATACTAAGCAACTCTTGAACACTAAACTATTACTGCCTCCCTCCGCCACCCTCTCTATTTCTCTCTGTATGCAGTCCTGCTTGAACCTGCTAGTCGATCCGGCGGCTTGCATCAGTGGAAGCCATTGTTCTTCTCCAACTCTAAAATCTATAGAGTAATTCCGGAATGTCCTACTGTTTCAATTGTTAATTTTAAGTATGTTATTTAACAGTTTATCTAAGATACATTTAAATGCAATTATGAAGAACCTAAACATTAACATGATTTGAGTAGACCCGTGTTGGCTTATATTGCACGAACCAACTTCATAGATCTTTGAAAAGTGTAATTTTCACAAGTGTGCTAAACTCATTCAATAATATTTTAAAAGCAAAATGCAACCATGAATTTGATCTCGTGTGGTTGTTGGTCATTAACGCTTTTAATATCACGTGCCAAATTTTCTAGCTTCATATATTCATATTCCATAAAAAAAAGACATTTTGAATGCAACTGTGGATTTGATCTTATGTGACTTTTTTCTCATCACTAAAATAAAATTTGGTAAAAAAATAAAAATAAAAGAAAATGAACAACTAATAGGAAGAGTTTTTCAAAAATAGAATGCTGACAATGATATATTTACATTATCAACTAGAATGTTAAAATTTGACATCTATATTGAAAATGTGAAAATAAAGTGGTTAACACGTCATATACACTATTGTATTAAAAAGTTGTTTCTTCTTAAAAAAAGGTTAAATCCCAGGTGACACTCAATTTTTTCCACATTCACATCTGCATCAGTGATGCTCTAAAATGTGGATTGTATTTTTGAGGCATGTGGTTATTGTTACAACTTTTTCTTCCTAATTAATCATAAAATACACAAATGGAATCAAGAAAAGTTGAGTTTATTATAGCACAAAAAATTAAATAGTGAATTTTCTTTTCCTTTATGACTTCTTTATGGTAAGCAAGGTTCTAAAAATTGTTAGGCGGCTGCTAGGCGACACTAGCGTCTAGGAGACTAGTTGTGGCGTAATCGGGGCCTAAAATTGAGGCATAATTACTATTTTTTTGATAATTTATATCAAAGATCAATAAACATTGACTACAAGTTTAATTTTTTTTTTTTATGTTTGTCATTTTATCAAACACTTGTCTATATTTATAAAATGAAGAAAAATATACAAACCTACCATTAATCCCAATTCTCAACAACCCTAAAGCAATAAACCAGTCAAGTTTATAACTAAAAACAAAAAAAATATTACTCCACCTACATACTGCCCCTACAACCCACAATCTAACATATCCTCCCTAATCCCTTTTCATTCTAAATTCTGAGTCTCAAAACAACCCCCTTCTTCTTCATCTTTTTTTCTTCTTATTCCTTCTATCTATCTGGCAGACCAACAACCCTTTTTTCTTCCTTTCTTTTTTTCTTCTCTCTCCGGCAAACCGACTCTCCTTATTTTTTCATCCTCCAATCTCTTTCCTCCTAGATCTAACCCTTTAATCTATCCTCTCTCTCATCCCACCGAATATCCACAAAATCAAACCCCTTTTCTTTTTACCTGTCTCTCTGCCTCATCATTACCACTCCCCCTTCCTTCTCCAGTTACCGCATGCCACAAAATCAAAACTACAAAAATAAATCAAGGTCGGCGAGGTTTGGCGTAGGCGGCGACTTGGTCGATTAGGCGGCGACTAAGAAAGTCGCAGCGGTAGAGAGGGGCCTTGGCGGAGTTAGGCGGGGAGTTTTAGAACACTGATAGGAAGTTCGATGTAACTATTGAGCTATCATTGGGCTGGGTTGGGCCAACCTGCTCCAAGCTCATCGAGACAAAAACTGATAATTGAGTTGGGCCTAATTTCAACGGGCCTCACGATATTGTAGCATGTCCTAACCAAGTCTCAGGCCTTAAGGCTTTTGCGCCCAAAATAAAGTCAAATAGTTTTATGAAAAAATTATGGGCCAGTCTACTTTTTGAAACTTTTAATCGCTAAAGTATACAATTTAGGGGTGTAAATCGGAACCACCAAACCACGGAACCAAACCGAACCAAACAATACCAGTCGGTTTGGTTTAGTTTTGGTCAAAAACGGTTCGGTTTCGATTTCAAAAATTAGAAAACCATGGGGTTCAGTTTGGTTTGGTTCACGGTTTTTTGTATCGAACCAAACCAAACCAACCTATATATTTTTACTTACTCATGTATGTATATATATATATATATATACTAAACCAAACAAAATCTTGATTGTTGGAGAACTATTATTTCTTCCATTGTTTGTGTTTATTTTAGAATTTGTATTGTTTTATTTATGATAATTTATTGTTAGTAGGTTATTTCCTAATGTTGATGTTAATTCCAAATTAAATATTTTTATTGTTATTTTTAATGTTGTTTAATTTCATTAAAAATAATTTATATAAACCACAAAACCAAACCACACCAAACCGAGTGGTTCGGTTCGGTTCCAAGTCTTACTTGGTTCGGTTCGTTTTGATTTTGGAACCATTAGGAGACGGTTCGGTTTGTGGTTTTGGTATAAACCAAACCAAACCGAACCACTTACACCCCTAATACAATTTTTATTTTCAATCGAAAAAGTCACTTTTGATGACAAAATGACTACGATACCCTCAATGAACCGTAGGCGCACTACGGAGGTCATTATTTTTATACAACGATTCATCAATTTTATGACATTATTTTTTACACTGCGGTTCAATAGTGTAACTGATAATCTATTTTTGATACGCGATTCATCAATTTTTAGTGCATTATTTTTTGTGTCACGGTTCAATAATGTAATTGCTAGCCTATTTTTTAACCGCGATTCATCAATTTTAGGGCATTAATTTTTGTACCGCGGTTCAATAGTGTAATTGCTAGTCTATTTTTAAACCGCGATTCATCAATTTCAGTGCATTAATTTTTGCACCGCGGTTCGAAAGTGTAATTGCTAGTCTATTTTTGAACTGCAATTCATCAATTTTATTGCATTAATTTTTGAACCAATACAAAATCATAAAGAATCGGACCACGTCCTCCACCTCTTTCTTCCATCTCCTCCACCGTAAGCCTTCTTCTTCCTCCTCTTTCTTCGCCTTCATCCTAATTGAAAAATTCTTCAACCCAGTACATATCAATTTAAGTGCATTACAGGTTGATCCCCGTTTCATTGCGAACAATCGTGATTTTCGAATCCAAAGTGTGTTGTCGGAGCTGTTGAAGAAGACGATGACATTTTTGGAACAATATTGCGAAAAATTGTCTTTTGTGGTTGAAAAATAAAATTATGGACTTTTGGGGTTAGAAACTTTAAAAAAGGGACCGGCTAGAATTTTCCCCTAGTTTTAATGCTTTTGTAACCATTTATGCAATAATAAGGAAGCCATTTCAAATTCTCAAGGCGTGATAAGAGATCTTTCTGATATTATTCGTGCATTCTCTATTCAGCTCTGGTGGAGGCTCCGCACTACTAAAAGTCTTTGGAGTCAGCTTATGCAGAAGAGATATGCTGCTTCTTCTCATCTCTCTATCTGTTCCTCGTCAGGTTGATCCATTTGGCAGCGCATGTGTTCTGTTCGGGCTGATACATAACCTTTTATTAAATGGATCATTGGTCAAGGAGAATGTTCGGTTTGGCATGATAATTGGCTTCTGGATTCTGAGCTTCTTCGGCCGACTTCTAGTTGTTTTAATCTGGCCAAGGACCTTTTCTCGTCGCCTTTCCAGATTTCTGATGCTGCTCGATTGGAGCTGGGTCACAACGCATGTAACTCCATTACTAAGCACGACATTTTCATATCTCGAAAAGATTCGGCCGGAGCATTAATACAAAGGGCAACTTTTCTTTGGCTTCTGCGTGGCAGCTTGCTCGAAGACAATGGCCGATATTCTCTTCTGCCAAATTTATATGGAACAAGCTTCTTCCGAGACATATTAGTATTTTCATGTGGCGTCTTTGGCATCGTAGACTCCCTCTCGATGAGAGCATTATGCAAAAAGGTATTCAATTGGCTTCCCGATGTTCCTGCTGCGATATGGGCAATATTGAATCCTATTCTCATGTATTTCTGGATAGCCATACTGCTCGCAACATCTGGCACTATTTTAATAATTTAGCTAATATTCCTTTGCATTTCAACTCCCTTGATCATGGCTGTCTTTCCTGGTGGCATCTGAAAGATAATTCATCCTTACATTCTATCACCCCTTCCATTATTTTATGGGAGATATGGAAATACAGAAATTCTAGCCTTCATGAAGGTACCCGTAAGCCTTACTGGGTGATTATTGATAGTATTAAGACTTTGATAGTCTCTATTCTCAAAAGCGCTGGACTTTCTCCTCTTCCAACCACTAATTGGGACTCTTGTTATACCTCTAGTATGGGTATCAGCTCCACGAAGACCATCCGATTGATTAGCTGGTCTAAGCCTGCTTTTGGTCGTTTCAAACTCAACACGGATGGTGCTTGTCGTGGCAATCTGGGGCTGGGTTCGGGAGGTGGCATTATCCGTAATAGCAGGGGTAATTTGATCTGGGCCTTCTCAATTTATTATGGTCATTCATCATCCAGCTTTCAGACAGAATGTTGGGCTCTTATTCATGGTCTTCTTGTGTTGAAATCAAGGGGATTGAGACAAGCCATTGGGGAAATTGATTCTAAGAGCTTACTTGATTGCATCCAAGGTAAAGTGCGGCCTCCTTGGCATTGCTCATATTTGGTCCGATTCATTTCTGTTCTTCAGAGGGAATTAGATATCTCTTTGCTCCATATTTTTAGAGAGGCCAACTCAGTGGCTGATGGCTTAGCTAATTTTGGTCTTGATGAGGGTCGTGATATTTCTTTTGAGTGCTATTCTTCTCTCCCCTCTAAAGTTAAAGGTCTTGTTGCTCTTGACAAATTGGGAACCCCGTATATTCGAGTGTCCTGATTGTTTCTCAGTTCTTAGATTTGGCTTGTTATAGATGTTTTATTTGATTTGTAATTTCTTTTCCGATGTCAGGCTCCTTAGTCCTCCCAGTAATAAGGGCCAGACTGGTTGCCCCCCTCAAGTTTGTATTTCTCTTTTTTCTGATTAATAAAATCTGGCAGGGTACCGCCCCTGTTTCCTTAAAAAAAACGTAATGGCTAGTGGGTGGTGTGGTTCAATTTCAAGATCAGGATATAGGAATCCATCTTAAACAGAAGCAAAGTCCATTCCATGGGTTATAATTAGGTCGAAAGCCATTAAAGGAAGGGAAAGGAAGTGCATAATAAGGAAGCCATTTCAAAATTTTCAGAAATGAACGCATATATACAAAAAACATGATGGAAATCACAACAATAAAAGAGATTAACAATCTTTTGAGATGGAAATAGGTAGTTGGCTGGAGTTGCATCAATGATGAAAGGGGTGGCCAGTGGAGCAGTGGATGTGACAGCCCGACCCGGACCCCAATGCGAGATCCCGAGTCGTGCCGTCCAAATAATCAATAACACAAGCATGCATAAGTAGGATTATAAAATTCATGTGGCGCAACATCGCATACAAACAACAACTCGGCTACACTTGGCCGGAAAAGCAACCTAAAATAAACAAGTCATCGGCGACGTTACAGCCGGAACCCAACAACTACTCCTACAATTATTAACACATGCTTATAATAACCTCAACGGCCACAACATGCCGGAGACAACAACAACAACAACAATTAAACGTGCTTTAGCGGAAGAAAACCGTAGTGAACCATACACATATAAACAGGCTCGACATATAAGTCGGCATACCAAAAGATTACAAGTGTTTAATAGTTAAGTTACAACAACATCAAAAACCCCAAGCCAAGTCTACATGACTTGCTTCCCAACGTCCTTTCCAAAATAAAAGGCTAATCAACAAGTCCAAAAGATCAACCTTTAGAATACAAACAACCAAACGTGGAATAAGCGAGTCTATCTCGTAACGTCTCCTCGGCTCGGATCTAAGGAAAGACAAAGCAAACAAATAGGGTAAGTCGAAAGACTTAGTAAGTTACCACAATGCATGTTCATGTTATAGCATGACATTTATCTCAGTTACAATACATGATCATCATTTAGCACGTAGCACATTGTTCACATAAGTGCGGGAAATTAAATCATACAAGTAGGATATGATATAGTCACGGCCGCCGTAGCTCCCCGCAATAAAACTTTATTATACTTTATCGTGCAACATTGATGCTCTGTGAATGCATCAACTTTTATCAAGTACCACTCGATCTAGATAGCAAGCCAATGCGGCACTTAACTGATACGGCAAAGGGGCTACTTCCCCATTGCGGCCAACAATGGAGGTGTGTGTGAAGTCCCAGGTGCGGCGATCCATAGCGAGCACGAATCCCATAATTCGTGAAGGCGATGCATCGTCCCACCTTGACCCAATAAACAAACCAAATAATGCCAGCTGGACTCAATGTGATGCACAAGTAGATATTTACTTGACTAAACCAATTAAGGACCGAATTCGACAAGAGCGAACTCGACCAACCAAGTAGGGTATTAATCTCTACTATAAAATCATATCAAGGCAATTAAATTGCACAAAACCAACCTTTCATAAAAACTTGTTATAAACAATCAAACCAATCTCATACTTGAGTAAACCAATCAAACGGTGTTCAAACTTCGTAGGGATTGAAACTAGAGTTCAACACGTTCAAATATTCCCTAGAGTCGACTCCGTTGAGTCTTTGCTCTAAATTCCCAAATTTGGAGAAATTGAAGCTATGTGCTTCATAACCCAACCTAGGTCATTTCTAGGTTCAACAAGGTATTAAATTCACCAAGGCAATGCAAAGTGATTCATGTATATCATAGAGTCCAAAATTTAGGATAGAACACATAACACTTTCACAACATTTCAAGAAGGCATAAACTAGGGCATTCACATACCTCAATACTTCCATCACAAATATAATACATGGCTTTAACATGTTCAAAACCTCAAATAGACAAGATACAAGAGTTTTATAAACTTTCATAGGCAAGAAACCAACCTATACATGCTCCTAACAAGCTCAAAATCTCAACATACAAGAAGATAGCATAGGAAGCATACATGTGCCCTCATTGACCTCAACCACCATAGGCTTTGTTTCCTTAGGGTCAATGAGAACTAAAGGAAGAAGAAGAAGAAGAAAGTAACTTACAAGTTCTACACCAAAGAAAGCAAATGAAGAAACCAATCGGATGGAAATGCTCCTCTTCTTGAGCTCTACAACTTTAATGAAGGACTCTTGGGCAAAGGAGGAATGGATGAGGGAGGATGGAGATGAGAACCTCAAGAAACCATGGAAGAGTCTTGGAGAAGATGAAAATTCGTTTTTGGAAGAGTGAGGGTGAGAATGAGAGTCAAAAATATGAAATGTGGCTTATATTGGTCTAATTCTTGAGTGGGACAAGTGTCAACAACTTGTGGTCCCTTTTTAAATCTGATTTGTGGTTTAATGATCCACTAATGAACTCTTAACTCATCATTAAAAACTAGTTAGGGATGTTAGGACTTAAGTGGGAAGGGTTAGGGAGGTTTAGGATAGGTTTAGATATGGGTTCAAGGGGTACAAATCGTCCAATTCCGAAACAGGAGAAAATAATCCCGTAACAGGATAGCAGGTGAGGCGGGCGCCTCACCCAAGGCCATGCGGCCGCCTCAACTACTGAGGCCATCCTCAAGTTCAGACCACTCTCCAATTGCTCCCTGCATTTGAGGCGGGCGCCTCACCAGGTCCCATGCGGCCGCCTCGGCTCCAGAACCTCTAAAACTTGATTCAAACTTGATCTAAATGGTCCCAAACTTTTGGGCAACCATTCTAAGGTCTAACCCTACTCAAAACAAGTCGGAAACGCTCCCGAACAACACCCGGAACAAGCTAGAACAAGGCGCGAACCACGCGACGAATGATCAACGAATCAAACTACAATCAAACACCAATCAAACTAGGATATCTTAGACATGAAAAAGGTTTGTTTCCACATGATTAAGACCTGAATATAAAGCCAAGAACTCAACGAACACTTCGTACGTCGAAATAGAAGCAAACACGAGCAACGAGAGGAATCGCTAAGGCCAAATTCAACGCGATTAAACCGGCGATTCAACAAACAAGTTTATATGATTCTAAACATGTTATGGACTTCTAAAATGATCTATGAATGATTCTAAGACGTTTATATACCAAGTAAACATGCTCACAATCAACCAAGAAAGTATAAAGACAAGCATAGAATGCACATGCAAGAATACGGGGCGTTACAGTGGAGGTGGTGGTGATGTGTTCATTAGCTCATTTCATGGGAGAGACTTCGAGTGAGAGCAATGGTACTATTGGTGGGCGTGGAGAAAGAGAGGATCAGCAGAGACTAGAGAGGAGGGTCGTGGGAGTGATAGCTATAGGATTCAATTCGGGAGAGAGGTGGCTAAGGGAGTGTAGACCATAGAAACAAAAAGAGAAGAAAGAAAATGATAGTGTCGGTCCGGAGTGGGGGATTTACACAAATGGCCATGTCAAAGATGATTTGGTCATTTGTAGCCTCACTTAAATTTTTTTTATGGTTTGGTTTATTGATAAATCATTGATAAACCATCACTGGTTTATCAATAAACCAGTAAAAATGAGATCCTCAATATCTGAAATCACTGGTTGGCAAGTGTGGTCGACCAAGTGGTTTACACTGGTTTATTGATGACGATGACATTTTTTGAACAATATTTCGAAAAGTGGTCTTTTACGATTGAAAAAAAAAAGATTAACTTTTGGGGTTATAAATTTTGAAAAGGGACCGACTCTTTTTAGTTCTCCAAAACTAAAGCATACCCATCAAAATATCGCTCGCTCCATGTAACTGGCGTTAAGGGGATGACAACTGAATTTTATTTTCGTTTTTCTATTTCACTAAATCGTTTTTTTTTTTTTTTAATATATGCCTTTCATTTGCATAACCTTCAACTTTTCCCTCGGATGATATAAACATCTTGGCTTTGATAAAATCTTTTGTAATTGTGACCAACTCAAATGATACTTTTATATCTCTTAATTTTTAGATATTTCAAACATAGTGACGCATGATAGAAATTAATGTGAAGAACGAAATTTATAGTTCGTAGTAACTAGGAATGGACGTTTGCTAGATGAATTGCGCGAACAGATGAATTGTGAAGATAATAAAACTATCCCACAACTCAAGGAAATCTCAAGAGACAACCTTTTCTTAATAAATTTCAACTCCATACAAATAAAGCTTACGATGTAATTATATATCACTCAAGATTACTTACCTAGTTCTATTGGCAAATGGACTAGGAAGTAAATTTTTGGTTTTATTTTAAGACTAGTTATTTAGCCCGTGCTATGCACGGGTACAATGTGTGATACATATATATTTTTGTAATAATAATATAACTTTTAGACATTATAATTAGATTGTTAATCTCTTCCATGGTTATAATTTTTTTTATATTGTTACTAATATTAAACGATTTTTTACTTAAATACTTTTAAAATTAATATAAGTTTCTAGCTAACGTGAGATACATATTTTGTATTAATAATAATAGTAATTTTTTTTTATCTAAAGACTTTTAAAATAACATTTAACTTGATAATAATATTAGAAGTCATTTTGTTAAAAAATTTTAAAATCATAATTCATTTTTAAACAATGTGAGATACTTATTTTATATTTTTATTGGTAATGAAAGTTTAAGTCTTTTATCTAAAGACTTTAAAACCAATACCACATTCTAACCATATGGTATACATATTTTCTATTAGTAATAATAGTAATAGATTTAACCAACATTCATTTCTAAACAATGTGAATACATATTTTCTATTGGTAATAACAAAAGATGTTTTCATCTAATGACTTTTATAACCAATACTCATTTCTAAATAATATGAGATACACCAACGACTTAGCTCAAGCTATGCTAACGGAGAGGTTGGGTATTCGAGTCTCACTAGAGACCATGGACTAAGAGGTCGGTTCAAGCCTCTTGAGAGCATCGTTGTTAAGCCTTATCCAAAGGCCCCATTTAGCTACTCACCTATCTTGGAACTAAGCGACTAATAACTCACTCATTATAATAATTGTAGCCTTTCAAGGCATTGTTCGAGCCATACCAAAGGCATCATATATATATAATTGTAGCCTTTCTTGAGATACATCATTAAAAACTTTTAAACTAATATCACTTTATAACCAATGAGATACATCTTCTATTTGTAACCAATAATACATCATCTAAAAACTTTTTAAACTAATATCACTTTATAACCAATGTGAAATATTTCTCTTCTATTGCTAATAATTGTAGACTTTTAAAATCAACATCACTCTCTAACCAATGTGTAATACATATCCTCATTTGGTAATAATAGTAGAAGTCTTTTATTTTAAAATTTTCATAACCAACATCTCTTCCTAAATAATGTGTGATACATCTCTTCTATTACATTGACTGTAAAAGTAAAAGTCTTTTATCTAAAGACTTTTAAAACCAACATCATTTTTTAACAAATATAGGATATCTCTTATATTAGTAATAATAGTAAAAGTTTTTTTTTTATCTAAAATTAAAATCAACATCGCTTTCTAACCAATGTGAGATATATATATTCTACTGATAATAATGGTAGAGGTCTTATATTTAAAGACCTTAAAAACAAACATTACCCTCTACCAAATGTATGATACATCTATTCTATTGGTAATAATATTATTTTTAAAACCAACATTAATTTATAGCCAATATGTTATACATCTTTTCTATTGATAATAATAGTAGAATACTTTGTAACCAATGTGAAATACTTGCATCTATTCTATTTGTAACAAAAAAGTCTTTAATCTAAAGACTTTTTAAACCAACATTTATTTTTAAACAATGTGAGATACATATCTTTTATTGGTAATAAGAGTAAAAGTATTTACTATAAAACTAACATCTTTTTCTAATAATGTGAGATACACCTTTTTCATATTCTAATAATGTGAGATACTTCTTTTCTATTTCTATTGGTAATAAAAATTTAAGACTTTTATCTAAAGACTTTTAAAACAAACATCTCTTTCTAACCATGTGGTATACATCTTTTTTATTGGTAATAATAGTATTTTTTAAAACCAACATTAATTTCTAACAAATGTAAGATGCATTCTTCTATAGTAATAATAATAGTCTTTTATATAAAAACTTTCGAAATCAACATCTCTTTCTAAACAATGTGGGATACATCTCTTCTATTGGTTATAACATAAAAATAATAATAGTAGTAGTATTTTATCTTAAATAGTTTTGAAACCAACATCTCTTTGTAAACAATGTGTGATACATCTCTTGTATTGATAATAACATAAAAATTCGTTTATCTATGAATTTTATAACCAATATATGTTTCTAAATAATGTGGATGTCTTTGTAACCAATGTGATATACATTATCTAAAAACATTTTAAACCAATATCATTTTCCTAACTAATGTGAAATATATATTTTTTCTATTGGTATTAAGTCTTTTATAAAAAAGATTTTTAATACCTACATCACTCTCTAACCAATGTGTAATACATCTCATCATTTGGTAATAGTAGTAGAAGTTTTTTATCTAAAAAAAATATCTAAAAGCAACATCTCTTTCTATATAATGGAATATATCTCTTCTCTTCTCTTTTATTAATGATAAAAGTAGAAGTCTTTTTATTTAAAGACTTTTAAAATCAACATCACTTTTTAACCAATGTAAGATTTATCTTTTTAATTGGTAATAATAGTAATTTAAAACCAACATCAATTTATAACAAATGTGTGATATATATCTTCTATTTATAATAATAGTAAGTTTTTTATATAATCTAAAATAATTAAAAATCAACATCATTTTTTTACCAATGTGAGATATACATCTTCTATTGGTAATAATGGTAGAAGTCTTTTATCAAAAAACTTTGAAAACTAACATCACTTTATAGCAAATGTATGATACATCTTTTCAATTAGTAATTAATAATAGTATTTTTAATATAAACATCAATTTCTAACCAATGTGTGATACAAATCTTCTATTAGTAATAATAGTTGAATATTTTGTAACCAAGTGAGATACATCTCTTGTAAAAGTGAAAGTCTTTAGTCTAAAGACTTTAAAATCTAACATTTTCTTTTTAAATAATGTGTTATACATCTCTTTTATTAGTAATAATATAAAATAATTTAAACTAAACATCATTTTCTAGCCAATGTGAGATATACATCTTCTATTGGTAATAATGGTAAAAATCTTTTATCAAATATATATATATATATATAAAGTTGGCGAAGAGCACTATGGTTGTGCCACCTCACCACCTTTGGATAAATCTTCATTCTAAAGCATCCATGTGGAAGATTTAAAAACTTTTGGTTTTCAAGTGACTTTAAAAATCAATATCACTTTCCAACCAATGTATGATGCATTTTTTCTATTGGTACTTAATAATATAATTTTTAAAACCAACATCAATTTCTAACCAATGTGGGATACATCTCTTCTATTGTTGAAAAATTAGTATTTTTAGTTAAAGAAATTGTGCAACTTGAGGCACGAATTTCTTTACGTATCATTTGTTTGTTGACGAAGGTAATTGCACAAATGTGTTCTACTCGGTGAGAGCATCAAAATGATATATTTATTTGTCAAAAGAGAGTTTTGGATAATAAGATATCAAGACTTAAAGTATAATACTTGTTAAAACAATTAGTGTTTTTAGTGAGAGAAATTGTGCAACTTGAGGCACGAATTTCTTTACGTGTCATTTGTTTGTTGGCGAAGGTACGTAATTGCACAAATGTGTTCTACTCGGTGAGAGCATCGAAATGATATTTATTTGTCCAAATCGAGTTTTGGATGAATAAGATATCAAGAGTTAAAATATAATACTTATTAAAAAATTAGTGTTTTTAGTGAAAGAAATTGTGCAACTTGAGAAACAAATTTCTTTACGTGTCATTTATTTGTTGACAAAAGAAATTGTGCAAATGTGTTCTACTCGTTAAAAACATCGAAATTATATATTTATTTGTCCAAATCAAGTTTTAGATGAATAAGATATCAAAACTTAAAGTATGATGTTAAAAGTGAGTCATTAGAAATAATATCTAACCTTGAAGAGTTTTATCCCACATTGGTTAGAAGTAATGTTAGTTGTAAATTTTTTTTAAATATAAGTCTTCTACTATTGACAATAGAAGAAGTTATATATATACTAATACTAATACCCTTTATCATATTGATTATTATTATGTATTATTATTAGCTAATGATTAGGAAACCAAATGTATATATATCTTATATTGCTAATAATAGAAAATCTTTTATATAATCTAAAATAATTAAAAATCAACATCATTTTTTAACCAATATGAGATATACATCTTTTATTGGTAATAATGGTAGAAGTTTTTTTTTATCAAAATACTTTAAAAACCAACATCACTTTATAACAAATGTATGATACATCTTTTCAATTAGTAATTAATAATAATATTTTTAATACAAACATCAATTTTTAACCAATGTGTGATACATCTCTTCTATTGGTAATAATAGTAAAATATTAACCATGTGAGATACAACTCTTGTAAAAGTGAAAGTCTTTAGTCTAAAGACTTTAAAATCTAACATTTTCTTTTTAAACAATATGTTATACATCTCTTTTATTGGTAATAATATAAAATAATTTAAACTCAACATCATTTTCTAGCCAATGTGAGATATACATCTTCTATTAGTAATAATGGTAAAAATATTTTATCTCACCACCTTTGTATAAATCTTCATTCTAAAGCATCCATGTGGAAACTTTAAAAACTTTTGGTTTTCTAGTGACTTCAAAAATCAACATCACTTTCCAACCAATGTATGATGCATGATGCATTTCTTCTATTGGTACTTAATAATTGAATTTTTAAAACCAACATCAATTTCTAACCAATGTGAGATACATCTCTTCTATTGTTGAAAAATTAGTGTTTTTTGTGAAAGAAATTGTGCAACTTGAGGCACAAATTTCTTTACGTGTCATTTGTTTGTTAACGAAGGTAATTGTGTAAATGTATTCTACTATGTGAGAGCATCAAAATGATATATTTATTTGTCCAAATCGAGTTTTGGATAATAAGATATCAAGGCTTAAAGTATAATACTTGTTAAAAAATATAGTGTTTTTAGTGAGAGAAATTGTGCAACTTGAGGCACAAATTTCTTTACGTGTCATTTGTTTGTTGGTAAATGTAATTGCGCAAATGTGTTCTACTCGGTGAGAGCATCGAAATGATATATTTATTTGTCCAAATCGAGTTTTGGATGAATAAGATATCAAGAGTTAAAATATAATACTTATTAAAAAATTAGTATTTTTAGTAAAAGAAATTGTGCAACTTGATGCACAAATTTCTTTACGTGTCATTTGTTTGTTGATAAAAGTAATTGTGCAAATGTGTTCTACTCGGCAAGAAGATCGAAATGATATATTTATTTGTCCAAATCAAGTTTTGGATGAATAAGATATCAAAACTTAAAGTATGATGTTAAAAGTGAGTCATTAGAAGTAATATCTAACCTTGAAGAGTTTTATCTCACATTGGTTAGAAGTAATGTTAGTTGTAAAAGTTTTTAAATATAAGTCTTCTACTATTGACAATAGAAGAAGTTATATATGCTAATACTAATATCCCTTATCATATTGATTATTATTATGTATTATTATTAGCTAATGGCTAGAAAACTAAAAGTTTTTAAAACTTCCACATGGATACTTTAGAATGAAGATTTATCTAAAGGTTGTGAGGTGGCACAACCATAGTGCTCCTCACCAACTTTAAATATATATAGATTTAAGGACCTTCCATTTTTTTGAAGTGTAAGACGGTAATTCGTAAAATGGATCTATCCATATTAAATTGGTCAAAATTTAAAAATCTCAACGTAACCCCTTAATTTTTGAAAATTATAGCGTCACTTCTCATGTTTATAAATACAGATTGTCACTTTTTTAATATTAAAAGTATTAATTTTTTAGTATAAAATGTGTCACTTTTGGCCATAAAAGTGTCACTTTTGGCCATAAAAGTGTCACTTTGCGTTTTTTTTAATGAAAACTATTAATTTTTTCTTTTAAAAGTGTCACTCTTTGGTCGTAAACGTGTCACTTTCTTTAAATGTGTCACTTTTAGCTTTAAATGTTTCATTTTTGTTTGGAACCCAAGGGATGGGAGATATGCCAAGGGCACTCAGGCAAAGGCCTTGAAATCTTTGGTTTCAATCTCCATACCAACAAGGGGTCACACTTACCTATATATAAAAAAAATATGTCACTTTTGTTTTGACATTTGTCAGTTTGAATTATAAATGAAAACCATCATTTTTGGCGTGAAACGGTGAAAGTGTCAACTTATAACATAAAAAATGTAGCTTTTTAACATTAAACGTGTAGTTTTTGTCCCTAGAAGTGTCACTTTGCATTTTTATGAAAATATCACCAGTTTTTCATTTAAAAAATATCACTTTTGCCCTTAAATGTGTCACTTTTGATTATAAAGTGACATTTTGCATAAAAATGAAGTTAATTAAAGTTTTAAATTTATTTGGTATTAAAATGCAAAGTCTGGACACAAAAGGACTTCAACAACAATGTTTGAAACAAGGGAGGTCATCGGAGCACAATTTGAAAATTGAAGGGCATCGGATCAATTAGGAGGCCGAGTTCCCTAATGTGTTGTCGGCTCCTCGTGTGGCCTTGTGCCCAGCGTGCAACCCTTTGAGCCACGTCTTTCTTCATTGGATTTGGTTGACATGCGGGTTTCAGCCCCATTTACTCATTTTTCAGCCCATTTTCTCTCACATTTCGAATCTTTTTTGACTGGGTAACCCGCGATCCTCTTTGGTTGGTTGCTGTTGAGTGATTTTCAATTGATCACTAAATTCTACTGTAAGTGCACGGCTATTCGTGTAGTATTTAGGATGTCAATCCCATAGGGACTGTGGCACCCCGATCCTTCTTTAGCTTGGTTTGCGTACCATACTCGCATTTCTTCCTTTGTTGATCATATGTTCGGTTGGTGAGACAGTCTAGATGCGTGTGAGAGATCACATTAAGACCAAAATACTATTAAGAGGTGCCCTATAGTTGTTGACTTGCTAAAAGCACAAGTCGTAACTCGACGATAGTCGGAGTGAGACACGATTGAGACTTTGCTTGTGTTTTGCGTTCGTGACCTCAGTTTGGTCCTAGACCTTTACATGATGATTTATTAACATGTTTAGATGTATTAGACTTCAAGTTGGAGGTGTTCCTTAAGTTTATTGATGATTTGGAAGCTTAGGAGATAACATTCGTCTCTATCGCGTAGTTCGAGGTTGAGTCGCGTAATCGTATCTCCTTTGGAGTTCTTATTCTCCTAGTTGTTATTCAACTTTCTAGAAGTATTCAAGCTTCTTAATTAGCCTTTAGACTTGCTTTAAGTCTCCTTTCATTTCTTGTCCGATTGCTAGTTCATTCGTCGTTTCGGTGGCACGATGTTGCACCTTGTTCCGGTTTCGCTCCAAGTTGTTTTGGGGGTTGTTCGTGAGTGTTCTATGGGAGTTCTAGACCTACTTTGAATATGGTTTGAACCTTGTTTGGCTTGGTTGAGTGTTTGGGGTCATTTGGGGTTGAATTCTAAGCCCTTTTTGCTCTGGAAGGCTTGTGGTCGTAAGGTGGAATGACCTTACCCCCACAAGGTCAACAGAAAATAAGACATTGGGCAGCCATGGATCATGTGCTCGCATGGGTTGAGGACCATGCGACCGCATGGTCCCCCGACTCAGCTTTGCCCTATTTTGTGATTTGAATGGTATTACCTATCCTACCCTCATTAAACCCCCTCTAAACCCTTCCTAACCTCTCATACTTAGTCCTGTCCTAACATTATTTGGAAGTTATTTAAGGTGGGATTAGTGGTTGATTTCATCTAATGTTCACTAATTGTACCAAGGATTTCTCTATTATGCCCTGTTGGTTTGAGGAGGTATATATACCCAAACTCTTTCCAATTTTCGAAAAATCCTCTTCATTTCTTCCCCTTCATTATACGTA
This sequence comes from Codonopsis lanceolata, assembly GCA_013146195.2. Taxonomy (NCBI): domain Eukaryota; kingdom Viridiplantae; phylum Streptophyta; class Magnoliopsida; order Asterales; family Campanulaceae; genus Codonopsis; species Codonopsis lanceolata. Next base: position 70,461,378 of record CM028382.1, on the reverse strand, counting down.
TTAGAGAGAGAGAGAGAGAGAGAGAGTTCTTGGGGGCTTTGAGCCCTAGCCTTCTTCTTCCTTCGATCCACGAAGATCCAATCGTCTGATTGCTTCAAACTTAGGATTCTTGAAGCCCTCGACGAGTAGAACAACTTCACCGATCCGATTTTCGTTCTTTGGAGCTTTCATTCGAGCTAGGTAAGGTACTTTCTTTTGATTTTGGTTCATTGGCCCTAAGGAAAACAATCTATGTGCTATTTGTGGGCAATGAACACTTGGTATGCTATGTATGCCCATTTTGGGGATTTTTTGAAGTATGAACTTGTTAATAGCATGAATAAGATGATTTGAATGATATTATGTGTTGTAAGAAATGGGTTATGATTTATGTTGAGCTTTTATGAATTTTAGGGCTTGAGAATCAAGTCCGAATTATTGGGGAAATTATTGTAAATTGAAATAGGTGTTAATGTTGAGATTGATGAAATGGGTAGAGAATGAAACTTAGTATTAAGACTCAACGGAGTCAATATAAGTTCAATAATGTGTTAATGAACTTGGGTAGAAATCCTACGATGATTGGGTTTCGTTTGATTATGTTTGTGAGGACCCCAATACCTCAATTTGTGTTCAATTATGACATCGATGTGCTAGAGACTTTGATGGTGAACATTAGGTGACGCTTTACCTAATTAGCCAGCCTTATTAAAGAGCTACTAGAAGCTCAAGATTTGAATAGTCGGGTACGACTCTTGGAAATGTATTTAGAGCGTGCTCGTTAGAGCACGGAGCATTATAGACCAACCTATGGTCTCGAGTACCATTTAGTAAATAATTATTGAATGAATTCTCTCTAGGGAATTTGGTCGCGTGTACATGAAAACACTTGCGGGATTTGGATTACGGGGTAGTCTTGTCATTCATGAGAATGGTCTTGGGGATGTCGATTATATACGACGATTAGGACTATGGTTGAGTCCGGTATGCTTTTATGTATAGACTAAATACTAAGTCTTGATTTATGGTTGTTCTTAGACTAAAATAATATTCTTTGGTTTAATCTTAAGTAGAGGACTATAGTAGACCTCACATTGTGATTTATTGAACTTATATGCTATTCTTGATTTGGGTGATGACTTGAGGATTATTAATACCTCAATATGTGGTTCATGGACTAAACTTACAAATTAGTTGAACATGTTAAATGTGTAAAAGTATGTGCATTGTTTATTGGGTTTTGTAGAGCATTATAACCTACTTGATTTGATGAGTCCGCTCGTGACGGACTTGGTCTTTATTTGTTTATTCAAGTAAATATCTACTTGAGCATTTCGGTTTGAGTCCAGCTGGCGTCTTGGTCGTTGTGTTGGCAATGGGACCATTCATAGCCTTGGAAACAATCGCTATGAATTGCCGCATTGGGTCCTTTTCTACTCACTATTTGGCCAATATTGAGATGCGGTCTCGTGTTAGTGCCATCTAGCCTCATATCGAGCTCCCATTTCTCATCCTAGGTTGGATGAAAGTAACGAAGTACTCATTAAAGAATACTGATGAGTTGTGATCATTTGAGGATTGAACCTATAATATGATCAATTGAGGGTTGGACCCATGGTTTGAATATTGAGGGCTGGGCCCGAATTCTGGTTTTACGTGTTTACTTATGGGCATTATGTGAAAGACAATATGCTATGTGGGTTATGTGAGATTATGTGCTTTGATAACTAAGTATATGTTTATTGTTGGTATACTAGTATGATACCATGATTCTTATATATGCTTGTGCATTATGCCATACCATGACATGATATGCCATACAGTTGCATTTAGTAACTTACTGGGCCATTATGACTCACTCCGTGTGTTTGTTTTCCTTAGTGTGTGGAGCGATCCCGTTAGTATGCGTGGTGACTTCGGATAGTGATTTCTAGCAGGTGGTCTTCCGGGCAATAAGCTTGGAGTTATTATTATCATTGTTGTTATTTATTTGTGAGACGGATGTAAAGTTATGTAGACTTTACTTGGGTAGATAGTATTAGTATTCTATTGTTGTTATTTACTTATGAGACACGGATGTAAAGTTATGTAGTCTTTACTTAGGTAGATAGTATTAGTATTCTATCGTTGTGTTGTTTGGGAGCCGAATTGTATAGTCGAGCTGTTGTATCTTTTAGAAGTTATTCCTGTTGTCATTTCGAGCAAGGTTTAGCTCGCTTCCTAGTATTGAGTTATTGTTGCTTCTATCTCCAACAACTTAGTCGTGAGATCTTGGTTTGGTTATTTAGCATTTAAAATATTATTCTTATAGTCGAATTGTCCTTCCGGCATGTTATAGCCGTTGAGTGGTTGTTTATCATGTTGGGATCTTGTTGGTTCGCTGGCCTTTGGTTACCGATGGTTTATTGCCCGTGCGCAATGTTGCGTCACGCGGTCGTAGATTTGTCGAGAGATAGATATCTCTAAGTCTTGTGTTCCTTGGTTTAGGATTAAAGGCTTGGGTTCCATTTATGTTTTGCTTCCGCAGATTTTAGTTTTTGTTGTTCCGTTTTGCCGTTATGACTTTACATTCCTATTTCGAGCTTGTTGGCTCAACTTTTGACTTGCACCATTATGCGTAGCAGGTGCTTGTCCATCTCTTAGCTTGTCTTGGTGGCACGACCTTGGGATTCCACATTGGAGTCCGGGTCGGGTCGCCACAGGGACTTAGAATCAAGTACCGAAGAACTCACAATTAATACTATCTAAACTTATTAATTTCAAGGTTTTGGTTGTAATGAGTAAATTAAATTAGCAAGACTAAATTAACTAAATTAACTAAATTAAAATACAAGATTATATTTTTGATTAAAAACAATAATTAAAAGGTTTCTAGGATTTCGGTTCACCACAACAATGAATTTATAAGTTCCATAACAATCTTTCCGTTCACGATGGATGTCAAATTTTGAAGGCGAATTATATAAAAATAGTTAATTGTATTCATTCGAACTACTCTCAACCGTTCCTAGATTAATTCAAATATGATATCTCGCTCAATGAATTAAACTAAACTCATTATGTCCTACAATTCTATAAGCCTCTAGAAATTTAATCAACTGTCGTTCTCATGAATTTCTAGTTCGATTTTAGAGTTCCGTTACCTACGCTTTTCCTTTCAGTCTTTCACTTTAGTAACTAAGATTATTGCACAAACGTAGTACTTTTACCTTTCGGTCCCTTGCTACTGCAATATTGTACAATTATTGACAAAGCTAAAATCGAATCAAAATTGGTGACATTCAAATAAACGGAAAGATATAAACTTTATTTATAAATCCATTACGGGCTACACCTAATCCTAGAATTAGAAAACTACTCACACATAATTAAACTAACTAGAATAAACATGTTAGGAATAACCATGGAAATAAAAATAAAAGTAAGGAGAAGGAAAGAAGATGAACTCGATAACAAATATACTTCCGAATGATGGATTCACGAACTAAAGTCTTTTAAAAAATTATTTTAAAATGTTTATCAAACTATTTGAGAGGAGAATATGATGGTAAAATTCTATTTATCTCTAAGGAAGGGAAGAAGGATATATATATATATATATATATATATATATATATATATATATATATATATATATATATATAGGAAAAACTAAGTCTTTCTTCTCCCCTTCTCACCAAATGATAACCAAAATAAATTGAAGTAAATAGGAGGTAAATGGGAACAAAGGGGAAATAAAGGAGAGATAAACGAGAGACTAAAAGCTCTCCATTCCCCTTTAGATGTCATTTAGTCTAGATGCATAAAAAGGTCCAAACTGAAAAATGTTGGAAGTGACTCTTTAGGTGCCCCGATTGAAAGTTGCAAAATATATCACACCTAGGGTGCGATTGTTGCTGGGAATCTTCAATTTAATGCTTGACATCAGATTTTCACCCACAAAAATAACCGTAACCTATCCATGAAAAAAATGGAAATTCAACTCCTCTTTTTGTCTTTATTTCACCATTAAAGTCTGTCTTTAATTCACCAATAAAGCTTGACTTTAATGCAAAATGTTGCAAAACTGCACAGTTAAGACAAATAAATCCAAGCGAGCCAAAACAATTAAATTAGCAATGATAAATGTAATATTAACTAGGAAAATAAGCCCAAAGTATCCAAAAATATAGATAATATGCACATTTATCAGTTGCCCACTCCAGAAGCCTTATTTTTGTCATTTAGGAATTCCGTCTCATGAATCTAAATTCGTAAGACAATCTTACACAAGTTTTTTTTCTTCATTTTTTCACTTAGGCATTTGATTTTTTTTTTGGCCTTTGTTATTAGTTTGGGGGACATGATTGGGACGTACCATATTTTCTTGAGGCCTTGGCAATCTTATGTTGCCATTTGTCTGATATTGCCCCCTTCCGTCAGTGGCCGTTATAAATGAGGCGTTAAATGTGAGCTACACGGGTTTGGGTATTTTTGTTATTTGATTCGGGGTGCGAAATGGGATTTTCCTATAATTTCATTATTTAATGTCATGAAGAAGGGCAGAGGTCTGAGATTCATTCCTCTCTATTGCATTATTTTGAATTTGAATTTGCTCCATTGTTGGGTCCCATTGAAAAGATTATTTGGCATCAAGGTAGGAATCCATTGAAATTGAAATGCAGAAAACGTCATTGCAGATTGAAAATCTTCATAGGCTTTGTAAGCATCCACCATCAATTTCTCTCTATCTCTTTCTTTCTCGATCTCATAGTAAAATAAGGAAATTACTTGTGATCAGAAATTGTAGATCAAAATATTACTTTAAGCCCTAATTCTTGGATGTGGGTCTAGGAGGGTTGGGGTTAGTTTTTGTGCAAGTGTTTTCATTCATGATCTGAAGATCTTTGATTTATATTTGTATTCCAAAATTTGTTTGAGTTTCGCGATTTGTGTTTCCAGCTGAATCACACCGATGATGGGGGTTGTTTGATTCAATTTGTTTGAGAACGAAAGAGAAGAAAATGATTGGAGTAGGTATATTAAAGCTCACAAAGCTGTTGAAGGAAGCATTGATGTTGCAGAGGAAAAAGAAGCAGGAGCACTGAAGAAGAACATAAATAAGAAGCTGATATGGGTGGTGGTTATGGTGTTTGGAAAGGGCAAGTATTCTGGAAGATGATTCTACTAGTTTTAGCCCTCTAAAATGTTAAATTATGGCCAAAATATAATAATCCCCCAAAGTATCCTTTCAATCCCAAAAGTGCTCCCCAGCCTAATTTTTTGTCCCAGAATACCATCTAACGTTACCATTTGCCCCAATTTGCAATCAAGCCGTGACAGCCGTTAGAAAGATAACGAAAAGTTAACGAAAAGATAATGAAAAGTTACCTTTTAAACTTTATAATAGTAGAAATTATACGACAGGAAAAAATATGTAGATCGAACTAATATATACTAATAATACAATTTACATTAAATTATTTAAGGAAGAAATTTTTTTATACATATATTTATTAATTAATTAATATTATGAAATTTATAATTTCTAACACTAACCCTTAGTATAAATAGTAAACTTAATTTTTTCAGCAATCAGCACTATGTTGGATGACCAAAATTGAAAAAAAAATTTTAATCCCCAAAAATAAAAATAATCACACAAAAAATAAAAAATAAGTCAAACCTGTCTGGGTAATTGAAATTTTATTTAATCAAAAGGTTCTGCTAGCATGCATAATAAGAAGTGTTCTAATTTGTTGAGGGACCTATGAATTATTGAATTATGTATTATAAATTTGTAATTTGCACTAATCAACTATTAACTATTTTTTTGTTCTTTTGAACCGTTTAATGGTATTAAATTGTTGGTTTTTGTTTTAAAATTTAACCTTATATTGTAATAATTATTTTTAAATAATTTGGTGATACTTGTTATTAATAAATTTGAAGTTTTAATACTTGTTAATTATGTTATATTAAGAAAAATATTCAAAACAGGGTAATTATGTTAATTATGCTATCTACTAATTTTTTTTTCTGCCGTATAATTTCTTTGAACCGTGGAATGATATTAAATTGTTGGTTTTACTTTTAAAATTTAACCTTATATATTGTAATCATTATTTTTAAATAAGTTGGTGATATTTGCTATTAATAAATTTGAAATTTTAATGCTTGTTAATTATTTTATATTAAGAAAAATATTAAAAACTAGGTAATTATGTTAATTACGCTATCTACTAAAAAAAATCTGCTGTATAATTTCTACCATTATAAAGTTTAAAATGTAACTTTTCATTATCTTTTCGTTAATTTTCGTTATCTTTCTAACGGTTGTCATGATTAGGGTGCAAATTGGAACAAATGGTAATGTTAGATTGCTTTCTGGGACAAAAATTAGGTTGGGGTGCACTTTGAGTATATACTTTGGGGGAGGGATAATTATATTTTGGCCTTAAATTACCTTCAATATCAAATGCTATATATCTAACTTACATATGTAAATAATCAATGATAAAAAAAATTATTAATTGAATCCCACTTTTATGACTTGTTTTAATTTTGAAAAAAGAAACTAATTTTTTTGAAAATTTTGTTTTAATTTTTATAAAAAAAATTTAAATAAAAAATATCTTATTATAAAATATTTAACTAAATAATGAAATTATAGGAAAATTCACGTTGTACCCCCAAATCAAATGACAAAAATGCCCCCACACGTATAACTCACATGTCATTTAACACCTCATTCATAATGGCCACTTACGAGAGGGGGCAACATAGGACAGATGACAACATCAGATACTACATAGACACACTTCCGTATGTTGAGGGGACCTTGAGTTTGGGTGGATACATCAGGAGGCTTTCATATTAAAGCCTATAAATTATGCATACATTTTTGTAAATTTCATTTTTACCCCACACATGTGTTGTAGGCATGTTGGTATATTATACCGTACAGCACCCTACAACATATTCCGTCACGTTTCCATACAAAAAGTTCTGTAAATACATCATTTCCATATTAAGGGGGCATTCAGTGCTTTAAATACCTAAGCAACCCTAAAACACTAAACTATTACTGCCTCCATCCGCCACCCCCTTCCTCATCTCTCTCTCTCTCTCTGCATACAGTCCTCATCGAAATCATCGTCGCAGGCGTCAGTCATATCCGTAAGTAGGAAATTAAGTTTTATTTTACTGTAAATTTTGTTATCAACTTCAATTTTATTCTCTTAGGGTAGATAAAAAAATATCCGATCAAAGGATCCTTGGATTTAATTATGCACACCAAACTTTCTCTTTTTTTTTTCTTCTTAATACTTTAATCTTTAATTAGCTCTTCTACAATTTTTTTTTAATTACCTTACTTTAGATCAACCTCGATTTTACTGTAGATTTTGTATTCAACTTCGATTTAATTCTCTTTTTTTTCTTAAAATATTTCAGGTCTGAACGAATATATGATGGAAAGTTGAAGCCATGGAGGTGGGAATCAGACTCTTGGAGTCAGATATCACAGTTGGTTACTTTTATAACTTGCTTTAGATTATCTCTTGAAATTTGATATTTGATTAAGCTTTTTTAGTTTGAGTTAGATTGCATGGAATATTTGGATATATAGAGAATCAAAGAAGAAATGGAAGTTCCTTCAAAAGACAAAATTTAGTGCTTTGGCAAGTAAGGGATTTTGGGTTCCTGATTAACAAATTAATTGTTTAAGGTTACAAGATTCAACCTTGTCGTGTTATGCAAATAGATTCCTTTACTTTAGAGATATATAGCTCAATAAACCTTGTATTTAATTACGAGTGTCGTCAATACGACATGGCCAATCTAGCTGTATTGGTTTTACATTGAATGATTCAATATCTTACAAGTTTAACTGTGTGCTATTTTCATAATTGATGAATATTCAATGATTCTAGTAATTTTCTTTAATGATATTGAAACCAATAGAACTTTATTGATGAATATTCAATGATTCTCGTTAGTTTAATTGTGTGCTATTTTCATAATTGGTGGTTTGGAGTTTCAGCCTTGTGGTTATTGTAGTATCTTTCTCTTTCATGGGAAGTTTGAAATAGTAAAGCTTAACTAGAATTCCACCAACTTACATGGCTTTCTTTCTTTCCATAGTTCTCGATTTTAAGAACATTTCTATGCTGGGCTCATAGGTTCTTACTTCAGAAAAATCTACGAACAAGATATAAACTTTCAGTTTTCATTATGACTATTGATTTCTTTTTCCCTTTTTTCCTATTTCAATAGTATGTTTGTACTAGCATCCTCACAATTGATGGAAGTTCTCACGTGGTAGAAGACAAGGTCATTGTTCATGGCATTTCGGCACTCAAGGTTAGCTTTTACAGTCCACTTATGTACTTTCTCAAATTACATGACAGGCTGAATCATATATCCTAATAGTATTTGACTTTGACTGAACATAGAAAGCAATAATAAGAAGGATATGAATGAATGTGACTTGTGTAATGACTATGCGTTTGACTCGACTTAATGACGAAAAAGTGCTGATTTTAGTTTAAGGTTATTTTGGGAGACATGGAACTTATAAAATTTATTTTTGAAACAAGATTTTTTACTGTATCATCTCAAAATAGAAATGACCATTTTGAGGAAAACTGAGGGAGTAGTTAATATTTCTGGTGCATATTGTTATTAAACTAGTATTTGTGCCAGTGACACAAAAATAATGAAATAATAGTTAATTAGAATTCATTTATTTGGTAAAAAAATCAACAATGAAATATTGAAATTTTTAAAAAGAAAATTTGAAAATTTAGCAACAATAATTTAATTTTTTTCCTCAATAACACCCAATTGGACCACCTAAACAAAGTATAAAGGGTTAAATGCACCATTGGTCCATGTGCTTTGTCAAAGTCCACTAGTAGTCCATGTACAAAGAAAATGCACGCCACAAACCAAAGAATACAAATTTTGCACATCCGTAGTCTCTTACCCTAACTCTGTTAACTAAAGTGACGTTAAGTGAACACGTGCTCACTCACGTGCTTTCAGTTGAGGGTAAACTAGTCTTTAAATTTCAAAGAAGAGGTTAGTTTTTGTAACATTATAAAAATAAGGGGCCATTGGTAATATAATCAAAGGGGACATGTGAATGTATTTTAATACCCAAGAATCTGCTTCTCGCCTTTCTCCCTCCTCTCTCTAACCCATTTCACTCCCATCCATTCAACCATTTTTTTGAACTGCAACCAAAATTGATTATTAACGAACCCATTTTAAAAACCCAATTAACAAACTAATTTCAAGGGCTCATTGTCACCATGGGCAGACTAATTAAAAAAACCCAATTAACCCCACCAATCGAAACTGAACATACTTCTCCGGACAATCCTGGGAAGAATTCTTAAACACTTTCTTTATAGAAGAAAAACCAATTGTTTCCTTTCTTACTCATCTCCGACAACGGAATAGCCCTTCAATCTGCAATAAGTTTATAAACAAATTAATCATGTAAAAGCCCAAATGGGTTCTTAATAAATATACATCGAAAAAAAGGGAGGGTTTAGTGTTAGCTTCCTCGTATCGATCTTTAATTCATTGAACCCAGATAAACCCAACTGCTTTGCCCAGATAAAGCCACTTGTCATTTGATATTTTGAAGAAATGGGAGGGTTTGGTGTTGTAAACGAAGGAGGGATCGAAAGCTGCGGTATTAGGAGTTGTAAGAATCCATAAGTGTGATACATGGTAAGATAGCTCTCCCCTTCTGTTTTTTCAGAGCGACCGCCATCGAAAGACCTCTGTTCACCGCACCTGCTACCGATCTTTTCTCTCCTAATCCATCGGCGACGTTGTAAGTCTCTCAAGATCTTCACGACTCGTCCTTCACGATTCAGCTCCCTCATAGAGATTGAAAGGACTCATTTACCATCAATGAAAGCATGTGAGTGGCTCATGCTCACTTAACGTCACTTCAACTGACGGAGTTAGAGTCAGAGACTACCGATGTGCAAAATTTGCATTCTTTGGTCTGTGGCATGCCTTTACTTTGTACATGGACTGCTATTAGACTTTGGCATAGTAGAGGGACCAATGGTGCATTTAACCCAAGTATAAATAAATAAACAATAGCATAATTAAATAAACACACTAACAAATAAATACTTGAAGGGGAGCACTCATGAAAATGTTGAAAGTCATACAAAAATGTGAAAGAGACCTTACTTTTAGGGGAGTTGTATTTGATAATTGATAATGATTCTAATGGTTAACTGGGAGCTATACATACCAAATCATAATGCACTCAGTACGGTAGAAGGGAGTTTAGATTTCCAAAACAATCATTCCATGGGATAATTTATTATCTATTATGTTATATATATATAGTTGTCAAAGTCAAGAGGCGCTAAAAGTCGATAGGTCCAAATTTGAGGCGAGAGACGAGACGCTAAAAAGGCGCCCAAAAGGCTCAAGACAATTATATACATATAAATATATATATATATATATATACATATAAATATATATATATATATATATATATATATATATATATATATATATATATATTATATCATAAATTGTACATTAAAGATTGTTAAATATGGTAAATATTATAGCATTAATTATAGGAGAGTAATTATAGGAGAATAATTATAGGAGATTTGATTTATACTTTTCTAAAATAGATCCTAAAAAGTTTATAAATGCTACATAAATAAAAAATCCACTACCAATTAAATAAAATTAGACCAAAAATAGCTTGAACGAATCTAACATGTATAGTCTCGGACTCAATTCCGGCGACTCTCCGCCTACTCACGTGATAACCGGCCTTAGATTGGATCAAAAGTGAAGATCGGAGGCTAGATCGGAATTGAAATTTCTCGGCTATCCTTGTCGGTGTATCCGAATTTAAAAATAAAAGAAAAACGTAAGTGGCGACTTTAACGATCTTTTAGATTACGCCAAAGTCGGCGACTTTTCATCGACTTATGCAACGACTCTAGCCTTCTTGAAGCGCCGATGCCTCGCCTCGCCTAGAATGAGGCGCCAAAGGCGCCGCCTTTAACAACTATGATATATATATATATATATATATATATATATATATATATATATATATATATATATATATATACACCTATGTCTTGTTTTACCCGATGCTGTACAACGACCTATGTCTTGATTTCCGACTCTCCTATCAAAGTTTAACAACTATGATATATATATATATATATATATATATATATATATATATATATATATATATATATAGACACCTATGTCTTGTTTTACCCGATGATATGCTACAGTACAACGACCTATGTCTCCGGGATTTCCGACTCTCCTATCCATCCGACCAATATGGTACATAGCAGGAAAGGATTACCATGTACTTAAACATCTACAATTATATGTGATTGACTGTGTATTCCTTGTTCAATACAACTTTAGCTTCCTTCCCAACTTTATCACCATCGGAACCTTTAATCACTTTACCTTCTCCTAGTTTCCTTCGTGACAACAGATTTCTGTTGTTGCCCATATGCTTAATAGTAGATGAAAATGAAAACAAATTGGAAAAAAACAAGTTTCATGTTAAACTAACTTGTACCAATATGGTAAAACATGTACTTTATGAAAATGAGTTGGAATGAACAACCTATTCTCATAGGAAATAATCGAGTGTCCTTCGAGTTACACTAGTTTCTCCTCTCCTGGGAGCTTGGTCAAACTGCAAAATGAAATTAAACTTTTTTTATTACTAGACTATCTCTAAATAGATCAAGCTCATTTTTCCAATCCAGCAATTGGAAGATTATAATGTTGTGCATGCATTTAGCATAAAGTGTACCAATCACAAAAAAGGAACTCTTACATTTTAGTTAACCTTCTATGTAGAATAGTCAATATCAATAACTCTAATAGATTGAACAAATCTAAAAAACTAAAAGCATGAGCAGTTGCATAACTGCATAAAAATACCTTGAAAAACTCAACACATCTAAGAACCAGATGGCAAGTGTTAGCGTAATATTAGTCCAGTATAATATTAGCACATGTTTGTATATTATCTTTGGTATGTATTAGTTTAGGTAGTAGATATTTTCGGCTTCTTTATAGGAAAATTAGCGTGTAATTAGCAGTTTTCCTTGGAGCCAAAGTCATGGCTTATTCTTGTATATATGTCAATTCTATCAATGAGAAGAGTGCAGAAAATCTTTCCACAATCCGTGTGTGTTTCTTCAGCAAGCAATATCAATAACTCGAATAGATTGAAGCAGCTCATGCAATGTTTTATTTGATCACATTGTTTTGTTCTGTACTTTTCTTGTTGTTTTCTATATATGTATGAAACTTGTGCCTTTTTGAATTTAAGTTGTGAAACTTGATCATAGTAAATAAATCTTCTGGAAAATTCATCTAGTAAATCAGCAGAAATTTGTATGGAATCCAATCTGGTATAGTACTTCCTTTTTTCTTTTTCCTTTGCACTTCCGAGTTTCCACTTAGTTGGATCACTATAGAATGGATTACTGTAATCTGTTTGTTTCCCATTCGACTGCCAATCGTGGAAAGACTGTACCCCCCTTCCCCTTATTCTATTTTTTTATGTCCCAAAGTCCCTTTTTCAAAAATTAATCTCAAACTTCGGATGGTAGTTTAACTTTAAACCTCATTTATCAAAGAACAACTTAGGACATTATGTGGCATCAAGTTATGATGACTATTTAAAGGGCTATAGGTATCCGCAGTAACCTGGTTTACTCCTCTGTTTTTGAACAGTAAGCCTAAAGGTCGGAACCCCTTCATCCCTTTTGAAGTCCCCTTTTTATTTATAGCTGCCCTGCTTGGGGAGTCCCTTTTCAGTGATCTTTTATGTCCCATTTGTGGAGAGACATTTTCAAATCATTAGCTTAAATACTTGGTATTCTAGCTTTAACCCTTGTTTTGTAGAGTTTGTTATATTTCATTTTCAAGGGCAATCATGAGTTACTTCAAATGTTTGAATTTAAAAAAATGGACTCTTCAAATGGAACTTATAGTAGTTATTCCCACTATGTTTACACTTTATTGTTTGCTTTATATTTATTTAGAAAGCATGACCTGTTGCATAGAATTAAACTCCGTTTTATTTGTACATCAACAGACATCTCATGGAGAGCAGGCTTCTGATGTTTCTGGAATCTTAACATATAAGATAAATGATCTTCGAAAGCAGATTCAAGCAGAAAGAGCTATAACAATTAAAGTAAGTTGATTGCATATTTTGATGGTCTACCCTTGTCTTGTCTTAAATGTTGGTATAATTTGTTACAGATATAGTCTTGGATGTTTCTTTGTTTCATTGATCGTTGTGATTTTTGATTTTATATGGGCAGTTTAGCATCTGCAAACTATTTATAAGGTCTCCGGTCATCCTTATGGGGAAGGTTAAATTCTGAAGGGTTCCTGCTACTCATGCCCATGTTCTTGTAGAAACTGATAAAAGTTTAGGAATAATGGCATTGCCTTTCCATTGATATTGTGAACATATTTATAGGAGTACAATACTTGCTACACAAGTTTAACCTAGAGAGTCTAAATACAAGAGGGATTAGGAAACCTAAATACAAGAGGAACTAGGAAACCTAAATACAAGTAAATTAGGAAAGTAAATCTAAAGATAATTATAATATATTACAAATATATTATATTTACTAATACTATAAATATAATATATATTAAATATATTATATTCTCTTATATGCTCCCGCAAGATGGATCACCGTTAGGAGAGACAAATCTTGTAAAGAATATGCGGACAGCGGCGAGTTGAAAAATGAGAGGGTGATCGGCGGCGAGCTGGTGAGGGAGGAGGCGGCGAGCTGGGTCTTCCGAGGAAGACAAGTTGTTGAGGGAGGGGTCTTCGGCGAGCTGGTGAGAGTCTGGTTTGCCGAAGACATGGTTTGCTCGAGGAGCGAGCTAGGTGAGGGAGTGTCGTCGGCGAGCTGTGGAGAGCTGGGTTGGCCGAGGAGTCCTGAGTTGCTCGAGGAACGAGCTGGTTGAGGGGTCTTCGGCGAGCGGGTAAGAGCCTGGTTTGCCGAGGAGACATGGTTTGCGCGATGAACGAGCTGGTGAGGGAGAACTTCAGCGAGCTGGTGAGAGCCGGGTTTGCCGAAGAGTCCGTGAGTTGCTCGATGGGCGAGCTGTTTGAGGGAGGGCTACCAGCCGCGGTGAGAGCCGGGTTTGCTGAAGAGTCCGTGAGTTGCTCGAGGGGCGAGCTGTTGAGGGAGGACTGCAGCGAGCTGGTGAGAGCCGGGTTTGCTGAAGAGTCCGTGAGTTGCTCGAGGCGAGCCGTTTTGAGGGAGGACCGCTGAGCAGCGAGTGAGTTTGCCGAAGAGTCAGTGAGTTGCTCGAGGGCGGGCGTTTGAGGGAGGAATGCAGCTGGGTAGCCGGTGAGAGCCGTGAGTTGCTCGAGGAGCTGAGTTGCCAAGTCCGTGAGTTGCTCGAGGGGCGAGCTGTTTGAGGGAGGACTGCAGCGAGCTGGTGAGAGCCGGGTTTGCTGAAGAGTCCGTGAGTTGCTCGAGGGGCGAGCTGTTTGACGGAGGACTGCAGCGAGCTGGTGAGAGCCGGGTTTGCTGAAGAGTCCGTGAGTTGCTCGATGGGCGAAGCATGGAGGGAGGATGAGCAGCCGAGAGCCGCCGAGGAGTCCGTTGGTTGCTTGAGAGAAGCAAGTTGTATAAGGGAGGACGTCCGAGCTTGTGCACGGTTTGCCGAGTATGCCGTAATTACTCAAGGAACGAGCGAGTTGAGGAATGGCGGGTGGTGAGAGGCCTCGGCGTCTTTGTGGAGAGGGCGGTGGCAAGCTTGCCTTCCGAAGAGGACGAGCTGGGTTTGCCAAGGATGCCAGAATTGCTCGAGGAACGAGCGGATTAAGGAAGGGCGGGTGGAGAGAGAGGGGCCTCGGCGTGCTGTGGAGAGGGCGGTGGCAAGCTTGCCTTCCGAAGAGGACGAGCTGGGTTTGCCAAGGATGCCAGAATTGTTCGAGGAACGAGCAGATTAAGGAAGGGCGTGTGGAGAGGGAGGGGCCTCGGCGAGCTGTTGAGGGAGGGAGTTGGCGAGCTTGCCTTCCGAGGAGGGCGAGCTGGGTTTGCCAAGGAATCTGGATTCTGCGTAAGGAGCAGGCTGGGTTAGGGAGGGCGTCGGCGAGCTGATCACAGCTGGGTTTGCCGAGGAGTCCTTGGGGTGCTCGAGTAACGTGAAGAGGGTTTTGACAGGTGGTGTGATAAGCAATGAGGTGCCAAGGTGTAGAAAGATATATGAAGGCAGAAAGTGTGGTTGAGGGTGGTTGATGAAGGTTCTTGGCGAGCTCGTTAGAGCTTGGTTGGCCGAGGTGTCCTTGTTATTGCGTAGGGGGAACTTGGCGTTGCATAGGTGATCGGTGCCGGATCTGAACGTTGGTTTTGGTGGTCAGATCTGGTTGGCAGCGGCTTTGGTGGGAGGAAGGTATCAGGAGGCGGAAGGTTGGTGGTTTAGGGGTTAGAGTTGGCGACGGTGTTGGTGGGCATGTTTATGACGGAGAGACGGATAGACGGTTGAGGAAGGACCAAGGCGAGCTTGTCAAAGCTTGGTTGGCCAAGGTGTCCTTTGGTTGCTCAACGAGAGAGGGAAATCTTCTTGGCTGTGGAGGGCCGCCGGATCTGAAAGAGGTTGGGTTGGTGACGGCTGCGATGGGAGGATGATTTAGGGTTTTGCGGAAGATGGTGGTTGTAGGTTTTAAGAGCGAGGCTCTGATACCATGTTGAAACTGATAAAAGTTTAAGAATAATGGCATTGCCTTTCCATTGATATTGTGAACATATTTATAGGAGTACAATACTTGCTACACAAGTTTAACCTAGAGAGTCTAAATACAAGAGGGATTAGGAAACCTAAATACAAGAGGAACTAGGAAACCTAAATACAAGTAAATTAGGAAAGTAAATCTAAAGATAATTATAATATATTACAAATATATTATATTTACTAATACTATAAATATAATATATATTAAATATATTATATTCTCTTATAGTTCTTTGATACTTAAAGGGTTAATTTCATGTATAATTTGGCAAGATTGTATTGAAATTTTGTACAATGTTGTGCCTATGTAGCTCAACTTTTAGATCCAAATCTCATAAAAACTTGAAATAGATAAAGTTTGTTTCTTCCCTTTGATATTTTGTTACAATCCATAATTGTGGAGCAATTCATTTACTGCCTTGTAGATTCATATCTGGATGGGCATTAATGCAAATGTGTTAGTATGTTGTTCTCGATGTCATATGCACTAATGCAAGTATTCTCCCTTATTTTTGGAACAGGAAAAAATTGAGATGAACAGAAAGAAGTTAGAAAGTAATTTTTCTCAGCTTGTGTCATCAGCAGCAGAAACTGATGTTTCACCGATGGGGAGCAGTGGCGTAGGAAGAATGCTATCTTCAAGAATTGAAAATTCTCATGACATTATTCAAGAAGTTTATAAGCTTGAACTGTTGATAAGATACCACCTTATACTACTTGACTTTTTTGAGAATGTAAACAACATAAAGCTTCTTATACTAGAGTGATGAATAAAATTTTTCTGCAGTCAGAAATTTTTTGGGATCTATTCGAATTGTGCCTCTCTTTTTCCATCTTATTTCGGATTTCATTGAACCATTTATCAAATAGTGCTGGCTATAAACTATTATACTCTCAGTTGCAACTGAAATAATTGGGCTTCGCTTGGTTTGGTTTTAGTGTAATTATAGATTGAAGAGATGAACTAAGTTTTCTTAGTCAAAATTCAGCTAATCAAAATATAACACCTTGTTAAGATTTAAATGGAGCATAATTAATTTTAGTCATTTGGTTTGTGTCCATATATACCAGCATGTTTATGTTTTGAATATATGATTAATTGACTTTGTTCCTAGAGAATACTACACATTGCTCAGATTGTTTACTAATGTCTTGTAAATTCTCCATTACAGTATAAACCGCTTGAAGTTGAATTGAATTGTTGGAACCTAGATATATGCTTCACATGTTTATTATTACCGTGGTTGTTGATATTTTTTATGATGTCATTAGCTTAATGTTCACGTATAAAATGCTACTTTTGTTTTGTTTTCAAGAACGTTTTTGTTGAGTATATTAGTAAATTAAGTGAATCTGATAGGCAAATATCACTTGTTAAATCCTTTAATTCTTGTTAATTTCTGGTTCTATTATTTGAAGAATTTATTTACTGACACTATTCTTAGCTTTATAATGTAGGCACGGATCAACTCTCAAATGGACGAAGTCTTGAGCTAGCTATTTCTACGAAGGACACTTTTTTGTTTTTGAACAATTGTTGATACAAATTTGTAGTTTACTTTCTTGTAATCATTTAATTTTGAATATTTTCTTATGCTATTGATATGGATAAGTGTTATATATGTGTGTGTTTCCTTGTATTACTTAGTTTGACTTAAATTTTATGTAAGACAATATATATTCATATCTATAAAATTTAACGGTTTACTTTATGATAATTTGTATGGTGATGCTTAGATTGATTACTATAAGAAAATGGTGGGCATAATATTATTCTTATTGTGGTTGTTAAATTGGAAAAAAATGAATGGAGGGTGACCAAAGCAAGCCTACTGTATTTGGAGGGCAAAAGCAAGACCATGCCAAATAGTTTTTGGGAAGGCAAAAAAATTGTATACAAAATCCTGCCAAATGTATTTGGGAGGGTAGAAAAAACCGTGCCAATACTTTTTGGGACGGGGAATTACAAACCTTCCCAAATACATGCTATATAGATTCTAGATTATGTGTCAAGGTTGCGTTAAGCAGCTCTTATATGTTATGAGCAGTGGGTGCAGCAGGTTCTTGCTGCAGTCTTTGTTGTTATGCAATCTCTCACTTGCAGCAGCCAGCAGGGCAGTTCTACTCATCATATTTCTTATTATTGTATTTTGGACTCAAGAGAGCAGCAAAGAATACCTTACTCTTGGAAGACTCCTACAGTTGTTGGAGTCAATCTCTGCTCACCAATTAACTGGCTTTCTGTTTCTTTCGAAATTCTTGATTTAAATTACATTAGTAATGAACTAGATTCCTTGTTGGGCTCATAGGTTCTTACTTCAGAAAAATCTACAATCAAGAGTAAAAAACTTTTTTTTTATTTATGATTGCTTTTATCATGGAAAGTTTGACGTAGTTTACGGGAGAGGGAGATGACATTTGATTAAAGAGATCATTTTTCCTTTTCCAATAGTACTTTGATCCCAGCATGCTCCCAATCAATAGAAGATCTCACGTGGCATTTCGAAAGCATCAGCTGTCGGCTTCTCAAGGTTAGATTTTACAGTCCACTTATCTACTTTCTCAAATAACATGACCCACTTAGCCTCCTTCTGTGAATGTCCAAGAGTTGTGATTCATATATTTCTATAGCATGTATTAAGATTATATACAAGGCCTGAGGGAGAATTAAGATTAAAATGATCCACATCTATTGGTGGAAGTGTTAATATTTGTGCAACTAAACCCTCCTTTTGTAGTAGTTTGGTTTCATTCTTGTGAAATAAGACTTAACTTCAAATTATTTTTCAGGCTCTTAGTTATCTCAACGCCGAGAATCTGTCCATTCCTTCCACCCTGAGATGGTCAGAAACTGGCTAGAGAGATATGACTCTAGTCTCCTCCCTATCAAACTTCAACCAAACCTAATACTCAGGCCAAGCAACATGGAAAAAAGGGTGGCCAAAGCTGTGTAGAAATTAGCAGAAATGATAAAGAAGAATAGCCGAATATCACATGAACCTAATACTCAGGGGAGCCATAGCACCTTGTCAGCCCAGAATAGAGCAGCTTCATGATGGGTGGGGGTACTTGGATGAGAACTTCGAGTACTGTGTGAAGATCATTCGCTGGCAGGACAGTTAGTTGACTCCTTTTCAGATATGGTATCGAGCAAGAGGCCAAGGAATGGTTTCTGTACTAAGCTGTGGCATTGATTTAATTTGACAGCTGCTATTATTAATATAGAATAGTTGGAACATTTCCTATGGCGACCCATTAATGTCTCGAGTGTGAGCAATAAATGTTTTTGAGGTTTGGATGATGATAATTATGTTGAAAATTGTTGTAAAATTTGTAAATCAAAAGAGATTTGTAGAGAGAATTCATTTATTAGGGAAAGAGAGTTGTGTTAAAGATTTAAAATGACATTGCATAGGTTGTTTTTTCAATGTAAATACTTGATTTTCCATATTAGGCGAGTATTCGAGTAATGTGATGGTGCTTTAAATACCAAGAAACCCTAAAACGCTAAACTATTATTACTGCCACCCTTCTCCTCTCTCTCTCTCTCTGCATGCACTAGTTTAGAACTGTTGCAAATCTATAGTTAAACACTAAACTATTTTGGAATGGTGAACACTAAACTAGTCACTGCGTCCAGCATCAGCCATTCTCAATCTCTCCGTTTGTATGAAAGAGTCCTACGATTTTGTTATATTAGATTCTTCTTTCCTTTTTTTTTTTGCGTTTTCGATGATATCTTTTTATAAATATTTATGTGCCTTAGATCCCATTTACCATTGTTGGTTCCTTTTACAACTTGTAGATTTATTTCACTAGACTTTTTTAGTTGAGTCAGATCGCATGCCATATTTGGATGTTGAACAATGATCATTTTTATTTTTAAAATCAAAATGTACTGGTTTTCAAGCTAGCAGATTCAACTGTGTCATTTTATGCAGATTCTTTTCCTTTTTAGAAGGCTAGTGGTACTATGTAAATGATCTTTCATAAAGCCATTTGATTGTAAGTAATAAGACCCTTCACCCTAACATAACACATTGATTGCAAGTAATAAGACCCTTCACCCCAACATAACACAATATATGCAGGATGTTTGCTACATCACTGTGTTGATGCAAATTGCATGACCAAATTTCTTAGATCTTAATACATGAGATAAACAGGTTATGATTGATATTTCTCTAAACTCTTTCGATAATATTATAAAAGACGTGGCTTGTATTTTTCAGCCATGGGGATATTTTCTCTGTTTAGTGATTGTTCTTGATGGAAGTACATTCAATACCAAACTGGATGCCAAACGAATCCCATAGGTTCTTACTTTTACTAGTTACTGAAAGTTCTTGAAGCAGGTACCATTAATACCAAACTGGATGCCATTGCCAAACGGATGATCCCTTAAGTGATTGAGACTAAGGTCTAGTTGACTTGAGTTTTTTATAGCAGAAATATTTAAAGAGTATAAGTTTTGTTTTCCTTAATGATGGGCGCGAAGGGCATGACAATTGACTTTTACTTTCCTTTTTTCTTTTCCAATAGTGTCTTTAGTTCTAGCATGCCCCTAATCAATGTGATGCAGGCCAAGGATATCTGGGAATCACTCAACTGCTGCTGTTAGCGAATTCACTCAACGTTGCTAATTGCGGAATCACTCTATGCAACCAAGCCAATTGTTTGTTATGGAGGAATCACTCACTCCCAAAGCAAGAACACATGCAAGATATATTTTAAATCACTCAAATATGTGTTTTCCCTTCACATACAGGGGTATAAATAGACTAGAATGGAACATCCATCTATGATCTATTCATTAAGCAAAGATACATGAATCATGAACCTAGTGAATACATAAATTGAGAAATATGAAACTTTAGGGGTTGTATAATCAAATACATAAACCTTATCCAAAACTAAGTAGATAATCTAAATTTGTATCATTATTCAAAGATGATTTTCAGTTTTGTCTTGGAATCTGTATCATTCTCCCCTTCTTGAAAAGAACTCGTCCTTGTGTTCAAGCGTAGATGGTTCGAGTGAGGAATCAAAAAAATTCAATTTTACTAGAATTAAATGTTTTGCGAACTTTGAACTTGATAGCTTTTGTAGCAAGATCCATCCAATTGGTTCATCAAGTTGATACAAAATATTCAATAATTAACTTTTGAATGAATCAAAAAAGAGAAGAACAAGTTAAATTTCACCAAAATGGAGGTTGAAGACAATGAGGAGGGAAAATGGAAGGGCGGGAGAGGTGATGTATATGTAGATGGTAACAAAGGGTCTGCTTGTTAAAACTGAAAATCTATATATATATATAATAACAAGCGTGATTTTTCCGCCTAAATGTTTTCCATAAATGAAAACACAAATATGCATCGGAAGTTGAAACACTAAGTTTTATTACATTTTTCTAAGTTTTTATAGTAAACACTTAATTAACAATGCATTGGAAATCTATATCTATTATATAAAATAGATCGGTTGGTTATCAAAAGCTAATTACCGGTCAGGATTTGTTTTTAACAAAGCTATTTACCGGTCAGGATTAACTCATATAAAAAGTTATTTACCGGTCAGGATTTGATTTTATCAAAGATAATCAGCGACCAAGATTAAATCTAATCGAAATTATTTTTATATCATTTTAACCGTTTTTATCTCACGATTTTATCTCCACTATCTTTTTATCTCCATCTTTCTATCTCTATCTTTCTCTCTCTTCCTCACATCTTCCTTCTCTCTTCCTATTCGATTCGTAATCGCCTCGCATCTGTCTCTCGGATCTCAATCTCGGTTGATCTCTCTCCGTAAGTTCTTCTTTCTCCCACTGTCATCACAGTTATGTCTGTTCATTTATTCTCCATCAATCTTTGTTCTCCATCACTTCATCCCTTCTTTCTGGTCTTGGCCCTGCACCCAGTATTAAACCAATTTCTTTCTCTTCTATATTCTTCATGAGAGGGGGAACCCAACCAACCTTCTTTTTGCTCTTCCTTTTTGGGGAAGGTTTTACAAAAACAGAATTCACAAAACCAGTTTTAACTCCCCATGTTGGATCAACCCACATAGTTAAAAAGCATTGATATAGCCAAGATACCCAAATCATTGAGGCAATTTTCCAAACTATTGGCGGGCCTTTAAGAAATACCCAAATCTCAACACCAAATTTGTAAGAATCCATTTATAATTTAATATTAATATACTTTGCATGCAAAAGAAAGAAAGAAAGAAAGAAGGTTGATGGAGATGACATTTACGCCAAAAAAGGACTTTACTTTGTTGAATTTTCGAAGTGTTTTTTTCAAAACCCACATAAACCCAGTTTTTTTTTTTTTATAAAAAATATATATATTCACTGAATCAGATACAAAATTACCTGAATAGAAGGAAGGGAATTGGAGAGACGGGTGAGAGGAGCAGTGTTAGGATGAGGAGAAATAAAGGATGCAAGGAAAATAGGATGGTGGTGTGTTCGGTGAAGCATTGAATGAGAGAGAAGGGAGAGGGGGGATTTTAGGCTTTACGCGTCAATGGCCCGCCCCACAAAAAAAATTACTCCCTCCGTCAAATAATTATCTGCTCACTTTAAGAGAAAAAACAATTGACTTGATTATTTATATTGGTTTAATGTGTAGTTTCCTTTAAAGCCCATGTGTATGTGACCCATAATTAAAGTAGGGTGAAAAAGTAAGGGTAAAATGTTAAAATGATGTTCTAAAAAGGAAAGTTTCAAAGTGGACAATTATTTTGGGACGGACGAAAAAGGAAAGGAGGACGATAATTTAGGGACGGAGGGAGTATATATATATATATATATATATATATATATATATATATATATATATTATAAAAGTGCCCGTTTCTACTTTCTACTTCTCTTTATTTATCTGTACATATATTACGACGACATGCCTTTTAATCTTATTTTTTATACTTCTTTGCCCTTTTTATAAAAACTGAAATAATTAAATTTTTAAAGTTGAAATAGTTAAATTACAAAGATAAAATATGTTTTTTCTTTAATTTTTAGGTTTTGTTCTCTTTAGTTGTGTAATTTACATTGATCCGACACCAATAAAATCATAAGCATGCATTGGAATATTAGCATACTGCCTTCTCTATACTTCAATCAAGTCATATTAGTGACGTGCCATAGGCACGGGCACAAAAACTAGTATATATATAATAACAAGCGTGATTTTCCCGCCTAAATGTTTTCCATAAATGAAAACACAAATATGCATCGGAAGTTGAAACACTTTGTTTTATTACATTTTTCTTAGTTTTTATACTAAACATTTAATTAACAATGCATTGAAAATTGGAACACTTTGTTTTATTACATTTTCTTTATATATATAATGACAGATGTGATTAGCACATCCAAATATAACAAGATCCCTTCAAAATGCACTTGCCAAAAATAGGAGAATATATATAATGACAAATGTAATTTGTTTATCTCAAGATTGCTAGATAACCACTGTAACTACTTACAAAATAAGGATACTATTTATATATGAACACATATACAAGTATTTAGAAGTAAATAAAAAAAAATAAGAAGTTGTTAAGAAATTAAATACTATCAATTTAAGAAGGAATGTATTTTCTCTTTTTACCAATATGGAAGGGAAACAAGACTAGCAATCTAAAAACTCAACAAACATTGCTTACTCAACCATAAATGTGTTTCCTCTTTGAATATTAATTTACTTGTGAGTTTTGTCAAGACAAATTCTATCCATAGGAGCTAAAGAACAAGTACATAGTGAAATATAATTTGATGAACAACTATGGATCCTTAAAGTTTGTCATGTCTAATTTGATACTCAATAAACATTGTTTACTCAGCCATAAATGTGTTTTCTCCTTGAATATAAATGTTCTGTGATCGCTTTTGTTTTCTATAACCACGTAATTTCACTGGCAATAGTAGTAGCATCAGTTATGACATACTGGATGAGTGGACTTTTAAAGATCAACAAGGTTCTGGTGAGAGGTGACGACACCATCATTACTGGATTCTATTTTCGCTCATTGACATTGGAAGATGACTATGAACAAGTAAATCATAGTTTAATTTCTTTGGGAACATGTACGATGACTGTAGAAGGGTGTGATTATGTATATGGACGAGTAGCCGAGTATATCATACTATGTGAGAGGTACAATGAATTGAGAGTAATCATAGTCTAAATGTCTATTTTATTGTCTATTGAATTGGACTTAAATATTTGTAGATATTGTTGTAATAATTAAGTACATATATTATCAGTGTCACATCATTTGGGTGACACTATTAATGAAAGGGTTTTTGAGTTGGGGACATTTAGGTCATTTTAGGGGAGGGATGACCGTAGGAAGTATGTAATTTGAGTTGCTTTTCCTTGGTTTATCGTCATTTTAATTTGTTATACATTGATTAATATATATTATATGAGTTTTGTTATGTGATAGCGATAGTAGTAGTAATTGTACATGTTTAATCATAGTGATAGTAGTAATAATCGTACATATTTAATGACAAATGTTGTATTTAAAAAAATATTCTAAATTTTATAAAAGATTTATTTATTTATTGTATTCTCTATTAATAATTTTACTTTTTCTTAATCGTTGCGTTATAATAATTTATCCAGTTTATGTACATATCGAACTCACACTCTTTATAGTTAATTTTATTTTTTCACTTTATGTTGCTTATGTATAATTTGATAGAAAAAAATATATGGCGTACGTTTAACGCACGAGTGTAAAACTAGTTAAACTATATATGATAATTGATATCTTCAAATATAGAGTTGAAAACATCAAGCTACTACTGAATTTGAAGTACTAAAAAATCGCTTGAACGGAATCACGGATCATAAAATTAAATACTGAATTCAAGTATTGTATTTCATAAGACAAGTCTTTTTTATCCGAATAAAATCAAACACTCAACTTTGCACTCAATAAGTCTATTTGAACTGTTTCATGGACTGTGCAACTAAATAAAACGTATGAAAACTTGGTATGGCCATCGCAATTTGTACAACCATTTCATGTTTTAAAATACTCTTTTTTTTATTTGCTAGCAAAATATCTAAAAAAATAATTAAATTGTGTATGAAAACTTTGTGTCATAGAATTGTTGAAAAAATGTATATGGTACTTTATATCTTCGAATGAGATTATCTAGCGACACAAAAAAATATGGAGAAGTTATTTAGTGACTAAGAAACAATGTAAAAAATTAAAATAAAATAGAGAGGTGTCCTAGCATTAGTATTATGGTAGTGGTAATGACGAAAATTATGGAGGTACTTATGAGATGGAGGGCTATGGTGAATAGATGATGAAATGAAAAAGAAATCGTGAAAAAATGGCCCTGATATACCTGGCCCAAACCGGGTCACGAGCAAGGCACGGGTTAGCATCACGTGCTAGTCACGGGCACAGTACCTCTGGGGCCCACGGCCCAGCGAGCAAGATGAGACAGCCCAGCGGGCACCGAGCAGCATAACCCTCACTCAAACCTGGGCGGGCAAAGGCCTTGCCTGTCCGACCAGGGACCATGATCGGGACTCATACATGCTTAGCAAAGGAATCAGACTTACTTTGAGGCCGAGGGCAAGTAAGGGCCTTGCCTGCCCAGCCGATCTTCGGACTGACAAGTTCAGGGATCAATACAAACAGAATAGCCGGACAGAGCCCTGCTCGCCCGAGCACACATCGAACATGAGACGCTGGTAGCTTGCTTTCCAAGGCAAGTCAAAGGTTTCCCTGTTTAGGCGAAATACTTGCCTTATCAACTCCTATAACTTCCCGGTCAACCGCCTGTTTCGCCTAGAATCAAGGGATTTCCTCCTTGATTGTCTCGACAATTATGGAAGCTGAATCCTAGACGGATTCAATCACCTTGAGGGCCTATAAATACCTCTCCATAATCATCAACAAGGTACACACACTTTCTTGAGCCTCGTTACTCTGTCAATTTACCTTTTGACAATCACTCGATACTTACTCTTACACCGGAGGGGTTTCGCGAGGCCTTGCCTTGCACTTCTACTCAGGTGTTCTTGTGATCTTAATAGGCTCAAGGAGGACGATTACAAGCCCGGATATCCTACCCATCTAAAGGGCGGCGGCCCAAGTGCATTTTGCCACATCAGTTTGGTTCCGTTGCCGGGAACGAAGTTTCATCACTTCCTTCTAAATTCTTCCGGTAAAATCTTTCAACATTCCTCTATTGCAATGGCTGGAAAGGATAGCAAACACCATGCCACCGCAAGCAATCAACATGCTGGCAGCCACCAAGTTGGAAACAATCCTCCACCAAGAGCCCCGCACGGGGTGCAAACCCGAAACCAAAAAGTGGCTGCTGGGCACGCAACCCAGGGCAATGAGGTGCCATTTGTGGAGGGGCAAATCTCCCAACATGCCAGCCAGAGCCGGGCAAGCCAACGCGATGCCAGGTTGGTCATTAATGAGAGACGTGATGCTCGCTCACAAGATCTCAGGATGCAGCTCAATCGCCAAGAATCGGGGTAGCCACATGAATCGGCCGGAGAACCACGATCAACAAGCCGCTTGCAAGTTCAGCGAGTATTATAGTAAAATGTATGCGCCAACCGGCAAGAATCGCTTGGGCCATGCAGGTACCTTCGAGATGTGGCAATGCCTGCGCTAAGCAATCCGGTACCTGTTGGAGATGGCCCTGCCTCCCAACAGTTGCCCGCGCCAAGCAGACGCATGCCCTCTATCATCCACATACCGTCTGAGCGAGTGGAGGCGATAAAGCGGGGGCGACGACCAGTGGCAGCAGATACTGTCGAATCATTCACACCGACGCCATCATCATCATGAGCACTATGCCCGAGAGGAGAGTCATGGCCGCCGTAGAGGCCGAGAGTGCGTAGAAGCAGAAACGCAGCGGCCAAAGTACAAAGCCCGCATCACACAGGAGGTCGGATCCTCATGCGCGCCCACCTTTTGCCCGCATGTGCGTGGCGACGCCTCGGACCCCGCCCATTCTTCGAAGCTGACAGAAGACGTGGAGAAGCGGCTGTCCGAGAAGATGGAGGCCATGAAAAGGGACATGGCAAAACAAATGGCAAGCCTAGCCGTGGCCAAGCCCGGTTATGGCGCCACTAAGCCGCTGGAGGGCAGCCCTTTCACTCCAGAGATTGAAAATGCGCCACCCGCACAAGGGATCATCTTCCCACAGTTTGACAAATATTTTGGGAAGACGCGGGCAAGCGATTGGCTCCGATCATTCGAGGCACAAATTCGGATGGTCACAGATATTGAAGCCTTGAAAATGCGGGCATTCGAGGGAGCCCTCCAGGGAAAGGCGCAAGCCTGGTTGGGCAGAGTTCCCCGGGGAACCATTGGGAGCTGGGCAGTGCTCCGAGAGAAGTTTTTGGAGGAATTCGGCAATGCAGGCCCAACCCCAAAGAATCGTTTCGACCTTGCTAAGATTAAGCAGGGGGATAACGAATCTTACAAAGAAGCTACCGAAAAGGTTCGAGGAGATGCTCGAGCAGGTGACGCGACAGTGACCCGGAGATCACCTTTGCTATCTCAACAACATGAGGCGGGACCACTGAAGACTATGCTAGCAATGAACCCGGGCTTCCAAGGCGTAGTCTTGGCAAACTCTCATCTTTTTGCTCGACCGAGAGGCGTCAAGGCGGATAAAGCCAAAGCAAAGACAAGGCTCATGGCGCTCGGCCGGCCACTGACGAGCCGAGGGCCACCGCCGCTCGAGCAAGGATAGGAGGAAATCATCCACTCCCGGGCAAAGGCTGTTCAGAGAATCTCAGTTTACCCCGTTAAACACTACGCGGGAAGAGATCATGCTCCAGGTGGGCGATGCTCTGCCTATCCCCTATCCTCTTGACCCCGAGCTCGATTATACTCGGGACAACACGAAATACTGTGAGTACCACCACGGCACTGGCCACACCACTGAGAAGTGTAAGGTGTTGAAGAGGGAAATCCAAAAATTGATCAATGCGCAAGTTAGACCGCTAAAAAGACCAAGGCGAAGGAAACAACGCCAACAATGATCAAGGAAGACCCCCAGAGGAAGAGGTGGCCTGTGCCCTCGTGATTCGGGGTGATAAACATGATTCAGAGGAACTCCCGCCCAACACACAATGAAACATATTTATTCCTTATCTAGGGCGATCAACGCTCCAAATGATACAAATAAGTGGGAGCAGAGCATATGTTTTTCTCGCAATGAGCCGGGCGAAGCACTCCATTGGCATCCGAGCAGCCTTTGGTTATTTCCTGCCTCGTCAACAACTGGCAGGTTCACAGAGTTTTGCTGGATACGGGAGCATGCAGGGATATCATGTACTACTCCTGCTTCAAAGGGTTGGAGTTTCCAGACACCATGCTCAAGCCATATTTGGGAAAGCTTGAAGGATTCACCAACCACCAGGTGGGTGTCAAGGGCACGATCGAGCTGGAGGTGTTTATGGGTGATGGGGCCCAAACACGGACTGAGATGATCACATTCTTAGTGATCGACCTAAAATCGGCATATAACTGCATTTTAGGTGCTCCAAGCAATGGCCAAATTTCGATGGTCACCTTCATTCCCCACCGTAAAGCCAAGTTTTATACGTAAAATGGAGCGGGATCCTCAACAAAGAAACCCCGAGCAATGTGGGAGTATGTCCGGAAACTCAAGAAAAAACGTAAACCGATTGTGGACATTCCCGATCACCGATGCGCCCCTAAACCGACAGGACCTTCCGACGGACTGCAACGAACTCGGCTTCTCCGAGCCTACCCTGGCCCACTTCCATCAACAATATCGAGCTCTGGGAGACTCCATGAAGCGCCGAGCCCATGGCTATGAGCCTCCCGAGCAAACTCCAGTAGAGACTCCCGAACAAGCTCTGGCTCCAGGTCCTTCTAGACGCAAGGAGAAGCGCCCCAAGTCACAAGACATTGAGCCGACACTTTGCAAGCAGTCCCGGACGAGCCCGACATTCAACCGAGGGCGAAGCCGAAGAAGTCATTATCAATCCGGCATATCCCGAGCAAAAAATTAAAATCGGAAGGCCATGCCTCCCGGCTCGGGCAGATTGATTGAGCCGTTGAAGAACACCGGATGTGTTCGCATGGACTGGCTGAGGACATGAGGGGCATCAAGGAAAACATTGCCCGCCACGACCTCAATGTCGACCCTACCTTCCGCCCTGGCCCAACGCCTACCAAGACAAGACTCGCCCGAGAAGAATGAGGCGATCAAAGCAGAGGTCGAGAAACTCCTAAAGGCGTACATCATCGAGAGATTCAAGATCCGACTGCTAGCTAATGTGGTGATGGTAAAAAGGAAATGATAAATGGCGATGTGCGCGGACTTCACCATTTAAACAAAGCCTCGCCTCGAAAGATCATATCCACCGCCCGCATCGATATGCTTGTCGATTCTATAGCCGGGTTCGAGATGCTCGCTTCCGGACGCTGCATTCTGGATACCACCAGTCAAAATGAACGAAAGGTGATAAAGCGAAGACAAATTTTCCCAACCGGGCGGCCTCTATTGTTACAAAATGATGCCCTTCGGCTCAAAATGCAGAGCCACTTACCAAAAGATGGTCAATAAGGTGTTCTGCCTCAAATAGGCGTAAATATGGAGGCTTATATAGATGACATGGTCATCAAAACCAAGGGTCCGCGACCATACTCTTGACTTGGCCGAGACATTTGCCAACCTCGCGCAAGCACAACATGAAGTCCGAACCCGAGTAAATGCGCTTTCTGGTCCGAGCAGGAAGCTCGATTCATGGTCAACCAACATGATAGAAGCCAACCCGAGAAGATACAAGCCCCGGCCGACATGGAGCAGCCTTATCGCATCAAGCACATCCAAAGCTTAAACTACAGAGTCATTGCTCTAGCCGCTTCATTTCTGCCACCGAAAAATGCCTCCCTTTCTTCAAGGTTCTCGCGCTGCAACAAGGGTTTTGAGTGGAATACGATCGTGCCAAGGCCCTCGAGCAAGCGCCAGTGGAATATCTTGGCAAACCACCTCTCCTCTCAGCCTCGCCATCCCCAGTGAGCCTTTATTTAGATCTAGAGCCAATTTGACTGTGCCGCGTCGCTGCTTTTAGTTAGGAGGAACTAGATATCCAAAAACCCGTGTACTATGTATCTAAGGCCCTCACCCCGCTGAGGGTCGTTATTTTAATGTTGAAAATTAGCCTACTCGCTTGTCATAGCTGCCTCAAAATTAAGGGCTTATTTTTCTCGACACATAATCATAGTATACACGATGCACCATCAAGCCAAAGTCCCGCACAAACCCGATACATCGTGCATTGCTCAACCGGTCGATCGAGCTCACCGAAGTTCCACATAGACTACTTGCCCAGCGAGCAATCAAAGCACAAGCATTGGCCGACTTGGTTGAAACAAGCTTCACCCAAAGACGAGGATCCCGAGACCAAGCAGCCTCAGAGCCCGAGCAAAAACAATTGCCACAACCCCGACCACCTCTACCGTTGGGATCTTTATGTGGATGGGCAATGAGCAAAGTCGGGAGCGGAGCCGGCATCCTTCTCGTAGCTCCCGATGAAATCACGTAGTTCGAGCTTAGCTCTCCTGCTCAAATTTCCTCGCCTCCAACAATGTTGCCGAATATGAAGCAATGATTGCGGCTCGAGCTCGCAATGCATATGGGTGTAGAGGTCCACAAGTGGTACTCGGATTCACGCCTAGTCGTGAACCAAGTCCGTGGGGAATATATGGTACATCACCCTACCTTGGTTAAGCATCGCGAAGCTAGTCAAGGAAATCTTGAAAAATTTCAAGTTTTGGGAAATGATCAGATTGACCGAAAGCGCATAACATGCGAAAGGCATACTACTTATCCAAGATCGCCGAGGATAATCTCGCTTGCTTTCAAATCCTCAAGAATGATCGAGCACATGGAAACTCCCCGCCATCGATAGACCTATAATTATGGACATCGAGCCGCCGCCGAAGTTGGATTGATGACTATAAGGATTACATCGAAAGCGTGGAGTTCTCGCCTGCAGACAAGGTCAAGGCCACAACAACCAAGCCAAGCTCGTTTGCACTCTAGTCGGGGAATCTTATACAAGCGATCTAAGGTCGACCTATGCTTCTGCAAGGCACCCCCGCAGCTAACCGAGGGTGTTTTGTATGAGGTACATGAGGGGGAATGTGGCGGCCACCCGGGCACAAGAGCTCTAGCAGAAAGGGTCCCCGCGAAAGGGCGATATTACCGATTACCCTTCGAAAGGACGCGAAAAGTATGCTCGCGAATGTGACAAGTGCCGAGATACGCGACATACCAAGGCTTCCATCCACTATGCAAACCCCAGCCGCGGCTCGGCCCTTCGACATGGGGAATCGATCCGACGCCCATTCCTCGCCGGCACAATACAAGTATAAATACGCCAGAAGTCACCATAGATTACTTCACGAAATGGATTGAGGCAAAGCCTTCGCCAAAATTTCTGAGGCGAATATCATCAAGTTTGTATACCACTGTGTATGGTGCAGTTCTCCCCTCGAGCAATCATATCGCATACATGGGACTCGCTTCTGACAAGTTCACGCTAATGTGCTCGCTGGGCGTGAAGCACTGGCAATCGTCCGTTGCTTACCCTCAAGGCAACGGCCAAGCAGAGGCTGCAAACAAACAAGTTTTGCACGCTCTTAAGCGGAATTTAGAAGGGCGAAAGCAGGAAAGTGGGCGTAAGAATTACAATCGGCTCAGGGCTTAGAACCATCGCTCGGGACCAACCGGGAAACTCCGTCGCACTTACCTACGGGTCGAGGCTATGATCCCTGGTGGAAATGGCTTTGCTAAGCTACCGGTCTCACATTACAATGAGCAAAACAATCAACTTGCCCTGCCATAGACTTAGACCGGATCGCTGGAAGAAAGGTCAAAACTACAAACGAGGGCAAAAGCTCACCATGATAAAAGAGTTCGAGGCGCAGCCTTCTCTGTTGGGGATCTAGTACTTAAAAATTGAAGTAACCGGTCATCGGGCAAGTAGTGGGGAAGCTGCCTCCTAATTGGGAGTGGTCCCTTCCCGAGTTACCGGAATAATAAGGGAGGGCACTTACACACCTGCATCTGCATGAAAAGACCAAGTATCCTTGGCATGCATCACCTCAAAAGTATTATCCCTAGGTCGAGGAAACAAAAGGGCAAGACCTCACCCCGTTGAGGGTCATCGATCATTTATCAATAAAAGGCAAGTTGTTGTCATATTCACCAGCCTCGTAATTTTCAAAGTTATCGTGAACCGTTATTCTCGCAATTGTTTGTACTTGTTTGACTAGATTCTCGCCGCCCAAATGACGAGGCCATGCCCGGCCAAAAAATTCTAAAATCCCTAGTATCGTGAATTCATCCTCTGTGGCGAGGTGCATGCCTGTTCACGTCATTCAGATGCTCGCCTGCCCAGAGTCCATTCCTCGCAAGATAACGATTAACTACCTCGGTTCCTATAATGACCGAGCAACACCGTTAACCGTATATCTCAATACCCGAAGATATACCAACAACCGCTCGAACTACCCATATCGAGCAAGGCCCCGCCTTGTTGGTTGCCGACGAGAGGGGCCATGCCCGCTGGCGCTCTTTCCTGGAAGCTCACCCGCTCTAAGCCTTGGCCGATCCAAGCATTTCTCGCCTGTCGATACTATTCGGTAACATCTCAATTTAAATAATAAGAATGCTTTGTTAGTCTTGTTATTTTAATAATCATCCTGGTTAAATTTATTCATACATTTTTGCTCGATATATTTTCTCGGGGAATACCTCACCAGACTTGTATTAACAAATGACAGAAAACGCAAGCGAGAAAACAGCTTATCGAGCAAACAAACAAGCTTGAATCGAAGCAATGTAAGAAAATTTGTCAACGTAAAATTGAATTCTATTGCATTCAGTCGATTGGGAGTTACAAAAAGGAGAACCAAAAATACCGGCGCCAAGCAGCCAAATTAGATCCTAAGCTTGTTCAGAGGGGAGGAGGAAGCTCTTTGGCACCCGGCTTGATATTGCATCTGATACCGAGTTAAGTTCTTTACTGGCATTTTCATCTCACCGCCTAATGAGACTTCACCGCTGCTTCAAAGTTTCTGCCCCTCGCATCTAAACTCAAAGAATTAAGAAGCGACATTTACCTCGCCCACAAAGTGAGGGACCTGTGGTGCTCGGCCACTAATACGCCTCAAGGCCATGGTTGCGAGCTCATCCTTGTATATACGCAGAGACCA